>CM028755.1:32039575-33239575 GCA_016801395.1 Leptodermis oblonga
CATTTCATCCGGGAAAAGCCATCTTTTTCTCAACAATGTCTTTGTCATTTGATCCAATAGAGTTCCGTTAGATAGGAACAGATTTGATAAATACTGATAACTCTCGGATAGGGTATTAGAACGGAAAGATCCATTAGATAATGAACTATTCGTTCTAAGCCATCTCTGACGATTAATCAACAATTCAAAGTGCTTTTCTTGCGTATTCTTTTGTGAGGGCTGCAAATAACTTTGGAAGAATGGCACTTGTGACGTACCAGAATGGAGATGGTCACGGTCTCAACTCCAATCCTGTGGCCGAAGAATGCATTTTGGGATCACTTTTCAGCCCTATTTCCCTCTCTTAAAAGAATAACTTCACTTTGATTTTGTTGTTTTATGTTTGATTTTGTAAACATTTTGGTCTATTTTTCTTTTGAATTTACACTTCAATTTGATTGTTGGTTTACAAATTAATTAATATTGGCAGTTTTTGTACTTTTAATTTGCTACAGGAGATTTATATGTCTTTTGGACACTTTATTAGGCCATAAAGATTATTAAAAAAATCATTTGATTCTAAGTTTAATTATCAATCAATTAAATGTTTTAAAATGAGACTTATATATATGAATTGTAATTTCCCAACAAAAGGTGTAAAATGCATTTCATTCATCTGATTTTATTTTTTTAAAAATAAAGTGTGTAAATGACTTATGAAGTCTTCTATAATACGTGTGAAAACCTTGATTTCAAGCTTTGGATAGAGAATATATAGGGCACAATGTATTCGAGAGATAATTCTTATTAGGTTTCGTAGAGAGAAAATTATTGTATTCTAAACTTTTAATCTACATATTTATTATTTACAACTGAAAAGTAAGCTATAATATTCTTCAACGTGAAGAGGGACATAATTTGATAATATCTACAAATGCAAGAGGAAAAATTGTAAAAATACCAAAAATTACAAAAAGTACTTGTTACAATGCAAAATATAAATTAGAACCAAAATATTCAATTTTCTCCTTCTTTTTTTTTTTAATTAGGAAAAGGGCTATACACATAGATTACATGTGACTTCTGCGTTAATTTGGATGGGAACAAAGATGTTTATGAATTTTTCAGACTCATGCTGTGTGTGTTTCACTTCATGGTTTTTAGAATCAATATTTGGTAAATAAGTAAAATGTATTGGAGTGAATATAATGTATCTAGTTGAATCATTGCAAAATTATTCGAGGCTCTGTTCTCTTGTGACTTTGGTAGAGGAAATTTTATTAGAGCGAAGTTTTTTTTTTTTTAGGGAAGTTTTTTTTTGGAAAATTGTGTAGGTAAGAGATAAAAAAATGTAATGATTGTGTTTTTTTTTTTAATTTATGTGAGTAGGTATTTAGAGGGAATTTTAAAATTTTAATTTTAAATTGTTGAAAAAGTAAAGTTGTTTCTTTGTGTAAAGTTTTGGAAAAAAAAAAGTGATGATTCTCTACCAAAACCACAAGATAACATAGCCTCAATCTAAATCATTAAATCCACTATATGTATGTACGCGAAAATTTCCAATATTTCTTAGCCCTTGGAAGCTACAACCATGAAACACACCACTACTTACACACACACACATATATATATATAGACACACACAGCCTGAGCCCAAATCTTACGTTGTATTTTCATCCCTTAGCTTCAAACCTTATTTCAAAATGGTCCTATATATATATATAGACACACACACACAGCCTGAGCCCGAATCTTACGTTGTATTTTCATCCCTTAACTTCAAAACTTATTTCAAAATGGTCCTAAATCCAAAATTTCGGCAATATTTGAGTTGTTTTCGATTAACATGTTAATAGGAGTAACATATGCAAAAATAAATGTAAAATTCACTTCATTCACTCTTTAGTTTAGTTTGAAGCAACTTACGTGTTAGTCAAAAATTATTTAATAATATCATAATTTGGGGCTCGGAACCATTTTGAAACAAGTTTTAAAGTTAAGAGACAAAGATAAAATAGTTTGAAGTTAATTGACCAAAATGATACAACATCTCAAGTTAAGGGACCAATGGAGTGATTTAATCTATATACGTGTGTGTAAATATGGCTCATTAATCTGAAGTAAAATTACTAAAATATTGTACTTTCTCTCGTTTCATTAAAAGAGTTTAGTACTACAATTATTTTTGAGTCACAAAATATAACTCAAAACATGACTATTTATGGGTGCAGGGAGTATAGAGAGTTACAAACTAAATTTTAAGAATAAATATAAGGGACTATTTTAGAACAAGTTTTTAAATTAAGGGACTAAATAAATGGTAAGAAACGATTTTCACTTATATAATTTCAGATATTAAAGGCTTATACGTTCCATTCTAGATTAACCAAAATAAAAAATAAAAATAATGAGAGTCTCATGAAATAATTTGAAATTATTTGACCAAAATGATATAATATCTCAAGTTAAGGGACCAATTGAATAATTTAACATATATATGTGTGTGTATGTAAATATAGCTCATTAATCTGAAGTAAATTGATTAAAATATTGTACTCTCATTGTCCCATTAAAAGAGTTCAGTACTACAATTATTTTTTAGTTACAAAATACAACTCAAAACATGACTATTTATGGGGTGGAGGGAGTTTAGATAGTTACAAATTAAATTTTGAGAATAAATGTAAGCATGTTGAAACATGTGAATATATTAACAGAATTGTTAGCAGCATGCCACTTTTTACTATTCGTAAGCCACTTTTTAAAATTTTTATACGTAAATTTACATTTTTTCCCTTTATAGTTTCTAACTTTATAAAAGAATTACCCAATTTTTTTAAATCTAAGAAAATCGCCTGGACTGGGCGATTTTCTCTGCCGGGGCGATTTTCTCTGAGAAAATCGGTGTCCTGTGACGATTTTCCCTAAAAACAAAAGGCCACAAGACGGCGTTATTTTCAGGTTTTCCCGGTCATTCGTCGGAAAATCGTTTTTCCGGCGAACGACCACTAAATTTTTGAAAAATCGATTTTTTTAGGAAAAATCGCCTGGCCTGGGCGATTTTATCTTGGAAAATCGCTTGGTCTGGGCGATTTTCCCAAAAAAAATTGCCTTGCCTGAGAAAATCGCTTGGCATTGGCGATTTTCCCAGATAAATTCGCCCAAGCCAGGCAATTTTCCCTGAGTTAAAAAAGTTGGGTAAATTTTTTTTTTAAGTTAGAAACTATCAAGGGTATATTTGTCTTTTCACCACTTAAAATTTTAAAAAATGTCCTGTGTTTAGTAAAATGGTACCTGCAAATAACATGCCCCTATATTAATTAATTAACAACAGCGATACACATAGTAAAAATGGTCAATAAATTTTCACAATAATTGATGTGATAATTAACTAGTTGGAGAGAAGGTCATTGGGTAATTAGAATTAATACTATTTAATGGTTAATGGCACGTAAATCCCACATTAATTAATAGCTATGTTCTTTTTCATCTTATTCTACAAGAATAATTACTTTTTCATCCAAAATTTTACCTAAAGAAACAACCTCTTTTTTTACTAACTTTTAAATTTAAATTTTAAAATTCTCTCTAAATCTCTACTCACATAAATTTAAAAAACAACATAATTATTACCCTTTTTCTTCTCTTTCCTACATAAATCCCCAAAAGAAATTTTCTCCAAACAAATATTTCATTCTCAAACCAAAATTCTTCCAAGTCAGTCACTAAAAGAACAGAGCCACTAGTGTCACAAGATTTGATCCTTAAATCTGTCAAATACCTATGCCACCAGAGTACAGTTGAGCTAAAGCCTTGGTATTTCACAATATTTTCTTTTGGGTAAAAGTTGACTCCTCTAAGTTTTAAAAACTGTCAACCCGCCCCCTTGAGGTTTCAAAAAGTGACACTGAGACCCTTTTTCTAACATTTCTATTCAGCTTTTCATTGGAAAAAAAAAAAAAAAAAAAGAAGTGTAATTTAACATTATTGCCCTTTTTTTCAAAAATTTAAATTCCTATCTCCTCTTTTAAAAAATAATACGACTTTATGAAAATAAAGTAAGAATGAAATTTAATATTATCAACTTATTTGAATAAAGAAAATTCATAAGTGTAAAATTGAATATTTCATTTAATCCAAGATTAGCTATATATTGAACAGTTAAAATTTTCTTATCTAATTTTATCACAAAATATTTTTAAAGCAATTATCTTCATTTTTACCCTTTAAAAAGTATGCAATCTTCACTTATTCAAACTTGATATGTGAGAAAAAAAATTACAAAAGAGCCTCTTTCTTTTTATGGGTTTTGAAATTAATTTTTAAATGTGAAAAGTGTATTAGAAATATAAAAATGTGTAATTGAAAGATAAAAAGGTGTAATTGAAAGATAAAAAGGTGTATTGGGAATGATGAAAAATAATTATAATATTCAAAACTACAAAAATATAATTTTGAAAACATGGTGAAGAATATGCATTATTAGTTCATTAGAAAATTTTGAAATGCTGTTATAAAAAAAAAGTTTTAACTGACCTATAAACATACATCAAAGGTAATGAAGAAAATAGTATCTAAATTATATATATATATATATATATATATTAAAATGAGCAAAAAAGTAGAGAAATAGTTACACCAACCTAAAAGTGCCTAAGAAAATATTCGATGATCAATTTTTAATCCTTTCGAATGCCTTTAATGAAATTGAATGCAAGGTTTAATTTAAAATTTTCTTTTTCCAATTTTATTTTATATGACAAAATTTCCGTTCAAATGGAAGAAAACTTGAAAGAAAATTCATAATAGGGGGTGAGCGTGGTTAATACTTATCAATTGGCAAAGGGCTAACACTTTATAAGGGCATGTTCTTTACGATGTTCTGAGAACGGGTTTGAGTTTTAGGTAAAGACTAAATGAGTTTGTGCCCAAAACAAAGAAACAATGTTCTCAACCCAAAACCATAACACATATTCCACCACCACCCGGCCCGCCCCTCCGCCGCCGTCTCACCGCCACCACCTCCGGCCTAAACCTTAAACCCCCAAAATTCAATTCTTCTAATTCTTTTTCAATTTTTTCTGTTCCAAGCCAAAAAAATTGTGATTGAATTCCATATTTTTCCAAATCCCCAAAATGGGATGTGAACTAAAGATTCAATTTTGAAATTCCAATTACAAATAAAGAGAGATTGAGTGGAGAGGAGGAAGAAGAAGAAGAAGAAGAAGAAGGGGAGGAAGAAAAAGTAGAAGAGGAGGAAGAAGAAGTCCGTGACGGGAATAAGAAAAAGAGTGGCGGCGTCGGCTGCGGGAAGAAGAAGAAAAAAAGGGCCGCCGCTGACGGGAAGAAGAACCAGTGGAGGTTGCCGGGAAGAAGAATCAGTGGAGGAAGAAGAAGAAGAAGAGGAAGAAGAAGAAGAGGAAGAAGAAGAAAAAAAAGGTCGCGACTGGAGGAAGAAGAAGAAGTTCGTGACAGGAGGAAGAAGAAGAAGAAGAAATTGCAGACCAAGAAGAGGAAGAAGAAGAAGAAGAAGAAGAAGAGGAGGATGGTGGCGGTTGCACGCAGAGGCGACCGGCCGAGGAGGGCGGCGGCGGCAGTGGGAACGGGTGTAAGATCTAGAAGAAGAACATGGGGTTGGGTTTGGTTTTTGGGTTGAGACCAAAAAATGGGGAAACCTGTTCTTAGAACAATAGTAAAGAATAGGCCCTAAAAGTTAGAAAGGTGTGAATGATTTTTATCCATTTCCTTTTTGAAACTTTTCCAGTGCTATTTCATTACCCCATGTATCCATCCCTGTTTTCTATACTAAGGTCAATACCTTGATTAAATAAATATAGCTCATATAGCCCTCTTATGACTCGTGTACTCTAATTAGCCTTAGCTTTATAGTATGTGATGAGTCTCGATCTGTCGAAGCTGAAGAATGACTTGTCGCTGACTAGTAATGATCAAACTTGTAAAGTAAAGAATGTTTTGTCTAAAATACTCTGATGTTTAAGTCAGCGACAATTTAGATAGAAAGTGTATATTGTAAGAGCAGAACAATATGCATACCTTTGTAGAATGGCGAATCCATGTATTTATAGTTTGGATCCAATCATGATCATGATGACCGAATCCTAGTGGGATTCTAACAGGTGAAACATAGAGAAGAGAAGTCCTAGTGGAACTCCGTGTCCGAAGCCTTATCCTGGATAATGATAAGGGCAGGGAAGTCCTATTAGCTGTAAGTTTGGGATTCTAAACCCTAAACCCTGCTATAAGACTATTTTGAACACACAAGGTGAACTGGGCCTGAGTGAGCGGGTTGGGCATCAGCCAAACCATGCCTCATAAGTAAGATTTTCTTACTTATGGCCAAGACCTTAATTACGTATATTTTGTATTAATAGTATGCTTTTTTTGCAAAAACTTCTATGCATCCGATTCATACATGTGATGAGATTTTGGACGCAGGTTTAGCCGCATATCCCTCTAGTACTTTTTTTCCTTTTTTTGTGAATGTCCACAAATTTTTTTATTTTTCAAAATGATACTTGGAAAGAGTATTACTAATACTCGTGAACAGTACCATGGTTATTGTTCACTAATATCATTTTTTTTTTCCTTTTTCTCTTAAGCACTTGTACTCTTCTAGAGTAACAAAACTACTCTTTTGAAGCAACACTTCAAGTTTTTTTTTTTTTTTTTCAATTTCCTTTTCATATTAAGTGCTACCCTTGAAGAGTAGCAATGATAGTAGCACTTATACTCTTCTAGAATAGCACTTTTACTTTTGGGCGAAATACAAAAATAACCCTGAAGTTTGTCAAAAGAACAAAACAAAACCCCAATTTTCAAAAAGTACAAATTAAATCTTTAATACACACACGTGCACACACACACGTGCGCGTGCACACACACATACACACACACACATATATATATTATAGACAACAATACATTTTGCCTATCTCTCTCCCTTTATTTATCGATCATTATCTATCTCTTATGATGGTCAATAATATTTCTTTTATTGATCTTCATGATATGGGCAACCAAGGGTGTGCCAGCCATCTCAAATTCAATATTGAATTTTGAATAGAACCCCCGTTCCCCCCAACGCACACACACCCCACCCCCACCCATTTATGCATTCCCGCTCAAATCAATGGAACACCCCTCCTCCCCCTCCATCAATTTTTTAAGCATTTTTCACTAAACCATCCATTAATTTTTTTCTGCATTTTCCACTAAACCCCGACATGATTGGATTAAGTCATTCGATGATTTCACTTCAATTTTTTCTGCATTTTTCACTAAACCCCAACATGATTGGATTAAGTCATTCAATGATTTCACATGGCGATGTTACTTCGCCACCGCTTTTCTATGCTTCTTTGAAATCCTTCGGAATATGCAATTTTGTCCCATAAAATTATTTTAGGACCAAAATAACATTGTTTGATATATCCTTGTAAAGCATGATGAGAGAATAAAGGGTAATGGTGCATGAAAATGAGGAAAGAAGATGAGTGGATCATAGATATTTATATATATATATATATATATATTGCAGGTCTAGGGATATTTTTGTCTAAAAAATTTTATATATCTAAGTCAAGGGTTTATTTTGTACTCTTTGAAAATTAAGGGTTTTTTTTGTTCTTTCGACAAACGTGAGGATTGTTTTTGTATTTCACCCTCTACTTTTTTATGTAGCACTTTATTTCTTATATTTTAAATTTATTTTTTTTTCGTAAGTGCTATTCTTCTTCTGAAGTAGCACTTTCAGTTTTGTTTTTTCTTAATTTCCTTTTCTTCTTAAGTGCTGCTTCTGAAGAGTAACACTTGTACACTTCTAAAGTAACACTTCTACTCTTCTGAAGTATCATTTTTAAGTTTTTTTAATTTATTTTCTTTTCTTCTTAAGTGTTACTCCTAAAGATTGTATCTTCTTCAGTAGCACATCTATTCTTTTGAAGTAGCACTTTTTCTAACATTTTTTTTATTTTATTCTTGTTCTTCTTAAGTGATATTTCTGAAGAGTAACAATGCTACTTTTTGAAGAATAACACTTCTACTATTCTGAAGTGGCACTTTCAACTTTTTATTTTTATTTTTTATTTCTCTTTTTGACTTTGTATTATTCATCGTTAAAGTGATAATTCAACAGAGTATTACTGATACTTGTGAATAATATCACTGATACTGCTCACAAGTATCATTACTTTTTTCCAAATATCTGTATTTATAAAATAAAAACATCATGCTTATTGTTCATGTGAAACACTAGTTGCATGTATGAATCAATTTTACAGGAGAATAGCTCTGCTTTTTCTTTTCTTTTTTTTGTTCAAATTGTATGATATTAATTTTGTTACGCATTAACATAGGGAGTATTTGGTTCTTTGAACAAGGCTTGGGAAATTTTTGATAATTTACATCTTGTCCATTGTGTTTAAATGGTCTGGTTCAAGAGCAAGGGCAAGTTGGGTGATGACCCAATGCCCAAAATTTTGTAGACCCAAATTATTATAGTATACTATTATATAATAGTGAGTTTCGTTTATAAAATTTTAGTTTTAGGCCCAAGTAATTTTAATTGATAAACATGTTAGTTTTATATCAAAGTAATTTTAGTTTTAAGATCAAATTAAATTTTATATGAAAGGTGTTAGTGTAAAAGTGGATTTTTCCTTTCCTTCAAATGAGAGCCCAAAGTATTTTCTTTAGTATTATATTTACTGCACCTTTTTTTTAATGAAAACTTTACTGCACTTTTCTTTTTGTTGAAGCGAATTAATGCACTTTTTTTTCTGCTCAAAATTTCATTCTGCTTCGACTTCCAATCTTCTTCTCCATCAATTTCGACTATACCCGTTAGAGCTAAGAAGTGAGAACTAGGATTTTTTATTATGCCTTAAATTTTAATTTCTCTTATTTAAGTCACAAAAGCTATTAAATCATACCTCCAATACTGAGCTTTTGCTACTGAACTACAAAAACAAGTGTTTTTAAAAAATAATTTATAAGTATGCCTTTAATTTTGATTCTTTATTTTATTATTGATGTATGTGTTGTGTAAAAAGGAAGCTTTTGGCATGGCATAAAGAAAAGGGCCGAGTGTCAGGTTGGGCCATGTGCGTTGGACTCGTCCACGCAGTTTGTCTTTTTTTTTTTTTTTTTTTTTTCCCTTTGATTTTAGTTTCGGTTAATAGTTTTGATTTTGGCTTTGTGATTTTTTTTTTTAATGGAGTTCATATTTTTTTTTTTTTTTTTTTTTGGAGGAAAGGTAAATGATTTATTCCACCAAGAATTCCGGCTCAAAAACCGGTAAAGATCGGACCACAAGGTGATGGTGTTTCTGTTCACATCATAATACAACCCATGAGTGGGCGCTAGGAATTTCCTCCCCAGAGGGCGAAAATTCGTAGTGAGAGAAACTCTCAAAACCCTAGGAGGGAGAGACAAATTTTCTATCTATCACAATCATCAGTACATTAGCCCCAAATTCTAATGGAGGTTCTTCCTTGTCTTCATCAGCTGAAAAATAGGTAAGTATGCCCAAGTGTTGGGTAGCCATTCACACTCATCATAGGAAAAATACCAGGATCATGAGTTCATATTTTTCTTAATGGTTCAACTCAAGAAAGGCTAAATGGATTGACAATTTTATGCATTGAAAATGATATTTTAGAAAATCTTGAAACAAATGCTATTATAGATGATTTTGCATCTAGAAAAGTTTGAAGAATTAATTAATTAATTTTTACATTATTGTTATTATTTTGTTTGGGGCCTTCGGCTGCAGATGCTTTGGGAAATGGGGCACCTACACAGAGGATATCAACAGAGCCGGTCATTACACTTACAACTCCCACCCACCCCCACCCCCCCCCCCCCACCTCCCGCGGGGAGGAAAAAAAAAAAAAAAAGCTCCAAATAAATTTTATTTGCAAAAATTATTGTTTTAAAATTTTTATTGTGCAAAACTTAATGTTCTTAAATCATGATGTCCAAAAATTATTGCTCTAACATTATGTATACAAATTATTGTTCTAAAATTTTTATGTGCAAAAATTATGTTCTAATTTTTTAGAGCATAAATTAAAGATATATTATAATATATTAGTATAAAATTTAGATCAATAATTTATATTAATACAAATTTTATAATAATAATTTTTGCACATAACAATCTTAGAACAATAAATTTTGCACATAACAATTTTAGAACAGTCATTTTTGCACATAATAATTTAAACATGGTGATTTTGCACATAAAATTTTAGAACAATAACTTTTGTACCTAATGATTTAAGAGTAGTAATATTTGCAAATAAAATTTTATGTAGGTCCTCTTTATTATTTTGCCCTAGGGTCTTAGGACCTCCCAAGCCTCAAAATTCCTTAATCATCCATGACGATGGGATACCTTTTTTTCTTCATGTATGTGCACAAGATATCCCCTATATCTTCACCGCTCTTCCCACGAGTTTCACGAGAGGGATCAATAGAATGCAAAAGACATGACAAGTATTGGTGAAAAGTAGATTCACAATCAACCCACGCAAGAGCACTAAAGTATGGAACAGTAGAAGGGCGGTGCATAATTATTCCAGCCATAGTAGTTTTGCCAATGCCACGTTTCCTCACAATTGCCACTACTTTTACATCCACCATAAACTTCGTTCCTATAAATGATTTTGTCAATCTTTTCATCAAGACTCACCATAACCTTTGTGCTTATAAATGATTTCCTGAACTTTCAAATGTCATAAAAAGTGTTTTCCTGAGAACATTCTTACGGATGGGAAATTCCATTATGTAACTAGTAGTTAATATACGAGAACCAATGCTTTTGTGTGGCAAATAACTCTCGAGAACATCAAAGTCCTCATATTTTCCGAATGACTTTTCTGAATAATGTCAAGTATATCACCAATGTTTATCTCATCAGTTAACTGGAGAATACAAAAGATCATACAGAACCTAGCGTACAATCCCACCGCCATTGACAAATACAATCATATGGTAGGCATTGTATTTAATAGTCTTTTCTGAGCAGAATATTTCTACCAGTCATTCATATCCCCTTAAAGTTTTGTGTTTGACACTAAAATTATAGAGCGATGCAACTGAAGAGCTTCCTCTTTATACTCTGTTGTAGTGGAAGCTTTATTCTCTGTAGCAACGAAAGACAAATCTGTTGGCTCTTGTGCGTATTGAAGTTGTGACACCTCCTCTAAAGTTTCAGATAATAATTGTCTGACGTCTTTCGCTAAATCAAAAAAAATTATCTTGGAATCTTAAAAACTAGCTGAACGCAAATGAGGCCCCAAGAAAAATAATAATAAAAGGAGGTCCCAAATAAATTTTGATGTGCAAAAATTAATGTTCTAAAATTTTTGCTTGCAAAAATAATTGTTCTAAAATTTTTATGATTAAATTATAGATATATTATAATATATTATAAAGTTTAGAACAATAATTTACACTCATCAAAATTTGAGAACAATAATTTTTGCGCATAACAATTTTAGAACATCAATTTCTGCACATAATAATTTAAGAACGGTTATTTTTGCACATAAAAATTTATTTAGAGCTTCTTTTTTTTTTTTTTTTTTTTTGGGGCCTTGTAAGTGTAAGGACTGGCCCTGTGTAATTTGCACTAATTAAATTTAGTGAAAATTCATTTAGGCTTTTCTTGGAGAAGAAAAAAAGAAAGAAAAAGAAAGTGTCATTATCCTAGGGTCAAGACGTACTATCAAAAAATAAGAGTAATGATATACAACTCAACTAATTCATCTCAACTTTTCTATAGTAACTCATATGATATGCATTCATTGGTTACATTTTTATGAAATAATTATTAATATCACATAAGTGGCCATGAATGCATGTCATGTAAGTTGCTATAGAAAAGTTGAGATGATTAGTTGAGTTGTATATCATTACTCAAAAAGTAAGAGTAATGGGGTTGTCTATCATTACTCAAAAAATAAGAGTAATGGGGTACGGTTGTAATAAAATTAGTTTTAGTTACTGTTATTCATTTTCTTGTAATAATCAATTAACAGGAAACTTTTGGATATGTACATGTTCTTCTTCCACGATTTCACTTTTTTCCCTACTTTGTGGTGTTCTTCTTTAAGTTTCTTCAATCTAATTGAGAATGATGAGTTCCAAATTTAAGTTGAGAATTTTTATTAATTGAGCTTTCGTTTGTCCACTTCATGTATTGTTATGAAACTTGCTTGTCTACCCATGGTTTGTCAAATAAATCAACACACCCATGAATTTGAATGAACCATAATTGTAAAAAGGGGTTAGGAAGAAAGACAGAATTGTAGAGGAAAAAGATTAAATTTAGGGACGAAGAATTAGAATGAGAGGGATGAATTTATCTTTATTTATACCAATTCTCAAGATTAAAGAATCATGAACTGAGAACAACACAAAAACGTAATGGCCGAAAGAGAAATAGAAAAGAACATAATCGAATGTTAATTGACTGTTAAATAGCGGTAACTAAAACTAATTCTATTACAACCGTGTCCCATTATTTCTGGATATTACATCTTGACCCCAGGGTCAAGACAACAGTAGGTGCTTTTCTTCTCCACTGATGCCATTTCTGAGGAAAGCATTCCAAAACATCTGTACTTTTTGGTCTCCAACATATGACAGTTTCACAGAAGCTCTAACACATCACTTAAAACACCTATGTAACAATCACAGAATGTATGTAAACATCAATCAACATGCCACATTTTACAACCAAATGAGAAAGTCACCTACGCAAATCATTCAAATGGAAAAACCAGATATTCTGGCAACTTTTATAGTTCTACAATCACAGATATTCTACAAGAGATGTATCTAGAGAAACAGAAAACAAAAAATACTATGCCTAAACTAGAAAATGTTGAGCCTATCACATCTCTTTTCTCTTTTTCACTTTTTTATTTATTATTTGAACGAATGGAAGGAAATGCCCCTCGAAGTAACTCAACCAAAAGTATAGCCTGGTCTTGCCTTTGATCTTTCTGCCAGACCATAAAGTCTGGGGTAAAGTAGTTGCATTCGTACCATCCCTTCAATAAAGTCAGCGGAAAAGGCCCTTGAACCGTTCCTTGTGGATCCAAATATTGCCATTCACTGTCATCAACAGTAAAACGCCTGTCAAATTCTTCATCACCATCATCATCACTTAATTCAATAACTGGAGGCAGTTTCACTTCTCTTTCTGAGTGTCCAGGTGAGACCGGATAATCGTTTAAATCAACCCCCAGCATTCCTCTACTGCTCTCATCACCATTTTCTGCAGCAACATTACCATTTTCTGCAATATCTGGGTTCTGGCAGCCTGCATCCAAATTACCCATATCACCTGCAAACAAGTACATCATAAATATATTTTTCTGAATTTAACAGGGAGGGAATGAATTGACATCTGTCATCACGGATAACGACTCTTTCTATTAAGTTATTTTGTATGAGCATTATCAACCTTTAAGGATGCCTACCTGAACACAGGGGATTAAATTCTGCAGAAGCATTGCCATTTTCTGCAATTTCCGGGTTCTGACAGTCTGCGTCCAAATTACCCATATCACCAGCAAACAAATACATCATAAATATACTTTGCTGAAGTTAACAGGGAGGGAATGAATTGACATCTGTCATCACGGATAACAACTTTTTCTATTAAGTTGTTTTGTATTAGCATTATCAACCTTTATGGATGCCTACCTGAACACAGGGGATTAAATTCTGCAGCAGCATTACCATTTTCTGCTATATCTGGGTTCTGGCAGTCTGCATCCAAAATTCCCACATCACCTGCAAATAAGTACATCATAAATATATTTTTCTGAAGTTAACAGTGAGGGAATGAATTGACATCTGTCATCACAGATAGCGACTCTATATTAAGTTGTTTTGTATGAGTATTATCAAACTTTATGGATGCCTACCTAAACAAGGGGATTAAATTAACTAGCAGGACTATAATTTGCGGTGAAATAAAATGCTGACAAATACATGGAGAAGTTCTATCCCGTCCCATCAAGATTCTTATGCCAATATTTGAAGCTTGGTCAGAAACTTCTGATTGTGAAGTGAAAAACAAACTAACTAGATTAACATAATTGAAAAAAAATAAAAAATAAAATTGGGACAACAAATTTCACTTATTCTCCCAAGATATCTCGTAGCCAGCTTTGGATCAGGTGAACAAAATGAAAGACTTATTGTTGTTAGCAAAAGGAAATCAAATTAGAGTCTCCAGGTATATATCTGCCTATATTGGAATGAAACGGATTAGTACTCAAATTTCAAGAGCAAGATTACCAGATTTCCTGTTAAACACAAATTAGCTAACATATTAATTACATTAATGCAACATGGTATCAGACTAATGCAGCTCTAAACCAAAACAAGCAATAAGTTTTAGAATGAAAAGAATTTTTACGTTGCCAGTTGACCTAAGGTCATGAGTTCACAACATGGAAATAACCTCCTATAGAAATATAAGGTATGACTGCTTAAATCAGGCTCTAACGGCCTGACACTTCCCAGTCCCCAAACCTTTGGGAGGTTCTATGAACTATGCTGCCTTTTATATCAAGAATCTTTATTATTTTTGCAAGTCCCATTTCTTTACATCTTGTCCTTGTAGCATATATTGCTGTTTTAATACAACAAAGAGGATTTAATAACTTACTTTAAATGCTATTAGTCAGGGGGGAAAAAAAAAAAAGAAAAAGAAGAAGTTTGATTTATACCAATTTGGCCAGCCCAATTTACTCTTTCATTATGGAGTTCCTATCTGCAACTTCAAAGTACAATTGAGGGATCTTCAAGCATCATATACCTTATTACAGCACTTTAGAAGATTCAAACGACCCCCAAGAAACAGCTTATTTCACCAAAACTACCAGACTGTTTGAAGACCAAACTCAGGTGGACACTCAATTATTACCTCTTCTGAAACCTCTAGAACTGAACCAATTTCAAATGAGAACAAAAAAGGGTTAATTATCAAGAACCCACCCGTGGTTTTAGAAAGTATTGAAGAACCCCCCTGTGGTTTAAAAACCTATGAAAGACCCCCCCGTATTTTGCCCAAAACCATAAAGTTAACAGCAGGGACTAAAAAAAAATAAAACTAACAGCAGGGACTAACAGAGAAAAAAAAAGGCAGGGACTAAAAAAAATAAAAAATAAAAAAGAGAAAAACGATGAACAGGCACTGTTCATTGTCTTCTTCCTTCTTCCTTTTTTTTTTTTTTTTTTTCCTCTTTTCCTTCTTCCTTCTTCACCCGAAATGCAGCAGCCCTGAATTTCTTTGGCCAGAATGCAGCAGCCCAGAATAAGGGCTAATAATTCAGTTCGAAATTCTGGCCATTCTGTTCGGTTTTGTGAATGTAATGCTTGAGATGTAGCTGATTATTGATTCGGGCATTACTCTTTCGAAATTTATGCTGGAAATTAATACTTGAATACTGGAAGTTTGTTCTTTTCTGGAAATGGGATTCTGGGATTTTTCGCCGGCAGTTCCGGCACTTTTTCGCCTCAACCGCCGCTCTGCCGGCAAATTTCTGCTGTTCGGTTTGGTTTCTTGCTGTATTTTCTGGGCTGCAGCATTTCGGGTGAAGAAGGAAGAAGGAAAAGAGGAAAAAAAAAAAAAAAAAAAGGAAGGAAGAAGACTATGAACAGTGTCTGTTCATCGTTTTTTCCTTTTTTTTTTTGTCTTTTATTTTTTATTTTTTTAGTCCCTGCCTTTTTTTCTCTGTTAGTCCCCGCTGTTAGTTATATATTTTTTTTAGTCCCTTCTGTTAACTTTATGGTTTTGGGCAAAACACGGGAGGGTCTTTCATAGGTTTTTAAACCACGGGGGGGTTCTTCAATTCTTTCTAAAACCACGAGTGGGTTCTTGATAACTAACCCAAAAAAAAAATAAAAAAGGGAAGCCACCACACTCCCAAACAGAACCTTAGACTCAAAAAGTGACGGAGAAATAAAAAATTTACCATTTACAGCTTCTTTACTTGTAACTCCAGTGGTAATACCTGAGTTGCCCGTTTCAGAAACAATTAAATTGCCCATAACAATTTAAGATTGAAAACTATTAACATGTTCAAAACACAAGCTATCCTCAAATAAGCAACTTGCATATAATGAAGTAACAATGTAAACAATACCAGAAGTAAAGAGAGGCGACATACGTAAAACCTACAAGCAAACAAGTCCTTTGCAGAGGCAAACACTCATCATCATAAAATATTTTAATTAATCAGATTAGTTACATGACCAGATGTTGGACCATTCTTTCATACCAGAGGTAATGAGTTCACGATGTGGAAACAGCCTCCTATACAAATATAAGGTATGATTACTTAAATCAGGCTCTAACGGCCTGACTCTTCCCAGATTCTGCACCTGTGGGGGGTTCTATGCACTATGCTGCCTTTTATATCAAGAATCTTTATTACTTTTGCAAGTCCATTTCTTTATTTCTTTACATCTTGTCCTCGTTGGAAATATTGATGTTTTTATACAACAAAGAGAATTTAATGACTTGATTTATATGCTATTTGTTGGAAAACAAAAAGAAGTTGTTTGATTTTTACCCATTTGCTCTTTCATTATGGAGTTACAATCTCAACTTCAAAGTGAAATCGAGGCATCTTCAAGCATCATATGCTTAATAACAGCACTTTAGAAGATCCAAACAACCCCCAAGAAACGCCTTATTTCACAAAAAACTACAAGACCATGTTTGCAAACCAAACTCAGGTGGACACTACAATTATTACCTCTTTGAAAGCTCTAAAACTGAAACAATTTTAAATAGAGAAAGAAGAAAAGAGAGAGAGAGAGAGAAGAAAATATGCCACTCCAGCTTCTTTAGACTTAAAAGAGTAACGGAGAAGAAAACAATTTACCATTTACAGCTTCTTTACTTGCAACTCCAGTGATGATACCTGAGTTGTCCGTTTCAGAAACAATTAAAGTGCTCCTGATAATTGCAGATGGGGTTTTGATATCTCCAGGACCTGATAACAATTTTAGTGTCAACAGAAAACCTCAAGAAAGAAAAAAGAAAAAATAGAGAAACTATTAACATCTTCAAAACACAAGCTAGCCTCAAACAAGCAACTGACATATAAAGAAGTAACAACTTCATGTAAACAATACCAGAAGTAAAGAGAGCCAACACATATAACCAACAAGCAAACCAGTCCTTTGAGGGGCTGACACCCATCGTCATAAACAGTAATATTACTTAATTAGACTAGTTACATGACTGGAAGCTGGTTCATTCTTTTAAAATAGGGTTGACTGCTTATGTTGCCATTTGATCATAGGTCATGAGTTCACGATGTGGAAACAGCCTCCTATAGAAATATAAGGTATGACTGGTTAATCAGGCTCTAATAGCCTAACTCTTCCCAGACCCCGCACCTTTAGGAGGTTCTATGCACCATGCTGCCTTTTATATCAAGAATCTTTGTTCTTTTTGCAAGTCCAATTTTTTATTTCTTTACATCTTGTCCTTGTAGCAATTATTGCTGTTTTAATACAACAAAGAGGATTTAATAACTTGCTTTCAATGCTATTTGTCGGGAAACAAGAAGTTATATGATTTTAACCAATTTGGCCAGCCCAATTTACTCTTTCATTATGGAGTTACTATCTGCAACTTCAAAGTGCAACCGTGACATCTTCAAGCATCATATGCCTTATTACAGCTCATTAGAAGATTCAAACAATCCCCAAGAAACACCATATTTAACAAAAACTACAAGAACATGTTTGAAAACCAGACTCAGGTGGACACTACAATTATTACCTCTTCTGAAAGCTCTAAACCAGTTTCAAATAAATTAGAAAATACCACCACACTCCAAACGACCTTAGACTTAAAAGAGTGACAGAGAAGAATGAGCAATTTACCATTTTCAGCTTCTTTACTTGCAACTCCAGTGGTGATACCTGACTTGTCCTTTTCAGAAACAATTAAATTGCCCTTAATAATTGCAGATGGGGTCTCCATATCTCCAGTACCTGATAATAATTATGGTCTCAACAGAAAGCCTCAACAAAAAAAAAAAAAACACTATTTACATCTTCAGAACACAAGCTAGCCTCAAACAAGCAACTGACATACTGTATAATGAAGTAGCAACTTCATGTAAATAATACCAGAAGTAAGGAGAGGTAACACGTTTAACCTACAATTTGCACCAGTCCTTTTCAGGGGCTAACATTCTTAGTCATAAAATAACAGCAATATTAATTAATTAGACTAGTTACATGACCAGATGCTGGTCCATTTTTTCATAATAGGGTTTCAATTTTGTCCATAGCAGAAAATAAGCATCATGATGATTTCCTACCCTTCTTCAGTTTGATGGTAGCTGTGGAAAAAATGCTGCAACACTATCAGGAGCTACTATGGAAATTTAAGCTCAAACAAGTAACTATTCAGAACACTACCACCAATTTAAGTTTAATCTTTCACTCTTAAAAAGGAATAATAGATATAGGAAAGTGTATTTTGAAAGGGATAAATGTAGAGCCTGCTATTGTTGGGGTGCAGCACGGTTGGTGCTAGGCCCTTTGGATTGGATGGTAAAGGAGGTGGGAAGGTAACTGGGAGGTCCCTGCTATTGTTGGGGTGCAGCACGGTTGGTGCTAGGCCCTTTGGATTGGATGGTAAAGGAGGTGGGAAGGTAACTGGGAGGTCCTGAGACTGAGACCTTACATCTGAGTTTAAAAAAGTATTTGTGGATCTAAATTTGTTTCTCTTTTGAATATCAAAAATCTCACAGCAAATTATCC
The DNA here is from genome assembly GCA_016801395.1 of Leptodermis oblonga. NCBI lineage: Eukaryota > Viridiplantae > Streptophyta > Magnoliopsida > Gentianales > Rubiaceae > Leptodermis > Leptodermis oblonga. Next base: position 32,058,392 of record CM028755.1, read on the forward strand.
AGAGATATTTCACCAGCATGCTAAACTGTAATGACCAAGCAAAAAATTGAACTAATTGACATAAGCGCTCACCAGCATCATCAGAATAGTAATTATCTGCAGCCTCCCAGTCGAAAGATTCAGGTGAAGAACTATCCCCTTCTCCCATTTCTAAGGGCGGAGCTTGAGGCTCTAATTTATCAACTATTACTTTGGGAATCTCGGCTATAAGTCTTTCCTGTTCAGACGATTTCTCAAGTAGCTGCCTTTGTTCCAAGTAGTCGAACAATGTAAATAATAGTTAAGTAAACAAACATATTAAAGGTTATTACTGGAAACCAAAATGCAGGCACGTACTTATCTCAACCTTTCTATTCTGAAAAAAAATGTCCCGATTGTTGTACATTGTGAGAATGTTACTTCATCAACTAAAATAGGATCATTATTAATAGCATAGATGACATTTAGTCATAAGTGAAACCACAATCAGTGGGGAGAAAATCTGAGTCTTCACCAAAATACTGGAATACATGGAACACCCAAGTTCTTTCTCACACTCCAAATATCAGTCTTATAATCAGAGCCCATAGAAACCAGACCACAAAAATCAGTTTTTAAACATAGAAAACACAAGAGGAACAAGGCAACTAAGTTTGTAGAACAAGAAAGGAAAATTGAGGTAAAAGCCTTTTCCAGAAAATCAAACAACTGAACTACAACCCCAAAGAAAAATATGCCTCACAGACATTTTCACCACAACAGACATGGTAATCGGAACACAATTGCTGCTCAAAGCACTTTGCCTTTAATTGACTTCGAAAAAAATAATAATAATAAAACAAAACAAAAACAATAAAAGAAACAGAGAAAAAATTGCTGACCGACATCATAGACGACCACACTGGTGAGTAGGTTAAATCTACTCCTGAAATATTGCTTTGATTTGGTAAAAAGTGTCTATGACATAGAAACTGGAAAATTCGAGACTTCCAATTTTTTTTATCAATTCCAAACACCAGCCCGACACAATTTCCAGAATTACTTTATTTTCCCCCAAGAGTTGATGGATGGCGATGGCACAAAGTTCTCTAAAAAAATTTGCCCCTCAAGTTCTCTGTTTTCAAAATCAGTTCAACTGTGGAAAAAAATATACTTTAGATCAACTAGTCTAGACTTCACCGTCCGAGCTCTACCTCTGTTCTTCAACAGTGACTTGAGAGTCGTAAGGTTAATTTGGGAATAAAATAGTGAAGTCAAATGGCTTTGGTCGCTCACACTCCATTTTAAAAGAGCACAGAAAAATAATTAGGACAAACATATCAATATTCAAACTATCTCATAAAATGCATAACTCTTACTTATTAATGACCAAATAATCATTAGACAACTTAAAACCTATAAGTTTTGAATACAAAAAATGACACAATGCTTTTTCAAACAACTCCTACTATTAGCACAACATTGCATAAAGCTTCTCTTTTTTCAGTAATTCATATGCTGAAAACAGTAACATATGCAAGCACTTGCAAGTATGAACTAAGAAGATAAAACGTGAATAATTGTGAGGCATGATTAAGGTATGTAAAAGGATATTCTTTGCGCCATCCCTTTTCATTGGCCCGGTCAATAAGATTTTGCAAGTGTGAGATTTGCCTAGGAATCCACTGCAACCCCAAGTAGCATCAAAGTTCAGGGAAATGATGTTACAATGAGGATAAAGAGATATTATAAATCAAATATAATAAATAGAAGCCTAAAAACCAGCCTAAGGAACTCAAAATTCAGGAAAGAACTAAATAAAATTTTAAAAGGCGTGTCAATATTCATAAGTAAAGAGATGACTTTATAGGTAAGAAATTTCTCGCTGGCCGTTGGACAGAAGAGGCAAACAGAGAGAGAAATAAGGGAAAAGAAATGAAACAAAAACTCTTACTATAGGCTGGAGAAAACAGTGCTGCCTCACATTCCATGAAACTGAAGATATGATACTCAAGCCAGGGAAAACAAGCTTCGTGACCTCTCACATATATGGGGATCTTCTAGTTACTCTCACTCAACTAAGATTCTATTTCCTGAACCAACAAAGACTCTAATTCAACCAATAGCTAATCACATTCTAAAATGGATTCTAACTACTTAAAACCTACAACCTAGCTGGAGGGGGAGCGTCAAAATATATTATTTAACTACCTTAGTTTTAGGGATTAGAATTACATTGATTTGTTTCCTTTGATAAAGGGATATTTTTCCTGTCCTTTAGCTTAACTGTTTACCTATTTTAACTGTTGTATAACAGGTAAGTCTACTCCCTTCTTTTAAGTGTTGTTCTCCCAAACCAAGAATTAAGAGAATTACATAGATTCTATGCATTACTTTAATACTATACTAAAATCTCAACAAGATCCATATTAAAGGACAGAGACAATGCATTATATATACTTTCAGAACTTAAACTCACATGTTTCATTATATCCTTGTGTAACATACTAGCCTTTGCTTCAAGCTCCACCTATCAAGGAAGACAAAGTTTCAGCTGAGAGATGATGCAGGAAGAGATAATTTCTTTGCAAGACAAAAGAGAGCAGAGGAAAAAAATAAAGTTCAGCTAGCAGATCAGCCAAGGGTATGTAACACATACACAGTCACAAAAAGGAAAAATCACATTTAATGGTCTTTCAGAATAGATAAAGAAACATACCAACAGAACTAGTGACACAGCACAGACACCAAAGTGCCCTTAATATTGATAAAATCCAGAATGCCATAACCAATGAAGCCCTAAGTTAAGATTTAAGGAAGTAACTTGCATCTGGAAAACAAGGAAAAAAACTATGGCTCACAATACATACTGGTTCTTCACTGAATATATTTGTTGCTTTGAGCTGAAATTACAAGCAGAAGGTCGAGAGCACACAAAACTAGGTCCAATTTCCAAACTGCTCAGATAGGAAAGATGACGGTTTAAGAAAAATTATCATCTTCATGCTCATTTCTCTAGTCAAGTCATGGGAGAGGAAGACAGACAGAGAGAGAGAGAGAGAGAGAGAAGGAAGGAGCACAGGATAAGTTCATGGCTTCAGAAATTAGGCTACAAGGAGGATAAGTATCACCAAGAGATAAGGAATGATCTAGCTCTCTATCCATGCCTCTTTGAGATCAATTTTATCCTCATTTTGCTAAAAGATCTCCCAATTGGATCCTAATGTCAATTTCATAACTGAGAGAGTAATCCTTAAACAAAAAGTAAGTGCTTGACAAAAAAGAAACTATTGACACCAGGGAATAAAAAATATTCTGAACTCAATCGCTACCCTTTCTCTCTGGATATAATTTAAATCATGTCAATATATCAACGAAAAATAAAACAAAATTGTGCGTCTTACAAAAGTAGGCCATTTAAGCAAACCAGCTTTGACTCTTTCACGCAAATCCTCGCACTCTTCCTGCGTAAGACGGCAAGGATGATGCTCATGGTTAGAAAATCAGATGTCAGTCCCATGTATAGCTGTATAGATCCACAAGATATTGTCTAAAGCCAAGTTCAACAAATTATGGACATTGGTTCTACCAAAATAGAACTAAAGTTAGCTTGCACAAATAATGTTTCAGAAAGCAGAAAAAGATGATTTAACAAGATATCGATGATCATCTTAACGACGAAGCCATCACCCAAAGCAATTATTATACAGTTACAGAAGCTTGAGGCCCTAAGAGGCTGATATATAGAATGACACCAGTATGCTGCATAGCTAATTGAATTCTTTCCTTCTAAACATTTTCAACTTCAATATTGAATGCATTTCAATTTTACAGAAGCTTGAGGCCCTAAGAGGCTAATATATATAATGACACCAGTATGCTGCATAGCTAATTGAATTCTTTCCTTCTAAACATTTTCAACTTCAATATCAAATGCATTTCATTTTCACAATTATATAAAAAGTTCAATTGAAAAAATTTGTGACAACCTAATTATTACTTGTCCAGACTCCAGAACAGGAGCACACAATAAATTTCTAAAATGTGAATAAAGAGAGAAATATAGGGATCAGGAGTCCACAGTCAAATGCATTAAAACGGTGACTACTCAATTAGGGACTTTTGAAGGAAAACTGGTGCAAGTCTGCAAAATTATTAAAGCTTTCGGAAGTAATTATGCTGGATCTAGGGTGTCAAATTCTCTTTTTCACCTGACAAGGATGAATATGTTTCACAACAAAAAATCATCTGAACAAATATCCTCTGCTCATCTTGCACTCAATACCAAAGCAATTTCTCAATTGTGAATGAAGATAGAAGTAGCATGTGAAGCATCTAATCTCTGTTTTCTTCCTGTTAAACTAGCCAACTATGCCAACGTCTGACTGATGTATGATTAACAAATACTTAAGTACAGCAAAAGTGAATCACACTGAACAAAGTATTACCTCCGAGAAGTTACCATCAGACAATTTTTCTACAGGAATGTCATTCACACGATTTGAAAGTTGAAGATAAACTTTATCATCTCTACCTGCTTCAGAAATCATTCTTACACCTGTAGAAGGACTCGGTATCATAAATAACTTCATAGCATAATAACGAGACTAGTTGAGATGGTTTTTACAGGATATTTCTAGTCCTTTAAAATTGTGACACGTTGAAAACAAAAGATAAGAAAGATAATAAATTCAGACAAGTACAGAAACATCATACTATGAGAAGAATGACTTTATATAAACTTCATCACATGTTTGATACTTATGATAATCATGGGATGGATGGTCAGAAAGTCAAAACCATCAGCCCTTGCATGTGATAATGTTATTTTCAGTGAATGACATCAATCAAATAGAAAAATCAATATCAACATGAGGAAAATCAACTTATAAGACACGTTACTTGAAACTGCGGTAAATTTCCCACATATATTAAAAGGGAAAACAAGGGCCTGAGCATCATAAATAGTAAAGTACAATTTACTTCAGAGCAATAAATAAAAAAAAAAGGTAACTAACTGTTTCCCACTTGTTCTCACAGGCACCATAGCTTCCATCGGTTTTTTGTGTTTGTATCCTATCCCATTTCCTAGTTCCTATAAGACCAACACTGGAGGCCAGACAATTTATTCCATCTCATTCACACTATTAAAATCGATACCAGAAAAATGGAAAGTTCTCAATGCTGCACAGTAAATAGTGAAAGATAGTATAAATTGCATCAAGAAAAATAAACTGACCTACTACTTGCTGCAGCTGGAAGCAGTTTTTCTGTAGATAATCATTAGGGTCGGATTTGATTCTCACAAAGCTACCAATTGCTTTATCAGAAAAACATTCTCGAGCCTTTAATAGATCCAGAAGCAGAGTTTTTCTCAGATACACAAGCTTAATGTTTTCAGAACAAATGGCAGCAGAACAGCCGCTTGGATAATCATGAGATATTTTATTTTGGCAAGATGGTCTCCGACCTAAACTTGGCTCTGTGACACCATAATCCTGCTCTTCTGAACTGTACTGATAATTGTCCTCCGAACTGTCTTGATTTTCAGTAAAATGAATTTCTAGGAGATCATAAATTTTGATCCTGGACACTAATCGTTTTCCAAAAAGAGCAACTAGAGATTCGTCACACATGATTTGCTTCTTCTTTTCAGGGTTCGTTAGGTTTTTAGCATTGACATATTCATTAATAACAGAAGTCACCTCAAACCGATTAAGAGGCTTGCTTGTATCCTTTCCAATAAATTCAAGAAACTTAATTAAAGGCTTTGATCCCCATCTTATGAACTCTAGTTTCTTTGGTTTTTGCCTCTTCCTTTTCATGGGAAGGGATAATGGCCCACTGGATTCTGCCACCCAATCAATTGCATTATCCGTCATCTCCTCACAATGCCCCCTATAAGATTTTCTGAGCAAAAAGAAACAAAAAGACTCCATATTGATACACATTCAAACAAGATTAGTTGCTTAAACCGCTAAAGTACACATGTTATATTGCTATTGATGAACAAGAAATGCCGCATGCCCATTTTAAACCAACTAATAAGCAACTACCAACGCTCCAGCTTCACCTTCATATCCTTAAAAGAGGGGCAACAGACTTAAGCAATACAATGAATTGAGAAATTGGTCAATGGGAACAAATTTCAGCTGTGTTTGAGGGAATTTATCCAACAAACTGATAGGTGATAAACCAGGTAATTGAAAGCAATGCAAAAGGACCAACATTGAGACTGACCATAGCTTGCCCTCTACAAACTTTTCATGAGTATGAAGACAACATTTCGCTTCAATAAAGATTCAGTAAAGGAAGTGTTGCCCACTAAAATTTAATGCCATTGCAAATTAAGTTTTACTAAGCCTCAACAATTTCACAAAACAATGCCACTTATTCCGACAAATTCCATTGATTACAAACAGCAAACAGAAACCCTATCAAAAATGCGAATCATAAACACAACACAGATTCAAGAACATGCAAGAAATGCTCATAATTCGTAGGTAAAAAAATAGAAGTCTGTACCTCAGCAGGAGTAGCCAGCCCAAACTCCAAAGCGCCAAACCTGAAGGGTAAATTCACCGCTCAATGTTCCACAACGCAAGCAACGAAATCAAAGGAGGGACAGCAGAGTTCAGAGTACAATGAATTGATGAGAAATTGGTTGGAATGAACAAATTTTAGCGGTGCTTGAGGGTATTTATAGTGGGTAATTGGAATAAGGTACTAAAAATCCCAACCAGAATGAGTAAATAAATGGGAGTAGCGGCACTTTCATTTTATACTCTTCTCATTAATTATACTGTGTCATACACAAAAAAAAAAATTCATAATGAGTATATTTGAATGACCAAAATGCCCTTTCATCTCTTATTTAATTCTTTATTGGTGGACTTGGGGTTTTTGATTCTGACCAAAATACCCCAAATGGTAACGTCATTTTGGTTTTATTCTCTCCTCATTAGTGAGTATATTTGAATTGACCAAAATACTCTTCTATCTCTTATTCAACTCTTTTTTAGGGTTTTTACGGTAAATAATATATTATTATAGGAACACATTAATTGTTTGTTGGTTACTTGCATTGGTACATATACTCCAATCTCAACGAAAATGAGTAAAGGGTAACAACATTTTTTATTTTTTTACTCTCTTCATTAATTGAACTCATTCATTAGTATATCTGAATGACCAAAATGCTCTTTTATCTCTTATTTAATTATTTTTTAAGATTTTTTTGGTAGATAATATATTATAATAAAATAAATTAGCTGGCAATTCGTTACTTGGTACAGCTCCTCAACCTAAACTAAAACGAGTAAATAGTATCGACATTTTGATTTCTTTACTCTCCTCCTTAATTAGTATATTTGAATGACTAAAATGCCCTTTTATATCTTATTTAATTATGTTTGAGGCTCTTATTGTGGATAATATTACAATAAAAATAAATTAGTTGTCAATCCGTTACTTGGTACATCTACTCAATTCAATCCCAATGAAAACGACTGAGCCAAATGCTCACAATTAACTAACGAAAAATGGTTCACGTTTATAAAATACAATAAAACCTCTATAAATTAATAATCTTGGGACCATGAAATTTTATCAATTTAGAGAGATATTATTTAATTAATAATTTATTAATTTAAAGAGTGTTTTCGATCTCCGTAAATAAATATTTAGATAAATCAGATGTGAACAAGTTAATTGTATAAATGAGTTCATTATATTAATAGGTATTAATATAAATTTCAAATATTCAATGTACAAATCAATTGTATCTATAATAAGTTCAATATACATGAAAATTATAAACATACAATGTGTTCATTACATTAGAACTAAAAACATCTAATGGGTTCATTGTATATTAAAATTAAAAATATCTAATGGATTTATTGCATATTAGAATTAAAATCATGTTGATGATGAATTTAAAGATGATTCAATACATTTTGAATTAATCACACGAAAAGAAACACTCAAAGCGGCAATGAATCTTTAAAATTTTTGTTGCAATTCCATAACTCGACACCAAAACTTTTAGATGTAATTAGAAAAGTTAGAGATGAAATTCAGCTAGATTTAAAATTTAAGAAAAGACAAACAAAAATTTATTCTTATTTTATTAAAGTATCATAGTTATATTTGTAATTTATAAGGATTATTAATTTATGATGTTGACAAGACTATAAATTTATACATGGATCTTTCCATAAATTATTATATTATTATTTTATTAAAATTTATAATTTATAATTTTTTGAATTGTCCCGACCCGAGTCAGGACCAGAGAAAAGTATTATCTTAGAGAGAGTAGTTACAGAGGTTCTACTGCATACCTAACTTCTCATACCAACAATTAATTACCCAACCTTTTCAAACAAAATAATAATAATAATTACCTAACCGCATTCTAATGAGGGGGAAAAAATAAAACAAAACTTAACAGCACGTACAATTGCAAGAAACAATTTCTCTAAATTTGTAAGGACAAATTATATATGATTTGAAATATACAAGAAGATTGATGTCGAAATACTTGAAGGAGAAGGGAAGAAGAAGACTATGGCTGGGGAACAAAACGATGGAAACAAAAGAACGTCTAAAAAAAATTACAATTGGGTCTTTTAAAGCATGAATTCAGTGTTTGCCACTTTTACCCCTAAATTAATGGGGTCATGTGAGCCCCGCATGCTTTGGCTTTAAAGGTGTTTTGGGACACTGAAATAGGGAAAATTTTCATGAGGGGCAGTAGAAATTTTAAAATTAGAAAAAGGAGTGTAATTTTTGCATAATTTTTTATAAGGGCAATACATTATTAGTTAAAAAACAAAAAATAAAAATATGTTTGTGTAGACATAAATACCCTTAAGCTAATTAAAGGAAAAGAAAAATTACTGCCTTAATAATTTATTATCATCAATCCATTATCTATAATCAAACACCAATTATCATCTTCTCGGACTAGAAGAGGCTTGGCCGGCCCTAAATAAATACTCTCCATAAGTTTTTAATCTTATTATTCCGTTATGTGTTCTATGTTTCCTTCATCGGTTTTTAATTTTATTCAGTTATTTGAATAGCTAGGCTGTTGGAGTGGTAAGATGCAATGGTCGCCGGATTGCTTTCCTCCATCTCTTGCGCATCAGCCAAGTCGTTCATCCTCATCGTACTGCAGTCAACTGCCTCGGTACAATTCTCAGGCGTGATGATCTCTGCACAACCAGGAGCTTCTTATCTATGAATCTATCTGCGGTAATTAACCCAACGAAGATCGTCCTTAACCCGATCATAGTAATATACAGAGGAAAAAAAACAAAAAACAAAAAGGAGCCTCTGAATGCAAACCTTGTTTGATGCCATATGTTCTAGTTTTTTTTTTATATATATAAAATAATAAAAATCAAACCAAAATATCAAATATTTCACAACTAGCGCAATAGAATATCATCTACCATCTTCTTCATCAACCACAAACAACTCATTTTGGGAGATTTTTCCGCCCACCTTCATGAAGGGGTATACAAAAATTTGTTTGCCAATGGGTTTGTTGATATTGATACACAATTGCCTTTCCGAGTTCTGGGTTTTTTTATTTTCTTGACCATATAACATCCCTAAAAAATTAGAAATTCAGATCCCAGATTATTTCTCGCACAGTGAAACCCAAAGACAAACAAACAAACAAACAGGGATAGATGTCGCGATGAGTTGCATCAAGAGTCTACTGATTGAGATTGCATCTTCCGATCTCAATCTTCCTATTGCAATGGATTATACGCTAAGAAGCTCGAATTGGAAGCGGGCGGATTGAAGCCATCGTTTCCAAGTCGGCCACCACCTCTCCAAAAGATAAACGATGGACTGACTGAGATTTAATCATCTTGAGGCAATCAAGTTATCTCCAATCAATTTGATTTTTCTTTTTTAACAATTCAATCAATTTGATATTATTGTGTGATAAAAGATAGTCAATCAATGATAATATATATATATATATACTCCGTAAATGATTTCGGAAGGTTTTTTTTAAATGAGTTTGACGGTATTTATGTCCATATAAATATATTTTTATTTCCTTCCTCTTAGCTAATAATTTACTGCCCTTATAAAAAATTATACAAAAATTGTACCTTTCTTTTTAATATTAAAATTTCTGCTGCCCCTAATGAAAATTTTCCTTATTGTTAATTTATAGAGATATTATTTAATCTATAAATTCATAATTTACTCATTGAAGAGAATGTATTTTTAATTTTTCGCAAACTTAAATTTAGATGAATTCAATGTGTATAAGTTAGTTGTATCTATAAGTTTTTCGTCAAAAAAAAGTTGTAACTATAGGTTTGTTCTTTTGAAATTAAAATAAATACAGATATTCAAAGTGTGAAAGTCAATTGTATCTATAGGTATCTATAGGTTTATTGTATATTAGACTAAAAACAACCGTTGTATGTTCATGAATTAAAATATTATATAAATCTAACACAAAGATTTTTAAAATAACATTATACGATCATGATTTTGATGATATGAGTTTGTCACTATTTTGCATTCTCATTTGATGGATGTCATTAAAAAGATTTGTATTTTATAAAAGAAAAATAAGTCTTTGGAAAATAATTTTTATTTTTTGAAAGGAAAAAAAAATCATTTTGAATTGTAAAAATAATTATTTGAAATGCAATGTCAATAATGAATTGGCCTCTTTGTTTGAAGAAGAAAATATTATTCCAAAAAAATTGAAAATGTTGAATTTAGAGTTTTTAAATAAAAATTTAAATAGTATGAAAAGACTAAATTATATGTGATGTGACGCAAAATGTCCGGTACTGGATGCTCCGCTTGGCCCAAGGAATATCTCAAAGGTTCAGGCCCAAAGTAGAAGTCTTTTACAGAAGCAAGAAGCAGCGAAGATTAGGTCTGGACTTCTTCAGCTCGGATCTGAGCGGATGAGGAGGCGTAGCTCGGATCGATCTAAGGAACACTCCGTCGCTGGTATGAATAGTAGAATGAGCGGGGCTATCCCCCCGGTGTAACTTCGACGATCAAGTTAGTAATGGTGAAGAAGATAAACAGTATTCAGTTAAGAGCTCAAACATAAAAGATTGCGTACCGTTTTAGGCCTTATGACTTAGTATTTATCTCAAGACTTTGACATGTCCGTTGTGTTATCATCATCAGTGCTTCCAACTGCTCTCCCTCTTTTTACGATGACTTATCCGCTCCTCTCATCATGACCTGACTTTTAGCTTCTTTCACATCATCCTTCTGAGCAATTCCTGCATGTTTTCAAAATGTATCCCTGATCCTATAATGATTTCTACCTACTGTGTTAGTGTTATCATTTGTTCCGACCTAACTTCCCCGGACTCGGTTTTCAGGGTGTTAATAAGAAAAATCCCGTAGGACCGACCTAAACTAGTGGCCGACCTAAGCCTGTTTCTATGGCTCGGTTTTTAGAGAGTTTTCCCGACCCGAGATTGGGGTTGAATCTTTTATGCGTCTTTTCTTTCTTACTGTTCATGTATTCCTTCTTCATTGGGCCCAATGAAGACTTAGTTTTATACACACCAACAAGCCCCCCAGTATTGTGTTTTACTGAGCTAAAACATGATACTATTTTTTTTTTTTTTGTTACCCTGTCTGCCCCCAGAGAATAACTAAGGTTGTGACTTAGGTATTCACTATGTTTTTAACCGTTCTATATGCCTATTCCGCTCATGAAAGTTTCTTTTTCCGACCTGCCCCCCAGAGAATGACTAAGGCTGTGACTTAGGTATTCACTATGTTTTTAACCATTCTATATGCCTATTCCGCTTATGAAAGTTTCTTTTTCCAACCTGCCCCCCCAGAAAATAACTAAGGCTGTGACTTAGGTATTCACTATGTTTTTAACCATGCTATGCCTAGGCTGACCTTAAGAGTTTCTCTTCCGATCCAAGCAAGCATAAAATGCGAACCGTTCTGACCCAAACTTAGTAGAAGTGTTAAACTATTCTAAGCGAAGTACTAAAAGGTTACCGACCTATCGAATATCATAACTATCGAAAGGAAAGCATGAGTTACAAAAAATCCGACCCAAAGAAAATAATAAGTTAGCCGATCCATAAGAAATTAACGCGATATTGACCAGGAGAAAGCGAATTCGTCAATAAATGTGTACTTTTGTGTCACGACCCAAGGAACCCGGCTTTTAAGACGGGACATGACGGGACAAGTTCAGCGACTTTCAAGGCATCCGATACAACTTCCCATGCTTTTACGATCTTCGAGACAGTATTAATTGCTCCAGCAGTTGGTTTGTTTCCTTGTCCATTTCACTTTCCCGAATCCTTCTTTAAAACACGAAGAAACTTGTATCGTTGTTTTTACGTTTCTGAAAAATGTTTTTGTCCTTCTCCTTTCTGCCGTGACCATTCGTGTTGTTGGCTCTCCGCCGCGCCTGTTGGTATTGCTGCTTTTGTCCGGCTCGCCTGTTTGTGCCACCGATTCCCTCCGCCACCTCTTCATTATCATCCCGTAGAACTCCATGGCCGAGGAAAGGAGCTCCGGTACCGGCTTGCCCCCTCTTAATCCCACTTCAGGTTAGGCGGTTCTTCTCCCTTTGTGTAATATTTTGTGACTGCTTTGCCGGCCTAGGATTAGTTTTCCGACAAGCATAATGCATGTTTCCGTCTTAAGATTAGTTTGCCGCTGTTTTCTTCGGATATAAGCTATAACTTCTGCAATTGTTGGTTGAATTGTGGTATATCTTGTATCGTCGATCTTCTTAAAAACGTATTTATTTCCAACATTCGTGTAATTCTTTCCTGTAGATATGGCCGCCTATGAATTCCACCCGGATGAAATACCTTTTGAGCTAACTAGGGTAGAATTAGAAACCCTAAGATCGACCCATCACTTTGACCCGGCTATCACGACCCGACTAGCCACACCCGAAGAACGAATAACCAGTACCTCCGGTGGTTGGGTCGGCGTATATGAGCACCATATAAAATTTGGACTAAGATTTTCTGTCCCAGCTTTTTTGACCGAGCTATATAGTTACTTAGGAATTGGGCTGAGCCAGCTAGTGCCCAATGCACTTAGGTTTCTAGTGGGCTTCATGTGCGTCTGTTCCGGGGCCAAAATCTGACCTACCCTAGCTCTGTTATTCCAATATTATACCATCCGTCAGTATCCTTATGGGCCGGGATGGGTTTCTTTGCAAAAGCGTAGGAACGGACCCATCCTTACAACTGACTCCCCAGACGCCATAAAACATTGGAAAACCCGTTTCTTTATGGTGAAAGCCGACGAAGCTAACCTTCCCTACCGATGGTTGGAGTTCACCGCGCCGGCAGATCAGAACCAGGATAAGTCCAATCCCATAGTGTTGTTCGAGTATAAGATTTTAAACTCTTATACCAGTTCAGAGAAATACTCAGTTAAATATCCTTCTGAGGGCCTTCTTGTCTGGGCTGGGCTGAGCCAGGCCCCCAATGTTGAACCAGAATGTAATTACCTGCCTCTAAACTTTTTAACTGTGGCTATATTTATCTTAGCTCAGTTTTGCTGATACTCTTGCATTTGTCTTTTCTGTTTCCAGGCGGCTTCAGTGGATATGGTCGGAGAAGGAAGTCCTCCAAGCAGGCGGCAACCTCAGGGTCTTCAAAAAGACCCTTCGCAGAAATTGACCTGACCCAAGATGGAGAAGGGGCTGATCCTCCTACCGACGCATTGATTCCTCGAGCTTCTAAGAAGAATATTACGACCCCTATTGAGGTCCAAGCGGCCAGAAGTGCTAAGGCTCCTCAGCCGTCGACCGACTCGATATTTGGAGCCGAGATACCCAGCCCGAATGAGCTGCTGGGACCCTTGGATTCTTCAACGAAAGAGAGGATGATCATCCTGAAGGATCCGAAGGAGAGACCGGGCCCCCTAGCTCGGCCCATCTATCAGCCTCACTTGGCGGTGCCTCCAGTCGAAGATGTTCGGCCTTACTCGGAGATAGTGGCCGACTCCCATAGCTCCTTCACAGAGATAATTGAGGCTAGTAGCCAGATGCGGCAGAGCATCGAACAATTGGCAAAGCAGGAAGCCTTTTTGGCTTCTCACATCAAACGGGTAACATCCTTAACTCTCAACTCTTTTTCTGAGATATGTGAATGGCTGATATCTTATAAAGTTCACGATTGCATTTTGCAGGTCTGCATAAATTATGGGGCCATGGCCAAGAGGACTGCTGCTCTGGACATCTTGTCCCAGAGCTATGAGCAAGAGAGGTTGAAGAGGCCGGTCGAGAAGATCGAGGACTTGAAGATGAAGCTGGGGGTCAAATCCAGCAGAGTTACCGACCTCTAGGCCAAGAATACCGAGCTCTACAAAGAGAACCAAGAGCTCGGTACCAAGGCTAGCCAGTTAGATACCAAGTTCCAGGGCTTGGAGGCTGAGGTGGAGGAGCTGAGGCAGGACAAATCGATCTTGGAGGAGGAGATTGCTGCCTTAAAGTAGGAGAAGACCGACCTACAGGGGGCCTTAGAGGAGGAAAAGAAGAAATCAACCGAGTTGCTGAGCCCAGCAGAGGTGGAAGGGGCATGTCAAGCTGCTCTGAAAACCTTCAAGGAGGGGCCGTTACTGGACCTGATGAACCAGTGCTTTAAGGAGCTGATCCAGTGCGGATATACTATATGCTGGGATGAGTTTAAAGGCCCCAGGTCGGTGGAGGGCCTTCCTAAAAACTCCTCGGCTCATGCTTCCCTGCTGGCTCAGGATCGGGATCCTTTCGATCTGACAGATGAGGTCAAGCAGGAATGTCAAGATACCAGTATTCCTTTGCTGGAGAATGTAGAAGAAGAGGATCCCACGGCTGACCCAAGTGGGGCGATGGATGAAGAAGTGACTTCTCAGGCTCCTCCCTCGTAGCTCCGTTGTTCTTTACTTAAAATTTTTGTTATTTCTGAATATTTGACTGGGACAACTTTGTACTGGGCCGGCATAACTTTTCCTCTGAATAAATGACTTAGTTTTTTCACGATCTTGTCTTTAACTTACTTAGAAATAGTATTTTTTCAAGTGTGTTGCGTTCCAAGCTCGCGGAACCAACTGTCCCTGCAAATCTTCTAATACGTAACTGCCAGTAGGTCGTGCTTCTATCACTCGGTAGGGTCCCTCCCAATTAGATACCAACTTGCCTTGATCTTGTGGTTTACTGATAGCCCGGTTCTGCAAAACCAAGTCTCCTGGTACAAAGGCTCGATGCTTGACCCGGGCATTATAGTGTTGTCGGACTAAATTCTTGTAATTTAGCTGATGTATGTAGGCCACGTCCCGAGCTTCCTCTACCAGGTTCAAGCTGAGCTCCAAGTTTTGCTGGTTATGATCCCTTTCAAAGTGCATGACTCGGGGCGAACTACTTTGTATTTCTAGAGGTATAACGGCATTGACTCCAAAGGCTAACTCAAAAGGAGTCTTTCCTGTAGCCGATTTAGGCGTGGTTCGATGACACCACAATACATGAGGTAACTGCTCCACCCAATTCTTGCCCTTATCTTCTAGCCTGGTTTTTAGTCCGTGCAACAAAGTCCGATTAGTGAGCTCCACTTGCCCATTTGCTGGAGGATGAGCTATAGATGCGAAACGCTGAGTGATACTGAGCTTCGTACACAAGGCTGTAAATTCCTTGGATTCAAACTGAATCCCATTATCCGAGATAACAGAATTAGGCACGCCAAATCGACAAATAACTTGCCTCCATAAAACTGAGCTACCGTTTTCCCGGTAATATTGGTCAATGCCTAGGCCTCCACCCATTTTGTGAAGTACTCTATAGTCACGACCAAATACTGACAAGAGCCGATCTTAGAAAATGGCCCCATAAGATTTATTCCCCATTCTGCGAAGGGCCAAGGTACAATTATCCGGGTAAAACTGGACGCTGACAACCTGTGAACTGGTGCATTATGTTGACAACTGGGACAATGTCGAACATACTCGACTGGTTCCTGGAACAACCGGGGCCAATAAAACCCAATCCAAATTACTTTTTTTGCTAAATTTTGAGCCTCGATATGGGTCCCACAATCCCCCTGATGTATTTCCTTAAGCATGGCAACCGCCTCTTCCGGGCCCAAACACTTTAGTAAGGGCATCAAGAACCCCTTCTTGTATAGATCTTCTCCGACTATTTGATAATGTCCAGCCTTCCTTCGTATTTGTTGTGCTTCCTTTCATGAGTCTGGCAAAGTACCATTTTGTAAATACTGCCACAGGGGGAATCGCCAATCCCGACCTTCGCTTAGGGACAAAATTGCTGGCTCGGCTGTACTCCTACCCTGCACTTCCTCTACTAGAACACTTTTAGTTAGATGAGAGAAAACCGAAGAAGCCAATTTGGATAAAGCATCCGCATTTGTGTTTTTGCTCCGTGGAACTCGCTCTATAGCCCATTTTGAAAAAACTTGCAGCTATTGTTGTACCAGTGCATAATATTCCTCCATTTGTCGATCTTTAGCCTTATACTCTCCCAAGATTTGTTTAACGACCAACTGGGAGTCTGAACAAATTTTTAAATTTCAGATCCCCAGTTTTCGAGCTAATTTTAGGCCGGCTAACATGGCATCATACTCCGCCTCGTTATTGGTGGCTGTGAAACAGAACCATAGAACATAGGTGTGAACTTCCGGTAGGACTGGTGAGGATGATCCCGGCTCCCGACCCTGACTGACTGGAAGCTCCATCTACGTGGAGTGTCCATAAATCATCACCTCTTGCCACGGTTAATAGAAAGTCAGTCTCCTGCGAGGTGTTGGACGTGTTTTCCTGGATCTCCGATACCCCTTCAGCTATGAAATCTGCTAACACCTGGCTTTTGACTGTCGTACGTGGCGCGAAGGTGATATCATACTCCCCCAACTCGATGGCCCATTTGGTGAAACAACCTGAAACTCCTACTTTTTGCAAGACGGCCTTAAGGGGTGCGTCGGTGTAAACGGTGACTCTATGGGCGTCAAAGTAAGGTCAGAGACGTCGTGTAGAGTGAACTAGAGCCAGAACTAACTTTTCCAAGCTGGAATAGTTTTTTTCTGCAACCTGTAAAACCTTGCTAACAAAATAGATGGGTCTTTGAACCCGGTTATCTTCTCAAAGCAGAACCGAGCTAATTACAGATTCAGTGGTGGCTATATACATGTATAATTGTTTACCAAGGATGGGTTTGGTTTAAAGATGGTAAAGAAGCTAGGTACATTTTCAATTGTTCAAAAGTTACTTGGCATTCTGGAGTCCACACAAATTTATCCAATTTTTTCAAGATACTAAAACAAGGTAAAGCTCGCTCTGCCGACCGAGCTAAAAACCGATTTAAGGCTGCTAATCTACCCGTTAGTTGTTGTACCTCATAAATTAACCTAGGAGGGTGCATTTGTAGGACAGCCTATACTTTTTTGGGATTAACAGAAATACCCCCCTCAGAAATCATGTAACCTAAGAATTTACCTGAAGTAACCCCAAAAACACATTTTTTAAGATTTAATCTTAATTTGTACAGGACCAAAGTTTCAATAGTTTCCCGTAAATCAAACAAATAAACAGATTCATCCCTACTTTTAACAAGTAAATCGTCAACATATGCTTCCATGTTTCGACCTAGTTGTTTTTTGAAAATTTTATTTACTAGACGCTGAAAAGTAGCTCCAGCATTTTTCAAACCAAAATGCATGGTAATAAAGCAATAAGTACCTTTATCCGTGATAAAAGATGTTTTTTCCTCGTCTTCTTTAGCTATGAAGATCTGGTGATAGCCCTTGTATACATCTAAGAAGTTGAGAAAGCGGAACCCAGCTATTGCATCGACCAGTACGACAATCAAGGGCAAGGGGAACCAATCTTTGGGGCAAGCCTTGTTCAGGTCGGTGAAGTCGATGCACATGCGCCAAGAGCCGTCCGGCTTGGGGACCAATACAGGATTAGCTAACCATTCAGAATAATCTACTTCTCGAATGATACGTACCTCCAACTAAGCGTTGACTTCAATATCTATGTACTTGCTGCGTTCTCCTCAGAGATTACGCTTCCGTTGACGAACCAGCCTATGATTGGCATCAATGGATAGCCTGTGTTCAATGATATTTCAAAAAATGCCAGACATGTCTTCCGCCCCCCAAGCAAAGACTTCCGCGAACTCACGCAAGAGGTTAAGTAAATCATGATGTAACTGAGGAGATAAATCGGCCCCT
This sequence comes from Leptodermis oblonga, assembly GCA_016801395.1. Taxonomy (NCBI): domain Eukaryota; kingdom Viridiplantae; phylum Streptophyta; class Magnoliopsida; order Gentianales; family Rubiaceae; genus Leptodermis; species Leptodermis oblonga. The sequence continues at coordinate 32,076,574 of CM028755.1, forward strand.
ACTTTGATTACCTTGTTCGGGTCGGCAGCCAGAGGGACGGCTTTAACTTCAGCCCCGGCCTCAATAAATCGCTCCGAGCTTCCCGCCAGGTCGGTGATGTCAACGGTGCGGGCAGTATCGCCCTGAAGATGAGCTGGTGAAGCCCGGGATTTGGGGGTCGGTGCGACGACTGGAGTAGCTTGCCATTTTGAACATAATGGCACTTGTTCTTTTAGAGAGGCCGTGTAACACTGCTTAGCCTGTATGACATCACAACGAAGAGAAGCCACACCATCCATGGTAGGGAATTTTAAAAGCATATGCATAGTAGAAGCAATGGCCTAAAATTGATTTAGTTCAGGCCGACCCAGATACACATTGTAAGGTGAGGGGTCATCAATGACCACGAAATCTATGGTTTCTGTTTGTTTTAGCTGGCCAGCTATTAATGTAACTGGTATGCTTAACTGCCCCACAGGAATAACATGGTGGTTGCCAAAGCCAATCAAAGGTGTACATACTAAATTTAAACGAGCCTTATGCAATTGACATCCTGCTAATGCTTTAGCAGTAATTATATTGCTAGAACTACCAGTGTCTAATAGTGTCATTCGTACTTGATAATTGGAAATATAGCAATCGATAACTAGGAGATCATCACAATTATAGGACAAGAAGTGGTCACTGTCATCAAAGGTAATAACCGAGGCCATAGGGTCGGCTTTGCGCTTACCCAGGACGTTTTTCCTTTAACGATATACCTGTTTTCTCTGACGATTAGAGTCACCTTAGGTCGGTCCTCCAGCTATGGTGTTTACGACCCCGGCTATGGTTATGTCGGTACCAGCCCCCTTGTTTGGGGCCCGGGGGTCGGGCTGAGAACACTCCCGAGCGAAATGGCCAGGTTCTCCATACTGGTAGCATCCTGTAGGTCATTTCCGACCTGCTATGACGGTCGGTTTGGGCAAAGGAGCCACTTGTGTGTATTGAAGTAACTTTTCGGCTTGGATAAGTTTGGTTATTTCTGATGCTAAATATTTATAATAATTAGTATTATGGCCAGTATATTTATGATAATTACAATACCTGCTGGGGTTGAGTCGGCCCGTGGGGCCCGTCAGGGGACGTGCTGGAGGGATCAGCCCTTGATGTTAAATGGCCACATATATGTCTGCCCGCGGCGCTGAAAATGGCTCGATCACCTGTAAAGCATTAACGCCGACCCCAGCCTTTGGACCGGCGTTGTTAGAACTTGCAAAGCCCGGCCTCTTCCCTCCTCCTAAGGCAGGAATTGGGGAAGAAGCTTTTCTCTTACCATAAACATCAAAGAGACCTCTCTCCCGTTCCTGTTTAATTGCTGCGGCATCCTCAATAACAGCAAAGTTAACAGCAGTAACCATCATTTCAAAGTAAGAAGGTGGGTGCCTAATGGCTGACTCGGTGGCTAGAGGTCCCGCCCGCAGTCCGTTAATAAATGACCCCATCATAATCCTATCATCTTTCTCATGGAATTGTTTAGATTCTACGTTAAACCGATCTATGTAAGCCTGTAACCCCTCCCCCATTCTTTGGGTTATGTTCATTAAATAAGAAATAGCCTTAGATAATATTTTGTTACCCATAAAATTAGCTAAGAACAAATCACCAAATTGATCTAAAGAATGAATGGAATTACGCGGCAAAGTACAGTACCAATTAATAGCCTGACCTTTGAGGGTAAGATGGAAGGTCATGCAACGGTTGGCATCAGACAAATTAGCAGCATCCATGACACTCATGCATTGCATCCAATGAGCCGTCTGGTCAGCAGTATCATCATATTTGTCGATCTTACCTAAACCCTTGTAGCCCGGTGGAAAATGAGCTGTTTGAATCTCCCAGCCAAATGGGTGAGAAACGCGAGAGGTGGGCCCGGCCCTTCCCAGTTGAGCGTATCCGGATCCAGGTAATACAGATTGACCGGGCTGGGCATATCCCATTTGACCTAACGTATACCCCCCTCCCCCCAATTGCAAAATTACCCGTGTTAGCTCCGGTATAATAGCTCGGATTGAATAAGGGAGAATACCCAGGAAGGGGCTGCATAGCCCGATTTGTGCCTATACCATAATGCTGAAACTAGGCCATATTTGGCAGAACTATAGGTCCGAGATATCCTAATTGACTGGTTTCGGGACCAAGGTGACCAAACTGTCCCAACTGCTGACCTAGGGCAGGCTGACCTATTTGACCTAACTGCGGACCCAAGCTAGGCTGATCTAACTGACCTAACTGCTGTCCTAATATAGGGAAAGGTAGACCTGACATGAAGGGGTAAGTATTGGGCTGTGCCGTAGGGACCGTGAAGGGAGCTGGGAAGGTGGGAGTAACCGAGTATGGGCCAAAGTAGTGTAAACATGAGGAGCAATAGATATAACATGATTAGACCCTAGAAAAGAATGAGTTCCCCCAGAGTAAGAAGGGCACCCAGAAACAGCACCAGGTTGGGGGAGAGAGGGGGGGGGGGGGGGAGACTGGAGACCAAAACAACAGATGGATCGGCCATAGGATTGAACAATGTTCCTGGCAAAGGAACAGCAGGAATAGCCTGTGAAACAAGAGGGTTTTCAATATTAACGACCTCTGGAGTAGTGGTTGTAACACTAGAAACTGGGAGCCCTAAACTAGAAGTAGAGGTGACTGGATGGCCATGGTTAATCAGGTGGAATAGTTGTGAAAAGAAACGAAAATTTTTTTCTCTTTCGGGTTGCTCTTGCTGAGGGGTGAGGGACTCAACGGTGTGAGATGCAGCCGTGGTAGTGGTAGCTGGTGGAGCGTTGGTGGTGGTAGAAACTACAGTGGCGGAAAGAACAATCATGGTTGTAACGGTGAAAGCAGTGGCAGTGCTGGAAGAAGAAGCATCCACTCCCGAACGATCTTGGTTTTACGTCATGATTTCAACAAATTTCTTTGGATATGGAGAAAATTTGATGAAATAATTTTGATCAAACGTTCCCCACAGACGATGCCAATTGATGTGACGCAAAATGTCCGGTACTGGATGCTCCGCTTGGCCCAAGGAATATCTCAAAGGTTCAGACCCAAAGTAGAAGTTTTTTACAGAAACAAGAAGCAGAGAAGATCAGGTCTGGACTTCTTCAGCTTTGATCTGCGCGGATGAGGAGGTGTAGCTCGAATCGATCTAAGGAACACTCCGTCGCCGGTATGAATAGTAGAATGAGCAGAGCTATCCCCCCGGTGTAATTCCGACGATCAAGTTAGTAATAGTGAAGAAGAGAAATAGTATTCAGTTGAGAGTTCAAACATAAAAGATTGCATACCGTTTTAGGCCTTATGACTTAGTATTTATCTCAAGACTTTGACATGTCCATTGTGTTATCATCATCAGTGCTTCCAACTGCTTTCCCTCTTTTTACGATGACTTATCTGCTTGTCTCATCATGGCCTGACTTTTAGCTTCTTTCACATCACCTTTCTGAGCAATTCCTGCATGTTTTCAAAATGTATCCCTGATCCTATAATGATTTCTACATACTGTGTTAGTGTTATCATTTGTTCCGACCTAACTTTCCCGGACTCAATTTTCCCGTAGGACTGACCTAAGCTAGCTGCCGACCTAAGCCTGTTTCTATGGCTCGGTTTTTAGAGAGTTTTCCCGACCCGAGATTGGGCTTGAATCTTTTATGCGTCTTTTCTTTCTTACTGTTCATGTATTCCTTCTTCATTGGGCTAGGCCCAATGAAAACTTAGTTTTATGCACACCAATATGATTTGTTGAAAAATGAATATAATTGATTGAAAAATAAAACTGAAAGCTCGAGTCTAAGTGATGTGAACCCTTGATTTCAACTTGTGAAAACAAGAACTCCACGTGGAATATTGCCAAGGAAAGTCTGTATGCAAGACACAGCTCTCAAAACTCTAGAATACTTACCCTTGGATTCGGCAGACTACTAATTTAACAAGTTAAATTAAACACGCAATTCAAATCAAGTGGAAAATAATAGAGGCGAAACAAAGCATGCAATTAGATAGAGCAATTATCTAATTAACCTATAGTTCCTGCACTTTAGCAATTAACAAGCATGCAAATTACTTAAACCAAAATAAAGATGAGTGAATTAATAAAGTATAAACTTATCAATCAATTAATCACTGAAGAATTATGAAGTCTAGCACCCCTATTTATAGGTATAGGGAGCACAAAATTTACACAAGAAAATAAGGAAAAAAAACACAAAATTGAAACTTAATCAAGAGATTAAGTAACTCACAAAAATCAGCAAGAAAAAGGAACTTACTTGCTGAAAAGTAAAAGAAAAGAAGGAAGAATTTTGGCTGCTTTAAGGTAAGCAATGCACGAAATTCTCACAAGAAAAAGGAAGGAAAAATTGAGTAAAGAAAAGGGAAAACCGAAAAATAAAGGAGAAATGAAAAATAGGAAACTATGAATAGAATTAGGTAACATGCACAAAATCTTAATTCTCCTTCTAACCCTAAGCCTAATTGTGAATTGCTTCTCCTTGGGCTTGGCCGAATGTGGGTTCATGGAGTGGACTTGATGGATTCGGCCCAATTGATGTAGCATGATGATGTAGATTAGGAAGCTTCTAGAATCTTCTGGAAGCTTCCGGAATCATTTCAGAAGCTCAAAAAATATTTTACTTCTAAAATTTTTCAAACTCTATAAAATCTAGATTTTTTCACTAGAAAGACTTGTAATTACCATTTCCACCATTTCTTTAGCTTGTAAATACCATTTCCCCCATTTTCACAGCTTGGAATTTGGAAATACCATTTCCTTAGATGGGATGATTAATATACACCATTTTCACTTTGATGGCGAGTAGGGTAACTCTTGTAATCTTCATTTCCTTCTCATTAAGGTCATTGGAGCTTTCCTTTGTTTTCGTGGATTCTGACTCATAACTTGTGTTGTTTTAACCTTGGATTTCCTCATCATTCCCTTCCGGTTGGAAAGGATTCGCCCTTGAATCCAAATTGCTGCAAACACAAACAAAACAAGTCAGTACTATTACCACATGAACATAGATCATACTTACCAGGCACTGCTTTCAAGGACACTAATAATCATTCTTAATACTTCAAGAACCTTTTAGTTGTTTGCAAGAAACTATCAGGAAGAATCTAAAATCTCATGAATTTATCTATACTCCTCAAGAATAATTACTTATCAACATGAAATACAGCATTTTAGCCAAGTATATGCAATAAGCAAAATTTACCACAGTAACTAGGACAAATTTATGCATCATATGTATGACATACAAACTAGCATAATAAGATCATAAAATGAAGAAAAACCCGTTCTACATGCAAACTAAAGGTAGCATGTTACACAATAATTCACAGTTTTTCAGGCAGACAATATGGCATATTAAGTAGAAAAACATCCTCATGTCAAAACAAGTAAGAATCGCAAAAGTGGAACACAAGACGTCGCCAGTTAAGCAATCCAACACTTAGAAAACCATTCGAGCGTTAACATCAACAAGAAGGAAAAGATACCTATGGTCGATTTGCCCAAACAGAGGTTAGTCACAATTTCAGAAATTGGAATTTCTTAGTTATGCTCATAACCTGAAATAATGGAATCAAAAGGAGAAATAGTTTAAAGGCATACCTGAAGGATACCCTGATACTTATTTTACCTTTGATCCTTGGACGAAAAAAGGTCCTTTGATGAAACTTGTGGAACCACAATAACAAGAATTGCATGATTCATACTCAAGTTATTGTAACCAACAGAAATTGCATGTATAACTGATATGAGAACTAATTAATGATAACAGAGACAATTTATGAGAAAGACGTCCTAAGGAATAGTGAACTACAAAGTATGCAGTTTTTAAACCAAAACATGTATCCCGTAAAACAATGCACATGTTTAAGATTGACAAACCCTAGAGTTAGTAAAATCTTTACATGAATGGTAACCAATAGAAAAAGAATCAATGTAAAAGTAAAAATGTACCTTTATGAAGCAAGAGCTAAAAGATATCTTATACTATGACTTACACTTTCGATTCCCAGGCGCAAGAGTTGTCGGAGTCCCTCGTGGAACCGCCATCAACTTGTTATGCGTCGTAGAAGCACTAATCCAACTAGTGGAATCCCTACAAAACAAACAAAAGAATGTTGCTCGGAGATATCCCGACAAATGAATTAGTGAGCAAAAAATCTGTAAACAAATTTTCAGCAAGACATATGAAGTACAAGAGTAAACTTTACACGCATATCAAACCGCCATACACGTCTCCTAAATAAGCAAAGAAACTGCTTTGGAACTTGAATAGTACAAGGATCATGCCGTCCAATGTCGGTGGGCATGACTTCTTGTAGATGAGCTAAAATCTGATGGAGTTCTAAGAACTTCTCCATTTGGACTTTCGAGGCCAAGTAAGAAGAAACAACAATGGCACCAAATCTCCCTTCAGGGGTCAAATTGCACAAAGTTGTAGCTTTATACACTGTTTGTATGGGTCTCGTAGAATGGAAACCTCATAGGTCACAAAGAACCATGGACAACCATGGCACTAAATCTCCCTGGTGGGGTCAATTTGCTCAAGGCTGGCCGATTCTAAAAGTACCAGAAAATATCCTGCTAAGAACAAGTAAAAATGAGTAAAAGTAACCTTACTCCCTTGTCCCCCCAGTGCCCTCCTAACGAACTACACACAAACCCTGTGTATTGCTCTTTAGGGTTGGCTACCCTTGTATGTTGTAACACTCAGCCTTTTACCTCAGTCATGTAGAAAGTTTTCACAGATTACTTTGGCAAAGGTAACAAACAACAGTTAGTCACACAAGCACAACAACTATATAGGAAAGTAGCAAAACATTTTCGAAATAGACACTTGGTTCTATTTTTGAAAAAACACGTTTTCCAAAAAAGAAATTTTGTAGTATAGCTCAAATAAGAAATACACCGATAAGGAACTTTCGGTGAGAAGCCCTCAAAGTTCAGAGATATTGGAAGTGCACGAAGACAAAATTCAAGCTATATTTTCAGAGTAAATGTTCAAGGTAGCACGAAATATCATAAAAAGGCTTAAGAAGCTGGGCAATTCAAGTGACGAGACAAGAGTAATAAGCAGAGTTGAAACAATTTAGGAAGTACTAAAACTACCCAAGAAGTGATCACCTAACCAATAGGTAATCCAGAAACCAATCCCCACTTTATTACTCAAAGTTTCAAAATTTTAATTTTTAAGCAATGGCGGAAAAATTCCTCAGAATTTCAGTGTAGTGCTGTGGGGAGTAGTGCCGGTAATCGAACACTATCAACTTTGCAAGTACACCAAAAAAATCATAAGATTTCCAATGAAGAAAAGATCTCTCTTTGGTTAGAAAATGTAGTGCTGTGGGGAGTAGTGTCGGTAATCGAACACTATCAACTTTGCAAGTACACCTTTAAACCGCTAAGAAACAATTCTTACTCAAATTTGCCACAAAAATCTTAATTTTGGTTTATGCGAAAATCCCTTTTGCAACTTCAAGAAAATTTGGGCAGCACTATGACACAATATCAAAAATTCAATATATTTTCAAGAATTCAAAACTAATGTATCAAGCATAGGCGTACCATTCACAATTGCAACACAAGATGAGCTGCTTAACATCAGCCGCAAAACTCACCAAAACTACGCATAAAGGGAAGCAAAAATTGCAAAAACCAGTCCAAAGTAGCAAAAACAAGTGCCAAAACCGAAATGCTTTTTCTTTTTGCAAAAATCTCTTCTTGATCTTCAGTTGCCTTTTTCTTTTTATTTTTATTTTAATTTTGGTTTTTAAAGATGGAAAACAGTACCAAAACCGAAATTAATTAATTTCAAGAAATAAAAAAATTTCTCAAAAAAAGGAGTGTTCTAAGTCCAAGAATTTCAAGACAAAGCAAGACTAACAAGGATTAGAAAACACCTGATGATTTGGCTAAGTTACTTGAACCTCCTCTTGTCGAGCAAACAACCCAGGCTTTGATACCAATTGATGTGAACCCTTGATTCCAACTTGTGAAAACAAGTACTCCACGTGGAATATTGCCAAGGAAAGTCTGTATGCAAGAATCCTTAGGCAGACTACTAATTTAATAAGTTAAATTAAACACGCAATTCGAACCAAGTGGAGAATAATAGAGGCGAAACAAAGCATGCAATTAGATAGAGCAATTATCTAATTAGCCTCTAGTTCCTGCACTTTAGCAATTAACAAGCATGCAAATTACTTAAGCCAAAATAAAGATGAGTGAATTAATAAAGTATAAACTTATCAATCAATTAATCACTGAAGAATTATGAAGTCCAGCACCCCTATTTATAGGTATAAGGAGCATGAAATTTACATAAGAAAATAAGGAAAGAAAACACAAAATTGGAACTTAATCAAGAGATTAAGTAACTCACAAAAATCAGCAAAAAAAAGGAACTTACTTGCTGAAAAGTAAAAGAAAAGAAGGAAGAATTTTGGCTGCTTTAAGGTAAGCAATGCACGAAATTCTCACAAAAAAAAAGGAAGGAAAAATTCAGATTTTACCTTTAAAGAAAAGGGAAAACCGAAAAATAAAGGAGAAAAGAAAAATAGGAAACTATGAAGAGAATTAGGTAACATGCACAAAACCTTAATTCTCCTCCTAACCCTAAGCCTAATTGTGAATTGCTTCTCCTTGGGCTTGGGCTTGGCCGAATGTGGGTTCATGGAGTGGACTTGATGGATTCGGCCCAATTGATGTAGCATGATGATGTAGATGTAGGAAGCTTCCGGAATCATTTCATAAACTCAAAAAACATTTCACTTCTAAAACTTTTCAAACTTTATGAAATCTCCATTTTTTCACTAGAAAGACTTGTAATTAATATTTTCTTAGCTCGTAAATATGATTTCCACCATTTCCACAGCTTGGAAATACCATTTCCACCATTTCCTTAGATGGGATGATTAGTATTCACCATTTTCACTTTGATGGCGAGTAGGGTAACTCTTGTAATCTTCATTTCCTTCTCATTAAGGTCATTGGAGCTTTCCTTTGTCTTCGTGGATTCTGACTCATAACTTGTGTTGTTTTAGCCTTGGATTTCCTCATCACTAAGTCTTGAAAAATTGACCTTGAGGATAGACAACTTAAAAAAGTTTATAGGAAAATGAAAAAAATTGAAAGTGTGAATTTGACTTGGGTTGTGAATTGATAATAGCCAAATAAATGATGTATCATCCTTGTTTTTCATCTTTGTTGGTAGTTCTTCAAATGTGAAGAAATTTACTTGAACAATAGAGAACATATCTGAACACGGAGTAATATTCCTATCACTGAGCAATATACATATTCCTAAGCAATATACCTATCCCTGACTCCTTCACCTTTACCTTCATTATCACATTCACCTTCATTGTTGGTCGAAGGAGAGACTCCCTTATTAATATACAGAATCATTACTCCTAAAAGGAGTTTGATTTGAGCCAACTCAAATGATCGGACAACGTGGCCGAAAGCACGGAACGCCCTACTATGACATATGGTTGTTCGAGTGGTCAGAAATCTTGGATAGAGAGTAAAAACCTCAACCCCTTATCCGACCTACGGATGCCTGCATGCAGAAACTTATAACCAATATCATAATGATACTGCATCAAATTGATCATACCTGTGAGAGCAGTCTTCATAGACTGCAAGAGCTCATGAACTCCCATTATCCCATAGACCCATGAGATTGCACGTAGTGCGGGAAAGATCATGTAATAGATTTGTTAATCATTCTAATAGTTTTGGTAAGGCTTAAATCCTTTAAACTCCTATGTGTATTGGTATGTTTGGCACTTGATCCATGTGTTTCTTAATACCTTTCAGGGGGCCATTCATCTATGAAAATTTGCCATATGCAAAGTATACAATTTCATAATTAATTTATATAAGGCCAAATTCGTGCCCCTTCATTTATTTTACATTTAATTTGCACATGTATTTAACGACTTTATACTATTTAGAAATGAAGTTTATATTTTCTTTTTAAAAAATACAACACTGCAATAAATAAAAAAAGAAAAACAATAATTTTTATTCATATATTTATTAGACATATTTCTTTTCTTTTTATTTTACAATATGAGGTTTTACGTCTATAGTTTAGTATTCTGCTTAATTATTAAATTTGAAAAAAATATAATTACAATGAAGAAAATATTTTTAAATATTAAAATATGAGAGAAATTTTAATTGTATTATTTGTGTATTTAAATGTAAAAATATCTTATATTGATTTAGTTGGAATTGGTAGCGTATTTTCATTATAATTTCTTTCAAAAGTGAAGATATTTTTCACATAGCATTTACATTGCTGGTTGATACAATTTTTTTTATTTTATCTTTTGTTTCAAAATGTTAAAAATTATAAAATAAAGAATAAAATTTTAAACTTCACAATAGCATCTTAGTGAATGAATTTCTTCAACTTTATTATATTCTTCTCATTTAACAAAAGAGTGATATTTAAATTTATATTTTAAGACTCATTAAAATGTTCCCATACTATGTTTTATATAATATATTTTTTACATTTAAGTGAACACATTAATATATATTTAAATTTTCTCATCTTGTAAAATTTTCAAAATATTTAATTAACTATACATTTTTTTTTTCAAATTGAATAAATAATTTAAATGCCAAAATGTGTAAAATCTCATTATTGTAAAATAATAACAAAAGAAAATAGTTCGAAGAAAAATAACTGAGAAAATTTTTACGTGTCCGTTGGATGTTGAGATAGATTTTATGGTGTTGTTGATGGTAGTCAAGGGGAGTTCTAGTCCATGGCGGCCGGCGGCCATATTGGCTCGGGTCTCTTGAGTTGCGGCATTGTTGAACATATGGCACATTTATCATAAGGGGAATGCAGTAGCCGCTGCAAGTTTGACTGGTCTCACCGATTTCTTTGTTCATGCCACGCTCCTTGGAAGAGTTAGGGGTTTGGTGATTTTATATGCTAGGGGTTTCCTCTATTTGCGGGGTTAGTACCCTGATTTTTAGTATTTTCTGTAGTTTTCCACATGTTTAGGCTGCATTTGCACTATTGCATTTTTATATTACTAAGTTAAGGCTCGTTACGTCTCCTTAGAACCTTTTGGCTTTTTGCCTTTTTATTCTTAATAAAAGGTCCCAAGACCCCCATCACTTAATCGACTGTTAAAAAAAACTGAGAAAATTTAAAAAAGAATTAAAATTGTAGCATTTTATATTTTTAAGGAAAAAAAATATAAACTTTATTGTTAAAAAATATAAAATGTTTAAAAACATATGCAAATTATTGTTAAAATAAATTGGAGAGACATGAATGCCTTTATTTGCTTTTTAAATGATTGACTATTGGTCAAATGTAGAGCAAAATATATAGTTTTACAAAATATAGAGGGATAAAAGATGTATTTAAAAAATTCAGATGGCAAATATGAAAGATTTAACAAACCAACAAATAGCCTGGGAATAATACTTTCGTCAAGCCGAGGGAAAAAGGGAAAGAAAAACCGATAGAGAACTCATAGAAGTGATATGTGCAAAGAAATTTTTTTTTTTGATGGGTCAATTTAGAATTAATCGTTAACTTTGGGGATTTTCATAATATACTGTGAATCGGACTCACTATATAAATTGCCCAACTGAGAGTTAGGGTTACTTTAGCGGCCTCATCTTCGGAGCACACCAGCGCCGTCTAGGGTTTTAGAGAGCGAGAGAGGAAGGGAGAACGCGGCAATATGGCTGACAAGGGAAGCAAGCCCAGGAAGGAGGAGGTTGTTACCAGGGAATACACCATCAATCTCCACAAGCGCTTGCACGGATGGTACGATTCCGCTTTCCTTTTCCTTTAGCGCAGGCACTACACGCGAAACAGATCTTTCGGCTCTTATGGGTTGATCTCCGCGTGATGTTTCTGCTTGAGACGATTGTTTCAATCTTAGTTTAAGGATTCTGTTTATGACCTTCTGGAGTACATTCGATTTAACTGCCTAGCTATTTTTACTTTTACGTTTTAATAGTTTTGATTTATGTTTTGCTTGTATGTGTGTTCTATGTGGTTTTCTATTTGGTACTGTGAATGAAATTTAGTCGAAAAGATTGTGGTTTTGAGTTGAGGTTAATTCTTTTCATTATTCTGTTACTGTTTGCATCATTGGTTGGAAGTGTTTATGTCGCTGTTAGTTCCGCAACAGCTGATTAGGGAGTGGAAGAAATCGTAAATCGGATCGGACTGGATATTTGGAGGGCGGGCGCGGGCTTTTCAATCTTTGGTTGAAATTTGTAGTCATGAAATTGATTAGTAATTTCGGGGCACTTCATTTGATTACTCTATATAATATTTGATAATAAACACAGGGCTTTCTCTAGTTTGCTCTGTGAACAGCTGATTTTGTCCCTTTGGTGAATTTCTACGAGCATTTAAGTCGGTGGAGAAACTATATTTGAAATGTGTTCTTTTGTCAAATTTTACTCTTTACTCGTTTGTAAACTTCACACCATAAGAAAGTTTTACATTTTGGTGTTTGAGAGATCATTACTCATATGGGGTTTTTGCTTTCTCACCCCTCCTGTGTCTTGGATTGGGAGGTGCTAATGAAGCAACAGTGATGAGAGATAATACAGACCTGTAATGATTTTGCGGAAATGATCGCAATTCATTATGAACATCTAAGGGACTGAGTTGTTTATCATCTGTACCTCTCTAATTTTCTGCTCAGTTTTCCTGTTTTGTGGTTCTAGAACACAACTAGGCATCTTTTCTTGTGGATGCTGCTATGTTTATCTTTTGTTTTCTCCCTGTAGGACAATGTGATTCATTATTTGTGTCTCACTTAGACATTAATTCCTTATAGTTTCATTGGTTTTTCCTATAAAGTTGAAAGCTTTTCTTCTTGCAAGCCCTGTATCTACTCTTTAATAGTATCTACTCTGTACAGTGTAATTTTCGTTGGAAAACCCTTATGTATCTGAGATGTTCATTACTCTTGTAGTTCAAGGTTTAGTCTTGCCTTATGTTTTGGAGTTTGGTTGTCAGTTGTTATCTAAACTGAGCATTTGTTGGTTGATCTCTGTAATGAGTTTGCCTTATAATAATGTATAGCACCTTTAAGAAGAAGGCTCCCAATGCCATCAAGGAGATCAGGAAGTTTGCCCAGAAGGCCATGGGAACAAATGATGTAAGAGTTGACGTAAAGCTGAACAAATTTGTATGGAGCCGTGGGATCCGAAGTGTTCCCAGAAGAGTTCGTGTGCGCATTGCTCGTAAGAGAAACGATGACGAAGATGCCAAGGAGGAGCTCTATTCTTTGGTGACTGTAACTGAAGTTCCTGAAGGATTCAAGGGGTTGGGCACCAAGGTTATTGATGACGATGAGTGATTCAATGCACTCAGTTTCTATGCAACTGCAAATTTTGCTGTATTGTTTAGATAATTTTGGTTTTAGTTCAGTTTTGACGCCCCTGTTGTTGGAGATTGACTTACATGAATTGTTATATGAGCTATTTGGTTATTTAAGATGTAGGTGCGGTCTTCATCATATCTTAAATTGCTAATGGATACTGTGTTATTATTTAGTGATTCCTATCCTTGGAAATTTGAAGGCATGAATTCTTATCACCTGTGAATGTTAACCAAACCATAATCATAGGTTGAAAGTTGTTGTAGAAGTTGTCGCTCTTGTCACCAGCCCTCAGCCTGTTTGACGTTTTCCAAACGGCTCCCAGCAGCAATATTGTACACAAAATATATATGCTCTAGTGCTATGTGGTTTTAACCTTCAATTTTTTGTTTTTTTAACAAATTTCTACAAATTAAAATAAGCAAAAATGTTCCATTTTATCCCTCATGTTTTATAATTTCAAAATTAGTACAGTTTGGTGAAAGGTACAATTATTTATGAGTTTAAATACAATTCTTAAAGTAAATAATTTGACCTTGTTATATTCATGTATACATGTACAGGTGTACTTATCTAAAATTAGATAATAAGTAATTTGATATTATTTTATCCACTTATGCTATTATTTTTTGTGTATAAATTAATTGTGAAAATACCCATTATTATTGGTTATGAGAGTAAGTTATGTAAGAAGGAAAAAAAAAAAAAGTAATAATAGATTCAACAACAAATCATAATAATTTTTTTATAGCAACTCATGTGGCATGCATTCGTTGAGACGAAACTACTCTTTATATGAGACGAAATTAATAATATTAATGGTCTTCTTTGTTCATTCAAAAGGTGAGTCATTAAATATTCGTTAAGTACTCACAAAGAGCTTCATTCATTTTTTAGGACAATTCGTACAAGGTGGTTTTATAAAAAAATTGTCAATTGCCAAACACTCTTTGATGGATATGCGTATGCCAATTAACACTGATGCATTTACTCAACTGTAATTTGGAAAGTAAATTAAGAGAGAATTGTGTTTAGATCTAAATATATTTTTAATTTTTGTTATCGGATTAAATTATATTAGACCTAAAGTTTACATTTTATATGTTGTGATAATATATAAATAAATAATTGAACTAATGTTTGAATGTTTTGAAGCATACAACGTTCTTCTGCATAATTAGTCAAGTCGATTCGTACTACTATAAAGTCAAGTTCTACTGTTTGGAAATTAAATGCAACCTTCAATTAGTTCAAAAATTAGTCAAACCGCACTAAAGAAAATTCGAGATTTAATATATAGCCAATATTAGAATTTCATTAAATGTTGAAAAGTTGATTCCAAATCGACTTGCACAATTGTAAGGTCAAGGCGCATTAGTTAGATCTCGAGAGTTCACGAAAGAAGATTGATCATACTTTCTAAGTGTCAAAGGCAAAAAACATGCAAGGCGACTTGCACTATCACAAGTCAAGTCGACCTAAAGGAAGACAAAGCTTACTTGAAATAGTCGTTATTGCAAGATTTATTTCAAATTCAACACTTTGTGTGCAATTCGACTGACGATGTGAATCGACCTAATACGAAAAATGTCAATTGATGTAACAAAATTACCATAGTTTAATGTTTAATGTATACAAATTACAAAATATATAGTTCGTGTAATCCTGAAAAGTCCATTTTTGCTAACAAATTTTGTGTAATTAATTATCTATAATTTGTTCAATCTTAAACATTCAAGACAGTTTATTCACTTTGCCCCTTATGGTTTTAGACTTTTATTTAAAATCATCGACCTAATACGAAAAATACCAATTAATGTTACAGTAGTTATTAAGACATTTTTTCTCAATTTGCCCCTTATGGTTTTGATTAGAAGATAGTTTTCCCATTATGATTTACAAACTAACCACGAGAGTAAACTCTCTTGTGGGAAATAGAAAATCATAGTGGGCAAAGTGTATTTCACCAATTACTTCATGCATATATCCTTGTAAAAACAAAAAATCGTATTCCCAAGTCCCTTTATTTCAATAGAAATGTCTCTTTCCATTTCTTTTGTTCAATTTGAAGAGTCTAGTTTTATTTTTTTCAAAAGTTTTCATATATATATATATGTATAATTTACAATTACCTCACACATAAAAGTAAAAAAAACAAGTGAATAAAGTGTAACAAATTATTTATTTGAAGTGTTTTCATTAGAACAGTCATGTTTTATATTTTTTTACAGGGTGTGAATTACATTTACCTCCCCCAAGGTTTGCATAAATAACAAATAAATCTCTCAAATTTTAGAAAATAATATTTCAATCCCTTAACTACCCAAACTTGAAATCCATAACTAAAAAAATAAAAAAAAAAATAGCACTGTTCATCATTTTCTTTTTTCTTTTTTTTTTGTTTCTTCTCTCTCTTTTCTTTGTTGTTTCCCACGTCAATTACAGTCCCCGAAGATGCAGAGCGCGGGAACAAGAGGATCGCCATTGGCCGCGCAGTAAATCTCGGCAAGAACCAAGCTGACAACGAAAAGATTCGTTGGGAACCTCATTTCTTGAAGAAGTGATGGAACTTTGAAGCAGAAGAAGCAAAAGCAATGCTGAGCGAAAGAATGTGGAGAGATTTAGGAGGTATTTAATGAATAAAAAGGCTCGTAGGTAAACAAAGAAGGAACTAATTGCGGCGGGAGAGACGACAAAGAAAAGAAAAAAAAAAAAAAAAAAAAAAAAGAGGAAGAAGACGATGGACAGTGCCATTTTAAATATTTTTTTAGTTATGGATTCCAAGTTTGGGTGGTTAAGAGACTGAGATGTTATTTTCTGAAACCTGAGAGATCCATTTGTTATTTAAGCAAACATCGGAGGAAGTAAATGCAATTCACCCTTTTTTTTAAAATTCCAATAAATTATACTTTTATTTTTTATCGTTCGTATCCTTATTAATTTAATTAATAGGTGGTTTATTAACAGTTATTTTTTCATGGCCGATTATATTTACCTCTCCCGATATTTGGTCAAATTACATAAGTCCCTTTAGTTTTAAAAATTACAAATATCTCCCTGAGATCCTGAGATTTGGTCATAATTACTAAATTGGTCTCTGTTAGTTAGGACTGAGAACGAATACAAATATTTACGAACAACTTCATGATCGACTTAGTAAAAGTTAACTTTAAGCTCATTTATTTTATAAATAAGCCAACATAAAAGGAAATTTAAACTCGATTAATTAATAAACGATCACAGTTTGAGCACTTCAAATCTCAACGCGGCTCAATTTGACACTATTCTTACTGTTGGTGAAAAAATAAACAGAAAACAAGAAATTTTTGAAAATCTTAGGGATGTGTTTGTAATTTCCATACTCAAAAGGACTTATTTATAATTTGACCAAACTTCAGGGGAGGTAAATGTATTTCGCCTTTTTTCATTTCAACGTGGTGTGATAGACAAATATTTTTGAAAACAATAAAGGTCCCGCGTTGACCATTCAAGATTTAGCGCGCTCAGCAAAACTCTCTGGTACTCGTTCGCAATAAGCTTTGCTCTTCCAATTTCTTTCTCAGAACTCCCCAAACGACATCGTTAAAGCTTCTTCGGCATTCTCTCTCAGTTTCCGGCTAGTGAAGCAAGCCCTACTCCCGTCGTAGGCATACAGGCATTGCTCACACTTCACCATTTTATGTAAGTGAATGTGGTTGTTAAATAAGTAATAGATTCAATTTCGAGAGTACTGTGAATTTGTAATTGTTCTGCTAGAGTTGAATTCGCTTTGTAACGTATGAATTTTGGATCTTTACATTTGGTTCGAAATGGCACCTGAGATGGAGTTTGATTCGGTTTCTGCAGGCTTTATGTCCCTGAATTGAACAATTCGTGCTAATTTAGATTTTAACCCATTTTTTAGCCCGTTTGAATCAGGAAAAGAAAATTTCTCGAGGGATTTTTGTTTTTTTGTGTATATAAAGGATTAAAGTTTAAATTTGGAAAATTTATTAGTTAGAATTGGAAACAATCCCGGGTTGATTTTTGCTTGGTAATTGTTAGTGTTAGGTGGCATATATGTAGGGAATGCCTGTGGCATCACTGCGCAGAAACTAGAGTGGGTAAGTGGATTTCTGCTTCTTAATGGTATCTGTTGAATTCTGTACTTGCATTCGTTCCGGGATGAAGTTTCCCGTCTTAGTGAATATATATTTGAGGTTTTCCATTTAGGATCTTTTTCCTGTTTAGATGTTGATTAGTGTGTTCTTATTTTTGTGTAGTACATTATAAAAGCAAGCCATTGACTGAATTTTTCTCTGTATAATGAATGATGCACTGAAGCTGCAGTTTGCAGCTTAGCAGTGGCTATCACTAGGTACAACTTCCTTACATGGTTATTATAGCATTGTCAAATTCTTGTAATTGTTTACAATATTGTCAGAGTAAGTGTTTTGACTTGTAAACCTTGTTTTCCAGGTTCACCAGAATACCCTATAAATTCTTCAAGAAATTGCATTCTAGGCACTCTGGCAGTGTTCTTACACCAACAGTTATAACTTTGCAAGAATTCGTTTGCAGTGTTTTCAATATCAGAATATTTAGGCAGCACAACATTAGTCTGAGGTAATTGCTATAAATTCTAATTTTTCTGTAACTTCTGAATGGCTTAAGTTCTTTTTACACATCATCGTAAATATGAGACTGAATTATGATCTTGGCGTATAATGTTGAATCCTTTAGGAATCTGCAACTTGGTGTATGTTCATTTTATTGACTGGTTGTAAATCTTTTCTTTAAGACCTGGAAATTTTCTTCCACATATAACATATTGTTACAGGGCTCATTCAATTCTTTCTTCTATTCTTCATTCTGCAATTTCTTTATTTCTCCCCTGCTTCATTTAATTGAGATTCTGGAAAGGGTCAGTGGTGTGTGCAGTGTTTGAGGTGTCTGTTAATTAAGATCCGATTGACTGTTCACATTCATTTGTTGCTAAGGGGCAATTCTTAGGCAATTGAAAAATGGAAATGACTAGGAACTAAGGAAGGTTTTCATTTGTTCCTAAAGTTTCAGTCCACATAATGATGTCAACTTTGACATTTGAATTTGAACTGTTTTTGAGACAGTAAATTTGTATTTTATAAATAATTTTTCATATTTTCAAATGCATATCTTTTCAAGAAATATGATGGCTGTCCTTGCTGACCATAGAAACTGGAAGAAGCGTTATGATAATCTATTATTTAGTATCTCAGGCAGGGTCAAGTCAATGTGAATCAAGTATGCATTGGTTTTACTATCTATCATATCTGCAGGTTCTTCAACTCACAAGAATGCAGCATAAAGTTCACAAGAATGCAGCATAAAGTTCACTTCCACTCTTAACTGCATAATTTATAGTCAATGCAGTAGCTGTAGCATGTTAGCTACAGTTTCTTTTGCAACCATTCCAAATTTCATAGAAACATTCTTTCTTGGCTACAGAAATTAGACAGAAAAGAACCAGTATGGATTAGAGATTTATTCCAGTTTATACAGGAACTCTTAAGATTTATGTCAGTTTATGGAAATAAAAACATGACGGCATATGAATTGTGCCAGTGTGTAAACTGTTGATTTTGAATGATGATGATTGAAAAAAAGATTTCTTTTCCAGAAAAAAAAAAGAAAAAGAGAGTATAAATTGCAAATTAGAAGTCCAGACGAACTCTTATTTTTGGCATTAAAACTTGTAGCTTCGTGACACAAATTAACAAGAAAGTGTTTAGCACTGGTGATTTGCTAGTGAGTTTTCTAACTTTTCAGTTTATGATTTTGCTTGCTTTTAAGTTTGATTTTTACAACTTTCATCTATGGACTGAAGCTGATAATGCAAGCAAGTGTAAATTTCTTTTTTCCCCTCTATTGCTAAGTTGCATCTGACATAGCATAAACCTATATTAGCTACAATTGCTTGCCTCAAGCTTTGCCTAATATCTGCTTGCAAAAATCAATCGTAGGAATTGAAACTTGATTCCCTGGTTCCTCCAAAAAAGAAGTAAATATTGATGTGTTTTCATAAAAATTAACAGGAAAAGGAAGACAAGGATGCTGCATAATAATTTTCTTTTGTAGTAGACCCTAGTGTAAATGTCAAGCGGCTTGGAGGGATCTGTAGAATATGCTACCGAGAAAAGATTGATTGATTTTGTATAATCAACTGAAATGTCTTTTATTTGTTCACTCTCCTTTTTTGAATCATTAGATAGTGCTAAGTGTCTCGGAAATTGTACTATTAGTGCTAAGACTACAAACCTGTCTACCAGGTTACATGCTTTCATAATGTACTGTGACAGAAAGAATTACTACATGTAAATGGTAATCTCAGGCAGATACCAGTGGTAAGGTAACCATCTGAGAGTTAAAATTTCAACAAAGCACTATGAGTCAAAGTTAGGCTTCCCCATCCGCTTAGAATAGGATGGTAAGGATGTTTTTCATTACAAGTTTATGTGGTTATACAAGATGTTTTACATTAAAATGGTAACCTCAGTCAGATACTAGTAGTAAGGCAACCATCTGAGAGTTAAAATTTCAACAAAGTACTATGAGTCAAAGTTAGGCTTCCCCATCTGCTTAGAATAGGATGGTAAAGATGTTTTTTTTCATTACAAGTTTATGTGGTTATGCAAAAATAAAAGGGGGCCCAAACTGAAAGCCCTGAGTAGTTATATCATGTTTTCTCCATTTCTGCACTGCACCCCTAGTTATATCATTTTCTTTATTTTTTGGTGTGCGCAGAAATGTTTACTAAATATCTGTCACAGAACAATGTGAAAAGCTGCTGATTTTGGTTGATTTGTGACACGGGTAGTTCTGTTCAATGGAGGGAAAATTGGAGAAGTCACCACAATTAAGTTGTCCCGATGAGAGCATGGAAGCCAAGTATATATCTGGGCTTAGTACTGTACTGGTTGCGACTGTGCAGGAAGCTAAAGATAGGATTTCTCAGATTGAGTATGTTTTCTGTAACCAACTTTATCCACATTTTCAGGCGAAATCAAAAACCGTTCAGAAACTATATACTGAGGCCAGGGAATCTGCTGAAAATGATTTCAAAGAAAAAGAAAAGGAGCTTTTCCGTCAAATTGAAAAGCTTCAGCAGGAGAAGCAACAGCTTTGTGGTGAAATTAGTGCTCTCAAGTTGGAGAAGGAAGAGTTTGATAAAATTGGCTTGTCACCTGAGGAGGTTCGCAAGCTCCAAAAAGAGTTCAATGTGAAGGTTGAATCAATGGCTGAGTGGAGAGTAACTATAAAAGAATTATATGATGAGATAAGACTTAGACTTAAAATGCTAGAAGACAAGGAGAAGGAGCTGGGCGAACTTCTTGGTAAATATTGGAATCTTAGAGACAAGTATGAAGGGGAAGTTCAAAAACTGAAATCAGAGCTTGCAAAGCAGACTAAGGTAGTTGATTCTGGAATCTACTTGCAGAATAAACTTCTTCAGATGCTTCAATCACACTCATTCATAGCGACGAACAACGAAGAACCCTTGGAAGATCTGGAGGAGAAGGCAAACATGCTTCTCAGCGGAGTAGAGGATATGATTAAAAAGATTTCTGAGCTTCAAGAGAAACTCAAAGAAAAGACTGTGGAAGTTGAGAGTGGAAGAGAGGTGCAAGAGAATCTTTTCAAAAAAATCAAAATGCAAGCCAAAGAAATAATGGACTACGAACAACAGTCAAACAATTATGATAAGGAGAAAAGACTACTTACTACCAAACTGGAGGGCCTGGAGAATGATGTCAATTTGCTTAGGAAGGAGATGAGAAAGAAAAATGATGAAGTTGAAGAAGGAAGCAAATTACGGGAGCACCTCATTCAGCAGATTGATTTATATGATATAGAAAAGATAAAGGCAGGGCAGGAGTTTAAAGAGCTTGAGAAGGAGAAGCAAGAGCTTCTGGCTAAACTAGGAGGCTCAAAAGAGAAAACTGATGTGCTTCAGGCTATGGGGCAACAGAGAAGTGAGGACTCATTAGAGGATATGGAATTGCATAGCAAGTTACTTCAGCAGATTGAAAGAAAAGATTCACAGCTAATGCATGAAAAGCAGAAAAGAAAGGAAGCTATTGTTGCCTATAAGAAGTTAAAATCTCAATACAACTTTCTGTGTACAAACTATGGTCTTACTGGAGAAAATGCAATCACACAAAATAAAATGGAAGATAAAAGTGACTGTTTGAGGCATAATCAAAGCACATCAATTTCACCTGGTAAGTTCTGTTTTTATGTTCCTTTACTGAGATATGAGGAACACTTTATTTGTGAATCATGTTGTTTGTAATAATAGGAATGAAGAGTAATCAAATGTGAAGTCCTTTCTTTGAAATCATTCATAGTAGAAGTCATATGTCTAGCCGTTAAACATTCAATCCTGCGCCACACAAGCTTTCTTTGATTTTCGTTTGGTTATTCTCCTTTGGCTGGTATTTTAATGTGCTGATCCTAACTTTTGGTTTCTGGACTTGTGAACATCAATGAAGGTCCGAATGCCCGTGGCGCTCCTTCTGAAGCAACCAAAGTAAAAGGCAATGAAGAAGAGTTGGACCATGACAAGGGAGTCCAACGAATTCAAAGATCAAACTCTGTGTCACCTTCTTCAAGAAATTT
The DNA here is from genome assembly GCA_016801395.1 of Leptodermis oblonga. Classification (NCBI taxonomy): domain Eukaryota; kingdom Viridiplantae; phylum Streptophyta; class Magnoliopsida; order Gentianales; family Rubiaceae; genus Leptodermis; species Leptodermis oblonga. The sequence goes on from CM028755.1 coordinate 32,098,615, forward strand.
TATCCAACCAAAATCTGCAACAAATGTCAAGTCTTGCCCACCAGCTGGAACAAAACGTCCTGTTTCTTATTGGAGGGATACCAGGTCTCATCAGAGTCGACTTGGGCCTGATCTCCACGATGATTTTCTAGATACCCCTTTAGAGAAAGCCAGAGAGGCAGGGAATGCTAAGAAAGGAGGAGCTCGTTATCCTGAAAAGCCAGCTCCAAAAGGCATGGATTTTGACAACTCAGATGATGAAACACAGGACATGAATGCTGAGGATAAATCAGAAAGGCAACAAGTCCCACCTTCAAGGCCTGGTACATCAAATTTCAAGTATGTGGAACCTGTAAGAAAGAAAAGTGCAAGGGAAAATTTGAAAGGCATCGAATGCAAGCAATGCAAAAAGTTCTATGATGCTGTTCTTCCAACTGATGGCAAAGAGGCCGATGGCGTTGGACAGAGCCTGCGGTGTGAACATCACGATGGTGTTTCCAGGCATCGTTATAGGTATGCTCCACCGCTGACTCCTGAGGGGTTCTGGAACATTGGGTTTGAATCAGAAATGTGAGCTCCATTGTTGATGGTATTCTTTGAACCGCTATGTTCACTCTTATGGTTCCCTTGTGAATATTAGGGAAAAAAGCAAAGTTATAGCTTGCAACACATTGTTGAATAATGTTTAAGGTTGTAATTTCTTAGCTTGATTAACCATTGTTAGAATTGAGGACATAATCTTGAAAAGTTAAGGTTTATACTGTGAATATGTGCTTTTTGTGTGGCCAAAAACATGCGGTGCTTGTTCTTTATGATGTTTTAAAACCTGGTTTTGAAAATATTTTTTGAAAAATAATTTTATAATGTAAAAAGTATATTAGAAATATAAAAAGGGTATAGATGACTAATAAAAACAATTGTATTAAAAAATAATTATAATATATTTAATTTATTGTAGAAGTCAAAAACAAAAACGAAAATAACATGCAAAGCTATGCAACAGCAACAGCAAACTATTGTGCTCAGAAGTTGTTTTCTTTTCCCCTTTCCCTTTGTTTTAATTAACTTTACATAAAGAAATCTGGGAAACTTGAGTCCTTTCGGCAATAATGTGATTCCCGATATTGATTGGATTTTAAAGCAGTTCATCTAAAGGTAAGCAGCCCAAATCTTTGTACAGAATCCAATTGATGGTAAACCTGGACCAGTTTTCTGCTCTGGATATTTGATAACTTTACTGGACCAACAGATTGAGATACAAAGTTTTGGATTTCATCCCGAGAGATCTTGAGATAACAAACACTGTCCAGTTTAGATTGAGATACAAAATTCGGTATTTCGTCTTAAGATCTCTCGGAACTTCGCCTGAACTAATTTTTTGTAATCATTCCTTATTAATTTTCTGCCACATTTTCATGGGATTTAGTTTAATGGATTAGGTAAGAGGTGGTATAAAGACAAGCAGCTTAGCAGGGAATTTTTCCTTAAATTTAATGAAGAGAGTTGATAAGAGATGCAAAAAATTTAAGGTATCCAATGGTGCATTGCATTTATTGGCTCATTTTTGTTTTCTTTTTTGTATCTATGTATTTGATTTATACTTTATATTTCATTTGGAAAACACAAGTAAACTGTATTTATTTTCTGGAAATTGATTTGGGGAGTGAATATATTCCACAACTTGTGCAACCGTAACCAACCCACCTGAGGCTGTGTCCAACCTCGGTTCCTAACCATCGGCCACGATTTTGGAACCACCTCGCCAATTCCGATTCGAACGGAAGCTGTGACCATATCTAGCTTTGCCAAACTTACATTTGTCATACGACTCAGAAGTTACAAGGACAAAAGCCCAAGTCGGCAACCACAATTGTTCTCTTTGGGTTATTATCACGTTCTTTCTTATACTAACTAGTACTTCTATTTTTCATTAGAAAAGTTCAAAGGTGTATATATTTTCGACTTACAAATTACAATTTAAAACATAACTTTTATAATGAGGCGAGAAAAGAGCATAATATTCAAATCCAAGAAAATGGTCCTACCGGTAGAGGGAGACCAATCAGAGGGAAAGAAATTCAGTGAAATGGGACCACCGAAAACGTTATTAAACTTACTATAGCCATAAGGGCAGGGGCACATGGGGACGGAAATCTGGAAATTGCGACCCCGGAGCGGAACATGCGTTGGTCTCCAAAGATCTTGACCCCTGTTTGTGCCCTAAATTATTGCCCCATTTCTTAATGCGCATTGAATCTCTCATACATGTTCTACCAACCAAACTAAGTAGTAAGTAGCTGCCTGCGTTCTTCATTAATTTGCAGTCCTTCCCATCCTTTTTTTTGTTTCTTCAAGAAAAATGACGAGAAAATAGGATCTCAAGACTTAAGAAAAACAGGAAGTAAGAAAATTGCTGTAGAAAGAAGAAAGACTTCACAAGTCACAAATTTGAAATCTAAATCATGTAATCACTTTTCCCACTATATGTCTCTAACAGGTAATTTGGCAAGATCACTTTTAGCATACAATAAATTTTTCGTAAATAACAAAGTAGACAGTGTTTTGATTGTTTAGCAAGAAAGAAATAGAAATTAGTTGATTTGATTATTGGCCATTCATCCTCTATTTATAGAGTTGAGAGGTTGCAAATTTGGGATATGATCAGACCATGAATGGATACAACCATCCATTCATTTGTTCGGATGCAACACTTTAATCAAAAGACGTTTTGGAAGAAACAAAGAGTCGCATCTTTTAGATTCTTCTGCAATACGTGCGATGTGCCGTGCAAGTAACACGAAGCTTCGCACGCCCTTCACAAATTGAGAAAATGCATACAGAAAATCGTTTAATGTGCCGTGCGAGTTGCGAGTATAACGCCCGCGTACTAGAAGTCATGCGACATGATGTGCGAGTTGCATAGTGTCGCACACTTAGAACAAAACCGCAACTTGCACTTTAGCAAGTTTCTTCCATATGTGCGACCCAATGTGCAACTCGCACGTCGTGTCGCACAACATCTTTACTTTGTTCAATTTTCCTAATGTTTGTCCCAAAAACTTAACTCTATTTTATACTATAAAAAGAATGATGCTGTTAAATGCACACATTATATGCACACATAAAGCGATTTATGTGGGTTACTCAAATGTTATTTTACAAAAATATACTTATTGTATTACTTTATCACTTTCCTTTCTCCTCTCTTCTCTCTCCTCTCTTTACCCCACGTCTGCTTCTTTCTTTTTCTTTTTTTCTTCTTAAAGTGTTTTCTATTAACTAATTTAATTTTGGTATTTTTTTTTTACAACTTTTTTTTTTTATCTTATCATTTTCACTATTAAGCATTTTAAAACCCATTAAACTTAATATTTAGTATTCTAATTTATTAATTTTTTAAAAATAATAATAAATATAAATTTTCTCTTACTTTCTTTTTCGCCAAACTTAACTTTTTGTGTTTTTCGCCATTAAAATTTATTCATTAATTTTTTTCGCCAAACCCATTTTTTCACAATAAAATTATAATAATTATTATTATTAAAAAAATGAATAAATTAGAATCCAAAATTAAGAGAAAAAAATAGATGATTCGTTTTGTAGTGAAATGGGTTTCACAAATGCAATTTCTAAAGCTAAAAAAAAATTAGAGAGTGTCAAAACTGAAAGAAAAAAAAATTTATTAGTGTAGGAAGGAAACTAAATTGTAGAATAAATAATGGTAGAGAAAGATTTTGAAAAAAAACAGTTACAGAAGAGAGGAGAGATGAGAGAGGAAAGAGAAGATAAGAGAAAGGAAATAAATATAATACAAAATTAATATTTTTGTAAAATAATATTTGATTGGCTCACTTAAATTACTTTATGTGCATATTTTTCTGCACATATGTGCAATAAACATTTTCCTAAAAAGAATTCTCAAAAAAACAACTCTTTCATGATTCCATCCTAAATAAAGTGAGCCCATCACCTTCCTTGACTTAATAAAAATAACAGTAGAACTCATCATGAATGGCTTTATAAATGGTTTTTATAATTCGGTATCATTGCTCCAAATCCCCAATTCAAAGTGGTTAATTATCAAAGAATTTCATTTCTTCAAATGGAAATAATGATCAGATCATGATCGATCCAGCAAGCAATGCGTGAAATGATATAGACATCACAGTACGACAGTTGGTTGACACTCTCTCAATCTTATTTTTATTTACTTATTACTCTTTTTGTGTTCTAGTCCCTCACCTTTGGCTAAATTACATTCAGACTCCTCAAGTCTTAAGGCGTCTCCGTTTGGCGGAAAACGCCACTTTGGCGTTTGGGAGATCTCCAACCCAAATGCCAAAGTGGCGTTATTCCCAAGTGGGGCTATAGTCAACCGCTCCGCTATGCAGGCGGGTGACTGTAGCTCCACCAAGTCCTTTGCCCTTTTTAAAAAAAATTTAATTGCACATTGGTCCTTTTTTTTTTTTTAGTTTAGTTTTGTATTTTAGTGTTTATTATTTTATCCATTAATTATTATTTATACTTTATTTTATTAATTTAATTGCTATGTTTTTATTTTTACCATCAATTTCTTATATAAAAATAAAATACAATTCATATATATTAATTAAAGTATCTAATTAAGATTTTAGAAAACATTATGAAAATACTTAAACAACATCACATAAACATTAATTTTGCAATTTTTTTTAAAAACACAATATTATATAATCTTATCTCTACCTTATCTTTGAGGTTATTATCATATTGACTGTTGGATCGTTTCTAGAATCATCTCAATCGTTGGTTAGATTTCGTCTTCAATCCAACCGTTGAGTGAATTTTATCTAAATCAATTTATTATTGTGTTCATTGTATTAATACGTAACATTAGAGAAACTTTGGAGTTTGTTTTGTAATAAATTGTTATAGTAATAAGAATGAATATAAAAAGGAATCTAAATAGAATATTCTTTTTTAGTATGAAAAATATAGGGATGATTGAAGTGAAATTAATGTAGCTGCAATAAAATGGTGGAATAATGCATATCAAAATAGAGGAAGGGTTGGAGATGCCCTTAGCAAGCTATTCCCTCCGTTCCCAAATAAGTTGCCATTATAGAAAAATCACAAATTAAGGAGACGAATGGATTTTTTTTTAATGCTTATTTATGTTTTCTTGTTTAACTACATTTTAAATGCGAATATGTGCAATGTGTGTCATTTTAAATGCATTGCAATTAATATTACTAAATGAGATCAATTAAATAAGGGATAATATTGAAACTTGTAAAACCTTTTGTATTGAAATATATAAAGGGACATTTATTTGGGAATAAATTTTTTTTTTAATGATCATTTATTTAAGAACGGAGGGAGAATAGTTTATTAAAATGGAGGGTTAGTATCCCAAAAAGAAAAAAGAAAAAAAAACAATGGAGAGCTATTATATGACTTGACACTTTTTGAAAATTTACATAGCGCAACAGGGCAAGAATTTCATCAAATTTTTTCACAGCACTGACTCAAAAAAATTCTCCATTTAAATTATAAGTCACTTTAATTTTTTCATTCTGTTTTGAAATATAAGTAATTTTAGGTATCTTGTACAATTCTTTTTCACATTTCCACTTACTCTGATAAAATATTTAATTATTTATAATAGTTATTGGTGTCTCACCTGATATGCTATTATTGAAGAGTTTGGTATTTTGAAACCTTTTTTAACATGTGTAGAAAGTTAGAATGACTTATATTTTGAAACGAATATAGTAAGAAAAAACCCAATCAAATACTACTATCACTTGTAATTATGATATTTTGATACTTTGTGCATTTGTTCTGTATAATAACAAAAGTATAATTGCAATTTTATTACTTTCGTTGCTGTTTGCAAAATATAAAATGACACTTAAATTGGAATGAATATAATATAGGGCAAATTATACAAATGGCTACTAAACTATTGCCCGTGTCATGTTTTAGCCACTAAACTATTTTTGGCCCACTTTTGGCCACTAAATTATTAGAAGTGGCCAGTAATGACCATTCTGTTAGTAAATTTAGTTATCTTTAACGGAAGCCTCAAGTTCAGTTCATGACCTGTGATTTGCTTGATGTCTTGCTAAGAATAAAGGAAAGGGGCGACCTGCAAGTTCCGTTTTCCATGTTCTGCCCTCAATGATTTTGTCATCTTCTTGACTACTTATTGCTGCAACTACATTCATCAGCCCATATTATTCATTTTTGGCTAATCCTCTGCATTTTTCCTCTCTTTCATGCATGGCCAGTTAATTTCCAGGCTTCAATTTCTCTGTTCCATCTTCTCCTAAAATTTACGGTTTCCGCCGTACACGGTCGATCGATAACTGCTAGGATAAGCGGTGACGGTGGCGGCGGATCGGAGGAGGTTTTATTTTGCTTAGTACAACTGAACTTTGAAGGTGGGCAACAAATGAATCTGTTTTCCAGAGCTTCCACACGTCCATGATGTGCGGATTTCAACTCTTAGCTCACAATCGTAGCTTTGATCTTCGATTTCATATCTCCGAGTCCTCTCCTAAAGATAACACCAACTTGAACTAAACTGAACTTGAGGCTTTCGTTAAAGATAACCAAATTTACTAACAGAATGGTCATTACTGGCCACTTCTAATAATTTAGCGGCCAAAAGTGGGCAAAAAATAATTTAGTGGCTAAAACAAGGCACGGACAATAGTTTAGTGGCCATTTGTATAATTTGGCCTATAATATATAAATCGGGAAATAGTTTTTGGACTGAGGGGAAAGGTCCTGACAGCTCTTGAGGGACTGTACAGAGGAACCCAGCAGCTTGTGTTACTTTTTTGCCCTTGGTAATAGAGTCCACATAAGATCCGATCATGTAAACACTTCCTTCTCCATTTTTTATTTTTTTTTTTCTTTTCTTCCTTTCTCTGTCCTCCCTCTTCTTCTCTCCGTTGGAATTTCATATTCAACACCTCCTTCTCCATTTTTTCTTTATTCTTTTTCCTTTCTCTCCTCTGCCTTCCTTTTTCAGTGAGAAATTTTATGCTGCAATATCCATCATTAATTATTAAGAAAGTCACAACTACAATGGCTTCCGCTTCAAACATGACTGACCCACTATCAGTCTCCGCCGTCATCCTCACCGTCGATGTCTTCTTCATCTCACTTGCGGTTGCGCGCTCACCCGCAAACCATCAAATCTGCGTGAAGTAAGGGCAGAAATCACAAAATACACAATTCAGTAAGGGCAGTAAGGGCGTGGAGGTGGGTCTCCTATGTATGAGAGATGCAGTAAGGGCAGAAATCACAAAATACACAATTCAAGTCATAATTTGGAATTACTGTGGGCATGATAAATGAGATTATTCCAAGAGATTGTGGTTTGGAATGATACGTAAATTTTGGGGGAATTGTAACCCGGAAGTGTGGCTGATGTAGTGGGATTCAACTTATTATTTACTTACTCATATCTTCTTTTCACTTTATTGTTTTACTACTTGTATTGTACCGTTATGTTATTGTCTATACTAACTTTTTCAAATGGATGTTCATACGTATCACCCAAATTGGTTGTTGCATACATAACACTACTTTTATTTCCTATTTGTTTCAAACAAACTAAAGTTGTAAAAAATTCAGTTTTTTCCTTCCGGGTTCATTACACTCTTATCACCATTTCAGTACATCCTAAATTGACCTTTAGTACATTCTAGTATTAAAAAAGGCACTTAAAAATCTTTCCTATATTTTAGCCTGCATTAGGGGTATTTAAGTCATTTGGACCTAGGAGCATGAGTGGACGCGCCTTGGTCCCAGACCTAATCGGGACAAATAATGCCTCCCATATAAATATGTACAAACAATACATGCATGAGGTACAACGTCAGTGTGCAAATAATTTCTCTCATTGAACCTCGAAATGAAAGCTCACACACTTTCCCACGTGCATGATGCTACTTTCGCAACCTTACAATTACAAACAAATAATGCATACTCCAAAATTATGTTGAAAATCACATCCAAAATATTGAAATAAGGATAATGTTTCTTGCACATAATATGTGCAAGAATTTGTGCACACAAAGTGCATGTAATGGCCACAATAAAACTCTTTTTGATTTTTATCCTTTCATTCCTATTTCCTTCTCTCTTTTCCCGCATTCTTCCTCTCTCTCCACCATCCTTTCTGTTCTCTTTTTTTTTTTTTTTTTTTTCGTGTGACCCACTATACTAGTCCCTAAATTTTAGTTTTTGTAATTAACCCTCTAAAGTTTAAAATTTTTGTAAGTAACTCTTTAAAGTTTTAATTTTTGTAATTAACACCCTAAAGTTTTAGTTTTCACAACTAATCCCCTAAAGTTTAAAATTTTAGCTACTAGCCCCCTGAACTTTTACTTTACGCAATTAAATCCCTAAAGTTTAAATTTCTTGCAATTGCCCATTGAAGTTTAAAATTATAGCAATTAGCCCCCTAAACTATTACTTTTCACAATTAACTCCCTAAACTTTTTGTAATTAACTCACTGAAGTTTAATTTTTTTGTAATTAACCTCCTAAACTTTAAAACTTTTTCAATTAACTCCCTAAAGTTGTAACTCTTGCAATTAACCCCCTATAATTTAATATAGCTCTAGTAAAACATAAAGATAGATTCACAAAGAAATAGTAACGCCTAATGACATGTGTTACACACATTAATCAGTGACCTTTAATTGCAAGATATTCGAAACAACAATCACATATTAAAATATGGGTTAAGTGTAAAGAACCCCCAATGATTTAAAAATCTGTGAAGAACCTCTCGTGTTTTGCCCAAAACCATAAAGTAACCATTAACTAACAGCATGGACTAAAAAAAAAACAAAACTAACAGCATGGCTAAAAAAAAAAAAAAACTAGCAGCATGGACTAAAAAGAAAATTTAAAAGCAGTACTGTTCAATTTAAAAACCTATGAAAATCCCCTGTGTTTTGCCCGAAACAATAAAGTAACCATTAACTAACAGCATGGACTAAAAACAAAAAACAAAAAACTAACAACATAGACTAAAAGGAAAATTTAAAAATAGTATTGTTTATCATTTTCTTCCTTCTTCTTTTTTTCCCCCTCTTTTCTTTGTCGTCTCTCTTGCTACCATTCGCTCTGCGATTTCTCCCTCCTCCCTGCGTCTTCGAGTCGTCCTTCTCCCTCTCGTCGTCGTCGTCATCTTCCGGGTTGCTTTTTTTTTTTTTTCTCTTTCTTATTTTTGGCCAAAAATTGCAGAACCGAAACTCAGCAATCAAGAATTTGCATAACCGAGATCTACCAGTTTTTTTTTTTTTTGAATTTCTTTTTTTCAGTCCCTACATTTTTCTTTTCTTTAAAGTTCCTATTGAAGCAATTTCCTTTTAGTCCCTGCTATTAGTTTTTTTATTTTTAGTCTCTGCGTTAGTTAATGGTTACATTATGATTTTGGGCAAAACACGGGTCTTCCTTCTTTTTTTTCCCCCCTCTTTTCTTTGTCGTCTCCCTCGTTGTCGTTCGCTCTGCAATTTCTCCCTCCTCCCTGCGTCTTCGCGTCATCCTTCTCCCCCCCGTCGTCATTATCTTCGCGTCGTCATCATCTTCGGGGTTGCTTTTTTTTTTTTTCCTTTCTTATTTTGGAAATTGCAGAGCTTCGGCTTTGCAATTTTCGATTGCAGAACTGAAGCTCTGCAATTTCAATGAAAAATTAGCATAACCAAAGTCTGCCATTTTTTTTTTTTGAATTTCTTTGTTTTTTTAGTCCCTACATTTTTCTTTTTTTTTTTAAAGTCCCTGTTGAAGTAATTTCCTTTTAGTCCCTGTCATTAGTTTTTTTTTTTTAGTCCCTACTGTTAGTTAATAGTTACTTTATGATTTTGGACAAAACACCGGAGGGGGGGGGGGGGGATTCTTTACAGGTTTTTAAACCACCAGGGGGTTGGGGTCCTTATTAGTTTTTGAAACCACGGGGGTTATTTACACTTAACCCTTAAAATATTAATTAGGTTTCATCTTTGACTATTGTTTTAATTATCTTACCATCAAAGGTCACTGATTGTTGGTGTATAAGGCCTATCATTATGGCGTTGCTATCTCTTTGTTAATTCGTCTTTACGTTTTACTAGAGCTATATTTAAACTTATGGGCGTTAATTGTAAAAATTAAAACTTTGGGGGTAGTTACAAACATTTAAATTTTTGGGGGTTAATTGCAAAAAAAAACTTTAGGGGGTTAATTGCAAAAAAATAAATTTTAGGGGTGTTAATTGCTAAAAAATAAAACTTTAGGAGGTTAATTGCAAAAAAATTAAACTATAGGGAGTTAATTGTAAAAAGTAAAAGTTTAAGGAGCTAATTGCTAAAATGTTAAACTTTAGGGGGTTAATTGCAAAAATTAAAATTTAGGTGATTAATTACGAAAATTAAAACTTCAAGGGGTTGATTATGAAAACTAAAAATTTAAGGGGTTAATTACAAAAATTAAAACTCTAAGGGTTAATTGCAAATATTAAAACTTAGAGGGTAAGTTGCGATTTTAGAAAAAGTTTGGGATTTTTTGCAATTAACTCTAAAAAAAGTAAGCCTTGAGAAATTAGGAGGAACCGAGAAAGAGGAATATGAAAAAAAATAGTTTGGAAGGGTAAAAATAGAATATAAAAAAATGAACTTACTTTTTATCATTTATGTATACAATTTCTTGAACACAAAAATTTTAAACTTTAGGAGGTTAATTTTATAAAAACTGAAACTTTAGGGAGTGAGATAGTGGGTCTCAGGAAAAAAAAAGGAGAACATAAAGGAATGCAGAAAGAGAGAAAAGGGAAGAGGAATAAAAAAATAAAAATGAAAATTTTTTTTATTGGGTTTACTATATGTCATTTATGTGCACAAATTATTACACATATTATGTGCAAAAAAAAAGTATCCTTGAAATAATAATAACAACAAAACAAAAGGACATTTTTCTTATAATCATGGAACTGTTACGATGAAAATATTTCACTATTATGGATCAATCACAACCAACCGGCGTCGTTTTCCGGCATCATAATTACTTAATTACAGAATAACAAAATAATATCCCATCCATAACCAACCAAGATGAGTTTGATCTCAAGATTCTCAACAAGTATGCATCAATGGCGAACCGCATAAACAATCGTTATTAGCAAAGGACGAAGCTTCAAGATGATCAAACGGCTCCCCCACCGGAATCGGTCCGCAAAGGTGATTAAAGCTCAAATCCAAATGCCCGATGAACCTCACAGACGACAACGATTTCGGAATCGAACCCTTCAGTTTGTTGTACGATAAATCCAGAACCGAAAAGTAAGTTTTCGGTCCGAAAACGTCTTGTAGGTTCCCCTCCAGGCTGTTCCGGCTCATGTTCAAGACGTTTAAACCGGCACTGCTTAATAAGCTGCCCGGAATGCCGCCGGAGAGTTGGTTGCTGTCCAAGTTAAGTGTAGACAGCACCGGCATTGACCCAAGCTGAGCAGGGACCTGACCGGAAATTCTGTTCATGGAAAGATCTAAATCCGCCAATCTGTAGATGTTGGCAAACGAGGTCGGGATTGACCCGGTTAGTTGGTTCCGGTTCAGTAAAGCCCGGCTCATCATGGTTAATTTCCCGATGTCGGAGGGGATTACTCCGGCGAGCTGGTTGTTGCTGAGGTCGAGGTGCATGAGACTTCCGAGGTTGACGATCGACGGTGGGATCGCTCCGGCGATCTTGTTGTCCGCGAGGTTTAAAACAGTGAGCCGACCCAGCGACCCGATGTCAGCTGGGATCTTGCCGGAGATCTGGTTCCCGACGAGGTCCAGAATCCGAAGGACCGGGAGAGAAGACGGAATGCAAGCCGGGATTTCACCGGAGATGGCTTTCCAGTCAGCTACGACGAGGGTGGTGAGCCGGTCGAGTTGGCAAAGGGAAGGAGAGAGCGAACCGGTCATGTAACCGGACCGGCCGGCCTTTTCGAAAATGGGGTCCTCGGATTCTCCCCGGAGAACAATGTCGGCGACCCGGCCGTTGGTGGGGTCGCAGCTAATGCCGTACCAGGTATTACAACACTCGGTGCCCTTCCAAGAATCGAAGATCTTCAAGTAAGGCTCGTTCAGGGCAGCTTTGAAAGCTAACAATGCTGCCCTGTCAGCCGGCGAGCAGCCATTGACGGGAAAAGTTCCGGCCAGGGAAACTAAAATCATGACCGGGAGGAAAACTCCCATTCTGCAAACCATTTTGTTATCGGTTTGTGTGAGGAGACTGAGTTGGAGAAATGGAAAATGTGTGCTTTTGTAGAAACTAGAGGAATATTGTGTGTTGTGAGGTGTTGTGTGTGTAATAAAGGAGTGAGTATCAGTGATTCAGTAGGGGGAGATGGTGGATGTTGGGTGGGGCAGTGTGAACTGTGAAGTGTGAGTGATTATATAAGTGTGGAGACGGACAATGATGCCCTTCCATGAGTGATAGAATAATTTAAGAGAATTAATTTGCTAATCTGTAATGCATGTGTGTTTCAACTTTTATATATATATATATATATATATATATATATATATATTTGATAATCTGTAATGCTGTGTAATGTGTATCATAACACAGCTGCAATACTTTAAATCTCAAAATCGATACGGGGATTGTTAGACCGTCATACACAAATTTTTGCTATGTTAGAAAGATTGAAAAATTGCATATAGACCTTAAACTTTAATATATCACAGTTATAACGTACTTTAATTAGCAATTTAAATATTGTGTATTGAGTTTATACTCTGATGTCTCGCATATCGAATTTAGCATTTGAAATATATCGCATATCGAATTTAGCTACTAATGTATATGATGAAGTATCACGATAATATTTAAAAAATATATTAAAAAAACATACGTATTAAGTTTAGTTGCTGACTGTGTATCATATGGCCAAATGGTCGAACATGAAAAATTCTCCCTTCCAACATTTAAAGTTCGGAATTGTTATTTGCAGTAACAGATTTACTATTTACAGCAACATTTTCCTGTGAAAAGTCTATACATTTTTTGTACGTAAAATTGGTTTTTTAACAAAAAAATAATAATAATAATCTATACATTCTTCATGTTCTTTTCTTCTCTTTTGAAATTCTAACATTTCAAACGTGGTATCAAAGTCAACTTAATCCAATCACAGTTTTTGCGGATCCAACTTAAAAATGTTCCTGCACATAGGGGGTGAGACCCGGGATTTTCTTCCAAAATACTGCCCAAAGTGGGCAGTATTTTGGATCAAAATGGAATTTTGGTAATATTCCTGCAAACAGATGGCGGGATTTTGGAATATATTTTTGTCAATAGCGAGATTTCTGGCAAAAATTTTTCTATTTTTTGGGTTTTTTTGGCACAATCTCAGGCCAGACAGGGTTTTTTTCTGTTAACAAATAAACTTTACGTAAAAAAATGTATAGATTACCGTGTAATATGGAAAGTAAAAAAGAGTTTTTTTTAGTTAAAGGGCAAAATAGATTTTTTACAGGAAAATATTACTATAAATAGTAAAAATATTACTACAAAGTAAAAATATTACTACCTAAAAATGTTACTGCAAATAGTATACCGTTAAAGTTTAGTTGAGAGTTTATACACGTATGTTTCATTCCATTTTTTGAAGAGAATAGTGAATTGTCTAAAAATCTATGGTCTAAATAAGTTATATTTTTCTCCCACAATGAAATATAACGTCTTTCTTATATTAAATTGGGGTGAGCAAATGTATTACCCGGCCCGGCCCGACCCGTCTGTTTTGGGTCGGGTCGGGTATAGACCCGGCCGGGCCGCGCCGGGTTGGGTTTTGGGCCGGGTTTTTTTTTGCCCATAATGAAAAAGTTTCAAAATTATATTATTTTTGCTTAAGATGAGATTTGAACACATGACTTAAGTTTAACAATTGCCTTTAAGGTAAGTTGATTAGCCACTTCTTCTACTTTTTGTTTTGTTATATTATCTTATTATCTTTATTATATTATATGTTTATTTATATATTAATTTCATATATCAATTCTTTATACTACATATATTATAATAAATTTTTTTTAAAACAATATACATTATAGTGCTATATAAACTAATGGTAAAATTTATATTTTGTGTTATTTTTCTGTTTACTGTTGTACATTTATATTACTATTTTAAAAAATATATTGTAATAAAAAAATAATAGAGTATAATTTTACTTATTTAAGATATCAATTTTCAATTGATAAGCATAGTATTTAGATTTGAAATAATATATAATTTACAAAATAAAATATTATTTATTTTTTTATATAAAAATTAATTTTGTTTAGATTGTGAAATGCATGTGTGATGTAATTTAAATCATTAATATAATTGAAAAAGATATTAAATAATTTATAGTTTAATGTTGTATAATATAATAATAAGAAGAAAAAATAACAAAATAAAGAATTGCTAAAGTAGTTAATTAGTTTTCCTTAAGATTGGTTTGCCAACCTTAGGTTGTGTGTTCGAATCCTGACTTATGCCAATGAGTATTATAATTTTACATGTTTTAAATTTAGAAAACTCAAATTTGGATGGAGAACCGAACCGGACCGGCGGGTTTGACCCGGAAAAAACCCGACCTGCAATTATGGAAAGAATTTTTTTTTTTGAGAGGGAACCGACCCGACCCTCGGGTTCGACCCGGAACTGAACCCCAAAAAAACCGGACCCGCTGGTCGGGTTTTTCCGGGTCGGTTCCGGGTCAAACCCCCGCGGGTCGGGTTTTTGACCACCCCTAATTACATATTACAAAAATCCATCTCCAAACAAGTTTTCGTTCTCCCAAAAAAAAAAATATTCTTCATTCCTATCATACCAAATAAATAATAACAGTAAAAATTACTCCCTCAATTCCATTAAAAAAAATCACTTTGACAAAGGTACAATATTATGACTGTCAATGTATAACACTTAAACTAGTTAATTTGACACCATTTATTACATTTATGTTCTTACTTTTTAAATATGTGCTAATTGTGAACCACACATAATTATATTATTAATAAGGTTATAGGGAGTAAAAAATTTGAAAGTGAACTCTTTTATTAGAACAAAAAATATTTTTTAAAGTAAACTCTTCTAATGGAACGGAAAAAGTATATTTTACTCTATGATATTAGGGTTGTAATTTTTGATATAACACAAATATTTAATATGAACCTAATATGGTATAACTTGATTTTCCACTAACACGAACACAATTTAAATTATCTTTTAGTCTAAGAGACAAATTTTGACAATTTTTTAAACTAATATGAAAAACTGAAATAAACTTAATACGCTATAAGTAATTTAAAAAAAAAAGAAAAAGCCTTGCTAATAAATCTTGCATGCATAAGGCAAAATATACTAATTCAAAATTAAAATGTCATTAATTTTAAGAATATTTTTTTTTTCTATTTCTTATAAATGATTTTGTTTCTAATGGTACCTTATCATCAAAAATAATTTATACGTTAAGATAGTTTGGAATTTCGCCCATACAACGTACGTCGCATGTAATAAATTGTTAGCCATAGCCATGTGGTGGGTGGGAGGGTGTTATAAATTTCACCAAAAGCTTAATTGGCAGAATGACAATTACTGTATGATAAGAGGGCACGTGATGTCTCATGTCTGCGACCGACAACGCAAGATTTAACTATAATTGATATTCGCAGTAACCGTTTCGATATTTGGAATAACATTCTCTTGTAAAAAGATAAAAATATTCCTGGGCAAAAAAAAAATTACAAACCATCACGGGCTGCAAAAAAAAAAAAAAAAAAAGCAACTCACGGGCTCTGTTCCGTTTAATAATTCCTGCAAAGCAGAGCCGGGTGTAATCACAAAATCGGATAAAAATCGAGACGACTCGGATCGAAAAAAGGTTAGTGGCTAAAGTTAAAATGTTTTGCGGTATTGTTTTAGATAGTTGGTTTGATTATTTTAGTTGTATTATGTCCGGATGCGTTAGTATTTTTGTCGAAAATGTGAATTTTTTACCGGATTAGCGAAGATCCGCCCGGTGGTTACTGCAAATATCAAACTGAAAGGGGGAGGGGGGGGGGGGGGGGGGGAATATCACCGGGCCCAGGCGATATTTTGGGCCAAAAATATCGCCGGCGACTGGCAATATTTTGGGTTTTTTTTTTTTTTTTTTAAGTGTTAGGGATATTTTAAACTTTTTACAAGAAAATGTTACTGCAAATATCGAAACGGTTACTGCAAATATCATACCACTAATTTAACAACCATAATCTGTCCTACGTTCGTATAATTGGAAGTTTAATTATTAATTCATCGATCGTTGAGCAGTTAATTTAAGTCCTGAGGGAATGCATGGATGGTATTATTGTAATTTTGTAGCTTGTCCTTCACTGGAATCTTCACAGCTGATGAGATGACTCTTGTCGGTTTGATTGAGATCCAGGTTTCATTCAAATTGCATTACAGTTTCGATAATTTAGTTTAGCGGTTAGTCTGCATGTAAACTTACACGTTGTGGGATCAATCTTATGGAGTTGGAGATTTTAAGTTGTGATGGCGAGTCTCAAGGTGAGGTCCATACTCAAAAAAAAAATATAAAAAATTGTATTACATCCTCAAACTACAAGCACATTGTAAATATATACTCTCCTCGTTAAGGAAAAAAAAAAAAAAGTCTAATTAAAAATTATAATGATTTTTTGGTTAATTATAAACGAACTTATTGTAAATATTACTAACACCTAAGTGAAACCACCCGAAGGGCCAGCATAAAAAAGAAGTCCAGTATCTAAATTTTATTTTTTTTTACATTGAAAGAGCTTAGTTTTAGTTTTTTCTTAACTTTTTATATTATTATTAATATAATTATATGTTGTTCACAATTAATTTGCATTTGAAAAGTAAGAACATAAGTACAAATATAGATACAAATTACTTATTTCATTTTTTTTTACCTAACAATTACTTTTCAAAATTGAATGGATAAGATTACAATTTCGTTACGAAATCACTCCGTCATTAAATAGTGACATATGCGGTGTTCTTTACCCAGATATTAGTAATTCAACATAAGTTATTATCCAATTATTGAATGATTAACAAAATGTTATTATATATATATAAATATATTCCTGTAATTAACTTGATGGAATCACTGCTTTTAAAAGAAATTTTGTAGAAAAAAAGGCAGTGAAGTTGTGATTAAGCAATAGTAGGAATCTTTTTGACTTTAGGACTGTGGAATGGCCAATGAGGTTGCAAAGCCAGAATACTTATCCTAACTTTTTGGGTTAAGGTTAGATACCTTTTAACGTGGTTCGGCTGAAAAACAGATTGGGGGGACTATTAGAAATGACAAAAGTAGAAATCGAACCCGATATTTAAATAGCCTTCTATAAGTCACAACCAATGAGACACCTACTCGTTCATTTTCTTCTAGATTTGGTCAAATATAAGAGCCAAACACAGTAAATTATCAAAATTCCTACTAAGGTTTGTTTGTTTTATTTTTTATTTTTTCTAGAATTTGGGGCTTACTGGACCTCATTCTAGGTGGGTTTCAAACCAGTGACATGCGAAAAACTAACCTGCGGTACTAATCGTTAGGCTGAGGTTTCGAACCCACTAAGATTTGTTCAAATATGAGAGCTTGTGTAAAATATATTAATATATGAACCGTGCCTTATTAATATGTTGCGTTTATGTCAGGTGTATGTTTGATCACATTTCGAAAAATAAGACTTGTGATACGTACTTGTCAAGTTTTATAATCGTAAAACAAAAATTTATTATACGTTTATGATGCTTGTTAAGTTTAAAAGTGTTACTTTTAAGTGATACAAAAAACAAAGACAATCAAATTTGAGAATGTTACTTTTGATATGAAATTTGCTACTATACAAAGTAACACTTTTAATAATTTTTAAACTTCATAGTGTTACTTTTAAATCAAAAAATGATGCTTGAAAATAAAAATTATTATACAAACAAACACTTGTGATATACTTGTCAGTGATATTTTTGGATTTCAATTCTTTCATACAATCAGGGCCGGCCCAAAGGGCGAGACTGCACGGGCGACCGTCTAGAGCCCAAAATTATTATAAATATTAATATGTATTAGTAGGTTTAATTTTTTTAGATTTTTAGATTTAAGTCCAAATTAATTTTTATGTGAAAATTGAAAAAAATTAATGTAAAAGTGGGTCTTTTATTTTTATTTTCAAATGAGAGCCCAAAACCCCCAACCACTTAATCAGTTGTTCCTTAAATTTTTTGTTTATTTAAGGGCCTCTTTTTCTTGTTTTGTCCCGGGGTTTTATAAGTGTTTATAAGTATAAAAACCGACCCTGCATAAAATGTAAATTTTGTAATTACTTAAATAGTGTGAGAGTGTAACTTTTGAAACAAAATTAATACCCGAAAATGAAGACTTCATCAAAGTACTAGTTATGTGGGGGGGGGGGGGGGGGGGGGGGGGGGGGGTGGGAAACCATGTCGTGCATGTAAGTTTCACATGAGATTGACCCGTTATTTAAATTGCCAACCAAAATTTGTATTACTAAATTTTTTTACTTTTCATCATTTTACTAATATAATTATGTGTAATTTACTATTAACCAACTATACTAATTAATAAGGACATTAATAAAAAAAATAACAAATTATTTATTGTACATGTTATATCTTACAAGTTACAACCCGTTAAAAGTTGTATATTTCTTTAAAAAATTGTGGAATAAGTTACAATCCGCTAAAAGTTGTATATTTCCTTAAAAAATTGTGGAGTATGAGTATTATTTTTGAAACAATGAAGCTAGCTATATTGATTAGATGTACATTATTGACCAAAGCGATGCATGTACTTAGAGCCCAGGTCGTTAACATATGCATGTTACATGTCCTAACTCACACCATGCATAAATCTCAAGGACGATTCTCCCCAATCTGATCATATTTTCCTGTTTAATGATCGCTTTTCTTTTGAGTTCATATTCTCTATTTAAATTATTAATTGTTTCTTATTTTGCTTAGTATCTAAAATTATTATGTAATTTCATTTAAGTAAAAAATATAATAATTTTGGTGAGTAAAATTTTTATATAATTATGAACATTGGACGAAATAAGATACAATAAATTGGATAGATGATCTGAACTCGTGTTTGTGCAGCTCGTTTTATATGGTCAGTTTTTGAAATATACGAGACACACATATTCACTATCAACCGTGTCAATGAACGTTCATTTTCATATGCTTAGTAAAGTTCTAGGTTTGCCACTTTGCTATGTATATACATATTTGGAAAGAAAGGAAGACGGGACAGATCGATTTTGTGAATTGAACAAAAGTCTCCCTGGCCTTTTATTGTTTGGAGAAAAAGAAAAATGGATAGTAATAATTCATATTATATATATATATATCACTTCAAAAAGAATATATATATATATAAATGGATAGTAATAATTCATTATATATATATATATATCACTTCAAAAAGAATATATATATATATATATAAATAATAGCTAGGATCAGTTATCCATCACATTTATATAAATTAAGTAAGTAAATAAATGAGAAAAAACACCACAAATTACATATTTTAAATATTACCTTTCAAAATTCATAACAAAATTGTCTTGATTAAAAATAGGACGGACAGAATAGCATTAAGGGTGCATTTAGTGCGCAAAAAATAGGAATGAAAATACAGGGCATCTCCTATATGCGTCTAAAAAAATCATTATCTAAAAAAATCTTTATACTCTTTGAGTTGTTTAGGAAATTATGTTATGAATAATTACCAATTTTCATTTTCATGTTTAGTTTTGAAAATATCATGTTTGAACTCAATTACATAAATGATCGTATCTCTTTTCATATTTCTATGATTAAGCAAACACAAAAATTCCAATTCATAAAATCATTTAACCATTGCCCACGTTCACGTTCTTACGCGTCAAATGCAGCCTACAGAATTGATTTGCTGAATGTATATGTCTATATATCTAGGGTAAATCACCTTCTTGGACTTTAGCGTGATCAGCTGTAATCTCTCTTTTATTTCTTAACTTGAAAAATGTTTATTTTCGTCTTTCAACTTCAAATATAGTACTTTTCAAAATGGTCAAAAACTCTAATTTTGACAAAAAATTTGAAATATGAGGTTTATACACATTAACATGGGTAACATATTAATTATAAAAAATAAGGTTAAATTAATCACTTTCTGCACCCCTTAATTTGATTTGAAACAACTCACATGCTAATTGAAATAGATCAAATATTATCAAAATTTGAGTTCATGACTATTTCAACTATTTTTTAAGTTGAGAGATGAAATGGAACTTTTTCAACTTAAGGGAACAAAAGAATGTAACAATCCAAGTAGAGGGGTATTATATCAACCACAAATTTTGTAGTATTTCATAATTAAACAATATAATACTATAACAAATTAAGTGTAACTTTGGCCATATCATGCGCCACAATTACCTGATTAGCCCCATTGGTTAAAGTAGTATTTTATCAGCAGCTGGCTGTATATATGCATGTGAAGAAAATTCCAGCAGAATTTTGTTGGCTCCCCATTTTTTCAAAAAGTATATACTACTTCCGTTCCACTGAAAGAGTCCACTTGGACCAATGTATAACTTATTATGGATGTTAAAGTACAATACTTAAATTAGTTAATTTGAAACACTTTATTCCATTTATATCTTTACTTATTTAATATACCGTTCCATTAGAAGAGTCTACTTTGACCAATGTATAACTTATTATGAATGTTAATGTACAATACTTAAATTAGGTAATTTGACACACTTTATTCTATTTATATCCTTACTTATTAAGTATGGACTAATAGTGAACCATACATGATTATGTTAGTAAACTTAAAAAAAATAAAATATTTGAAAGTGTAATATTCTATTAGAACAAAAAATAATTTTTAAAATAGCCGTATGTATATGGAGGAGCCATGCATGAATGGTCCGGGAATTGGGTAGAGTTAGCTAGCCGCAAGTAATGTGTTAAGAGAGTCCGCACTGTTGTCGTAGGTGCCTTGGCACGCTTTACGTGATAATTAAGAGAAGATCAACTCATGATCTTGTGTTAACACGCGTTTAGCATGGCTCAATTTGATCTCGTAAATCGTGATTAGTTTGAGTTGCACCTGACGTTTATTGAATATATAGCTCAAATTTTGGATTAAGTTTATATGACAAAAGTCAAAAATCATAAGCATCTATTACTTTTACGTTTTTTTTTCCTAGTTGGATTAATGGCATCTTCAACTATTTCCTCATTTTGCAGCGGCTACAATAAAATCCATCTTCATCTCTAAAAATGAATATTTCATAAAATTTTGTTCCTTACTTAATTTTATATTTCTTCTTATTATTTTTATATTTTTTTCACTTTTTTACAAAATACCCTAACCTTTGGTTTTTATTACATATTCATAAAATGGTTTATGATTGCATTTAATTTTAAAAGATATTTTTGATAAATTTCTATTAATGAAGAATATTTTAATTTAATTATTTTAATTAATTTTTTAACTATAACTTTTAACTAAACAAAGAAACTAGTCATAATCCATAAATTGTAATGTTCAAATGAAAAAATTTGAAACCCATCCGCATTTTAGTTTTGTCTTTTTTCCAAAGGAATTACATTTTATAGTTCCTTCAGAAAAAGAATGACAATGGGTTTTGTGGTCATGGTAGGCTTCTTTGTCCTTTGGTTTTCTTACTAGCTTCTAGGCGGAGGCAGCTGCTTTGTATTTTGGGCTGGGGGCGTGCAAATAACGAGAGTGGTGGTTTCGATACATGTTGAAACGAATTTGCAATTTTTGCTGGATTGCTTTCAAAAGGATATTTGGTCTTGGCGAGCCTCCTCTGTTCTAAGGAAAGGTGGTAACACTGAAGGATGACTTTGGGTCTTTCAATTTCAAATATATATACATAGAGGCGAATTCGATTGCGGACTTTTTGACCTGCAGAGCTAGCAGGTCATACTTTCGTATCTCAAGTCACCTTGGATGTACGATTTTTCCTTTACAGTAGGGTTTAAATTCTCCACGATGCTTATATTAGAAGTCAGGCTTTATGTCCCCGACCTCTTCCATGATCTATTATGAATAAGGGCCACTACAGTGCTACTTCCAAGTTAAAAAAGAATGGTAGCACAAAGTTTTTTTCTGTATTTGAATACAAACTGATTGAGTAACTCGTTATGCATCGATATTACTAGTTCGATTAAAGCATGCAATTGAATAATAAATGTAAAAGTAATTTGGTACTTGTGATACACAAATAATGTGGGAGTGTAAAACTAAATGCATTATTACTGGGGGTAGATAGATAGCATTTTAGAGCTGTGCTTGGGCCCGCAGCACACATAAGCATATGGAGACTGGCTAATAATTTACTATTATTATAGAATTTCAACAAGTTAATTCCCAAAGTTATACTTAGTTACTCTTTCATTTTGAACTGGGCAGACCTAGCACTCTAGAGTGGTCAAAACATTTAATTCGGTAAAAAAAATATTTCTATAATTACTTGAAAAAAAATGTTACTCTGTTCATTGAAAAAAAAATCATATTTCTAGAAAGAAATATATTATTATGCGACAATTTAATACCAATTATCTCTGGATTCAACCCTTTAATACTATTTTGATGTGTATATACTTGTATCGTTATCTACTATAGACCTATAATACCGCTTGGGTTGCTCCCTTTTGTTCGGCCAACGAGGGGTAAAATCGGCATGGAATTTCGGTGGATCGAGGCGGGTCAGAGGTCACGTGGGGGTGCAGAAGAGCTGGTATTCTCGCTCACAATTTCTTCACGTGGAGACCGGCTGAGCAGGTCTCTCTAGCAAAGGAAAAGGTCTAGCAAACAAAACGACGTCGTTTTGTTCGCAGGCCCTTCTCCTCGATGGATTTGGCTCGGGGGTATTCCTGGAAGTGACTGGATGAGACATTCTTCACCTCTCATTTCCCCTTACGTTTTGCTTTTTCTTTTTCTTTTTTCTCAATTGCTAGAGGTTTTTTTTTTTTTTTTTTCCTGATGTGATGCCCAATTGCGCACCTCTCGATTTGTGAAGCCTATTCTCAATCGCCAGAGGTTTCGGTTTGCTGATGTGATGGCCAAGGATACAACAGGTGGGAGGTGTCGATTTGTAATTGGTTTTTGTCTCTTTTGCCTTTTGGTAATTGCCTTTCCTCTCTTTTGCCTTCTGGATTATAGGGTTCCTCTTGTGGGGAGGTGTTTGGAGGAGCTAAAGTGATGGCAATTTCGCGCCGGTGGTGAGCTGTTGATGTCGATTTGGGAAGGCTCTGCTGTTTATTCCGGAGCTCAATGGTACTACTCATCAAAAACTAGTGGATGGACTCTTCGCCACCATTCGATTGGAGTTGTTGATGTGGGATTCGCGCTCTCACCCGTTCTTCTCTCCACCCCCCAACCCCCACCTCCCGGGTCTTCTGCTGCCATCACCAGGAGAGTTGGGGGAGAGCCCTAATAAATAGTGCCTTTCACCAACCATTTCATTTACGAGCTTTGCATCACTGTTCCGTTGGTATTGTTCTTTTTTCCTTTCCAAATTTTATTGTATTTTATTTTAGGCTATTGTTTCTGGGTTTTGTTGGGATTGCGATGTGTTTTCAAAATTTATTTGTTTATTTTTTTTTTCTTTTCCTGGGTTTGAGTTTTTGGGGTTTCAGATGTATTTATTGCTTCTGTTTTCTGCTTTGGGTTGCCCTCTATCTCATCATTGCTATTTATTGTTGTTGTTCTTTCTTCATGTTCCTGTTCCTGTTCTGATATTTATTGCGCTTCATTGCTTGGTTAATTGTTTTCTTTTGTTTCTGTGTCCTTTATTCAAAGATTGGTTATGATTATTATTTATTTATTTATTTTTTTTGTAATTTACCGTGCTATCTTTTTTTTTTTTTTTTCAGGTACATTGTTCGCTGTTTTTTCTTTTTATTTCCAGCTTTATGTGGTCTTCTAACTACCTACTGGTGAGCATTTCTTGTTTCTTTTTTCTTTTTCCTTTCTGTGTTCATCCACTTAGACCTTCTTTTTGGGGTAGATATGAAATGGTGACTATTTATTGTTTGTTATTTTTGTTTGCTATTTGTGCCTTCCCAAAAGCGGAAAGAAACAACTTTTGCTTACAAACAGCAAAACCCATGCCCCTCGTTGTTTCCTGTGGTCTTCTAATCTATTCCTGCTTTTGAAAAAAAATTAACAATAATGACTTCTTTCATTTATTTCATGTGCTCCACTTTATTTAACGTCTTTGGTGTTTCGCATTATCTTTGTCATAATCTGGTGGGGTTTGTCTTTGTTGGTTTTCTCTTTATTCCCTGGATATGTATTCTTTACTCTTTAGATCTGTGTTGTGTGTGTCTTTTTTATATATGGGGTGTGCTTACAGTGGCTAGCTCACCCAGAAGGTTAATACTTCTTTTCTTTAATGTCCCTTCCCTATACTGATTTTTCCTTCCTGCTTTGTAACTGGTTTTGTTAGATAGATTTTTCGCTGAATACGTGTCTTTGTAGGTGCATCAACTGTTCTTTTTGTGTGTTATTTTGTGTGTTCTAGCTGTAATATTCAGCTTGGTAAGGAACTTTTTGTTCCTGTCTCTTCCCTGTACTGGTTTTCCCCTTCTCCTACTTTGTGCCTGGTTTTGTTTGATACATTTTCCACTGAACACGTGCCTTTGTGGGTACATCTACTATTCTTCTTGTGAGTTATGGCTGTAATATTCAGCGTTATGAGGAAATTTGGTCCCTTCTATTTTATCCTATGCTCAGACTGTGCTAAGCTTTGGTTTTGCTACTTGTGTTATTTACCCAGTGTTTGTGTTCTTGCTCGGGTTCTGGGTTTGAAAAAAACACCCCGGGTTAAACTTTGCCCCAGCTTTGCCACTTGTGTGCTTTCATTTATGTACATGGATCGGAATGCAAAGAAACGTAAGGCGTATACAGATTACCGGCGGATAAAAAGGCTGAGCTGCTAGCAAGGAAGAGAGCTAGATATAGAGGTATATATAGGTTAGGGGTCCTGTTAGTGTAGTCTTTGGCGACCCTGTTGATTTTTATAAAAACTTTTCATTTCTGCCAAAAACATTAAAAAAATCCACTTCCGTTTGCAGATCAGTTGTTCGCAATATAGAATCAAGTGAGTGAAAATCAAAATAGTAGTTAGCGTGTTAGTGGTCATTTAGCAGTTAATTCAGACTCATCCGGCCCTTTGCTGGATGGTGCTATGCCTAGGTTGGCAGAGAACTTTGGTTCACTGCCTTCTAGGAATTTTGCTGGCACTGTCAGGGTGGATTTGGCTGTGGGTGAACAAGGTGAGGAGATGGTTGGTGTAGCATGGTCTTATTTGTTCTAAGTAAAAAAAATATTGGCAGTTATTATTCCATTTTATGGTTATCATAGGATCTGGTGGGCCTCGAAAAGCCCGACCCCTTGCCTTTATAAGTGGCAATATTCCATCCCAGTCGTATGTCCTCCCTCCTGCTCCAAGCTGTCTCCACTGTGGAGCAAAGCGGTTCAAATTTGAACCACTGAATTTTTGTTGTGCTGGAGGGGAAATTTCTTTGGTCCCTTCTGTTATGCCTGAAAAACTTCAGGAACTTTTGATGGGTGCTGATCTTAAATTAGTTAAGTTTCAACAAAATATAAGGTCTTATAACAATTAGGGGTCAGGTATGATACTGAATTAACTAAAACTGTATCTGGTGTTTACACCTTTAAGGTGCAGGGTCAGATGTATCATTACCTTAGCGGGCTGAACTCTTCCTTTGATAAGCAAATGTCTGGTGTTCAGCTTTATTTTTATGATATAGAGGAGGCAATAAAAACAAGATTGAGTCAATCTGATAGGTTGAAAAAGGAAACTTTGAGCTTGATTATTGACGTTTTAAAAACAAATCCTTACTCTTTTTTTTTTGCGCCAGTTATGGCATTTGCCATCTATACATGATAAGATTATTGTGTTGAATGCAAGTCCTAAGTTAGATCAGAGACGGTATAATAGCCCTTCTGCCTCTCAGGTTGCAGCAGTCTTTTCAGAAAATGAGCATTCGGCTTACGATAGAACTGCGCATGTTCAAATTTATATTGATTCAAGTAGTTCATTTAGAATTAAACACTTTTATGGCTACTATGACCCTTTCCAGTACCCATTATTGTTTTCGCAAGGAGAAACTGGTTGGCATCCTGGAGTCTTGAGAGCTAAAAAAAGGGTTACAGGTCGTACTATTTCTATACCAAATGCAGTTGTTCAAGATAAGCGCTGTGCAGCTACTTCAGTCGGGGAATTGCTTAATTTGGAGCAGTTTGGTTAGTTTCTTAATAATAAATTCCTGTTTTCCTTTTTAGATTTACTTTATTTCTTATTTCATATTTTTCTGGTCTGCCTTCAATAATGTAATAGTTATTTCCATTCTTTTTTGTATGCCCAGGTGCTGATCCTGCAAATGCTTCTAGACCAACAATGTCTATTAGGGAGTATTATTGTTATAAGTTTCAGGTTAGGAGTGATGATAAGTCAATGCTTTTGCATTCTGGTAGGTTATTTCAGCAGTTTGTTGTTGATGCTTATGTTAAAATTGAAACATGTAGGTTAGAGTTCCTTAGAAAGCAACAAAATGAAATTAGAACAGAAATGATGCAAGGTGTTATTGATAGTTTGGGTTCCGGGCTTAAGGGAGGGTCAGATACATGTAGAAGAATAATCTTGCCTGAATCATTTATAGGTGGTCCAAGGGATATGTGAGCTAGGTATTTGGATGCAATGGCAATTGTCCAGAAACATGGGAAGCCGGATGCTTTTTTCACAATGACCTGTAATCCATATTAGCCTGAGATAAAAATTAACTTGCTTCTGGGTGAGGTGCCTAATAATAGGCCTGATCTGTTGGTGAGAGTTTTTAGAGCTAAGATTGAACAGTTTAAGAAACTGTTAATGACTACAAACATTTTTGGTGAGGTTGAAGCATATGTGTATGTAATTGAATATCAAAAGAGAGGTCTTCCACACTGTCATTTGTTGCTGCTGTTAAAATCAGGGTCTAAACCTCTTAATTCTAAAGCTTATGATGATATGGTTTGCGCTGAAATTCCTAATCCTGAGACACACCCACAAAGATAATTTGGTTGTTAAGCATATGATGCACTGTCCCTGTGGTGAATTAAATCCTACTAATGCATGCATGAAAAATGGTAGATGTAAAAATAATTATCCTAAACCATTTACTGCTAAAACCGTTTGTGGGGATGATGGTTACCCTGTATATAGGAGAAGGGATAATGGTAGGACAGTTAAGGTGAGAAATCAAATGTTGGATAACAGGTGGGTTGTTCCATATAACCCGTATTTACTGTCTTATTTTGATTGTCATCTTAATGTGGAGATATGTTCTACCATTAAATTGATTAAATATTTACATAAATATATTTTCAAGGGTTTATATGTTACTTCTTTCTTTATTGGTTCAGAACATGAAAGCATTGATGAAATAAAGCAATTCCAAGATGCTAGGTGGGTAGGGCCAACTGAGGCTATATGGAGAATCTATGCTTTCAAACTTCATTTTATCACTCCTACTGTTTATACCTTGCAGATACACTTAGAAGGAGCACAATTTGTTACTTTTAAAAGCAATGCGGCTTTAGAAGATGTTGTTGCTAATGACAGGTTACGAAGAACAACCTTGACAGAATTTTTGGCAGCTAATCTAAGTTGTGATGGTATAAAGAGTTTAAATTTACTGTATAGAGAATTTCCTGAACATTTTGTTTGGGACAGTAAAAATAAAACATGGAATCCTAGGAAAAAAGGAATTGTCATTGGTAGGGTTAATACAGTGAGTCCTCAGGAAGGTGAGCGATACTATCTTCGACTTTATTGAGTAATGTTGGGGCACCTACTTCATTTGATTTTTTGATGACCGTGGATGGTAAAAAACTAAGGTCTTTTAGGGAAGCTGCTTTGAAGCTTGGGCTTTTAAATTATGATAGTTACATAGAAGATTGTCTTAAAGAAGCATGTGTGTTTCAAATGCCTTGCAGTCTTAGGTCTCTGTTTGCAAGTTTACTTGTTTTCTGCTCTCCTGATAGCCCTCAACAATTGTGGGATACTTTTAAATCTGAATTGTCAGCTAATGTATATAGATCTTATGCATGGTCAGGTTATAATACTGTTCTTATCTACAAACAAACCTTACATGAAATAAATAAATTTTTGCTTACAATGGGTAGGAATGTTAAGGAATTTAATTTGGTTACAGATAATTTCTATATGGATGATGATGAGAATTTGACTAAGGAAGTAGAGAGTGAAAAAAAATATACCCATCACAGCGGAGGATCTTTTGCTTCCTCCGAAGCTTAATCTTGACCAAAAAATGACATTTGATCTTATAATGAATACAATTGATAATAAAAGATCGAGGCATTTTTTCTTAATGGCCCGGGTGAAACTGGTAAGACTTTTTTGTACCGTGCTTTGTTGGCTACATTGCGGTCTAGGGGCTTTGTAGCTTTGGCTGTCGCAACTTCAGGTGTTGCTGCTGGTGGTTTGCCGGGTGATAGAACTGCTCATTCAAGGTTTAGGCTGCCTATAGATTCAGCAGAAAAACCCGGGTGTCAGCTTAGCAAACAGAGCTCTGTAGCTAGGTTGATAATTGAGTCAAAGTTAATTGTTTGGGACGAAGCTTCTATGGCAAAACGGGATTGTTTGGAATCTTTCGATTTACTTTTAAAAGATTTAATGAGTTCTGAAAAACCATTTGGCGGGAAAGCAGTTGTTTTTGGAGGCGATTTTAGGCAAACTTTACCCATGATAGAAAAGGCCTCTAGGCAAACACTTGTTCAGGCATCGATTGTTAATTCATTCTTGTGGCCCTGTATTCAGAAAATTGGTTTGACAATCCATATGCGAGCACTCTTAGATCCTTTTTTCGCAAGTTTTTTACTTTAGAGTGGGTGAGGGAAAGGAAGATGCTGATGAAACTAGGGAAATTAACCTGCCTCAGTCTATTGTCTTGCCATATACTGGGAAGCAAGAATCTGTTGATAGGTAAGCTGACTATTTTTGAGTATTCTCTCATGTGTTATGTCCTTATAGTTTGTTTTTTTTTGTCACTAACGTATTTTCTCTCTTCTGTTGCAGGCTGATTGACTGTGTATTTATGGATTTAAAAATTTTGCAATGGATCCTTTGCCAATGATTGACAGGTGCATATTGTCTGCAACAAATAGTGCAGTTGATGAAATAAATCAGGTTCTTATTAATCGTTTCCCTAGTCAGTTGCATGTCTACACCAGTATAGATAAAACGGCTGATGAACGCCATCAGGCAGATTTTGAGGATTTTCTTAATAGTCTTAATCCAAAGGGAATGCCTCATCATATTCTTGCCCTTAAGCATAAATGTCCGGTGATGCTTTTGAGGAATTTAAATCCGGCAGAAGGTTTATCAAATGGCACCAGGTTAATCTGTAGGAAGCTTGGCGAGTTTACCATTTTAGCCGAAATTGCTTTTGGTCACTATCAGGGGAAAAAATGTTATCCTTCCTAAGATCCCAATATTTAGCCCTTCAAATGAAAAACATGGTATTGTTTTTAAGCGATTTCAATTCCCAATTAAGCTCTGTTTTGCTATGACTATAAATAAAGCTCAGGGACAAACACTAGATTTTGTTGGGTTATATTTAAAAGAGCCCGTGTTTTCGCATGGTCAACTATATGTTGCTCTTTCTAGGGCTAAAAGTAAGTGTGATTGTAAAACATCCAATATTGTGTTTCGGGAGGTTTTTGAATTGGCAAAAAGGTGAATACAGACAGATTATTTGTCCGTGGTTTAAATTTCATGTGTTTTTTACTGTGTGTGCTTATGGATATACACATGGTTTAGTGGGAAATGTTCTTATCTTATGGAAGGCAAAAAGGTGAATACACACAGATTATTGATCCGTGCTTTAAATTTCATGTGCTTGTCTTGTTTAGTGAAATGTTCATATCTTATAGAATTATTATAATATAATATTATAATTTTATTTTTTTTTTAAAATGTGAGCTTAATTATTACTATATTATTCGTTAAATATTTTGGCCATGAATGCGCAGAGGACAAATGAGGTCAATTTACGATGTCTGTCATTATTTTTGCTCTATTATCTATAGAAGAATGGTGTTGTTCACTGTGATGATTTTTCTCTTTTTAAAGTTTAGGTGAGCTTCTCTACCATCTATTGCTTATTTCCAACAAATTATATTTATTTTTATATATATATATTTTTAAATTTTATCACGCGATTTAGAAAAGAATGGCTCCTCCAATTGACAAGCTGACCAGTGCAAATAAACCGTGGGTTGCAATTATCACTGTTGAAGAAAAACTTAATGTTTATCAGTCTATTAGGAGTCCGAAAAAGTTGCAGAAGATGATTTTGGTTGATGATCAGGTTCAGTTTAAGTTGTTCTATGTTCCTTTCAACTTGTGCACTCACAATATATTGTTCTTTTTGTCTATAAAGATAAATTTATTACTTATTTCTTATTATAGGGTGCAAAAGTTGAAGGGATTATGTTTTCTAAAGCAATTACTGTTGTTGGAGGGAAGCTGCTGCCTTATAAAAAATACAAGATTAGTAATACTGATATTAGAGAAATCAAAAATCCCCACTATAGACCACCCGGTATTGTAATGCAGTGGGTTATTGGTACTGACACGGTAATTGAAGAGGTTGTTGAGCCAGCTGTTGTTCATCATGTCAAGTATGAATTCACAAAGTTCAAAGATTTCACTCGGTTTGTTAATAAGGAGAACTCCTTTATTGGTAAATAATTATTCCTTCCTTTTGTTATGTTTGGCTTGTTATTGCCGGTTAAATATTGAAGGTGACAATTATGGAACAACGATACTTATTTTCATCATTGCCATCCAATATTATTTTCATATGTGCTTGCTATTGTTGTATGTGCATTTCCCTCAACTGTCGTGTCTACGAAAAATGGAATGGCTTCTGTACAGAAGTTCTTGCTAATGAATGACAGGTTTACCCACCAATGTTTACATTTTCAGATTATACTTTGTTTCTATTTAGATTACGAAACTTACTTCCACATTGTGAATACAGCATGCTGACGTCTGCTCTAACTTTGTGGAAGGACTTTGTGGCAAATGAAGGAAAGGTTTTGATGCTGAGGTTGGAAATTTTCCAGTCGTCATTGGTAGGAGGCTACGTGTCACATATTTTAATGGTAATGGTACTGTTGGCTAACTCTTCATATTTGTTGGTTTCTGTTTTCTATCTATCTTTAACTTTTCTGCTCTGTTGTTTAATGCAGGATGTGAACTTTCAACTCTACAAAGTTCTGTCGTACTGGTTGATCCCCCTGTAGAAGAAGCATTGAAATTGAAGAATTGGTATTTACTTTCTTCTCACATTATTAAGACTTGCTCATTTATATATGTTGCTACATTTATTTTGTAGCAATTCTAAATAACTTATGCATTATGTTCTTAATAATTATTAATAATAACGAATAT
This sequence comes from Leptodermis oblonga, assembly GCA_016801395.1. Classification (NCBI taxonomy): domain Eukaryota; kingdom Viridiplantae; phylum Streptophyta; class Magnoliopsida; order Gentianales; family Rubiaceae; genus Leptodermis; species Leptodermis oblonga. Next base: position 32,130,186 of record CM028755.1, read on the forward strand.
AGGGTTCAACGTTGTAAGAAGAATATCCAAGAATTTGTGGACAAGGCTGATTATTCTCAGATCCTGGTGCAGCTTGACTTTTATGAAGATCTTTCTTCTGTAACTCCGGTTGCTACGATTATGCCTGAAAAGAAGGTATTACGCATGTTAAGGGTATGTTTATTGTGGGGTTGGGTCCTTATTTGATAAACATCTCAGTATAACTTGGAGTGTGACATGTTGCTTTGCTTAAAGCTGGAATAAGTATGAAGGAGCTTGTACAAACTTATTCTTACATGACATGAAAAAAGTGTCGTAGAGGGAGCTCCGCTGCACTTGGCTTCGAATTCACTTGCAACAGTTGTGGTGAAAGGCAGATTGCCGAGCCAAGGTTAGTACGAAAACAATGATTAAGATATTGATTGCTTTTAATGTAGGATATTATTTTCTCTTGCGAGTATGCTTGTGTGTTTGAATAATATAATACTAAATATTATGAATAATTAAGGTGCCAATTTGATGTGTATCTGAGTGATGAAAGTGGAGTTATTAGAGCGACATTGTTTGGTGAGGTTGGAGAAAAGCTGCTGCAACTAACTGCTAAAGAATGTGAAACAAAGGCTAATGAGGTAAGTTCCTTTCCAATTTATTGTCTGACAACTCAAATGTATTGGTCTTGTTGGCTTGTATATAGTGGTTGATGTTTTCAATTGTGGCCATTTCTGATAGGATTATATTTCCAAACTTGAGGACAAATTGCAAGGAAAGAAGTTTCTGGTGCATGTGAAGCCTTCAAAGTCCAGAGATGGAGCTGGGCAGCAAAATTACTCAATTGATTTTTTTGAAGAGTTCAGCAATGCTATGCCCAATAAGGAATTAGAATTGTTTATGGAACCTGAAGCCTCCAGTCCTAAAGTTGCTATTGAAGGGGATGGAGTTAATCCAGGAGTTGTAAAAGTTGACTGCACCGTTGCATCTGAAGGTAAATTAATTAGAAGAATTAATTGTTGTTTCTTAAAGACTTTTATCGTTCGTGAAGTTAACAAGCATTTTCTTTATATTTACACAACATATCATTAATTTTTGCAGAAAATAAGCCACCTTTGTCTAAGGTGCGGGCTAATATTTCTCAGAGATTTGAACATGCTGATTCTCTTGCTGAAACTTCTGGTGATAGCAATGTGGCTAAGAAAGCTAAAAGGGTTTGACCTGCTGGATGCTTCTTAATGATGATGTGTTTTGTGTGGTGCAATTTATGTTTGGGGATTTTATTGTGTTATCAAAAAACTACTTCATTACAAACTGCACTTCTTCACAAGTGAAGAGTCTGTTGTTCTGGCATGTTCGTTGCCAGCTTTTGAGATTCTTCGCAGTTGAAGAATTTACTTTTTATTCCTGCTTTGTATTTGATGATCAGCTCGACTTTATACTATTATTGCTGATCATTTGAGCTTTTGGAATTATATATGGTTGAAGGTAGTTATAAATTTCCTTCTCAGACATTTTAAGAAGGAATTTAAATTAATATGTTAATTTTTAAGAATGGTTTCTGATTATCTTTAACCCAAAAAAAATAGGATTATTCCAGGATTATTCCTGGTGTAATTTATGCTTATCACGTAGATCTCAAATTATTGCTTTATAAATGATGGTTTTCTCATTCACTTTGGCTAATATTTTTCTATAAAAAAAAAGTTTCTTTTGTCATTTGTCAGCTAAGGTGCATCCAATTTGTTTCCGTAATAAAGTATCTACGCTTCATATATTTTTATTCTAAAAAAAAACTTGTGTACATTAAAATTAAATTTTCAATTTTCATTCTTTTTTGTAGCTTGTCATGTCAATATAATCATTACATCTATTGATTGTGAAAAAGAAAAATATTTACACATAAAATCAATCACTGAGCAAGTATTTCTGCCAAATTAAATGGCCTACGAATAAAATGACCGTGAATGGCTACAAGTGCGTCTAACCTTTTGCATTCAAATTGAAGGATATGAATGGAAAATATTTAACCATGTTTTTTTCCCTTCTTATATCCGTTGTATCTTGCGCGCTTAAAATTTTGCAACTAATTGGGCCTGTCTTCGTGTTGGATTTGAAACAATGTTTGAAACTTAAAATTGAAAAAAAAAAATTTAATTAGTTTTTGTTGAATCCCAATTTAGCACCGAGCTTGCTTCACGTCGGCCTTCGGCTCCTTCCCCCTGCTTTTGGGAGGAACTCCCCTGTTTAACTCCGATGGCAAAGTTAGTATTCAATCTCAGAGAATATGCGTATGCTAAGTAGGAATTCAATTACCTCTATTAGGAGTAAACCATCAAGTATTTATACTTGGCAAAAGTAAAAAGGCTCTAACAGTCTAAGCTAGATACTCCTGGTGTCATTCTCTAGCCCCAACACATGTTATCTGCACACTATAAAGGGGTTCTTAATATGGGACACTGTATCCCAAGTCATCTACAGATGAAGTGAGCTCCCCACGTCGCCCACAGATGAGGCCATCACCCGAGGTCGTCATGGAAAGATTCTGAGGTCGTCCCGGATGACGTCAGCGCCAGGTCACCTCTGCATTAATTTAGTATCCAACAATAGCCCCCAAAGTAATGGAGTTGAAGTTGAAGATGAAAGTCTATTACTTTTTAGGAATATGCAGCCCCCAATGAGCACAAATTTTCATGGGGTCATCCAGGGTGGCTTTGCCATGGACTTTATTAGTGGAAGGTGACGACCTGCCAAGATCGTATTCTCAACGGTGTATCCCGACACAGTGTGATAACTTATCGTTCTTGAAAGTGTTGCCGAGTAAAATGATGTTGCAATTTTCGAGTAAGAGAGTCTGCTGTCCAAAGTCCAAATTGATATTGCCCTTCATAGTTATTGTAGCGAAATCTTTTGACCCCGCCTAACCAATTGCTGGACTGACTTTGTCAGCTTGTGACCTTAACTTCTTGACTTTATTCGGATATCCAACCGCAGCCCCCTAATAGATGCTCCTGTCAGTAATAGTTGTCCAGCGGTTCAACTTACCACGCAATCAATAATGATGACCGCTTATCTTGAGCCCCACGCTCATCCATTACTCTGTCCGTTATTTCAAATCTAAACTCCTTTAACACGTTTCCTCATACACTTCCCGCTTCTTTCGCTTCCTAGCCTAATTACACTTTTAATCTACTTAAACTTCTGGTAGGCTATTTCTTTTTGCCTTTACGAAATTTGCCAATTGACAAATCTTTTCTTTTCACGAACCCTTCCGAATTGCTAATCTCCTTGTTGTTTCTCAACTTTGAATTTTGACAGTTGCTCACGAGCTTCCTGAATCTTCTTCGCTATGTCTCACTCAACTGATTCCGATAACATCACCCATGGAAGCTATGCTGGAGAAGATGAAGATAGGGATTTAGAGGTCAATTTTGATCCCGCGGAGTCATCCCCATCTAATTCTCTCACCGCCGGTACTTCGGAAACGGTCCCTGACGACCGAACAGAACCGATGCCCCAAACGGCAGGCCCTTCTACCTCTGTTGCCAACACAGCCGAATCTCCGGCCACAGATATTTTACCACCGCGTTCCGGTACTATTCAGTTATTAGGAGTGAGATTCGGGACGAACACCTTCAACAACTCCGTCGCCGATACGCTATCTCTAACTCTATTGCTATTTTCGCTTCACCGGAGTGGCCTGATGGCTAGACTGCCGACAGGACATCGAAGGGGCGCGTCGCTGTATACGATTATCAAATGCAATTCGGCCTCAGATTTCCCCTCCCTGAAGGAATTAGAGATTGGTTGGACCACTATAGGATGAGCATCTGCGAGCTAACTCCCAACGCTATCCGAATGTTTATTGGGTTTTATCAACTGTGTGGCAAAATTAGAATAGTACCTACTGAGAGGCTGTTGAGAAGCATGTTTCTGTTTAAGAAAGTCGGGCAAAATTCTCACTGGTATTACCTCAATAAGCGCAGTACCTCCCCAATTCTCATAGTGAACCTTGTCCATTCTATCCCTGGGTGGAAAAAGAATTACTTCTTCATTGACGCCAGTGCAGCCAACCTTCCAATCCACCCCATTCCTCGCGATGTTTCAGTTACATCGGGTGAGCGACCTGAAGAGCCCGACGTCATAGCCATTTTAAACCGTCTCTAAAATCTGGGCAAAAAGATCAATGGCAGCACCAAACCAAGTAATAAAATACTAAGGGCGACATGCTTTCTTCCTCCCTTGACCTCGAACTCAGGTATTATAGTTTTCTAACTTTATGATCTTGAAAGCACATTCCTGTACTTTGCGTTTATTTTTTGACTTTGTTGCTGCTTTTACCTTACTCTTTTCCAGAGGTCGCAGAGACCAGTTCAAGAGCTGGTCAAACTGAAGACGCGTCCCAACCACCTCAGGAGGCTTTGGCTACCGAAGCCGCCCTGGATACGATCACCTCTACCTCAGCTGCTGAAGCCGACATGGGGACTGGCGAGATCAGTCGAGGTAACCTCACCCCTACTCAAGAGGTCAGGGTTGAAAGTACTTCCACCCCAGAAGTTGTGATCATTCACCCCGAATCACAAGAACATGTGGATCTAGGAAACATGGCTCGAAGTCCTCCTCCATGTCCTCCTTTACACCTTGATGAGGAAGAAGACATATGCTTATTTGATCAAGGTGTCGACCTCCCTGAGGTTAGTACTAATTCTGCTAATCCCATTAGCTCACCTCAGTTCTTGACATCACTCCATTGCAGCAAATAGCTATCCCCATTCTAGTTGATAGCTCACCCAATTCCAATTCAAGAGCTGAGACTGCCATCGAAGGTTCCTCTGAAGTGCCAGGTTCACATCGGGCCGCAGAAGTCGAGACCACTGCAGCAGTGACTTCTAGCAGTATTCCTCCGTCCGCGAAACCTATGGACAAAGGCAAAGGAGTGGCCTTGCCAAAAACAAAAGCTAGGGATTTACCCCCACCAAGTCCCAGAACCGGACCGCTACCCAGAATCGTTATTAACTATCCGACCTCCGAAAACCTACCTCAACCCCTGACTGATATGAATATAAATACCTAAGTATTTGTTTCTTTTTACTTTTTAATAAATACATATATATATGACATATTGATTTTTGCCGTACAATTTCATCCTTCAGATGAAAGTCGTAAACGAACTCGAGATGAAGGATTTGGCGGTTATGAGTCCCTGCTGAGGAACCTAGACATTCTTCCCGACTGCACCCCAATTCCACTACAGAATCAACTGACCCCGCTGATCAGGACCAACCGTTGAAACGGATTCGCCGAGGTCCCTCCATCCCTGTCACTTACAACATTCGGTATGAACCAAACTCTTCCAATCAGTCTTTCACCTTTTGGGGTGACTCAAGACGTTATTTCAGAGGAGCGGGGTCCGTCAATCTTCAAGCCCGCCGCATTTGAGATGCTATCCCAGAGCAGGGGGATGATTATACAGAGGTTGAATTGGAAGCTGCTATTAACGAGTATTTGAACTCGACTCAGTGGTTTCTTCAACAGGTAAATCAATATCTATTTAACTAAACCATCCCGCTAATATGATATTTTAGAAGTCTCATTTTTCGTGCTCAAACATATCGCAGGAGGAAGAACTGATGTCAGCACAATTACGGCGTATGATTGCCTTGGAAGATTACGCCCCAAGAATGCGAAGCAAAAATCCGACGTCTCCAGGCCTTGCCTTCCAGCTCAACAGAGTCAGCTGAATTACGTGAGCTGCGAGAAGAACTAAATGCCACAAGGCTGTCAATGGGTTTACTTCAATCTACCCACGATCAACTAACTGCTGAGGTCGCGAAGCAAAAGCTCCGACTTGCGGAGCTCGAGGCTACCAATGCATTTCTTTGCGCAGACCATGGGAAGATGGAAAAAGCCAAAAATGGTGCATTTACAGCTCGAGAAAAACTCTGGACAGACCTATCCAAACTGCAGGATGTTCATGACTGTGTAAAGGAAGCCAAAACAGCACTTGAGGCCGAAAAAGAGGCACTTCAGAGTGAAAACGCAACATTCCAGAATGAGATAACTCAGTTATCTTCCCGGCTAAGCTTCTCGCAAGAAGAGAATGTTAGACTCCGGGCTGAGCTCCAACGGGTCCAAGGTCAACTCCCTGCTATTTTTCGTAGGGGCTGGGAGGCTTGCCTAAAGAAAGCCGGTCCCGCCTTCCTGAAAAGAGAAGTTGAAGCTGTGCTTAGCGGAGATTGGCTTCAACGCCTGATTCAACGGCACCGTCACGAAACCCGAGATTTCTATCATCGGTCTTCCAGATTAGGTAGACTTTTCAACAGTATATTGCAATCAGCGGTCAAAGCTAGCTACAATGACGGTGTAACTGACTGAGCTAAACTTGGGGAAACTATTGGGCCAAACAAACTGTTGGATCGTGAAAGCACTCCGGCACAACTACGGGAACTGTTCAAAGAGAAAGCCAGGTCGGCGAACTTAAGAATATCCGGTGCTCCGACCTATGCAGAGTCTGAGCCTCCACAAGACTTATCTGTCGAGAGTCCAGATCCATTTCCGACCAACGAAGAGTGTATAAGTACTCTTCAAGTTCTAAACCTTGAATACAATCCGGATCTGCTCATTGAGATTCCCTCTGACCTGGTGCCTCCTCTTAATAATGATGATGCCAACCTTGTTGCGCCTTCGACTTCCACCACATCCGTTGCTGATCCTGGCGATGATGCTAACCTCAACGGCGCTAACCCTAATCAGCCTGCTTCATAATTTTGAACTCTTTGATTTTTTGTACTTTAATTAACACCACTTTAATTGAATTTTCCCTTACGACTGTATCGATTTCACAAAAGCCAGTTTGAAAAAAGTTTGCTAATATTTTGATATTTTTGATAGTGCGTCACCGACCTTGGGAGGAACCCCAACTTACCACCGAGCTCGCTTCACGTCGGCCTCCGCCTCCTTCCCCCTTGCTTTTGGGAAGAACTCCCCTGTTTAACCCTAAACCCTAAGTTAGTATTCAATCTCAGAGAATATGCGTATGCTAAGTAGGAATTCAATTACCTCTCTTAGGAGTAAACCATCGAGTATTTATACTTGAAAGTAGAAAAGGCTCCAACAGTCTAAGCTAGATACTCCTGGTGTCATCCTCCAGCCCTAACATGTGTTATCTGCACACTATAAAGGGGTGCTTAATATGGGATACTGTAGCCTAGGTCGTGTACAGATGAAGTGAGCTCCCCACGTCGTCCAAGGATGAGGTCATCACCCGAGGTCGTCAGACCCTCAGGTCGTTATGGATATGTTCTAAGGTCGTCCCTGGCTGAAGTCAGCGCCAGGTCACCTCTGCATTAATTTAGTATCCAACAGTTTTCATCATTTTCAATACAACTTTTTAGTATTTAACCACGCCTTTTTATATTTTTGATACACTTTTGCATTATAAAATTATTTTTTGAAACTTAAGGTCCAAACATTGTTTGGAACCCAATACTAAGAACAGGAAATGAGAGGTGAAGAAAATCTCATCTGGTTCCTTCAAGGAATACTCCAGAGCCAAAGCTATCGAAGGAGAAGGGCTGGATAGGAAAACGATGGCGTTTCGTTAGCTAGACCTTTTCCTTCGATGGAAATACCTGCTCATCCGGTAGTCACGCATAGAAACATTCCGCCTGTACTCCTCACGTGACCACCACCCCACCTTGATCAAACAAAATCCCATACTGATTCTACCCCTGTTGACAGAAGAATTGGAAGTAACCCAAGATGTATTATGGGTACTTCAATATAGTAGAAATACCTGCTCCTTCGATAGCCATGCTCAGAATAATATCTGTAAAAAATAATATACTCAAAGGAAAAAAAGTAAAAATGGTCATCAGTATTTGACCAGAATTTTGCTTCTTCTTACACAGAATTGGCGTGACGAGTCCTTCTGATGTTACATTTTCTTTTTCTATATTCATCCTTTTTTACTTTATGCTTCCTATTAACAGGTCTACTCAAATCCGTAATAAACCTTTTTGTTTTGGGGTTTTAACTTTGTCATTGACAAAGAATTCGAGGACCTTCAATACGCTTGGCCAGGCTTCAACTTTAACATTCAGAGAGGTTTTTTGTTGCTTCGTTGGTCCACGCCATAGAATCTTACATGCAGCTGTACACAATTGTTCATATACGAAAGGTTACTCTGGTGAGTTATTATGTCGTTTTCCTTTTCTTTTCCTCTTTTTTTTCCCTAGGTTAAGTATTATTGTTCCATGTTTCTTAGATTTGGATGTGGATGTATCCATTTATTTATTACGATGATTGTGATTATTTATTTATGGGTAATGCATGGCAACGCTGATGTTTGTATATAAAAGTTTTAGTTTTGCAAATTAAGTTTGGGTCGATCTTATATCTGAAAGATTCTTTCTAGGGTTGAGTTAGGGTTTTTGTATTTACTGTTCTAATCGAAGTAAAGTTGAAGTTATATTCATTTTTTGCTCGGTGTTCTTGATTTTTAAACTAGAAATTGCCGACGCTGTATTATGAAGCAGTGCATCATATATTCCTGAAATGCAACTGGTAAAAAAAATTAGAGGAAACTTCACCTGCTTGATTAGAAAATTGCGTAATAATAACGGGGCAAAACTTCATGGTCACCAGTTGCAACAGGCCTCTGATGCCCTGCGCATTAGTCCAGGTGACTATCTACTCTTAGAGATAACAAAAGAAGCTGAGTTTATTCTGCGCTCTTTTGACTTCACTAGTCCAGAGAAGCAATGTTATTTGGTCAAGAAATTGAACATTGGCCATCGTCATTTGGTTCATTTAACCACTTCTTGCTGGGACATATTGGTTAGTTTTAAATTTTAAATTTCCTAATCAAATGTTCATTTATTATTATTTTTTATTCTTTTATGCTGTTATTAGTATTTTTGCCTCATTATTTATTGTTACTGTTAATGTGTAATCTAATTTTCTTACTGGGACTTCAATGGTCAGAATGTTCAGTGGAGTTTGATAAAGGAAGTGAAATTTGCTGATGAAGAAACATTCTTGCTCACGTCAAAAAATGGGCATTGGATGGTGATGGCCAATTGTAGGTTGCATTTTGGCTTTTTATTGCATGGAAATGGCTGGAGAGATTTTGCTGTGAAGCACGAGTTGAGCTATAATAAGAGGCTCATTATGACTTGGCGTGATTTCAATCAATTTGAAGTTTATGTTTTTAATATTGATGGTCAGGATTCACTTGATTTCCTCCCTACTGGTATACCTCTTTATTTTGTATTTAAATTACAGAAATCATGCATCTATATGTTCTTTGGATGTATTAATATATACTCCTGTGGAGTAGTATATAATCCTGCATCTAAATCCTGTATCTGTTGTTCAATTAGATTATCATGCTGATGTTGAGATACCATATTATTTTCCTCCAAGAGCACTTGATATGTCACTTGCTAGATAGCCTGGTCATGGGCATGCTGAATCAATTCCTTCTCAATCTGCAGGGCAACATTCAGGCCAGGGTAATATTTCTGTTATTTGCTAATTAAATTACAGAATGGGATTTCACAGTCAGAGAAATTCCTATTTTAATCACTTTATATTACTTATTATTATTATTATTACAAGTTTAATCATCTTTGCAGGAGAGCAAGGTCCAGAACATGAAGAAATGGTGGATGAAATTCCCATTTCATTTTATGTGCGCTTCACCCAGAATGTGTACAATACTGGCAGAATTGTAATGTTTTCGGTTTTATCACTCTTTTATTTTATTGATTATGGTATTTTTCTATTACTGCTTACAGATATTTATTTATTTATTTATTTACTTATAAATTTAATATTAATATCTATTTTTTTCCCTTTATATATTTATCTTACAGAATGTGCCGGCTGAATTTGCAAGGGATCATTTCTTCTGCCAATTCTACACTGCTGATGTTGTCGGCCCTCGTGGTAATTTTCGTTGTCGGATTGTATGTGTAAACGATTAGTATCGACCATATGTGGATTTCCCTAAAGTGCAGCTGCAAGGTAATTGGGAGGAATTCGCTCCGGAAAATGTTAACTCTATTAACAAAATCTTTGAGCTCACGCTAAACTTAGATTCGCCTGCACCTTTGAAATTAGATATGGTCTTGAGAGCTATTCTACATCAGTGATTGCATTTTTTAGTTGGGAGTTGTTCAGTTTGAACGTATGTACTGTTTTGTTGGACATTAAGCTTTTCGGATTAGCAAACTTTGGTTTTATGCTGGAATTATTTCTGTGAGATGATATATTTTTAATTTTTTGCCTTTTTGCTTATATTATTACTGTTGTTTATCATTTATTTATTTTGTCATTAACTGATGCCATTTTTTGTCTGTTTTACAATTGATTGAGTTTTACAGTTCCAAGTGATTGCCTATTTATGCTGGTTGGTGTTTTAAAAAATAAAAAATGAAGATTCCAGGGATATATGCATATTCATTGATTTTATTTTAAGAATTTAAATTACCTAAAAATATCAAGTTTAAAAATTGGGGAATTAGATGTCTATTTTCTCTATTATCTCAATCTTACATACCCACACCATATTAAGGCTCCACTTTTCTGTTCAGTTTTTGAGGATTTTTTTCTCTACTTCCTGAAAATAGATAGTTATAAACAAACTTTTTCATTTTCTTTCTCAAATTAAGTTTTTAAATTTTCAGTATCTATTCGCATTGTTTCAAAAGTAACGTAATTACTGCCTCTTCTATACATACTTTCTCATATAAAAATTATCTAAATAATGACATTCCTTATTTGAATTACAAAATAAAATAATGACCAACTAATTACGTGACATTCTAACTCATTTTAAATTCATTACCCACTTTTTATTGATGTGACACAAAATGTCCGGTTCAGGATGCTCTGGTTGGCCCAAATGAGATCTTGACTGTTCTTACCCAATCTGTGAATTTGCGGTGATGATGAGGCTTGAACCCGAGCTCTGGAGCTCGAATGAAGATCAGATTTCAGAAACAGAAGCTCGGCGGAGGTCGGATCCGTGAAGCAGGAGCTTGGGGCTTCCTTAGGTCAGACCGACGTGAATGTGGGTGTATAGCTCGGATCTGTTAACGGAAACAAACAGTAAAACAAGCGGGTTATCCCCCCTGTTCAACTCCGACGATCAAGTTAGCAAAATGCAAGAGGAGAAATTGTATTGACCAAGAGCTCAAGCATGAAGAAGAAGGAGTCTAGAATGGCTTACCTGAAATGAGTCTGGTGACTGAGTATTTATAGGCTCACTTTGATATATCAGTTGTGCTATGATGAGCTGTTTGATATGTCCGTTGCACTGTGATGATTTGTACTTCCAACCACTCTCCCCTTTTCACGATGACTTTTAAGCTTCTGTCTATCATGGCTTGACTTTGGACTCTTTTTCCATCATTGCTCTGTGTAATCCCTGTATGTATTCAAAAGAGGTTTCTGATCCTAGAATGATTCCTAGCTATTATGTCAATGTTATCGTTATTTTATCTCAAGCTCGGTTTTTGGAGACCGTCATGGTGCCAATCATGGAAGTCTGGTAGAACTGACCTAAGTTAATAACCGACCTTAGCTTTCCTGACATAAGTTTTACTGACCTAAGCTTTATCGGCCTGAGCTATACCGACCTAAAATCTCCAAACTTGGATATCTTGTTTACCGACCTAAGCTCCCCGAGCTTGTTTGCTACCGACCTAAGCTTGACCTCGATTACCTCCTTAGGTCAGTTTAATGCCGACCTAAGCCTAACCTTAGGCTTTTTATGCCTAAACTCTCCTTGTCTTGATTAGGCCAAACCCAATGGTTTTAACTATTTTTATGCACATCGTTGATGATAAATTTTTTTTAAACAATTCAGGATTTAATAAACTGTTAATATAAATAAATATTTGATTCTATATATTTATTATTTGCATGCTTTAATATATATATTTCTTTATTATTTGATTCTATCCGTATATTGTATCTTCTTTCTCGAGGTTTTTCTTTTTTGGATTTTTTTTAACAAATTTTTTTATGATTTATTTTTCTTAGAATGCCTAGTAAATTTTTTCAGAAATCATATTGTCGTCGGGATGGAACAAGTCTCTTACAATTCTTCAAATTTTCAACTGAGCTAGAAGTTTTAATCATTTCACTGTGGGTACTGTGCGTACATGGAACCGAAGCATTTATTCACCAGTGAATACGCAATACTCCCAAGAAAAGCCTCGGAAAAGAAAACAAATAGTTTTCATATAGCAGCTTCTAAATTATTTCCTTGTCACTTCAACTTTTACATTCTCTGTCTTCTGCTTCTTGCGCTTTCGAGCTCATTTCCAAACTGTACGATTCTGTGGCCGCCGGTGATCTTTCATCCATTGCTATCTTCGGCAATGGAATCAATCGTGCAGATCTACAAGCTTGAAGATGAAATCAAGGGCTTCACTATGGTAACTATGCGTTTGTAATTATAACGAATATTAGGAGTCAAAATTTTCACTTAGCCATTTTGGATCTTATCTTTGCAACCATTGCATGTGTAGATCTTTAGCAGGAACAAAAAATTTCCTCATTTGAAAGACTTGCATGATCTTCTTTGTTGATATATAGTTTTACGTGGTTGTTTTGAGATATCTTTTAAGGGTTTTATACTTTTATTGCCTAGAAATTACCAAGGAGATATGTTCAGGAGGTGCAGAATGTGTTTCCTAAATATCAAACCATCAAAACACTGAAAGGAGAATTTAGGTGTTTGATAAAGCATCTGAATGGTCATGGTGTTGAGTTGTACGATGATGAATTGGAAGAGGGTCTTCGTGCTATTTATGTCCATAAAACAGATATCATACAGTTGGAGATTACGAGTGAGTCAATATTCTACATCTGTTCATTTCATCCGGGTGGGGCGAAAAAACTGAGATTTCTGGCGAACGACATGGAAGAAAAATATCACTGTACAGTTGAACTAATGAACACTTCCTCAACTAGATTGGTAATTTTATTAATTTCTTCTGTGTAGTTTTTTCGTGCTCTTTGGGGGTTTTTTTTTTTCCATCCATTGCAATGGTGGCCCATATCTGATTGATCGTGTTGTTTCCTTTGTTCTTTATCTTTACTTTGTATGTTCTCTTTTAGAATATTCCTTGGCATTTTCCAAAACCGGTTGAATTTGAACCAGAAGAACAGTTTGAACTAATCTCAAAGAATGGAAGAATAATTGTGGAGGCAACTTGCTGGGGAATTATTGGATTTTCCCTCCGGGGGAATAGTTGGGAAATTTTTACTCTTAAGCATAAACTAGCCGCTGGAATATTTGACTTTTGCATGGTGCGGTTTTAATGAGTTTGAACTCTATGTCTATGGGGCGAATGGTGAAGAATCGACCGATTTCATACCTTACGGTATTACTGTCTTTCATAGTTTTCTTATGGTATATTTTTTCCATTACTTCCCTTTTTCCTTTAATGACTTCTCCTGCTGATTAAAGCTACACCCCATGTATTGCCGGAACCAATTGTAGAGCCAGGGGAGCAGCCAGACCCGCAGCCAGAGCCAGAGCTAGAACCAGTTGATGTACTTCCCTCGCAGGTTGTTGACATGGATATTGAGCCTTGTCACATTGATGCAACAGTAGAGAATGTGCATCCAGGTAACATATGAAATTTGACTTCTATTTGTGTTTTTTTTTCCTATCAATTATTAAACTTCTTCTCTAAATGTTAAAGCAACTTGGGACCTTCTAGCCGTACAAATTGGATCTTTTTTTTACTGTTCATATTTGCTTTTATAGTTAGAATGTAATAAAATATTAATAATAATATAAAAAAACAAAAGTGCCCTTTTTCCCTTTTTCCATGCAGTGCCTGATCTAATGCTAAACTAGACACGCTTGCTGAGCCTGTTGTTGTCATAAATGTCCAACCTTTGCCTCTACCTCTTGAGGTCCAAATGCTCACCAAGGTAAGTTATGAAAATGATATTCCTCCCTTCAATCACGGTGGGAATTATATGAGTAATACAGTTAATTGTATCTGATCTTAATAACATATCCCAGGAATGCCGCTGCAAGCTGATGATGCCAATGCTATCATAGATAGTTTTTACGTACTGTTTAAAACTCAAATGTGTGTTAATTCTAGAGTGGTAATGGTCTAAACTTTCTTTCTTTCAGTTAACATTTTAATGGAACACTTGGAAACTGCTATTTATACGACATGAATCCTAAAATTTTATTCTCATCAAATGCAGACAGTACCTGCTCCTTTTGCAAGAAAGCATGAATTGGCTGGACTTGCTAATGCGGACATAATCAGTCCTGGGGGCAATTTCAGGATGAGGTTCAAAACGAGGAAAGACAAGAGGAGGCGGAGGGGTGCTTTTGCTCAACTTGAATTGAGAGGAGAATGGAAGAAATTTAGTGTTGCAAATCCAAAAGCACTGAAAAAAAAACCTTACGTTCAGCTTGCGGCCTGATCTTCCTGGCCAATTTAATTTAGATGTGGTGTTTGTTGTTGCCATTCCCTCTTGAATAATTCCTTTCTTTGCAAGTGGTGTGCTCTAGACTGATAATATTATTTTATCTCTTAGATTATCTAAGCCTTAATATTTATATTTCGTTATTTGTTTGTCGCTTTTTTCCAGTGGATTACTTCATATAAGGGTTCTCTTAGGTTTATGGTTTGGTTTATGATTGAAGAACAAAATGATAGGCCTCAAATTTGGATAAATTCTATCAATTTCATTCCTTACAAAGTTGATCATTCAGGCAGAACTTCTCAATTTTGTTTGAAATATATCGTTTACTTTCCATTCGGAAAAAGTATATTGCATTATTCCCTTTGTATATATAATATCTAAAAACATAATTATTTATTTGGAAAGTTTAGATTTTCTATGATTATAAATATTTTTAACAAACCACTTCTCTTTCATAATAATAATAATTAAAAAATAAATGGGTTATTTATTTTTGATATACGGTACATCCTTAGGAACAATAATAAAATTGCCTTTTTCCTAGTGAACTAGAGATGCAGAATGGAAAAGCTCAGCGCACGAATCCCATAGACAATAAAGCCGAAACGAGGGTAAAGATGTGTTGCTTTTCAATAATAATAATTTCCTTTTTTTTTAATTTTAAGGTAGATGATATTTTCGAAGCATTGGGCAGAGAGACAAATCATAGAGGTTTAGAAAGCAAAACCTCAGAGTCACTGTAAACGAAGCCATCACTTCAGATTAAGAACTTTCAGTTCAAAAACCTAGACTTAGGTGCTTTAAAACACCATCTACCTGTATTCCATTATCATACTCACCATCTTTCAATTTAAGGCAAAGGCACGACATGGGTTCTATCTACCAAGTGTACCTCATCGAAGATGTTGCAGACATTGTTCTGGTTAGAATGCTTCTCTAAACTCTATTAATTTTTCTCATATCTGTTCATAGCTTTCCTAGCGGTTTATTTTGTTTGTTTGTGCATTCCTTTAAACCCTAGACCATAAACCTCTGTCAATATGTTTTGAACTTTGATTTTGTGATTTTTTCCATTAAGAAATTGCCTGCTGCATACTGCGACCAAGTTGGCTATATCTATCATGACGTTGAAGTGATCAAAACCTTGAAAGGCAATTTCCCTTGCTTAATAAGGACAAACGATCGCCATGGTGCTAAACTGCACGGCATGAAACTCTTTGAACTTTGCCTTGCGCCCAAGGTTGTTCCCTCTGATTATATACAGCTGGAGATAACAAATAATTTGGAATTTTATATACGTGTTTTCCATTCCTTCGGAGCAGAGAAATTTGTGTTATTTGCAGATGGACAGGAAAATTGATATCATTATGTGGCTCTGCTTCCAAATACTTGCTCTGAAAGATTGGTATAAACGTTTATTTATTATGTTCATACCTGTGATTATAATTTCAATATTACTCTATTATTGAAACCTGCTTTGTTATACAGCTTATTAATTGGGACTTCAACGGTGAAGTTAATATAGAAGGCATTGAAGATATAATTCTAACTTCTAGAAAGGGTAGTAAAATTGTTCATGCTCAGAGACAACGCTGCACCAATTTCTTATTCTCAGGGAACAAATGGAAAGATTTGCTCGCGAACATACATTACTTCCTCAGATGTATCTGATCTTTACTTGGTGTAGATCTAATACTTTCAGTGTTACTGTCTATCACGCTAATGGAGAAGAACTATCTGATTTCATGAGCCCAGGTATAATTATTAATCTCTATTTTCCTAATAGAATTATAACTGTTTAAATATTTTTGTGATTAAGCTTTGCCGCCTTTAACACGAAACTTTTTAAGGAACGGTCAAGGAAACTATTAATCAGTTATATCGAATTGAAGGCATGGATGAGATCTCTCTTGTAAGAATTTAGAGTATTTGAATATTATATCTTTTGTTCTAACAATTATTAGTTATCAGTGTAAATACATTGCATGAAAAATATTATAATCAACCACAAAATCGCTTCTTCTCGTTAAGGTTTTACCTGAACTATACTATAAGCGAGTCAATCACAACTACCCAGAGATCCATATTGTGAAGACTTTTAGAGGAGACTTTCCTTGTTTAGTCAGACAAACTGCCAATGGAGGAGCAGAACTTTGGGGTTCTAAGCTTAAATATCTCTGTGAAATAATTTTGGAGACAACGAAAGACTATCTTCAGTTGGAAATTAAGGATAACCTTCAGTTGTATTTGTATTCTTTTTATCCAACTGGTGTACAAAAGTACTCTTTTCTTGCGGATGGTTTCCATTTCAGGCCACAGTACATGATGAAACTCCCATCCACTTGCTTAGAATATCTGGTTAGTGCTTTCATTCTTTTTTTTTTTCCAGGCCTTGGACAAGAACGTAGTCATTTATGTTGTACTGGTTATTAGCAATTGTCCCTTGTTTTATAGGCAGTCCATTGGAACTTTTATGAAAAGACAAAACTTAAGGATAGCAGCCATCTTTTGTCAACACAAAGATTGGTTTCACAGGACTACAGGCGAATCCATTGGCACATACTGGTTTTCACTTTTATGGCAGGAGTTGGAGACATTTTGCACATGAGCATCAGTTGACTGAAGGGAATATTTTGATTATAACATACTGTGGAAATAATCATTTAGAGATTACTGTCTATTTGCCCAATGGAAAGGAGATTTCCTCATTTCAACATGTTGGTATGATCTTTTACATAACTGTTAATAATATGTGGAGCACTACTAGCTACTCATTTATTATGTTCTGTAGCTATGGAAGAAATTAACTTGTCTATTCCAGATATTGGTGATTACCAAATTGATGAGCAAGAAGAACAGTGCAAGGTGGTATTAGTGAAAAATTATTTCTGCTATAACTTAATTTAGTGATCATTGATTCTACTGATAAGTGAAATATGTTTTAACTTGATTGTCTAATGGAATTTAAACTGAACAACAGCTAATCAAGTACCGACATATATTGAACTTCCAGCCCAGTTTTATATTCAATTCACTGAGAAGATGTGCAGTTCAAGAAGAATTGTAAGGATGCAACTCTAACTCTATTAAATACCTGTAATTAGTTTCAATTTCTTTATTGCATAGTATTTTGAGTTCAAATTGTTTTGTTCTCTTCTCTTTGCAGACCATACCCGCTCAATTTGCTAAAATCCATAAACTGCACAACCTTAGCACGGCAGTTGTACACACACTGGACAAAATTTACTCTATGCATATTGTCAGTTATGTGGATAGTAGGCGCCCGAACTCTGAGTTTTCTCAAGTAGAACTGCGCGGAATTGGAAACAGTCCAGTGATGACAACTCCACCCCCTACAATAAGATCCTGGAGTTCACCTTCTGCCATGGAGATGTTCCCTCCAACAATGCTGATGCCAGCTTTGATGTTCACATTTACAACTGAAATTCTGAATTCTGTTTTGTTAAATTAAGACATTCAAATACAATGATGTTGTTATTTCTAGCTGAATTTCAAATACAATGATTGATGTGACGTAAAAAGTCCGGATATGGATGCTCCTGTTTGGCCCAATGGAGATCTTGAATATTCAGGCTCAATCTGTTAACTGGCAACTTGAAGGGATGAAAACGGAGCTTGGATCCGGGCAGCGAGAGCTTTGTTCCATAACCTTCTGGAGGAATCTGGGCTAAGGAGCTTGGATTAGTGAGGACTTGGATCTGTATAAAGAATATTCTGGTACCGGAGACAAATAGTAAAATAAGCGGGGCTATCCCCCCTGTGTAACTCTGACGGTCAATTTAGCAACATTTAAGCAGAAAATGGTATTGACCATTGGGTTTGGCCCAATCAAGACAAGGAGAATTTAGTCACAAAAAGCCCAAGGTCAGGTTTAGGTCGGCATTAAACCGACCTAAGGAGATAGTCGAGGTCAAGCTTAAGTCGGTAGTAGACCGAGCTCGGGGAGCTTAGGTCAGCAGAACTTATACAACGAAAGCGTAGGTCGGTTATTAACTTAGGTCGGTTAACAAGATAACCAAAGCTCGAAGAGCCTAGATCGGGGAATCTTAGGCCAGGTCGGGAAAGTGAGGTCGGAATAACGATAACATTGATGGAAATCATTACAGGACTAGGAGCCCATTTTGAATACATACAGGAAGTACACAGGGCAATGATGGAAAAGGAGTCCAAAGTCAGGCCATAATAGACAGGAGCATAAAAGTCATCGTAAAAAGGGGAGAGCAGTTGAAAGTACAAATCATCATAATGCAACGGAAATATCAACGGTCATATCAACGGACATATCAAGGTGATGCTATAAATACTCAGTCACCAGACTCACTCGGGTAAGCCATTCTTGAAGCTATTCTAGACACAATCTTTTACATGCTTAAGCTATCGATTCATACTGTTTATCATCTTCATTCTACTAACTTGATCGTCGGAGCCTATACCAGGGGAAAAAAGCCCTGCCTACCTGATGTGAACCCTTGATTTCAACTTGTGAAAACAAGAACTCAATGTGAAAAACTGCCAAAGAAAGTCTGTATGCAAGACGCAGCTCTCAAAACTCTAGAATCCTTACCCTTGGATTCGGCAGACTACTAATTTAACAAGTTAAATTAAACACTCAATTCGAACCCAGTGGAGAATAATAGAGGCGAAACAAAGCATGCAATTAGATAGAGCAAATTAGCCTATAGTTCCTGTACTTTAGCAATTAACAAAGCATACAAATTACTTAAGCCAAAATAAAGAAGAGTGAATAATAAAGTATAAACTTTCATTCAATTAATCACTGAAAAATAATGAAGTGTAGCACCCCTATTTATAGGTGTAGGTGCACGAAAATACAAGAGAAAATAAGGAAAGAAAAACAAGGAAAATACCAAAAAGAATAAAAGGAATTTCGGCAGCACAAAGAAGGAATTGCCGAAATTGCAAGGAAGAAAAGAAGAAGGAAAATTTCGGATTTTCTCCTTAAAAGGAAGAAGGAAAACCGAAAAGAAAAAGGAGAAAAAGAGAAGGGGAAATTCAGATTTCACCCATAAAAGAAAAAGGTAAAAACCGAAAAGAAAAGGAGAAAGAAAAAGAGGAAACTATGAAGAGAATTAGGTAACATGCACAAAACCTTAATTCTCCTCCTAACCCTAACCCTAATTGTGAATTGCTTCTCCTTGGGCTTGGGCTTGGCCGAATGTGGGTTCATGGAGTGGACTTGATGGATTCGGCCCAATTGATGTAGCATGATGATGTAGATGTAGGAAGCTTCCGGAATCATTTCAGAAGCTCAAAAAACATTTCACTTCTAAAATTCTTCAGTCTTCATGAAATCTCCATTTCTTTACTGGAAAGACTTGTAGTTACCATTTCCACCATTTCCTTAGCTCGTAAATACCATTTCCACCATTTGCACAGCTTGGAAATACCATTTCCACCATTTCCTTAATTGGAAAGATTAGTATTCACCATTTATACCTTGATGGGGAGTAGGGTAACTCTTGTAAGCTTTCTTTCTTTCTCATTGAGTTCATTGGAGATGGATATGAGCTGGGCTTCTGTAGCACACCTTTGAACAAAGTTTGCAAGGTCTGCTTTGAGCTTTGAAGTCCTCTTGCGAGTCCTTGATGGAGAGTAGGGTAACTCTTGTAAGCTTTCTTTCTTTCTCATTGAGTTCATTGGAGCTGGATATGAGCTGGGCTTTTGTAGCACACCTTTGAACAAAGTTTGCAAGGTCTGCTTTGAGCTTTGAAGTCCTCTTGCGACTCATCGGCCCAACTATATCAACGAATGGATCTCTCTGATATAGACTTGGATCATGGAGCATTGGTGGGCCTCGATGAAGCACTCGAACCTCAGTTGCACTCTCTGCACCATCTTCTAGATCTCCTTGAGCTGGACTTGTTGATGAGCTAGGGGCGTTCACATCACCACCTCTTAATGGTTCACTGCTTTCACCAGAATATTCTCCAGTCCGAACCCCTCTTTTCCCTTGCTGGTCCGAGCTATCCGACCTCGGCCGAGCTCCTGCTTCCCGGATCCAACCTCCGCTGAGCTCCTGTTTCCCAAATATGACCCTCATCCGACCTCCAAAGCCTGGATTCGAGCTCCATTCTGACCCATTCAAACCGCAAATTCACAGATTGGGCCGGAACAATCACGATCTCATTTGGGCCAACCGGAGCGTCGTGTTCGGGACATTTTTGCGTCACATCAATATCTGGAGACTTTAATTCTGATTTTAAGGGAACAAGCAAGATATTAAGCAAAAATTAATTAATCCTAACTCACGGCGCGTTAGCGCCGTGAATTTCTCTAGTTGTTGGTAATGATTTAAAACTTGTGTTGTTTTGTTCTATATTTGCATGCACACTTTCAAGTTTCAACTCATCACAATGCTACATTCTACAATAAACCTTTTATTTCGTAAGTTTAATTCTCATAAAATATTACTTTGACATTTAAAAGTATAAGTGTTACTTTCTAAAACAAACCTTTTTTTTTTTTTTAAATTACAAATTAATATCAAAAGTATCACTTTTACATTCAAAAGTATAAGTATTACTCTTTTACAATACATTTCATCTCAAAAGCATAAGTTTAACTATCAAAATTATCACTTTAATGTTTAAAGTACAAGTGTAATTTTCTATAATACGAGCGTTACTTTTTATAATGTACTTTTGTACTTTTTATTATGTACTTTTGTTTCAAAAGTATAAATTTAATTTTCACGAAATTTACAAGGGGGTGGAGGTGGGGAAAATGGGTGCACATCATAGAACAGATCGCATCCATGAACTCATTTAACAAGAGTATTTGAGAAGACGTTTTTATAAAACAATTGTCCAAACATTTTTAATATTACTCTATTTCTATATTGTTCATATGAACCATGGTAGCATGCATAAACTGGTTTTACACAAGGCGAACTGCTAAACAAAAAGTTCTTCTCCCGATTTCACCAACAAACTCCTAAACAAGTCTGGCTCAGAAGGCTGGGCCAGTTTGCTTTTGTGGCCATTTTCTGTTGTCCCTTTATACAAGAACAATCCAACGAATAATCCACAACAAAAATGCTGCATTTCAATATCTCTAGCTGATTGTCCTCATTGCAACACTATCATACAAAGCAAACAAGAACACCTTTATAATGTACTGCTGCCATTCTGCGACCAGAAAAAAAATGGACCCCTTATCCACATCAATGGGACAATTACTCCCTCGGAAAGTTAGCCGTAAACCCGATCTATGAGCCACATTCTCACTTTTGACTAACCTACAAACTTTCTGAGTTCGATGAAGCCATGAGCTCACGCAAAAATGTCTTCCGCTATAAATGAAGACTCAGTAGAGTCTGTGCCATTACAAGGTTCTGGTGGACACTGAAGTTGCTCGTAGTTTAGTTGTCTGGCAGCTTCATATAGCGCAATGCCAACGCTGACAGACAAATTGAGACATCTTACATATGTTTCGACCATTGGGATTCGTATTGCTCCACCTCCAAATGGTTCTGTCTTACAATCAAGCAATGCTTCTGGTGGTAAGCCACTAGTCTCCGAGCCAAATACTAGCCAATCACCCTTTCTGTAAGAGACTTCCTGTACAAATGTATGAACCTTGATTAATTCTAGTAAGGGAATATGAACAGAATGGGACAGGTTAGACACCATGTTTTAAAACCATGCATTCCTCTTCTAGTAAAGAGACTTAAAAGTGGTTAATCCCATTACAATAGAAAGTGAAATTGGATCAAATGTGCCATCATAGCACTCAAATTTAGATTGTTGATTCAAGATGATTGCACCAAGTTTTGCTAAAACAATTTACAGAGCCGGATGTGGCTACATGTACCATTAAAAATGTTGAAATGCTACATGTACTAGGAACTTCACCGGACACACATTTTGCTGGTACCTTGAGGTACAAAAGATTGGCCATTCAAAGAAAAATATGAACTTCAGATTGCAATAGATCATGCAGAAAACACTAAATACTTTAAAAGTCATGTCAATGCATTTTTGCTGACAGCAACACTTGGAACATTGCAAAGCACGTCAATTGGAGATTCCAGTACAACCCACTTTCTGCCATTATTAAATAAAAAGAGGTAAACATCTAAGTAGCACACAAATGACTACAATAAGTACCAGGACATGAGGGATAGGAAGAGGAATAAGAATAACCATCAATTCATTTTATTACTACATCTAATCGAATTGAAAACAGGTTCTATTTTATTGTCTTAAAGTCATCTTCCAGTCTGTCTGTCTATAGGCAGCTGCCTATAGGCTGTAGAAATAGTCAAAAAATTGAAATAAGGAGGATGGTTGTGTTGGGTTGAAAACCAGTGTAAAAATTTGGCAAACTTCATATTATGGATCATATAAGAAATCATGGGGCTGTCTTCAAGGTGAAATATGATCCATATCACCAACCCCACATAGTGGAATAGAGGCTTAGTTGTTGTAAAGCCAACATCCATTCCATGTACAAAACCTACAAGTTAGCATATAGGACATTGTAGTTTGGAAGAGTTTTTCAAAACAAAAGATTAGCACTATCTAAATGACTTTAAGATACAGCCAAAAAGCTACTATTGATTGGTTATTTTGTTTCAATTCAAGTTGTAATCTCATTTTAGAATAAGTTCAATCTACAATGTTTTATGAACTGGAACTCTACCAAATCGCTATCCATGTCCATCTCATAATATTATCATGTGGAACAACAAAAGGAAAACAGAAGAAAGAACTAGCGTTAACAGAAAAAGGGTAGCCTGGAGCGTAGAAACTCCCACATGTGTGTGGTCTAGGACGGTTACGCCATTAGAGCCTAATGCACACATTTCAAGATGACCCTGGAAGTTCTTAATTCCTTTGTGATCAAGCAAAATGTCATTAAGTTGCTCAGCATTGAAAACTAAACAGATGACAGAATGAATTAGATTGGCAACTCACTGAATGAACAGTTGCTCCTCTCTTAGAAAATGCCAGCAGCCTTTTTTCCCCAGCCTGTAAGTAGGATATTATGCATAAGCTTCACTGGAAAGTATGTAAAAGAAAGAATTCGAGTTAACTGCAAGTAAAAAAAAACCTGTTGATGGAAATAGTCTCGAAATTCTGCCCATGACTCATGCACCTTAACAACAACATATCTGATCGAAAAGTCAAGGCTTCAAAAGTTTCATTAATATCCACTATCATACGAATTATTTCCATTCTACATTGAAGATGAGAAACCCAAATTTGTTCCAGAAAATGATAATTAACAAAAAAAATATAGAAAACGAGAAATATAAAAGGAAAGTTATTTGATAAAAGGAACCATTCTTATTTGCTTCAACTTTCACTGAGCCAGTAATGTAAAGCAGTGAAAGAACTAAATGTTTCCTTTTGAAAAGCTTTGCCGATCCTCTCCTTCTTCTTCTCTTCCAAAATGTAATTCAAGTACTGCTTTTCGAAATCAGCTAAAAGAAGAGCTCAAAAGCAAACTTGAACACCTCAAGAGATATTTCAGCTTTAAGGAAAGTTCAAATAAACTGATACTTAAGGAATCAAGAACAGGCTATAAGAGGTCAAAAATGCTGTGCAATCTAAAACAATGGAAACTTAACAAGATAAGCACCCATTTCCAGGAATTACATCTCTGGAACTTCAGTTAAAGACTACAAGTATGCGTATCAATGGTTTACTTAAACTGCGGTGGGATACGGCCAGTAATCAAGTCCAGCACGTTTTAATTTTGTATCATCCACCTGAAACCCCAGTGGCTGAAGAAGAGACTCATTAGTTTAACTCACAGTAAGAGAATATATGGTGTGAGAACCAATATAAAAGTAACTTGTAACAACTACCTGAACTAGATGTAGTCCAACAGCTGATGCTGCACAAGTTCTGGCAATGCATCCAGTGTTTCCAGGTATCTGACAAAGAAAAGGGATATCAGAATGACCCTTCAGATAACGTGGTCTTCCGCAACCCAAGCAGAATAAAATTTTTAACTTTAATGACTGTAATTACAGAACTAGTAGGTGGATTCTTTAATAGATTGAGAATAAATTTGCAGAATCACTGAGAAACTGATATAAACATATAGCAAAACATACTGCTAGTACACTTATTTCAAAGGATAACTTAATTAAAAATGAAGTAATAAAGCAGAAAGAAGGAAAACACTCCATCTGCATCACAGACTCAGATCAGAAGAAATTGACAGGACTATTAGTTGTAGTACTTGGCCATTGAACTTTAAATAAGTTCTGTTTTCAACATTTCAATTTATTGAGAGATATTGCTTGTTGTTCATCCATCAATGTTACGGCTAGAAAGTGAACTGGTTGAGAAGTGATTACCACATTCCCTTCTAAAAGAGAGCACAAACTTTGGTAAATGGTTACAATAACCACCAAAAGATATCTTCTTTCTTGTTTCCTTTTTTTGAGGCATACCAAGAGATCTGGAGGGACATTTTGAATTTAAAAATGAAAATGAAAAATTGAGACCCATGAATAAACAAGAGCTTTGGAGACAATACCACAACCAAGTCCAAATGTTACTTATCCAATAACGTCTATCGGAATTTCTACCTTTACGAAGCCTAACAACTATCAATTTTTCCCTCAGAAGGTCATATGTACCATGTAGAATGTTCTCTGCAATGCAATTACATATTCCTCTATAAAAACTAAAATAGTTAGGCATTCTATTAGCTAATCATGAAAACTTTAGTCCAATTTGAAGAACTAACGGAACCTTGTGAAAGGAGAAAAAACACTTGCTTTCTGGCATAATAGAGCAATTTGAGGTCATGAACTACCTGAGGAGAAACCAAAACCACTTGAAGAATTCTATTCTGTGCAACTTCCGGGACCGCCTCCCCAACCCCATTAGGAAAAGCCTTCACAATGCTTCTTTCACCTGTCAAAAACAATTCCAACAACTCAAGTTCAAACAACTAATTAACAATACCAGCTGAACAAAAGCATTTCTCTTTTTAAACAAATTAAGCAACTTAAATCGAGTTCCAGAAAAGGGATTCAGTAAAGGAAACTTAACCCACTCAGAGAGCACAAAGGAGAGGAACGTGAAGAGGGATTGGAGCTTGACCAAGAAGAAGATGGAAAACATTGCAACTTGGGTCTTTTTTGGGGGGAGTAGAATGGGCGAAAGATGGAAGTTTTAGAGCGGAGATTGAAGGGTAAGTTTATTATTATGTTCAATGCTTTTGATTCCATATTCGCCACTTCAGTTTCAGTTACGTTGGATTATCATCGTATCAGTTTAGTTTCCAAGAACTCAAGAGTTATTAAGATGACGATGAGGAATGCTCCTGACGAAGCTAAGGCCTAGTGAAGTGCAATTTGTCTACCCCAGCTGCGAACCCCTCAAGTTTTACATAAATGATCTTATTTTAAAATTCGGAATTGATATTTGCAGCGACGGTTTCGATATTTGCAACGACATTTTTGCGTGAAAAGACCGAAATGCCCTTGGGGTAAAAAAAAATTAAAAAAATTTAAAATTTTCAATCTGTTGGAATAATTTTTAAAAAAAAAAAATTTCCAGAACCATCGCCGGTTTCCGGCGATGGTTTAGGCCAAAACCATCACCGGGGGCGATGGTTTTCACAAAATCATCGCCGGCGACCGGCAATGGTTTAGGCCAAAACCATCGCCGTGGTTCTGGAAATTTATTTTTTTTTATGTAGTTTTATTAATTTTTTGGTTTTTTTGGTTTTTTTGCTTTTTTTATGTAGTTTTATTAATTATTTTACTTGTATTATGTCTGAATTTATTAGTAGTTTTGTCAAAATTGTGCAATTTTTTACCAGAATGGGGAAGATCCCCCCGGTGGTCGCTGCAAATATCAAAAATCTAAAGGTAAGGGGGGGAGGGTGTTCCATCGCCGGTTTTGGCCTAAACCATCGCCCGGTGATGGTTTTCCACAAAACCATCGCCGGTGACCGGCGATGGTTTAGGCCAAAACCATCGCCGGCGACCGGCGATGGTTCTGGAAATTTTTTTTTTAAAATTATTCCAACAGATTAAAAATTTTAAATTTTTTAAAATTTTTTTTACCCCAAGGGCATTTCGGTCTTTTCACGCAAAAATGTCGCTGCAAATTAACTCAATGTTAATTTTAGGCTCAATCACTATTTACCTCGTGTTATTGGCTTCTGACTATTTATCCCGTATTTTTAAAATTCACTAGTTGTCCCCCGTATTTTTAAAATTAATTGTTTGTCCCCTTCTTACCAGTCAAACTATAAAAATTCCTGAAAAGACAAAAATAACCCTCTAAAATGCTGACATCACACTCTCAAGTTTAAAAAATATATTTCAGACGAATATACCATAAAGTGTTAACTGCTTACTACTTACGAAAGAAAAAAAAAACGGGTGAAGGTTTCTCCGATATACAATCGCCACTACACTTTTCCTACTCCAAATCGTTGTCGTTTCTGCAGGAGTCGAGTCGCGAACTCCATTATCGCCGACGCTACACTTTTCCCGCTCCAATCACTGTTCTCACAAAGAACCTGCTACGATTGCCATTTCTCCGGAGCTGAGCGTTTTTCCTAGAGAAAAAATTATCCTTGGCATTTTTTCCCAATGCTTGGGGGTATATTCATCTAAAATTTATTACTTAAACATGAGAGTGTGATGTTAGCATTTTAAAGGGTTATTTTTGTCTTTTCAAAAATTTTTATGGTTGACTGGTGAGGGGGGGGGGGGGGGGTGAGGGGCAAACAGTTAGTGTTAGAAACACGGGGGACAACCAGTTAGTTTTAAAAATACGGGAGAACAAATAGTCAAAAGCCAATAACACGAGAGTAAATAGTGATTAAGCCTTAATTTTATTAATAAGATAAATTTAAGTTCATTACTCCCTCCGTCCCACTCGAAAAGTTCACTTTGAAAAATGTGCAATTTATTATGGGTTATGAAGTAAAACACTTAAAATAAATAATTTAACACCACATTTTTCACTTATATCCTTACTTTTTAAGTAAGAGTTAATTGTGAACTACACATAATTATAATATTAAGGGTATTTAACGTAACAAATTCAAAGTGGATTCTTAACTCTTTAAATGAGACAATAAATTTTTTTTGAAAGTAGACTCTTTAATTGAGACGAATGGAGTACTATTTTTCATAATTAATGATATTAGGATGCATTTATTGGTTAGTTACGTGAAATTAGTAATTACTTAATAAAAAATTAGTTAATGAATATATGTAACATTAATATTTATGAAAATGAGTATGAATTTGGTGTCATGAATACTAGTGTCTGTTATTTTTACTTTTTTTGTAATGTACTTAACCAGACAACATTATTTATTATATAATAAATTTTAAATAGGTAGTAAGATTTTTGATCATTTGTAACACTTTGTGTAATATCTATGTAACACATCCTAATAAGTAGTATACAAATTATTATTTTTGCATTAATTCTTTTATCATTGATATTAATTTTTATCATCATAAATTTTGTGATTAAGGGTTATTTATTGTTGTATAAGGTATATTCATTTTAAATTTGTAGGGTTAAAAAATAAAATAAATTCTCCCTCCGTCCCACTCAAATAGTCCACTTTGAAATGTTATTATGGGTTGTGAGCTACAACATTTAAAATAAGTAATTTACCACAATATTTGTCACTTATACCATTACTTTAAAAGTAAAGGTTAATTGTAAACCACACATTGTTATATTAGTAAATGTATATAATTATATAATATAAATATATTCAAAGTGAACTCATTAAATGGGACCTAAAAAAAAATTTTGAAAATGGACTCTTTGAGTGGTACTAAGGGAGTACTATTTATGGGTCCAATAGTTCCTTCACGTAATTATTCAATCACTGAATAATGACTTATGTAATTGCATAAGTAGTTGCATATGTCATTTTAAAATTAGGTATTATAAAAGTAAATATTAATGGTAAAATAATTAATTAATATATAATTTTTACAGTTAGGAATAAGATGTATTACAAGACGTAGTAGACAAAAATGTTACTGAGAAAATCCAAAAGCAGCTAACCATCATCATCATTCTCTTTTTTTCGTTGTTTTTGTTTTGTTTTTTATTTTTACAGCAAATTTAATTATATTATAATTATTTTTCATCATCTCTAATACAAACTTTTACTATTTAATTATATATTTTTATATTTTTAATATATTTTTTATATTAAAAAATTATTTTTTAAAAACATATTTTCAAGATCATAAACAAAACATAAAAAATATTTTTATATTTTTAATACACTTTTTATGTTAAAATATTATTTTCCAATAATATATTTTCAAAACCATAAACAAATAAGCCAATTTTCTTACAAATCACTCGGTATATTATTATAAGGGCAAATATGAGGTATGAAAACTTCAAGGGGTCTAAACAAGAAAAGTAATAAATACTAAGCCGGTGGCGAGTCCACGTAAGATAAGAAAATACAAGGGCCTGAGGAGCCAAAGTTTGCAGCTAATATTAGGCACCGACGTCTGCAAGCTGCTCATCTTTGGAAGTTGCAAGTTTCCCATTCTCACAATCACAAGTAGCGGATTCTATTGCCCGGAGAAATTAAGGTAACAAAACAATTATTGCATGCATCAATCTATGTAAATTTCGATGTCTAATCCGGGACTCGATCAAGGGTTTCGATCTGTCTCTGACTGATTCTGCCCCCAATTCAATGCTCAAGCTTTTAATCGGGTCTGAATCTAACGATTATCTAAAAAACGGGGTTTTTTATTTTGTAGTCTGTTTAATTCATTTAGCCAATTTGATCAGTATCAGGGTTTGAAGGTATTATTCGATGTTTTCCGATTACTTGAATTTTTCTAGCTTTTTTGTTTGCCTTTTGTTCGTGTGCTTGGTTTTTAGTTTTGGATGTATTGTCCAGTGATGAATCAATCTTTTCTCTTTGGGGATATTAGATTTGGGGATAAAGATGGCTTCTTTATTGAGGGGCCATGAGAGGTTGAGGATTGACTCAATCTTATTTTTTGATTCTGAGGGTTCCTGGAATTTTTAGATTCCGTTTTCCTTTTTGGGTAGTTGGTTTTTTGGGTTGGAGCTGGACTGAATGGATAAATGTTTGAATAGCTTTGTTATGATTGGGCAAGGTGTTATTGTGTTCGAATGTTTCATTAATATTCTTGTTTCAATGATTATGCAAACGAATAGGGCTGTTTTTATTTGATTCTGTGTAATGAATTATGCTGTTGGTACATGATGCTTTTGGAGGTGTTATTCCTGGACGTAGTTTACTTATGAGATAATAATAATTGCATTCTCTCCTGACAAGAAATAGAGCATGCAATGTGTTTACTTGGGTTTACAGTTTAGAAGGGTTAGAATTTCCTTGGCAGCTAGTGGAAAATATATCCTTCTGGCTATATTTGATTTGAGATTGAAGAACCATCCTAGTACTGAGGTTGAGTTGTAGATGTGTCTTATTGTGGCGTTGTTTGACCTGAAACTTTTTTATTCTAATTTGGGTGAAATTTAGAGTCAGAACATCAGACTTCCATTAATTGTGCTTGAACAGATGAACTATCCATTTCGTTTTCTAAATATTTTGTGAGCATGCTTGTCAAGCAGTGGATCTTCTAAAACAGCAGTGACGAAACCTGGCTTTTTAGCTAATGGAGAGGGCAAAAGAAACTAGTCTATTTGTTAATGATGGGTCATTCATGGAGAAGTTCAAACAGCTTCAGCAGGAGGAGCAGAAGCAAAAAGAGAAACATGTGGCTGTTGAACAGTTAAAATCAGGGCCTAATGTGTCAGGGACTTCGACACCAAAACTTGTT
Source organism: Leptodermis oblonga (assembly GCA_016801395.1). Taxonomy (NCBI): domain Eukaryota; kingdom Viridiplantae; phylum Streptophyta; class Magnoliopsida; order Gentianales; family Rubiaceae; genus Leptodermis; species Leptodermis oblonga. The sequence continues at coordinate 32,160,463 of CM028755.1, forward strand.
ATTACTAAACCAATTGTGTCAATCAAGGCAAATGGTTCTCACAGAACTTCTCAAGCTGCTTCAAGTGGTAAGCTTGCATTCAGCTTAAAACAGAAATCAAAACTCGTGGCTCCTCCTGTTAAATTTGATGAAGATGAGGATGACGAAGGCAAGGAAGCTGAAAATTCATCGTATGATGGACCCACAAAGCGGCAGAAGCTGGTTGAGCCTGATTCTTCTCAGCAATCGGCAAGACAAGTTGATGTTGGTAATGACTTTATTTTCATCTGGTTTATTTGGTACTAAAGATTATGGGGATCCTACTATAAAATCTGCCACCAATGCGTTTCAGAGATTGTTTAGCAGTGAACTAGAAGGTTCAGATAATTGCTGTGTTTGCTGCCTGTGCTTGTGTTCTTTCTCTTCGTTGCTGATATTGGTCATATGGCTTGCTGCCCACTGGAGGCATATCCATAGATACAGGCATATATATGCTGAACTCATCGTCCTACACAGGCTTTGGATTGCAATTTGTTGATTGCATTGTTATCGTTCAGCTTCTTTTTACACTTCTTAGATTTCATTATAGCCCTTTATTGTTTTATATGTATGAGTTTTGCGAATTTATATTTTCTGCAGTGCTACCTCATCTAATGTGCTTTACATAGTATTCCTGGCTGCTGTGCTTCTGTGTTTTGACCTTCAGATTGTTTGGGCCCCTCTTCTTCTTTGTTCCCTTCCAGTTTAATTCCTTTGTCCAAAAAGTTATCTGTTTCTTTTGGCTGGATATATAGACCATGTCAACCCAGAGCAGTTAATTCCTTGTCATTTTGGAGCCTGGGCCTTTTCACCTTTTTCTCCCCTCTGATTTTCTTAGTCATGTGGAATATTATTCGAAATGGCCCTATTTGCTGTGCTTTTGACAGTTGTCTGGGCATATCTCTATTTGCTCTAGAGGATAGAAGGCACCAAACTTTCTTGAGTTATTCTTATATCTGATTAATGCAGCTTATTCTATAAGCCCATATCAACATTGCTGGAAAGAGATGTTCTATGAAAGATTTGGAAAATATGGCACGCCTGCTACAAGAGTATTTTACATTCACTTGTTCATGCTTGGTATTAATCGGTTATTTAAGTGACATGCAGCACCAGCTTCCCCAAGTGATCCTACAGTCAAGAAAGTTGCCGACAAATTAGCAAGTTTTGTGGCCAAGAATGGAAGGCAGTTTGAGAATATTACACGTCAAAAGAATCCTGGGGACACACCCTTTAAGTATGTACTTTCTTTTGTTTGGTTGATGGTACTATTTCTCATTTTGTAATGCTCTCTGGTTTAGATATTATGTCAACTTAGTTTTGGTTCCTTTTGTTATATTTCTCATTGCCATGTACTTGTTTTCCTTGCTTACCAATCGTTTCTCTCGAGTATTTTCCTTTTTAATCTTGGACATAGAATTCTCCTTACAATTTTGGGTTGCATGTTTTTCAGTTTAAGTTCCTTCCTTTGTGTAAATCTTTACAATGAATTTAGCATGGTTTCTTTAATGTACTGTGGATATTGATTTAGAATGCATAGATTTAAAAAAAGTCTATGACCAGATGCAGTAACAGTAGTGGTGGCTTCTGGTGCCTTTACTTGTATGGATTGGCTTTAGTAATTTAGTAGTGTTCCTATGAGAAAATTTAGGGTTTCAAAATGTGATACCTTACTGACCATAATTATCATGTCTTTCAGTCTTGATACTTATTTAACTTCTCTTTTGCTCTATCCTAGCCTTGCTTTTTCTACGTGCCTTTGTATGAGAAAATTTTCATAAATATCTTTCTCTTATCTTTTTATCTCCTTCCTGTCATTCACCTGCCTCTTCTGTGTGATATGTAATACCCCAGATTAGATTTTAACCAGACTGTAATTTTCAGGTTTTTGTTTGATCAAAGCTGTTCTGATTACAAGTACTATGAATATCGGCTTAGTGAAGAGGAAAAAGCTCTGTCAGAAGTCAGGGATACTGAGACATCACAAAGTGGTTAGATCTTTAACATCAGTATGCCTTTTCTATTTAACGAGATGGTCACAATTTGAAGGTCTTATCATTGGATTGCAGTACTGTAATTTTTTAGTGTAGATGATACAATTGTAGTTAGAGGATCTTGTATTGTACCTAAGTTTTGGTAATTGTTGTAATCTGCCCTAGTTTTTGAAATGTTTTTGGTTATAAGAAAATCCATGCAACTTAGTGATGTTTTTAAATTGTGCCTGGGAAAACTGTAATTAAATTAGTATGATATTATACAACTTGTCAGATTTTATCAGGATTTCTTTCATGATGGTTGCAAATTTGAACGTTTGATGTGTGCATTAACTCCTCTTGAAAGTCTAGTTTGAAGAGAGCTCTTGTTAATTCTTACACTCAGATCCTTCTTATTTATTCATTTCTGAGATTTAATTTGTAAGATTTTGTTAACCTTTAGCAACACTCTAGTCTCCGCCGGTGACTAACAAAAAGCTAACCTAAATGTTTGTGGAGCAATATTTGATCCCCATTAACTCTTTTCTTTTTCCCCCTTCAGGTAATACAATAAGTTCCAATGCTAGTGCAGCAAGTGGTTCTCAGAGGTCATATCAACATCATTCAGATTACCAAATTCCTGCCACTGCTTTGTATGAAACAGAAGAGAACACAAGAGCATCAGTAAAGACTTCATCAGCTGGAAGATCAGGTATATAGTTTAGGTGTTCCATTTTCTGAGCTTCTTGCTCTTTAGTATGGACTTTCCTTTGCGATATGAGATGGAAGATGAAGACAAACCTCATTTGATTGGGATACTGTGATTTTATTGTCTGACTTACTGACTTACTACCATCTCACGATATATCTGTTTTTGAGTGCAAGGGTTTGGAAGTAAATTTCTTGTATGCGATTCTCTTGATTATAATTTAACTTACATGTGAGGTATTTTTATCCCTCTTTGCATATGTGTTTTGTCTAGTTTGCTCTACATGATTCAGCATCTGAAGGTAACTTAGAAAAATCATGCTACCGAGTATTGTCACTAGGTTCTAGACATAAAAGTACAGGTGTCATGTAGTCTCCTTGCATATTCGTTGCTTATTAGGAATATGATAGTAATCGTATTAGGGAAATAGTTTGTGGAATTTGACTTTATTTTGCTGCTTGAATGATTTGATAGATTTGACTGCTAGAGGATCATTCCACAATGTTCTGTATATATTAATTTCTATACCATAATGTTGTGTTTGTATGATTGATTACTGAGTAGCTTTGGTATCAAATGTTCCATAGTTGAAGAGAACAATGTTTACATGTTGATATCTAGAACTTGGACTCTATAATCATGCAAGTTTTGATTTGTAGGTGAATCCAATCCACCAACTGATCCTATCGCTATGATGGAATATTATATGAAGAAGGCTGCACAGGAAGAAAAGTTGAGGCCGCCTAAAGCATCAAAGGATGAGATGCCTCCACCGGCTTCACTTCTGGGTTGGTTTATGCTCGCTTAGGCTCTGTTTTTTTCCATTCCATTCCAATGGCCTGCTCTTTTTGATTGTTTTGAAAATGGTTTTCAAAACATGTTTTTGGAAAATAGTTTTACAGTGTAAAAAATGTATTGGAAATGTAAAAAGATATAGCTGAATTGTAAAATGTTGTATTGAAAATGATGAAAAATAATTATAATATATTAAATTTACTGTTGAAGCTAAAAACAAAACCAAAACAAAAAGAACAGGGCTGGAAAATCATCACTTTTTCCTCCAAAATTTTACATAAAGAAACAACCTCATTTTATACTAAATTGAAAATTCCCTCTAAATCTCCACTCACATAAATTTAAAAAATAACATAATCATTACACTTTTTTATCTCTCTCCTACACAATTTTTCATAAAACAATTCCCTCCAAATAAGTTCCTTTCCAAAAACAAAAAGTTTCCAAGTTAGGTCACAAAGATAACAAAGCCTTAAAATCTAGCTAGAGGCATCTCAGAGCAATTAATCTTTTTATTTTCAAGTCTAATGATGTCTTATAGATGGCAGACTCTTAAAAGTTTTATTTCTATATTTATGCTCATTAACTTCATATCTGATGTGAGTTTGGAAATCTATGAAAGAAGGGGATATAATCTTACCGTTTATGAGTGATAAATTTTGCATGAACTGTTCTTATTTACAGGTCCTGGGAAGAAAGGACATCACATGGGTGATTATATTCCTCCTGAAGAACTTGAGAAGTTCTTAGCTTCTTGTAATGATGTTCACGCACAAAAAGCTGCTCAGGAGGCTGCAGATAAGGCGAGAATTCAGGCTGATAATATTGGGCACAGACTTCTGTCAAAAATGGGTTGGAAAGAAGGTATAAATAGCCATTTTCAACCCTCTTTTACAGCCTTTCTACTTGTATATCTCAAATTGCTTCCTTCCTAGCTATCCATACTGCTTATTTGTTGCTAATTGTCATTGTTCTCTTGCTTATTATCTCCTGCCTTTACTCCCCCATCCCCAACTCCCCCTTGTGGGGGTGACACCTGCGAATGTTTGTAAATCTTTTTTCCCCTTCTCTCAGGAATTATTCCCTCTTTGAAATTTCTTATTTGTTTAACTGTTACAAGTGCTTACATATAAAAAGCATAAATGTTTATTGCTTTTTATGAGAATCAGGTGCAGTGACTCCTGTGTGGATATAAAAGAAGAGGTACACTGATGGTTTCACATTAAATGAAAATATTTCCTCTTGTTGCCTACGATTTATGATGCTGTCTATTACACTGTGTGTGTATATGCATAAATGTCTGATGTTGATTCTTTGCTTCAAGTTGACCGCTAATTTCAAGAATTTTAATAGTTTGTGCTTGGTTAGAGCAGAATCTGATCTGGAATAGGGGTGGTAATTTGTGTCGTGCCTAGGTTGGCAGGTTAGCGTGTCGACACCCACCAACCCTAACCTAACTTGTGTAATTATTTTTTGTTGACCCATTTAACTTGTGAAGCCATCAAGGTTTGACTTCAACCCGTTTATTTCGTGTTTTTCAAGCGTTGATTTCATGTCGTATCAAATTTGCTCATGTCCAAGTTGTGATAGTCTTAGGTTGTCAGGTTTGCATGTCAACACACACCAATCCAAACCTAACCCGTTTAATCATTTGCGTCAGCTCATTTAATCCACAAACCTGCCAAGGTTCAATTCAACTTGTTTATATATTGTTGGCATGTTTCATATTAGGAATTTGCCACTCCTAAACTGGACGTTTATATTTAATGTTTGACTTCTGAACTGGATGAACAAATTACATGCACTCGACTGGCATTTGTGGTTTGCAAGTTAGAACTGAAATGAGAAGCTGTTTGAAAATGCAGGTGAGGGCCTTGGGAGCTCCAAAAGTGGTATTGCTGATCCGATAACAGCAGGTGGTGTAAAAAAGGACCACCTGGGGGTTGGTGCTCAGCAACCTGGGGAAGTTACCGCTGAGGATGATATCTACGAGCAGTATAAAAAACGGATGATGCTGGGATATCGCTATAGACCAAACCCTTTGGTATGGATTTGAAACATTTTTTCGGTTTTATTACTATCTTAACTTCTTGTATTCCTGGTAATTTTAAGGCCAAATTATTCCTCTAGATTACAACTTTACTGGGCGAAGAACTAATGCAGCTGTTTTTTTTTTTTTTTTTTTTTTCTGCCTGCAGAACAATCCTCGTAAGGCATATTACTGAGGAATTCTTTCCAAGTGCATACTCCGACTTGTGAATGGGTCGAAATGACTTGCTCTCTATGTATTGAAAAAAAGTAGAACCATTTTTTGTTTTTTTCGTTATTTCATTCTGAAACGGATAAAAGTGTATCTACATTTCTGTGTTGAATGGTGAATTGGTTTTGACATTCTTTTAATTTCTTTTGTAATAGAAAATCGGTTTGATTGTTTTGATGGAAAATCCTTAGATTTAAGGGCAAAGGTCCATTTTAGCAAAAATGTTTTACCTAGGTGTAAATAAGTATAAGTCTGTAATGTTATGTTGTGTCCAAATAAGCCCATGATGACGTTGTATATTGTGTTCAAATAGTTTTGTTGTGTCCAAATAAGTCCATGACGTTATACATTATGTCTAATTTGTGTCCAAATAAGTCTATGACGTTATACAGTATGTCTAATTAAGCTTGCAATGTGTGCAAACTTGGTGCAAATTTGTTATTTTTCGTTAATGTGTATTTGTATGACAAAGGGTTAAATTGATCTTATTTAACGTTAATGGTTCATTTGATTTTGGGGTAAAATTTTATATATTAAAATATTTGGACATAATATAATGCTAATGGTTTATTTGATCTTAGGGTAAAATATTATGAAAAAATATTTATATTTTTTCTTTGATCTTAGGGTAAAATATTAAATATTTGACTGTAGCGGCTTAGGTGAATTTTTGTGTAGATTTAATGGCCAGGACTTGGTGAAAATGCCATCTTCATCTAATCATAATTTGAAGTTCTCAATGTTTGGATCTCTTATTGATCAAAATTGGAAAAGTGGATTTTTCTTTTTTTTTGGTTGTTTGACACTTGTTCACTATATGTTTATCTTTTTTAATTTTTTTAATTTATAAAAATGACTTTTACAGGAAAGTTAATTAATCACTTGGCCCAATAGTAAAAGCTGAAAAAAAGAAGGAATATATTCGTTTGGTAACTTTCTGCAACAGGCTTAATTTCTCGTCTCCTTCTCCAACGACCGATAACCTCCCGTGATAATCTTCTTCTAGTGTAAAAAGTGTCAATTTCACAACAACAGCATAAAAAAGGGAATCCCACATGCATCGCCCGAAGTCTCATGCATGATGATCCCCATTTTTGTTCGTTATGAATTGTTTTCTAAAACATATTTTTGTAAAAGAATTTTTTAATATAAAATATATATTGAAAATATAAAACTGTATTAAAAATAATTATAATATATTATATTTATTATAAAAATTAAAAGTAAAATCAAAACCAAAACAAAAACAAAAACAAAAGGATGAAAACGAAAAGTGGCTAAGCTTTTGACCTTGTGTTTCGAGAATCAGGATACTTGTTGGACCTGGAAAAATCAAAATAAGATATTCAAAAGCATAGCCCAGTCTTAGATCTTTAAAATCCATTTAGGAAAATTATGTATGCTTCCATGTTTGTTACGAGAAATTATTTATAGATTTGTATGTCGACATTTTTCAATTGTAACCTTACTTATTGATTTATATGCATTTTTTGTTCGATCCATTTAAACTTCAACTTTGTCAAACTTTAACCTTATGCATTTATATCTTGTTTGGTTTGCATTGTGTTTTCACATTATATTATAAATGATTTATTTATGAGTTAGCAAGTTACAAGGTTAATATTCTCAACTCTAATCTTATTTAATTATTCACTTCAATTCATTAGTATATGAACCAACTAAGACTCAATTTTAACCCTTATTTATATTATTATATGATTTTGTCTCGTATTGCTATCCTTAAATGGACACTCATGCATAGGGAAGACATGGACGCCCAAGGAAAATGACAAATTGATATAATTGGATGTGGTCACATTCATCAACATCAGCCTCTAGAAATTTCTATTCTATCCTTTTTGGTAAACTTTGCCGTTGATAATTAGCATATCTTGTTTCATTAGAAGAGTTCAAGAGTTTACTATAAAATTGTACTTAATGAATAGTTTTTCTCTTTCACTAGAAAAGTACAGTAATACAACTGTTTATAAGTTATAAAATATATTTTATTTTAATTTTTTTGGGAACAATCGATTAAGTAATTGATGGCATGCGGATCGACCCTTTATTAAAAATGGTTTTAGAAACTTGGTACTGAGGTGACTTAATGAGCTTTATTTTAGTGCGCATAATACTGAACTCTTCTAATAGGAAAGAAAAAGAGGTAATAATTTTACTGGACTTTATGATTTATAAATAATTGTGTTACTAGGCTCTTCGACAATCACTCACGAAGTTTGGTTCTTAGCTTGTGTCGATGTTTGCATCACTTGTACTCAATCGTCGTCGTAATCTCAAAACCTTTTTTTAAAATTTATTTTTTGTTTGTAAAAACAAAATGTTATCCACACGTCAAGATGTTATCAAATACAAATTTTATTATACTCACTCTGTCCTATATATAAAACGTTCAGTTCAAAAAATTTTTTTTTAAAAATCTCACTAAAAAAGTTCCGTTTAAAATTTTTTTACGGTAGTATACTTTTACTAATATAATATTCTATGATCTATAATTAACCCTTACTTACTTAGAAAATAAGTATATAAATAAAAAAATATGATACCAAATTATTTATTTTAAGCGTTGTACTTACCACCATAGTAAATTATACATTTTTTACCAAACTCTTTTAGTGAAACGAAGAAAGTAATAAATTTTCATAATTTGTAATACTGTCTCTCTTACATTTAAAAATTCATTTCCACTTAAAACACGTTTTGAAAACCGCAATACCATACAAAAATTATTTTTGCAACCGTTAGGCTGCTTATATATTTGGATATGAACAACGTTTATCAACTGTTACTCCCTTGTTATTATTATTATTTTTTCATTAGAAAAATTCACTTTGATTGATGTATAACTTATTATGAATGTAATATACAACACAACATAACTAATTTGACACATTGTATTCTATTTGTATCCTTACTTATTTAGTATGAGATGTGCTAATTAAAGACCACACATGATTATATTAGTAAGGGTAAGAGGAGTAAAAAATTTAAAAGTGGATTCTTCTATTAGAACAAAAAATATTTTTTAAAATGGACACTTCTAATAGAATGGAGGGAGAAATATCCTAACTACCCCAGATAAACAAATTAAGAAAATACATAAATAATTTAATTTATCTTTTATTTAAAGAAAATAAAGATGTGTAATGTCATGAGATGTGAGGAAAAAAAATGAAAGGTGAATTCGAAATTTTATAAAAGAAAATTTATATTCTGTTATGAATATTTTGTAATGAATGTTCATAACTCTTAACTTTTCCACTTCCCATTATCCTAAATACACTATCATTTAAGCAGGAGGGTAAGAAAGAATAGTTCAAATAAAATTACAATTAAATAGAGCAGTCTCCTATAGATTGAAGTTCCAATCATAGGTTGAAGTGTGAATTTTCCGGATAGTAGGAGGATCATTTTCTTTATTTTATTGTTGAGTTTATTCCACCACAAATAGATTTGCTTCATAAACTTTTGGAGTCTTGTAACATTTAGTTTTAAACTTATAAAAGCTTACCTCTATTTCTCTCTTGTTCTTGTTCTTGTTTTTGTATTTTATATTATTTCTTACTACATACTTTTATAGTTATAATATGTAATAGTTTTATAACACGTTATCAGCATGAAACTCTAGCTATTGAGGTTGGTTGATTGACGAGGAGAATTAATAGCGGTATGGAATCACCGAAGGATCAAACTTATAGGATGATTCGGTACTAGATTTCCTAATGATTGCCATGCAATCATGAGGTATGTATTTATTTGAATATAATATATATATATATATATATATTTGTATATCTACTCAATGCATATAATATATATATATATATATATATATATTTGTATATCTGCTCGATGCACTTGGCTACGATACATAAAAGAATATGTGTTTTGAAAGTTTTGTTTGATATGCTTAATTTTCTATTTTGGTGAATTGAATTATTGTGAGTGATTTTGAAAACTTGCTTATATACTTCGTACTGTGAAAGTGATCATCATAATTATATATAACATTTTGATATTTTCTGCTTGCCTCCCCTGGCTTATATTAAAGTGCATAGTTTGATATTTTACATTTGTATGTATTTTTCACATAATTGAGAAATACAGTTGATATAGTGAATGTAATACTTTGGTATTGCATTTGATTGCAAAATATCAGTTTGTCCTATTGACAAATTTGAAAGAGAGATGTATGATCACTTGATTGCAAAGTAACAATTTGTCCCGTTGACAAATTTGAAATAGAGATATGATTGCTAAACAACGGTTATTTTTAATCATTATATTTAATTTACTTTCTTTCTGTCACAGAACAAAATAATGAGTTTTGTTGGAAACTCACGAGCCTCGTTCAATAATTCTGCTTCATTTCCTGAAGTAAATGTGAGAGCTATGCACCGCTATTATTCGTGAAATATTCCATTTTTCGAAGTAAATGTTGTAATCAAAAATTCATATAATTTACAAAAATTTCATTTCCTGAAGTAAATGTTATAATTATGCATTCATAAAATGCACAAGATCGCAGTCATGGGTGAATGATTTATATTAACCAGTGTAATCATGATTATACAAATATGTTGAATTTACCACCAGAAGTGGAAGAATAATCATAAAACATAAAATTATAACTCACCATCAGAAGTGGGGAAGTTGTGACAAGATATGAAAGTAAAAAGAAAATTAGATAACAAATGTTACCGTTGTGGCATGAAAAGTCATTTGTCCTGTACCTATCGTACAATAAAATATTTTGTTATTCTCTTTCAAGAATTATAAAAGAATAAAGAATAAAGAATAAAGAGTAAAGATATATAGAGGCAGATTTTATCTGAAATGATATGTTGTTGAATTCTTTGTCAGCCATGCACCTTGAAGGTGATACTATTAAAAATGTCTAATAAAAAATTTCTTTCTTTCTTGATTTTGATGTAGTTGATTTTAATTTGATATTTTCAAATATAATATTTGATATTAATTTATGATTTTAATATTTCTTATGATTTATAAATATTGTACTGAAATATATACATCCTTTGAAATTTAATTTTGTGATGAAAATAGACATTTCAATAGTAAATAACAAAGCATTATGTTCAACAGACAGTGCTACAACATATTTCATAAAAGAAGAAGAAATAATTCTCTTATCTAATAACGAGATAAATTATCGTTACTAATATATATGATAGTACAAAATATTGAAAGCTCTAGAAGAGCAACTGTATTTGGAGGAACAAAATATGGCACTGTTGATGCATTATTTTCCCAAAAATTTCTATAAGATCTATAGAGTTTTTTCTAATGATATTCGCCGTAATGGATATCATATTTGCGAATAAAAATGAAGGTAATAATAAATACTTGTACATTACAAGTACTATATATTATTGAAAAACTTACATTCTTATTCCTCCAGGTTGTATTACACATATATTTCTGCAAATTGAAATTTATGAAATAGTAAACAGACGTTTACTAATGAGTTTATTATAACACGACCGGTTAGGCCATCCCGGTTTTATAATGATGCGAATAAAATAGAGAATTCTTATAGTCATTCACTGAAAGGCCATAATATTCTTTTATTCAATGAATTCTAGTGCAATACTTGTTTTCAATGCAAATTAATAGTAAGTCATTACCAGTGAAAATTCGTATTGAATCTCCTGCACTAATAGAACATATACATCATGATATATTTGTGGGCCTATTCACCCACCGTGTAGACCCTTTTGGTATTTTATAATTTTTATTGATACATCAACAAAATTGTCACATGACGTTTATTATTTAAAAAATCGCAACCTGAAGTTTGCAAAATTACTTGCGGAGATGATTCGGTTATGAGGTTTCTTACTATTTAAACAATTATTGCATGTCTTTAGGATAAGTGTGGAATATCCAAGAAACGGTCTAGTAGAATCGTTTCATTATATGCATTAATTTACTTATATGACAATTATTTTTGAGAATGGAACTCCCAATATATATTTGGGGGCATGCTATATTGCATGTTGCAACATTTGTTCGCATCAGGCCAATAAATTTTAATGAATTCTCTCCCCAACAAATGATTTTGGTCAGAAAGCAAAATATTTTTCATCTTATATTTTTCTCAATGTGCGGTTTATATTATGATTGCTCCACCACAACGCACAAAGATGAGACATCAAAAGAAGTTAGAAATAGATGTTGGTCATGAATCTCCACTATAAAATATCTTGGGACTAAAGTTGGAGATTTGTACACTACTCGTTTTATAGATTGTCATTTTGATGAATCAGTTTTCCCAACATTAGGGGGAGAATAAAAGAAGAAGAAGTAGCCCAATTAAGAAAATTATTTGGAGTGAATTATCAATGATTCTCGTATAAAGTTATATGAATCTGAAATTCAAAAGATAATTCATTTACAACTTGCATTTGCTAGATGTTTTTCTGACCCTAAAAAGTGTGATTGAATCATACATATTGGCTACTAATGCTCCAATTAAAATTGATATCCCTGAAGGACCTTCTACCACTAATAAATAACTAAAGGCAACATCAAAGCGTGGTAGGCTATTCGGTTCCAAAATAAAAATTCTCAAGAAAAAAAGAGCAAGTGATAAAGATGGCAAAATCAAAGTGTTAAATATTCCAAAAGAATTTCGGGCAAACACCTCATAACCCCCCTGTGGTTTGAGAAACTTTTAGATGACCCCCCTATGATTTAAAAAGCTACAAATGACCCCCCCTGTGATTTCAAAAGTATACAAAAAATCCCCTTGTGTTTTAAAAATTACAAATAACCCCCCCTGTGGTTTTTAAAAATTCCCAAGAACCTCCTCACACATTTGAAAGCACAGGGGGGTTTTGAAATTTTTTTTATGCTTGTTCTTTAAAATTTTATAAACTATAAGGGGGTTTCATGTAGCATTTTAAAAACCACAGGGGGGTTCTTTGTAGATTTTAAAGCACAGGGGGGTTTTTGGTATACTTTTGAAACCACAAGGGGGTCATTTGTAACCTTTTAAACCATAAGGGGGGTCATCTGAAAGTTTTCCAAACCACAGGGGGGTTATGAGGTGTTTGCCCAAGAATTTTTAAGACTAAAAACTCTTGAAGAGTTCCGTTTCTCAGCATGACGGATAATAAGTTTCTGGAAGAAGTTCAGGTACCTGCAAATTTTGATAATAATGAGATCTCAACTATGTCATGTCTGATGACTAAATATGGAACGTAGCTATGTACAATCGACGTCGATGATAAAACTGCTTGTGCTACAGTAGTTGCCATTATAAAAGAAAACAAGGATCACCAATTTGGGCTTGTGAATAAATGTCGACATAGAACTTATTGCCCAAGAAAAATGAAAATAAAAAGACGCAATTTTAGTAAAATTGATTTCAACGATTCAAAGAGAAGTCTTTGGGAGAATAATTCACACCTAAAGATGTGTAACTTGTGGGTCATAAATAGGTATTTGTATGAAACCAGAATGAAAAATAAATTCATGTAATATATGACACGACTTGTCATACAAGTATTTTTTTCAAATACCAAGAATTGATTATGAGGAGACTTATTCTCCTATGGTGGATGCAACAATTTTTCGTTACTTGATTAATCTGGCAGCAAGTGAACCTTTTAAAATGCGTCTTATGGATGTCATGACAAGTCTATTAGAATGGCTAATGAAAATCTCTAAAAGATTTAAATTGCCCTAAAGGCCCGATACAGTTTATCGCGATATTTATTATATTAAATTGTGTAGAGCTCTATATCTATGTTTTGTTGAGAGATCCGGATCCCAATTTATATTGATAATTTTATTTAGAACTCCTGAAGAGTATCATTTCATTATTGATTATTTAAAGTATAATCTTGAATTGGAACTCTTGAAGAGATTCAAAATGTTGTTGGATTGAAACATAAGTTTGAAATGAATTATTTTGAAAAGACAATATTTGTCTTGAATTGCAAATTGAGCACATAGAAGATGATGTCTCTTTGCATCGATGTTCTTATACTTCTAAAGGTGTTGAAACACTTTTATGAATATAATACATAATTTGAGCAAAGTTATAATTGTATAATCACTTGATGTGCATAAAGATCCATTTTGTCATTGTTAGGATGATAAAAATTTATTTGGTCCAGAAGTACCATATTTTAAGGCTATCAAAGCACAAAAAAATATTATATCTTGCAAGTCGTTCACAAGTTTTAAAATATGCTTGCAAGTCATGAACCATATATGTTTTCTTTAGTATCAAGGAACGATAAATATGGGTCTTTATTTTCAAAAATACCCAAGTCTGCTTTTACAGGTTATACAGATGTTGATTACTTTACTGATCCTTGTAATGCTCGATCAAGCCAGTTATGTGCCTCCATGCAACAGTACAACTATTTCGGGTGTTAAATTCATGAAAGAAATCATACCTGCTACTTCTTATAATGCACGTCGAGAGTATGTTTGACTAAGATTAGTAATCTATTAAATTTGAAAATCAAGTGGTTTGCTCTCCGATTTTTAAAAAGTTTCCACTACTTTGTTCAAATATGATGTTATAGGGATTGCTCAGTTGCACGAATGATACTTCAAATATTTATTCGCTGTCAACTTCAACATTTTGAAAAGTTGAGATACAAGATTGAAAGGTGACAATTTAACGATGTCAAATGATGTGATTAAGAGGAGGAGTTATCCACTGTACTCTTTTTCATTAACCAAATTTTTTTCCCACTGGATTTTTACTGGTAAGGTTTTTAACGAGGCAGTGTTGTACTAAGAAAATGTACTCTTTTTCCTTCACTTGATTTTTTCCCATTGGATTTTCCTAGTAAAGTTTTAACAATGTATTTATCTTGATAATGGACATTCAAGGGGGGAGTGTTATTAATATTTTGTAATGAATGTCCATAAGTCTCTTAAGTTTTCCACTTTCCATTATCCTAAATACACTATCATTTACACTACCTCTTTCTCTCCTTTACTTCATAAACTTTTGGTGTCTTGTAACCTTTAGTTTTGAACTTCAAAATAGATGTATGGATGATGAAATGAGATGATGAAAAGAAAAAAAGGAAAAGCTTACATCTATTTATCTCTTGTTCTTGTTTTTATATTTTATATTATTTCTTACTACATACTTTTATAGTTATAATATTGTAGTAGTTTTATAACATATTCAAATTTATAAAGGGACATTTTAGATGACAAAAAACTACTCGTAATTAGGACAATTATTTGAGAACGGAGTAAATAACTCTTTGTAAAGTGTGCTTTGACTAATCTTTGAGAATCAAGGTAAATCTTTGTTAGTGTGATGGCATCTTTCTTATTTTGGAAAAAGGATAATCTTACCCCATTTATTGCAAAAGGTTCCTTTCTGCTTGTATGATGCTTTGGTGACTTCTAATTCAAGCCATAGATTTTATTTTTTTCTTGAGTTATATTTCCAAATTTATTCGCATATACCAGTTTTTTTAAAAAAAGGAGAATCTACAGCTTTTCAATATTGCACACAAAGATTTATTCTTCTTTGCATCTGATCGTAAATTGACTAATGACCTTTTAGTTGCATAATACTAACAAGGAATCCTGCTTATTTAAGATAGATTATTCCACGTATCCATTAAATAAATTTATACTATACAGTCTGTATTATTTAATGATAAGGGTGCAAATTTTTTTTTGTCAAAATGATGAAAAAAAAAAAGAAGGCATATTTACATCCTAATTTATTTTGTGCACTAAAATTAATGGTGCAGTAAATGTATAAAATAATTTTCACTTATTAAAGGCCACTTTAAAAATGATGATGTTTTGAAATTCATTTGTGTATTGGTATTTCTTCTTGCACCTTTGCCGGAAAATGCTAAACAGAAAAAATAACAAAAACCCTCCCTTTCCACATTTATCGCGAAGGAAATGCGGGATGCACCGGCTCAAAATGCGAGCTTGACTGGTCTCACAGATTTCTTTGTTCAATTCACGTTCTCTATGAGACTTAGGGGTCTGGTTGTGTTAGATGTTATGGGATTCCCCTATGTGCGGGGTTAGGTCCCCTCTTTTTTGCTTTGTAGGGTTGTATAGGATCCATTTGCATTCACACATCTGTGTATCTCTAAGGTAAGACTCATTACATTCCCCTCAGACATTTTTGGTATTTTGCCTCTTATTTTTTAATAAAGAGTAATAAGTCCCCTAACCACTTAATCATGTGTTACCCAAGAAAAAAATAACTAAAGCCCTCTCTCTCTCTTGTTAGCAGTATATATTTAACTGGTAATTTTTTTATACTGTATTAACTATAAAAGTAAAAATAAAATAAAAATTATTCATATGTTAAACCTTAGGAACCCTTATAATTATTTTTCTGGTTCCACCACTGATGTTAAGATGCTCTTGTTATTGTCGATATTTACACATTTTGACAAAATTTTAATAAAGTTCCTCAATTATCAAGATGGTGTCAAGAGACGTTCATGATGCCCAAATATCTTCCAGTGTAAAGTCAAATATCTTCTTTTTCAGTTTTTAGTTTTCTCTTTATTGAGGTGTCGGTCTCCATTTTCACGGAATGATCTTGTCCTCTCTTATGGGGGTGTTTAGTCTCTTCTTTTGAAGTTGGTTGGATATTTTTAGTAGTAAATATTTACAGATCTGGGGTTTTTATTGAAGAAAGTTGTAGAAAAATTAAAGAATGAAGATGTGTCTTTTTGACTTTGTTACTCGATCTACTCGAGAAGAAGCGGAAGGTGAAAAAACAAAAAAACAAAAAAAAAAAAACAAAACAAAAAAAGAAGAAAAGGAAAAAACAGTGGAGAGTAGACTAACACCGGTTGAGGGACAAATTTCATAGCTTGCGAAATATCCGACATGAGTGAGTGGTGTTGTTCGTGCCCGATGAGTTTGGGGTTACCTCCATTTTGAAAAAAGAAAGATAGTCCTAGTACATAAGGTGTGATGCTGTGGCAAAGATGAAGTTTTTATGGATAATATTATTCAGTTTTAACTTCAGTTTCAGTTGTAACATTTTCTTTGAGTACTAATAGTTGTTTATACTTTACTAGCAATGTATAATGCTAGGGTTTATCGAGTCAAAAACTCTTGTTTTTCCGGCAACTTTGAAAGTTGAAGGAAATCAGTGGTATATGTTGGCCATTTGATCCATCACATTTATTATGGGATTATTTTTAATTTTTTTTTCTCATGTGATTTTAAAATATATTTTGTTTCTTAAATTGTTATTATTTCACAGAAGTTGATATTATTTTTCACTTTGTTGATATTAACAATATCATTTAAAGGCATGTATAGTAATATTGTCAAATTTTTGTGAAGATTGGGAACAAATGGAAGTAATAATGTCAAATTTTATAAAATAATGATAATTCAGGGGGTAAAAGATGTATTTTAAAAATATAAGAGGTGAAAGTCAAACAAACTTATAAATATTGGGGCTAAAAGTGATTAATTATTTTTAAAATGTATAACTTTTTATAGGTTTTAAAGTAGAATACCTAATATAATTAATTTATCACTGTTTTTTATTTATACACTTAACTTTTAGATGTAGATTAAATTTTTTTTTCCATATATAATATATTAATAAATGTGTGAAATGTAAAAATAAAAATATAAACATGCTTTTATTAATTTTTTTTGAAACACACAACTTTTTAATAGCAAGTAATATGACATGCACACCTTGACAAATTTTTTATAAAATAATTATTAATATCACATAATTGACCAATAAATAGATGTCACATACTTTTTTCTATAAAAAAAATTGTGATGAATTAGTTCAAATGTGTATCGTTATTATTTTGATTTTATCCTTTATTCTTTTATCACTTGGAATATATCACAAAATGAACACATATGTATAGATATAAATTTTTTATTTGACACATGAGAAAAAATCATCTATAGTGGATTTGGTGTAACACTTAATGAAATTAATCTCACTTTGTTATTAGTCATTGACCCTAATAGTTCAAAAATTGATTTGATAGGAGTTTAATAAAAAATTTAAGATACTTATGAAATGCTTCTTGGCAATTATCAACACCTCCTCCTAGTTTCTAGTTTGGTCATAGTAAGAAATCGATTAATGTCAGTCCAAAATAAAATAAAAAAATCGTGGGCATTTAAGTTACAAATTTTTTTGTAGCAATTCTGAAGGTATTTGTGATTACTAGAAACCATGAGAACCGATTAGCAATTTAACCAAATAGCATGGGAGGTAAATGTAATTCAGCTTAAATATTATTATATGGAGTGTAATACAAAACTGTTACTCTTCAGACCTATTAAAAATAGCCTGATTTCTAACCAAAAAAAAATTGTCCCATTAGCTTCTATATTATATATTGTTTACATATTATATATGATAAAAGGATTCACAAGCTCCCAACTATTTAATATGCCGCTACGCAAAAAATAAAATGATAATGTGTAGCCCTCAATGAACCTATACTTAGAAAGTAAGAATTTAAGTAGAAAAAATTATATCAAATTACTTATTTTAATTCTTTATACTTAACTACTCATAAAAAATTAAACCTTTGAAAACTAGACAATTTACTGGAGACAATGAGCATCGAGGGGCCCATGACCCACTTATTCTGAATAGGGCAAATTACATTCACGTCTCCCAAAATTTAGTTAAATTATCAATAAGTTCTTGTGATTTATAGAAATTACAAATATCTTCCTGAATTATTCAAAACTTTTTTTATTTGTGTTTATTATTTTGACTAATAGTTGGATGATATCGAGCATAATTGAGCTAAGATTTAGAGTGTTTAAATTTTGTAAGTTTATTAAATAATTGAGTCTAAAATTCTATTCTTATATATTCATTTATTAAATAAATGAGTTCAAGTTGAACTTTTACCGAATAAATTCTAAAATTGTTCATAAAAAAGTCATGTTAGTTTCATCATATTGAGATCAATTTTATAATTATGGTCAAATCATATACATTTGTAATTTTTAAAAATTACAAACATTCGTAATTTAATTCACCCTTTTCCAATAATTGCAGTGAGTGGGGCCCGTGCGGTGCACGGACGGCCAAGCCGTTTTATCTGCATAGATTATTGTCCTCAATGTTTGTGGGCATGTTCTGTTAGAGTAAATCACTATTTTGGCCCCTCACAAATCACTAAATGCTCTTTTTTAACTCTCACATTTTAAATAATGAGAAAATATCATTCACATTTCAAGTAGTATATTCTTTTGGCTTCTCACTAACTTTCTATCTAAAAAATCACATGCCACTCACATTTTGAATAATTAAATGATAAAATGAAATAAAAGATACTCCCTCTGTCCCATTTAAAGAGTCCACTTTCAAAAACAAATCTTGTCTCATTTAAAGAGTCCACTTTGAATTTATTTACATTACATACCCTTACTAATTTTATAATGTGTGGTTCATAATTAACCCTTACTTTTAACGTAAGGATATAAGTGAAAAATATGATGGTAAATTACTTATTTTAGGTGTTGTACCTTACAACCCATAATAAGTTGTATACATTTTAAAGTAGACTCTTTGAATGGGACGGAGGGAGTATAATAAAACTTGGTATTAAGTAATTTTCATTATTATTGTCCCAAGTTTGATAATACTTATATTAATTATAAATACATGTAATTGTATTATTAATTAAAGATATGAAAATATTA
Source organism: Leptodermis oblonga (assembly GCA_016801395.1). Lineage (NCBI taxonomy): Eukaryota > Viridiplantae > Streptophyta > Magnoliopsida > Gentianales > Rubiaceae > Leptodermis > Leptodermis oblonga. Next base: position 32,179,931 of record CM028755.1, read on the forward strand.
ATATATAATTTTTTTTATTGAGATAAGAAATTTTGTAAAACATAACTCTTCCATAAAAAAATAATAAAATATAACCAAAATAAACTTAGATATAAACTTCTTTCCCTTAACATTTAAAATTATTTTATTTGTATGAGTTTGAATTTGAATTTACAAAGTTTGTTACTCATAAATATAAACTTAAATTTCCAATAACATATATGTGTAAATATTAATTTGTATAAATTAATAAATTTATTTTTATTCGAAATAAATGTTAATATTATGTGTACTTCAGTCATTAAAAAATTAATTTAATATTCAAATAACTAAATTTAAAATTTAAACAAATTAAAAGGTAAATCATTCGATTTTTTCTTTCTTTCATTTTTGACATTGAGTCATACAATACAAATGAGTTGACATGTGAGTTTATTTTGTTATCACAAAACCATTGCACTATTTTCAAAAGACTATCACTAATATTATTTGTATTTAAAATATTTTTTATTAGTTTCTAATACATACATTAGTGTTAAACATAATATATTTTTTCAAATGAATGTCTACATATCAAAACGTATGATCAATTAAGGTGTTTCACTCCCTAAATGTCCGTTACAATGTATTTATTTTTCTCACACCATATAATTTATTTAGATATTTTGAGTGGAAATAAAAAAGGTTAGACCCACCTTTTTTTTTTTATGCCAAAAAAGATGGGGGTGAGACACTCAAATTTATAAAAAATTTATTCTATTGATCAAATTCGATTTGATTTGAAAGATATTTTGTGTTGGATTTTTGGATTATTTAAAAGAAAACTGAAAGAGGTAGAAAACTATTATTTTAAGAAAAATTCAATGATAATTGTGAGTGTATATACTTATATATGTATTTTTTAATTGTAAGTAGTAATTAGTTATTAAAAATTAAGTATGGGTAAAATAAGTTATTCAAAAAAGAAAAAAAATATTAAATATAATCACATGCCCTTAAGAATAATTACAAAAAATTAGCACTCTTTTTAAGAACTTGACATCCTACCATATTATAAAAGAAATTTTTTTTGAGAATTTGACATCCTACCATATTATAAAAGAAAATTTCCTATAAATATTGAGTATGTGAGTGACATGTGATTTTTTGGGACGGAAAAATAGATGGAAAGTTAGTGAGGGATCAAAAGAGTACACTAAATGAAATGTAAAGGACATTTTCTCCTCATTTGAAATGTGAGGGACAAAAAAAAATATTGAGTGATTTGTGAGGGACTAAAATGATGCTTTGCTCGTTCTATTAATAGCTTTCCTTTTCCAATTATAGCAAATGATAATTCCATTTTCTTTTTCTATTAATGGTGTCTACATGTTTTTTTTTTCTTTGTTTTCATGTTCGCTCTCAAATATGGATGCAGCAGAATGTGACATTGGTCAGATTTGGTGGTAAAACAAGTTCTTGGAGTGAATAATGGACAGTTGATCTTCTTTGGCTTTTGGTTATTTTTTTTTATTTTTTTATTTTCAAAGATAAGAGATAAAAATTTCATTGATCTTCAAAGTTGGTCTCATATCACATTTTCATCATCGAACTCGAAATTGTTTCTTTTCAATCCCTAAATTTGAGTTTTTTCCTCCTTATGTAGTTCATGGTCTAAATTTCTACCAAAGCTAGCTCAATGCCAATAGAAACGTGATGAATAGAGTTCCTAAAATATTGAAATCCGAGAGAATAATGCAGGTGCTGATGAAAGGTGAAAAATTAACAAATCCGAGATCAAGTTTGCTGACAATAGGTTGGTTTTTGGTCAAAAGTTGGGTGATTAAATAAATTGGAATGAAAAACTCAAGTTTGCAGACTAAAGATAAACAGTTTCAAATTTGGAGATAAAAATATGACATAAAACCAAATTTAGGGACCACCGAGTGAGCAGGAAAACGCAAGCCGTGATCAAGATAGGCTTAGTACACCGCCATGAAGCCCCTATCACGAAAATCCCCACGATCATCTGGGTCAGCCAAGAACATGTTCAAATCCCCAGGAAGATTGTAACGTCAGGGAAATGACTTTATAACCTCAAGGGACACACAGCTTGGGACAGTCTACAAGCCCCAACCCACTTTATTTCGAGAGGAGCGAGAGGCCGGAGCAGATGAGCCATCCTCAAGAATTTCAATATCATTAAATTCCCAAGCGAAAGACGTCCCGAAATCGGCGGGAAAAGAGCGGTTTCCTCTTTTTGGAGTCATAATACCATAATAACACCGAAAAACGAGAAAAACGGAAGATATGAGAAGAAAAAGGCCAACTTGGGAAAAATAGCAGACAAAAGAAGTAAGAGATGAAGGGTAAAAATCAAGGGAAGCCCAAGAAATAGGAAGGAGGAAAATAAGCAAAGGGAAAAGGCAACAATGTTATGAAAGGCAACAACAGAACCAAGGAAGAATAAAGGGTTTCGCACAAGGAAATGGAGAAAGAAATGGAACAGACGAATCACATATCAAAAAGGAAAGAGAAGGCGAGGTGGTTGGAAAAAAAGAAGCGCCTGATGTCAGCAGAGTAAGTGAAAAGACCCCTGCCAGAGTCTGACGCCTTCCCATCAACCACCAATTTGGGAGAGCACAAATTCAAATTGCTTCACATTCCCGTCTAGGGTCCAGCGTACCTAAGGTACTTTGCAGCCCTCAGGTAAATCACGCACCGACGAAGACATTTAGTAGGTCCCAACCTCGACACTAAAAAAGGGTAAAAATACCTCACCCTTAGAAACACTAAACTCTTGCCCTTAGCCATACCAAGGCCAGACTTGGGGGACTAATTGATGGAACATGTATTGGACGAGGCCCAACCCACCAAACTTAAGGTCAGTCCACTACAGGATCCTAGCCCAACTCCCGCATAAGACCTCGAGAAGGAACCCTAGCACCTCCAGGGTTCCATGACCTCGGCCCAAGTTCATCGCCAAGCTTGGCCGACGGTACCGTAGAAGGGAAGAATAAGTCAAGATCCCCTCGAACTCTCCCTCTCTTTTCACTTGATAAGGATTAATAGTTGGAAGATTTACCTATCATACTATCATATATGTAGGAATCAGGTATATATCATTCTACCTTGCCAAGCAAGGTTCTCAGCGATATATACATAATGATACACATCCATAAAGGTACACAATATTGTGCAACCCTAATCACATTACTCCATATAGTGTTAACTGACTTAAGCGTCAAAACATCTTAGGGGAACCAATACCTACCTTTTCCGCAGGAAACTAGATTTGAGCATTGAGAACCGCCGAAGACATCAGCCATCCACTGGATCGTCGAATCGGTACTCATCAGGTTCCTTATTTTAATTTGTAGTTATATTGTAAAATTCACCAGGTTGTAGAAAAACAATGTAAGAGATAGAGATTTACACTAGCTAGTAAGGAACCCGGTGTAAGAGGTCCATCATTTGACATTCAAAATCTGGTGTTAGTGTCGATCATTAATAGTGGGTTTAGGAAAACCGAAGCCAATGAAGTGTGTTTTTATCATCCAAACTGGAATTTTTTCTACACAGTATTAGTACGTGGTGTTAATAATTCATTTTGTGGTAGTGTACTTTATCAAGTGCAACGCTCATCCATAGGCAACCTATTTCTTGACAGTGCAGGGGATTTAATTCATGCTACCTCAGGTCATCTAGGGCCGGCCACCAACATGGAAGCTGAGACACAGGGTCTACTTCAGGCAGTACTTTTTGCGGCAACCAAAGGTTTGAGGAATGTGCAATTTGAATTGGACTCGCAGGTTTTAATCAGCTACGTAATGTGGACAGCGAGGTGGCCTTGGCGTTTAGTGAGCTACCTACAACAGATAGTACAGATTGCAGGGGACATACAGTACACTTTTCAGCATGTTTGCAGAGAGGCTAACGCGACAACCAGAAAGCGAGTGCCACCCAACAACGGACTACCTACACAACGCTTGATTCACCTGGGGAGTTTAGGGGGCTATGCCTCCTGGAGAAACAGTGCATCCCATAAGTTAGAGTCGTCCAATTGCGTTAGGATTTTCCTCATGTATTTGTTTAATTTCTGCAGTATCATAGATTGCATTCACCGCACACAACGCCTTGTTAACGATGGTATTCTTAAGGGTAAGGCTCATTACGTTTGCCCTCCTTTGGGTGTAATTTTTTCCTTTTTTGAGAATTAATAAGAGGGTAGCAATCCCGCTAGCCACTTAATCGGTTGTTCCCTAAAAATAAAAAATAAAAAAATTAACTAAACAATTAACTTTTTCTACTATCTACAACTATTTTACATGTGTAGCATCCAAAATGAAAATGCATCCTGTATCAAAATCCATCACTTTTCCATGTAGATCCACACAATTTGGGGCAAAGTCTTGATTTGATGATACATGCATTCTTAACTCATACTATTTCGTTAATTATACAGTTTTAGAAATTAAGACCAAGGGGGTGTGGCTTGACTCCCCCCCCCCCCCCCCCCCCCCAATCCATTACTAATTGGGATAGAGAGATAAATATTTGGGATGATACAAGTTAAATTTCTGATTAAAAAAAAGTTTTAATTAAGGAAGGATTATATTTAAAATATATATGTCAAAATCAATTTAATTATTAAAATTTATGTTTTTATGTCCTCAACATGGATTTAAAATCTTTTACACCCTTTTTAAAACGATACTTATAAAAAAAATTTCTCATAGAAAGTTTGCTTCACGCCAAATTTTGTGAGTTTTAAAAGGAAACAAATTCGAGAATTAAAGGCAAAGGTTACCTTCACATGCCCTTGCTACCCACAATGCCAACATCATCCCTTAATCTTAAATGGTGAGATTTCTTTAAGTTTAAGGTGTAAAGATTGCATTTACTTTGAATCTCATTCTTGTCTCCTCAAACGTAATTACAAAACTTCTTGTGTTCTTGGGACTTAACAGTTGTATGTACAGTATTTTTATTTCTTAGTTATTTTGAAAATATGAAATAGTTAATCCATTAGTCCCTCACTTTGGCCTCCTTTTCGTGTTTCGAAAATTGAAAACATTCATTAATGGCGTTGGAAATCATCTAACAACAATTGAGAGAAAACAAAGAAACAATAAATATAACTGATTATAAAAGATTTGATCGGATAGTTATCACATATGAACCCAAACAGTATACCTAGTTTTCTAAACTGTAAATCTATACAAACTATTGATAAACATAATAGAAATATAAAATGAGAAAATCTCGTACAAACGATCATAGATATGACACTAATTATTGATGAAAGTTTTGAAACTGAATTTTTGACTAAGTCTTCATACACCATGGCCATGAAAGAATCACCATAACCAGGGATAAAACCACCATAGACATGGAGAAAAATACCATAAACATGGAGAAAGTAATGATGTGGGGGAGAAAACCTCTTTTTGCTCCTATTAGGGAGTCTAAAATTTGAAACTAAAGAAAATTAAATAAAATATATAAAAAATGAGAGCAAAATTGTTTCCCCCATTCTCCCGTGAGAGGACGGATATGATGAACTTTAGGATTTGGAGAGGGAGAGAGAATGGTGAGAGGGTACAACGACCCTCACTTGGCCCCTTAATTTGGGCTATTATCTCTATTAGGATTTGTCATATAAGATTGGGAGAGAAGAAGAACAAACAGAAAAAACCAAATAAACAAATACAATCCAAAACAATACCACTAAAAAATGCAATCCCCAATTGTTTACTGGTGTTTCACATTTAAAATAAAAAACTGGTCAATGGTGTTTCACTTTAGAATAAAATGAGGGGCAAATTACATGTATCTTCACTGAAATTTGGTCAAATTATGATTCAGTTTTTATGATTTTGAAAATTATAAATATCTCTCTGAATCATTCAAAAGTTTTTTTTGTTTGTATTTACTTTTTGACTAATAATAAGGGTGAAATTGAGCCGAGCTGAGCCAAGCCAAACTAGAGTGTTCAAACTCTGATTGTCTATTAAATAATTGAGTAAAAAATTCTATTCATGTTCGGTTATCTATTAAATAAATGAGTTTGATATGAACTTTTAATGAGCCGATACTAAACTTGTTCATAAAAGTTCATGTTCGTTCTTAGTCATAACTAACACAGATAAATTTTGTAATTCTAACCAAACCAAGGAGAGTATCGGTAATTTTTAAAATCATAGGGACTGATTTATAAATTGACCAAATTTCGAAAGAGGTAAATGTAATCTGTCCTGAAGTAAAACATTTATACAAACACTAAACATAAGTGATTTCACTCATATTTCCAATAAGTTGAGAAGAGAAAATGAAAGTTGGGGTGGTTAACAGAAAGGTCTTGTAACTTCAAACCTTGGGGATGCAAGGAAAGAAAAAAAAGACCATTTCAACGTTTTTTTCTTTGTTTGGTGCTTTCGTTCCTGCAATGTGCCGTACGAGAGGCCTTTTGCTTCGTTGGAAGAAATCCGTTATCGTTTTCTTAAATTCGTTACATAGTTGTTTTATTGATGTGGATGTAGTTTTGAGTGATCAAACTATCTGGTTAACGATTGAGTATGGAGAGCCAGACGTTTCTAAGCGATGGGTTCATGGGAGTTCTTTCCAAGGCTCATAAATTATGACAAAGAGTTTGCTATGGATTTGTCTAGGGTAAGGATGTACAAAAAAAAGTTGGTGAACCGATAACTGGACCAAAAATTGAATTAGTAAATTGGTTTGTAATTTATTTTAGTCGGTGTCAGTTAACCGATTGGGTACTGATTTTGGATGTTTTCTTATCGGTTAAACTGGTTAACCAATTATATATATGCTAGTTATGTCCTTTCTGTTCTTATGATAAATTTATTTATTTATAAATTATAATTAACATGTCTTATGATTTTACAAATTTATTTATATTTTTCTATTATGATACATAAAATTTTTCATATACATATAAAAGTGTTAAAATTAATACATGAATAAATTTTTGTTAAAGACTTTTTAGAATATAATAGCTCATTTAATGATGAGGAATAGTAAAATTTTAATTCATTTATTTTACTTTCATAGCTCATTTAATGATGAGGAATAGTAAAATTTTAATTCATTTATTTTACTTTCATATTAATTTATATTTTTAGAACACTTGTAATAATTATAGTTAAAACTTATGTTGGTTCAAAAAATAAATACAAAAGAAGATAAACTTTTTAAAAAATATCGGTTAATTGATTAAACTGAATTTCCTAGATAATCAATCCCTCCCGAGTAATGTTAAATTCACCCAAATTGTTCTCATCCCTATAGTACAGAGCCCGACAATGGTTACTTAGTTCAGTCTGATTAGTCTGTGTAATGTGATCTATTATATGCTTTGCAAGTGGTAGTTAACTGTATTCAAGGTGTGCTCTTAAAATAATTAGTGAAACACAGTCTGCTTTGACTGGCATATCACGAATAATATTATAATTTCTCATGAGACTCACCATTTGCTGGATATTTTATACAACAAGGGGATTCCAAATGAAAAACAACAAAAGAAACTCTGATAACTTCTAAACAACACTAATCTATTACAACATAAATAAACAAAGAAATGTCTTTTCAAATTGTGCTAGGTACTTTCCTTTAGGCTTTATTAGTCCTTTTTTAGTGTGCAAAGGTTTCGGGACTAATATCCTTATGGGATAAGATGAAGATAATTGTTAGAAGTCTGCACCGACTTAAACAAAAGCACCGAACAAGTGTGAAAAGTGCAAGAAAGACTTGAAGTTGAGAATGATTTCTTGTGTTCAGTAAATCCATCCTTAGGATCCTTATTTGTAGAACTCAAAAGGGTGTCATTCAATAGCCACAACTCTTACGAAGAGATAGGAAAAAAAGGGACTCAATTCGGATAAGAATTGATTCCGAAATCTCACTTTTCGTGCAAAGTTGCAAACTTTCAGAATAAAGGATATCGGTTCTCTTTGCTTCGTACAACCCGACATGCTAATTTGCACGGGTTTTCTTATAGTAAGCCTCGAGTCACTGGAACTCACAAAAGCAAGCCTTAAGCTACTGAAATTTGTGCGACCCAACATGCAAATTCGCACGAGTTTTGCACAGTTAGCTATCAATGCTGGTTCTCACTCCTTTATCCACTAAAATTATTGAAAAATCTCCAACAATCCCCCACCATTTTCCAGTTATTTGAAAAATTGCCTGTCTCTCAAAATTAAGAACTTTTCTTGATAACTTATGCATCAACCTTGGTGTCTTTTGATTGAACAAAAGCCTTAGTAAAAAGATCCTACAAACCTGTCAAACTAATTTGGTAGACAAGTTTTGAACCAACAGTCCATTGACAAGCCTTAATGTAATCACATACAAGTTCGCTTTCCCGCAAAATATTATAAACAACACATAACAACTATGAGTCTCAATCCCTTCATGAATGTTTCAAGGTTTAACCGAAAACCTTTTATGAATATTCATTATACATTCATATAGGCAAGTCTCACAATGCCCCCGCCATATAAGAATATCCAGCATTTTATTGCTTTCTCACATTTGGCCTTATCTTGGACTTGTTAAGAACTCCAAATTCAACATGTACTCTCTGGCGAGTTATAATGCTAAAATTATTAGTGTTCCAACCATTTAGACAATGTACATTTCGCTACATTGAATTCATAACTAGTAGTTTAACTAGCAATGAATTGAGGGTTCCATTGTAAATGATCTAGGACACGTTTCTTGATAAAAGATAATTTTTCCTATCAGTCCTTAATCCATTCTTTGGTTTCTCTAATTTGGCTTAACCAAACTCTCTCATTCAGTGTTCAAATCACTAATCCAATGATTACTTAATCTTATAGATTAAAACTCCCCCATTTAATGATTTTAATATGGATTATTAATCCATTCTCATTGATGTCTCTTTGTATCAATCTACAGATGCTTCCTTTACAAATGTTCATCCTCCTTTATGTAATCATACAAGCAATCAAATTGCATTTATACAATTCATTGAAATATACATTTAATTAAAATGTCACAACCTAATTTTCATAAGTTAAGTTCTACAAAATTTGTACATATATTTACAAATTAACTTGGAACTTTAAGACTTCAATGCATGTATTATGAATTTAATTATGATCAAACAATCATCCATTCATTATAGCATGTAAGACAAAGCATGTTACTTCTATAGTTATCTAACTAACATGCTTCAAATCATTCCATAAAGTCATGTTCATTTCTTTGGTTGCATATGGAATTCAACATGAACTACGAATCATGCATTTAAAACTGCAATAATAAATTCTAGTTCATCAAAGTAAGTAATTGTTTTAGTCCATACAATAACTGTGTATCAAACTGCCTAAACATGTTATCTAAGTTATAATAAATATAATACAATCCTTCACTTAATTCTTATCTCAATTCAGTAGGCGAACGGAGTTTTAAGAATTAAACATAAGGAAAAGTAACATATTATATTTTCTAGTAAACAAACATGCATGAAGCAACCAAATTTTCTTAAGGTAATCATGCACTATATGTGAAACCCGAGATTTTTATGAATTAAATTTCTAGAATCTTAAGGTGAATTTGGCGATTAAATAATTTCGTTATGAGAAATTATTGTCTATAGGAGTAAGTGTGTAGTGTTGTGTGTAATTTAGTTGTAAGGGCAAAATGGTAAATTTTCCACCTACCCGCTCTGCGGTAAAAGAGTTGAGTTAGTATAAGTTTAATTGGGAATAGAATTAACTTACTAGTTTCGTTGCGATAATTTAGTGGAAAATTGACATAATCCTTAATTAAATATTTTAAGGATAAAGGATAATCATCCTACGCTAGATTGAATTTAAAAGTATTCACATTATCTGATTACTCCTAACCTACCGTCAAACAAAAATGAGAGAATGGATTGTATTACATCTCTTATTTATTTGAACAAGCAATTATCTCCAATCATCTAATTAATTAAATAATATGGGGGAATAAAATGAAACCTAAACCCTAATTTCCAAATAATTTCGGCTGCACAAGATCCATATAAAATGAAAAATATGACCTAATGCTATCGTGAAGGAAATTCAGCTTCTTGGTTTTCTTCTCTTCTTCTCCCAAATTGTCACCAACCCTCCATATTCTTTCTATTGTGCACTAGACAAAGGATGAAGGAAGAGCATCACAACACTACAATTGAAGGAAAAATGAAAGTGTAAGTTAAGTTTTGGTCCAACGACCTTTGTTCATCGTTTCTCTCCGTTTAATCCGTTCTTTTTCCGTTCCATGGTTTGGAAAACCATATGATTCTACTACTCATGTATAAACCATTGATTCCTAATTATTCCAATCTGGATCTGTAATCTGTATGAGAAGGAAAAAGGAAGAGCATCCCAGCACTTTAATTGAGGAAAAAGGAAAGTGTAAGTTCAGTTCTGCCCAACGAACATTACTTGTCGTTTCTCTCCATTTTATTCAATTCTTATCAGTTCAATGGTTTGGAAAACCATATGAATTTAACTCTTGTACGTACATAAATCTTTCCTAGGTACTCGAATCCGCATCAGTTAAAAAGGAGAAGGATTTAGTTGACTGCAAATCACATCGTCTTATTAACTCATTCCGATCGGTGTACCAGATCTGATCTTTTCGTTAGTTATCCTTATATAAGAATAATTTTGAAAAACTGCACTTACCATATCATTATATATATATGTTAGGAGTATGTGCAATCATCTTTTAACATATGATTTTTCTTTCTTGATAGCTAGCTTTTCATAGTATAGTTTCGTAGCTTTACTATGGAGTTTTATCAAATTTCATAATATTTGGACGAACCGTTATTGAAATATAGATTTTACAAAATTCCCTGTCTGCTGGAATCAGATTCAGCAGAATAGCAAATTTCTAAAAATCACTATAAATAGAATATGGAGATTTTGAACCAAAAATTTTCACCACTTGTTTCCAGAATACATATCTATAATTTTCTAAAATTTTGTAGCAAACCGATATGTGGATTAAGAGATATATAGGTGTAAAGTAGACTGTTATGTAGTGTCATTTTTCAAGAAACTGAAACTTGCAAGTGAAATATTTAATGATCTCTTTGTCGAAAAGCTCTGAAATTTTTACTGTACCTTCTAGGTACCTATATCTAGCATTTTGTAATTTTTTGTGAAAATGCAATGTTTATTTTTTTGAGTTATGAAGTTTTAAAATTGACTGATCACCACAGTCCTCTTCTCAGAAAAATAGCAAGTTAAGATTCTTATATCTAACTTGTCTTTTATCCAAAAATTCTAAATTTTTTATTGTACCTTCTAGGTACCTGTATCTATCATTCTATAAAGTTTCATGAAAAGGCTATGTTTATTTTTTTAGTTATGAAGTCTTAAAGTTGATTGATCGCCACAGTCCCCTTTTTAGAAAACCATCAAGTTAAGATTTTTATATCTAACTTGTCTTTTATTCAAAAATTTTGAAACTTGGACAGTAGTTATTTTGGAATGTCCTTTAGCTACTGGTCAAATTTTGTATCAATTCGATTTCCCAATTATGAGAAAAGAGATTTTAAACTTTACCTAGCAGACCAAAAAACTATTAAGTTTTTAATTGAAAATGGTTGCCGGAACTCCAAATGATTTGGACCTTTTCCCAAAACTATTTTGAAATGTTTTAAAGCCACAAACACATCATGTTTTAGTGTTTACCCACCTACATGAGTTTGATATTAAAAGAGTTGGCTTTTAATAAATGATTTTGCGAAAAGCCCAGAAGACCTGAAATATTTTCGAAACTTGGCTTTTAATAAATGATTTTGCGAAAAGCCCAGAAGACCCGAAATCATTTCGAAATCCCTTTTGACAACTTTAGGTCTCACAAGTGATCTCTTTAGTTCATCTCTGTTTTTAGAAATCAGTAACCACTCGAAACATGATCAATAGTTTTTCGATGTAGAAAGCTATTTAAGTTACCCGATATCCTCTTTGGTGTCGATCCTTATCTCGATATCGCTTTCGATAGCCTCTCGACATTGAACATTCCCAAAACTTGAAACATGTTTTATAAATTTGCACTTGCACAAATATGCTTATCTTAGTATATACCGTAATTAGCCTTAGTAAATAACTCACAGGTTAATTACTTTGGAACCTTTTCGTGCTTGACCGAGATTGACTGGCTTGCAATAGTTGGACTTTGACCTCGTTTACACAAGGTGAGGGATTTACTTGATATATTCATAAAAGTTTAACTGAACTATATTTAGTATGCATGTAAATATACCATTGATTGCCGGACTAAAGTAAGAGGTTGCCCACACCTTAATTGCATGTAAATAGAACTGAATTACTTGATTTGCTACATATGCAATGTATACCTTATTGATTGCTAGATTTACTACATATGTGATGTATGCTTATGTGCTACGTGCATGTTTGACATGATAACAGCTCAAAGTTGCTTGTTTTCCAAACTTGATGTGAGGTAAGTATACTTATCTGCTACGTGCCTGCTTAACATGGTAATGCCATGATTGATTATGTTATGCCATACTCAGCGTGACTTGACTTGAATGAGCGTGACTTGCTATGATCATTTGAATACTTGCGATTCTATGCACCTAATATGAAAGCATGACATACAAGCTATGAAGGGTGGTGCCTTCTCAGAGTAAGTTACATGTCATCTAGGAATGCATAATTGCTTTTAGAGATGTATGCCCATGAACACATACATGCATCATGCACTGGTCAAAAGAAAGGATTAGGCCCGTCCCAAGATAAATGACATCTAGGACTGCATGAATGCCTCTAGAAATGTATGATGCATCCTAGGGTTACCATGATCACCTTAGCGTGAAATGGGTCGTAGGACCTATCAGATAAGACTTGGGCGCCAAGTCTTCCCGTTTGACTAGATAGTAGCCGCTTGTCTGCTAGGTAGGGATTGCCGGCGAAAGTTGTGTCGCAGTTAGCCGACACTCCTGCTATATGAGAGGAACACCCATTTTGGCTCAAATTGTAAAAAGGCCAATGATCCATACCTGGTTCTACCGATACGGCTGCCATAGGGACAATGTGCTTTGCAAACCATCACACCAGAACAACTCGATACTCGAATAGATTCTGACCTAGCTTTAATATGAGAAAGCTAGACCGTGCAATTTGCCCGCTAGGAGTCTAGCGGCTAAAATATGGTGCATATGAAAGTTGCATCTATGCTACCATGCCATTTTAGTATCTACTATAGAGAATAGAGATGCGTGACTTGCTTGCACTGATTATTATGCTCTGCTATAGGAAATAGAGATGCATGACTCACTTGATTTGCTTGCATTGATTATTATGCTCTGCTATAGGAAATAGAGATGCATGACTCGCTTGACTTGATTGCCTTGATTATTATGATCTGCTATAAGAACTAGAGAGGCATGACTTGCTTGATGTGCTTGAATTGCTAGATATGATTCCGCAATTATAATATGAAGTCCGTGTGGACGATTTGCATTTGACTTGATTATATTGGGTTGTGATTTCCTGGTCATACTTCTTGCCTTGTCTTTACACCTGCTATTTGAAATATCTACATGGCTTTGATGAGAAAGATATTTTGAAAACATAGCTCAAACTTGTCGCTTAACTTTAAAATAGCTATCTGGATTTGGAAACCGAAAATGTGTTATTTTGGTATATACCGATTGAGTAACTGATTTTGACTTGAGCTCACCAGAGCAATTTTAAAAGTATACTCGATTTGGCGACCGCTGTATATTTTATTGAAATGTATTCTCTTCAATAAAGCTTCTTGAAAGTTTAACCGTGACTTTTTGAAAATGGATTTTGAACTCGACACTTCCATATAGTTTTGGCTACATATGTTCCTAAAAACGAAAACTGTTATGGCCTCGTTTTTTAGAAGCAACGGTGGGTAATTTTTCGAAGCAGAAAACCCGATGTCTCTCACTGAGCTTAGTGAAGCTTATCCCTTTCATATTATATCTTTTGAAAGTGATTGAGTATGAATGTAGGCTTGGCTCGACACGATTAGTAGTGAGGTCGATAGAAAAGATTCGAATATTTAGACTTGTATTAGACCTCGCTAGAGTGATGTAATGAGAAGATTTGTTTTGCACTTCCGTACCTAGACTTTTATTATGTAATAATAATTATTAGAGAATTATTAATTACTAACCTGTACCGACTTGTTGGGCGAGAAACCTGAATGACGGTTCTCGAACCGGCTCGTGCTTCCTCGTCGGGAATGGCTTCCGAGGAAAGGGGGGTCGGGCTGGGGCATCACACTATAGATAGTCACAAGATCATTTATGATTTACACTTTTACACAAACAAAACATGCTTTCAAACTACTACCTATAATACATCAAGTTTCTTATATTTGATATAGTATAATCCTTAACTTAATTCTTTTCCAAATGTATGCATAAATGGATTCTAAGAATTAACCATAAAGATATCAATATTATACCTTTCAATTATGAATCAAAACAGTTCACCCAAGAAAGTTATGCATTTAGTCACCATGTTTTTCATAAAACCAAAAACATGTAAAACTTTTATGAATTAAGTTTTTCACTTATACACTTTCAAGTAATTTTTGAAATAATTTGTGGAATTTATGTATAACATAATTAAATCTAATCATGTACTCATAATTCACAATATGCATATTAAACATATTTTAGCATACAAAATAATCCATAAACCAAGTTTTTCCAAGTATACAGTTTCAATTTTTTTTTTTGAAACAACATGTATAATGAATTTATGAAAAATATAGTTATATCAAAATCATGTAATCATACTTCATGAAAACATTTCATATAACTAAATAAATCATAAATTCTATAACAACAACTATCATGCATTCATTTGTTTAGAAAAGAAGCAACAAATAACACAATAATAAATGTATACTTATCTCATTTTATTTTGTGATTGCAGTCCTCACATCTTTCATTTTGGATGCCACCAAAATATGCAGACCAAATCCCTTTTGTTGTTGAATTTCTCATCTTTCTCTTCTGTTTTGCTGCTTCGGAGTGTTTGGAACATTAGAAATCTTCCAAGACACAAGAGATGATGCATATTTTTCTTCCAACAAATGAAATTTCCACCATCAAACCTATCTAGTTTCACTATAGAAGAAGTAAGATCCTTCATGTTGCTTGCCATCATCTGGTAATAAAGCCTAAAGATTGTTGGATATTTTATACAACAAGGGGATTCCAGATGAAAAGCAACAAAAGAAACTCTATTAACTTCAAAACAACACTAATCTATTACAATAGAAATAAAAAACAAATGCCTATCCAAATTGTGCTAGGCACTTTCCTTTAGGATTTATTAGTCCCTTTTAGTGTGCAAAGGTTTCGGGACTAATATCCTTATGGGATAAGATGAAAGACAATTGTTAGAAGTCTGCACTGATTTAAACAAAAGCATAGAACAAGTGTGAAAAGTGCAAGAAAGACTTGAAGTTGAGAATGATTTCTTGTGTTCAGTAAATTTGTCCTTAGGAGCCTTATTTATAGAACTCAAAAGGGTGTCATTCAATAACCACAACTCTTACAAAGAGATAGGAAAAAAAAAGGGACTCAATTTGGATAAGAATTGATTACGAAATCTCACTTTTCGTGAAGAGTTGCAAACTTTCAGAATAAAGGATTGCATCAGTTCTCTTTTTTGCTTCGTACGACCCGACATGCGAATTTGCACGAGTTTTCATACAATAAGTCTCGAGTCACTAGAACTGACAATAGCAAGCCTTGAGCTACTGAAATTTGTGCGACCCGACATGCTAATTTGCACAAGTTTTGCACATTTAGCTCTCAAGGCTAGTTCTCACTCCTTTATCCACTAAAATTATTGGAAAATCTCAAACAGCATTAGATCAAGATACAAGGTTCGGCCATTCACGGGTTTCCGGACAAAAGTCAAGCATATACTTCAACTTCACCTGTTAAAAAATTGCAATAAATTTGAAATTTTATGGTTTGAAATCTAAAAATGAAAAAATTTTATTACTATTTCTTAATCATCTTTAACTCTTATAAAGTCATATCAATTCCACTGGGTAGATATGGGTCTAAGAAAATCGCTAAAAGCAAGAATTAAAATCTCAATTTTTAGAAGTCCTTGTTTAGACATTTGCTCATTCAAAGCCTAATTTTTGGAGTCTCAAATACTCCCTCTATTCTTTTTTTAGGTGTATTGAGATTGACACACTAATTTTGAAAATGAATGAACTATCTGCTTTATCTTTCATTGTCTTTGGAAAAATAAATATGTGCAATTAATATGATGCGATATGAGAGAAAAAAATAAAATAAAATGAGGACGTTGAGCAATTAAAAAAGAATGGGCTGGAGTAGGTGTGAATATATAATGCCTGTACTATTAGTAGTTCAGACATGCACTTCAACAAATTAAATACAAATACTGGTATTAAATACTTCTAGTATTAAATACCTTTTCAATTAAAATACTCAGTAGAGTATAATTTTATTGGTTAAAATAGGTGTATATAAAATAAGATGTTCATTTTTGTTTTTTTTTAATTCGTCACTATATCAGAGTCTTATCATTTATTACATTGAAGTCAAGGGCTGTAGGCGGTGGTGGAGCCACGTTTAGTGCTAGTGGGGCAATTCTCAAATTTCTTCTTTTACTCTACAAAATTTGAAAATATTTGTATTTTGCTCCACCAAAAATAAAAATAATAGGGATAAATACTTATAACAAATAATTTTGCCCATCCAAACATTGGGGGCCTAGCTTTGCCACTGGCTGAGGGAAAGAATGAAGTTAAAGAGTAGCTTGCAGGGTCCCTGCACTCTAAATAGGCAGGGGAAGAACGAAGTTGTGGAGCCATCTTGCGGGGTCTTGTCAATGTGGGCTCTAAATAGGCAGAATGCAAGGAAAGAACGAAGTTGTGGAGCTGTCTGCGGGATCTTATCAACGTGCATTTTAAATAAACAGAAGTGATAAAGATATGAATTGAACTCTAAATTTTTGATGGTTCATTATAAGTCATAATCGTTAAAGCACTAACTTGTTCATAGATGTTGATTGATTGTACGAAATGAATGTCCTTTTTTCCCCCTCTTTTTATAGCCGAGAATGGGAAATATCATAGCATTTTTTGTGGCATGTAAAGTTGAAACGACTTGTAAAAGGGGCAGCCGACGTTTTCATAGTAGAGTATGTAAGGAACAATATTTGGAGTTTAGTGTAAGTACAGATGAACCGTGTTTGGTCGGAGTTTGGACCACAAGAAGAACAAGAAAAGACGTGGTCAAAAGGGCACGCAAACAATCATCAACTCGTTTTGCGTGTGCACTCATTTTAGTTTGAGGGAGTCTCATGCATATCCGTCCGTACGATGGCCGAAATTTTTTATACGCGTTTTTTCATAATAATGAAAGCCTAAAGTTAATATTATATAGTACATCATATGTTAAATTCAATAAGCGATACATGAAGATATACTTATTACGTGATACAAGAAAAGTTAAACGTGACACATCTCTAACTAAACTTAATTTGCAATACATTAAAAGCCAAATTTGATACCTTGTACTTCAGTAGTTAAATCATAACTGCACTACATTAACAACTAAATTCGATATATAAGAAGATAAACTTAATATGCTAGACACCAAAAACTAATATCAATACGCATGTTTCTATAACACTCACGCGATACTTTTAATGCTAAATTTGATACACAAACTGTCAGATGCGTCGGATACAATTATTTACGTTTTAATTTTTACTCTTGGGTTGACTCTAAATTTACTTAAATTGGCGAATTCTCAATTTCAGAGCATTCTTTTGGAACATGAAGTAGTACGCCATAATGTGCTTATCTGGTACTTAATTTATCACACAAGGAGAACAATTCAATTCCCCTCCATTTAAAGGGACCACACCCTCCAACCCAAGGAAAAAAGAAAAAGAAAAAAAAGTTAAAGAAAAGGAAAAACAATCCGATTCTTGGTCAAAAGCTCAAATTTTGGACCTCCATATCTGTACCTTTTCAAATTTATGATTTAAAAATCTCACGGGTGACCAAAATTACCATTATTTTCTATTTGTTTTCATTTTTCCCTTTTATGTTATTCCTGTATAGAGATTTAATTTGATAAGGCAATTCTTTATTTATAAGTATGGTGTGAAAAGTTATTAAATACAACTGTTGCATTCGCACAAATAAGATACATTCCATTTTAATCATTAGAAGAGTAATGTTTTCAATATAAAAAAAAATACTCCGTATTTGTCTTAATAAAACCGTCATATTCTATTTTTTATATTCTATAACCTTACTAATACTCTATTAATTATTATTTTATTTGTTTCATTAGAATAGTCTACTTTCAAAAATATTTTTTTATTCTAATAGAAGAATTCACTTTTATTTATTTTTTTTTACTCCTCTTACCTTTACTAATATAATCGTGTGTGATTTATAATTAGCTCATACTTAATACTCCTCCCGTCCCCACTCAAAGAGTCCACTTTTAATTTTTTTTCTCCCATTTAAAGAGTCCACTTTGAATTTATTTACAATACATACCTTTATTAATATAACAATGTGTGGTTTACAGTTAACCCTTACTTCTAAAGTAAGGATATAAGTGAAAAATATAATGGTAAATTACTTAATTTAAGTGTTGTACCTCACAACCCATAATAAGTTGTACACATTTCAAAGTGGACTATTTGAGTGAGATGGAGGGAGTAATAAATATATAGATGGAATAAAGGATGTTAAATTAGTTATTTTAGGTGTTGTAATTTGATATTAATAATAAGTTATATATTGGTCAAAGTGAACTCTTCTAATAGAACGAAATGAGTATATATATATATATATATATTTAGTTCACAATTAAGTTATATTAAGGGATTACTTACATTATCTTTCCTAATATTCATGAAATTCCCAATATCCACTTATGCTTGAAAATGTTACTAATATCTCCCTTGACGTGGTTGTTACTTCAATACATCGTCTGATTTAATTTTATTACTGTATACTCCTTCCGTTTCCAAATAAGTGGTTATTATAAGAAAATTTTTTGTTCCCAAATAAGTGTCTTTTTACATATTTCAATACAAAGTTTTTAAAAAATTTCAACATTATCCCTTATTTAATTGATCTCATTTAATAATATTAATTATAATATCATTTTAAATGCACATTTACATTACACACATTCTCGTTTAAACTGTAGTTAAACAAGAAAACATAAATATGGATAAAAGAAGAAATTCACCCATATCCTTAATTTGTGTAATTTTCTTATAATAGTCACTTATTCAAAAACATTATGTCACTTAAAAGATATATATATACTATATATGTATATCTTTTAAGTGACATGAATAATTCCATTCGTTTTATATATATTTGGAACCACATAAGAATGTACATGTCAAAGGTAAGAAAATATAAATTACTATTGAGGTCTACGTTCCTCCCTAAAAGTTTTCAAAGGCTACATGCTATGTGAGGAATTGAGGATGATCAATTTTACTTTTAAATTTAAAAAAATAAAATAAAATGAACGGCTGATGAAAAATATTTTAGAAGGGTTGACGAAAAAAACGCGGGGGTGGGTACTCTCGTGCTCACATGCTTACACCATAAATTAGAGACTAATGGGAGTTTAATTAAAGAATGACAAAAAAGTCAATTATCAGCGCGTATGTCGTTCCCATTTCAGGTGGGCTAGCTGTGACAAAATGAGCAATGTTTAATAGAAAAATGAATGACTAAACAGTAAAATTCAGGTATAATTTTTGCTTTTGGGCATTCTTTTTACGTTTTCGTTTTTGTTTTAACGATAAATTTAATATATTATAATAAGTTTTTATCATTTTTAATACAACTTTTTATTATTTAACTATATATTTTTATATTTTTAATACACTTTATACATTATAAAATTAATTTTCAAAACTGTTTTCAAATTCATGAAAAAGAACAGCTCTTTTGTTTAGTTAGTTGTCACGTGCACAACTAATAATTAATGAAGTCTGAAAATGACTCATAAAAAATTGTATACAATAATTAAAATTATAAATAATTTGACATTACTTTTTCTATTGACGTTCTTACTTTTTAAGTATGTTAATTATAGATGACACATAATTATTTGTGTATAAAAAATTAAAATTATAAAAACGTAATTTTTTTATCAGGACAAAACATTTGTTAAAACATGAGTTTTTCAATTAGATAAATAGAGTATTATTTTATGAGGTGTGTCAGGTCGTTCAATTTGATCTCTGCTATTTTATATTCTATTCATCATATATAAAAAGTCATATATTTTGAATTGCATATTGTAACTCAAAAATAGTAGTATCGTAATTTATTTCAAATCTTTGACAAGTTCTTGCACCATGGGAAATTGGGGATGACACATCCCCTAATATACTATGACCCCACAAGTTTGCATAGAAAATAATTTAGAGTAAATTATTATTTTGTATACTTCAATAAGCTGTGGGATATTCCCTTGATAATTAAAGTTTTTATGCCAATGAGAGTATGATTCCTTACATGGTAAGGGCTATCTTTTTGGGTGTTATCATTATAAGAGGAAAATTTAGAGAAGCAATTAATAGTCGTGTTTGGTCTTAATTTGTAGCGATTGACCATAAATAGTTTTATGATTTTCATACATTAATCTCGTCTAGGCTTCAGCTTTGAAGCAGTGTCGTGGTTAGATATGGATCGGAATGCTAACTAGTTGAGAGAAATTATGAAAGTGTTAGAAGGCAACTCGATCAAACCAAATGAAAATGTCAAATGATGTCATAACAAATTTTGACTACATATATATATATATATATATAATATTTAAAAATATTATGATTAATTAAAAATATATTCTAAATTTAAGAATTTGCCTTTTATTTTCCAGGTCAACTGTGAGTCAAATGAAACTGAATTTTGACCGGATGATCAAATTCGATTTTTAAACAAAACTAGACCAAGCTATAGTAGAGGGTGTAGAGCAGGGACGGAGCTACATTCTTGCTCCCACCACAATTATTTTCAAAAAAATCCAAATATTATGTAAATATTAAAAAAAAAATAGCTAAAACATTGATTTTGCCCCACCAATAAACTAAGAAAAGTAAGGGCAAATGTGAAAACAAATTAAAATTGTATTTCACTCATTAAAAATGCATTTGTTGTAATGATTACCAATACTTTTAACGAATTTTAAGTTTGTTAGAGTAAAATATGAGTTAAAAAATCAGCCCAACAAGCTTTCAAATGTGGTTATATTTTCATTTTTCTTAAAAATACTTTAATGTAATATAAAAATTTTATTTATGACCAAACCCATTATTAATTTATTCACACCACCTTACATAGTTTAATTGCATTTCACCCATCATGCGTTACCTCAGAAAAGAAATTAAATTCCTTAATCCTAATCTAAGCATGATGTGTGATTAATAAATATTTTAAAAAAACGTGAAATTTGATAATGTCAGGGAACCACAAGTGGGATTAACTTACGAATGAGGTCGTAAACAAGATTAATTATTATATTCTATTTATTTTCCAAAATATGGACTTTTCAACCAATTAATTAAAACATTTGATTAATTAAACATATAGAAATTAAATTAAGGTTCAAACATTTATAATTAGGAACAAGAAAGAAGGTTGAATGTTGATTCTAGGAATGGACCAAAATTTCCAAAGAGAATACAGACAGAGAAGTAAAATTCGTCTAACGGCGACTTCACTTCTATATATATCTTCATGTTCACATTTATCCAATTAATTAATCAACCAGCAGGGTTGACTTTATTAAGTTCACAAACCAAAAGACAAGAATCAGTTGACTTTCCTTTTTTTTTTTTTTTAGAATCAGCTGACTTTTCATTAAATTGGGAAGATGCAAATTATTAAGATGTCGGCAGCAGAATACTCCTAACCAATGTTGTATTATACTCCCTCTCTGTTCCATTAGAAGAGTTAAATTTGATCAATGTACAATTTATTATGAATGTTAAAGTACAACACTTAAATTGGCTAATTTGACACCCTTTATTCTCTCTATATATATATCATTACTTATTAAATATGAACTAATTGTATATCACATATGATTATATTAGTAAGGGTAAGTGAAGTAAAAAAATTAAAAGTGAATTCTTCTATTGGAACAAAAATTATTTTCCAAAATGAACTCTTCTAATGGAAAAGATAGAGTATTAATTTAGCTATATAATTAATTAATAACTACTTTAATTTATTATTAACTTGCTCTTAAATATATGTGTACAGCTAGCATTTATTGAACTTTTGACGACTCCAAATAATAAGACTAAAAACAAAATGTAGAAATACATCAGAATTCAGATGGAGTACTAGTCTTTGAGGAATTAGAAAATTGAAGAATTAAAACATATTGTAGTTTTCTAAAACTTATTTTAATCTATATTTTAATGGTTGTACTTATCTAATGTAGATATAGTTATTTCTTCTTTGAGTCATGTTTTAAATATTAATTGAATTAATATTACAATCATAACTTTTAATACATGATGGTAAAAGTAGTACAACCGATGTTAGTTTTAAATAAAAGAAAAAAAAGAGAAAAAAAACAAATAAATAAATAAAGAAGGAGGAGGAAGAAGAGGTTAGAATGAAGATAGAATTATTTTTTTTTTTTACCATCGATCAAAAGTTTTTTGGGTTATGAAACACGTACAATTATATATATGTGTATATATATAGTATATATATATAACCCTAAACCAATATAACTTGTGAAAAAGTCAAAAAAAAAATTCTTGAAAATACGTAGTATAATTTTGCATTTTCACATATTAGAATCACATTGAAGAATCAGATAATGAAATGTCAACGAATTAATTAATTTTTGTTTTATAAAAACAAAAAGAAAAGAAAAAAGAAGCAGTCACATGAAAAAAAGTCATGAGGACCATGCGTTTTGGTTACTTCTAAAAGTCACTCAATCAATAGATGGCAATATTGTGGTCGACAATAATCTAATTGCAACTTGCAAGTAACTAATGACCTTTTCTTTTGGGTTCAAATGCATGCATGCATGTACGTTAACATTAGTACAACATTTGTAGCAGGATTCAGCTAACGTTAATACTATGAACGAGTTAATACTCTAACGGTAGGAGTTCGATTCCTACATTTGTCAGTTCTACTCATTTAGAGTACAAGCTGAAAGGACTCTGCAAGAGTCACCTATTTCGGTTTTTTCCTTTGCTCATAGTCTCTGCTTTCGATATAATAGATAGGACTATAAAATACAATGGTAAATTTTAAAAAAAAAGACGAAAAGAAAAAAAAATAACGTTTATACTTAGTCAGTCATTTGAAAAGTGCAATTTTGTCTCTACCATCACAACTTGCAAGTTTTTGCAATTAATCGAAGTAAAATGTACGTCCATTTTATTAATTAATTTTACGCGTTTGGTCAAAGCTAAAGCTAGCTAGTTGCGATTCTTAATCTATATATTCTGTACGTGGCTAATGGCTATGTTTATAATATATTTGTATCAACAAATTGACACTATTTTATACACTAATTAACTTGTTAAAAGAGTACAATTAAGCCCCCTTTTGCTTATAATAATAGCAATTTGCGCGAATGAAGTTCAATTTTAGTCCTCAAAAGTGTCACACAATCACACACGTACGTATACGTATAGTATAGATGGACTCATCGTAAATTTTCTATTTCTTTCCTTTTAAAAGTCAAATTATATTACTTTATATGTTTTATCAATTTTAGCATTAAATGTGTTATGTTCCGAATATTATTTTCAATATCGAGTTGATTTTTAAAACACCAATATATTCAAATTTGTTTTACGCGGCACTTTTGCAATACACTTCGAAACATAAGCACACTACAAAAGATTATGCAACATTAATTTGCCCCCCTATTTCCAAAATCAAAAATCAAATTCTTAGTTCTTTAATATGTCTCTTTTCACCACGTTTATTGTTTGAAATATGACTCTTTCAGTCCGACAAAGAAAAATACTTTCCCCGTTCTGTTAGAAAAGTCTATTTTGTAATATTAAAAACAGTACTAGAAAGTATACTCTTCTAATGGAACAGAGAGGGTACTACTTATCTTAAAATATAATATAAAATTCACAATAAAAAATACTCTCCCCATCCCACTCAAAGAGTTCACTTTGAAATGGGTACAACTTATTATGGGTTGTGAGGTACAACACCTAAAATAAGTAATTTATTACCATATTTTTCACTTATATCCTTACTTTAGAAGTAAGGGTTAATTGTGAACCACACATTGGTATATTAGTAAGGGTATGTTATGTAAATTCAAAGTGGACTCTTTAAATGGGACAAAAAAATCTTTTGAAAGTGAAATATTTGAGTGGTAAGGAAGGAGTATTTGAAATATCGTGATGTTGTTATTGTCATGTTGGGTATCATATTGGAACACATTTTCAGTTACTTGAGATTATCTATTATACATAGATTTTAGAGACGGGCGTGAATTTCCTATATTTTGCCAAAAAACTATTATTTATTTGATATGTTGACATCCATTTCATTGAAATGCCAATTAACTTATCATAACACATAAAATGTTGCATCACCCAAAATGATCATGGAATATTTATATTTTTTTTCATTAGTCACTATTCCAAAGAATAAGATTAGTTATCGGATAAACCCAGGATAAAATAAGAGCAATGATGAAGTGAATTCGAACCTTGTATTAATGAGTGAAGGGAATACAAAGGAAATGAGTGAAATACAACTGAAGTATGGAAGAAGGAAAATGTTTACAAGTAGATGAAAGATTTTCAAGACTAAGGTTTTTTTTCTCGATGCCTTTGAGTGATGGAGTTCCGTCCTTTTATAGCGGTGATGAATTAGCTGGATTTGAATTTGGTTTTGAGTCTGCTTTCATTTGGAGTCCGGGATCATGAGTCCGCCGCCCTACGTCATTGAATGCTTCACTTTAGTACCTGTAAATTTACAAAAATGCCCCTTTAATTATTTTTGCGGGTCTTTCGTACTTTTTTTTTTTTTTTACATTTCAAAAGGATCCTGAGCTAAAGGACCCCCAAATGGATCATTTGGATCCAAAAGATTAGTTACCGGGAGTTTTTCTTCTTTTTCGAGTTGTTTCATTATTTTATACATTTGATATAATTTTTTAAAATCTTCATCATCATTTTCTTTTTGAGTTTTTTCTGGAGTGCGAGCAGTTGAGTTTTGAGAGGATTGAGTTATTTGAGTAAGGTGTTGTTGCAGCAACTTGTCTGGAATTTGAGTGGTAGATTGAGTCTTGGCTGGAGTATCATGAGTAATTGATGGTGATGGATTTTCCTTTGAAGCATCTTTAACTGCCTTTTTGAGTGTTGGAATGGATTGAAGATAACTGAGAACCAAATCAGGTCCACAATTATCGCTGTTGTAGTTTGGCCACCATTTGATGCGGAAATCACGGATAAGTGCACATGGGCGTCCTTGAGTGATTGGCTTTATCTGAAAACTCCAAGTAAAAATCCAAGGAACCCTGAACTCTGCATGGAAAGCAATTGGAGTACGAAAACCTAACGAGAAGACATATTTCTCGCGTAGATTTCTAAGCCATTTTTCCGCCATTGGAGTATAAATTTAATTAGTAGGACCAAAGTAATCCCACCAGTCATAAAACCAATCAGGAAAATTAGTTTTATCACAATTTGACGTAAAATTGATAAACCATGAGTGATCAAAACCCCTATAATAAAGAGCCCAAGACCAGGCTAGAATTTAATCAAAGTAGTTAAACCCATCTGGAATATAATTAATCGAGAAGGAGTGTCGTGTATGAATTGAGTCAAATTCTCTAGGATGGCGAATGTTTTTTATCATAAACTTTGAGTAAGAAATACGATCTGGATTGTTTTTATCTGGAATATGAGTAATATCTACAGAATTAGTATCCACAATAATGAGTTCATAGTATGTTTGAGTTTTAGAAATATCGTCAGCAAACCACTGACAGTTTGGCAAAAATAGTCTTTGAGTAAAGTTTTTAAGGGTAGGGATATCTGGTGGAGTAGTGTATGGAGTTTGGACAAGATATTCGTATTTGGATTTGGTCACATAAGGAGTAGCAGATGGTTTTTGAATTGGAGAATTTTGGAGTTTAGCAGAAGGAGTTTGTGCAGCATGAATATATGTAAGTGGTGGAAAGTCTGGAATTTGAGTAGTTGGAGTAAGTGGTTTGGGAATTACTTCCCTTTTCATTTCACAATCTTTAACAGATTTTGGAGTAAGTGGAGTAAGAGCAGAAGCCGCCGGGGCTTTTCCCCGATCTTTAAAAGACATTTTGTTTTCCTGTAAGAAATTCACGAGTAAGAAAATCGGGTAAAGAATTAGATGAGCCTTTGATGAATTCAATATTGAAATCGAAAACAGATAAAATTGCTTGCCATCTAGCAAAAATTTGCTTAGAAACAAGATTTTTTACATTTTTTTGCAAAATTTCTTTTGCTGACTTACAATCCACTCGAAGTAAAAATTCTTTATTGTATAAATCATCTTGGAAATTTGAAATACACAAAACAATTGATAAAATTTCTTTTTTAACTGTTGTGTAATTTTTCTGTGGTCCTAACCAGACACATGAATGATATATAACTAATTGTTCATGAGTAGATTCTTGTAATCATTGTTTCAAAATGCCCCCATACCCAATGTCAGATGCATCAGTTTCAACAATCATGAATGCATGTGGATGAGGAATGCCTAAACATGGAAGTGTCTTGATTTTTTCCTTTATTTCTTTTACAATATTAGTATGCACATGAGTCCATGCTGGCGGTTCCTTTTGAAGTCGCTGGAATAAAGGAGCACACAAAATTCACAATTTTGGGAAGAAATCAGAAATATAATTTAAGCAACCAAGAAAACGTTGTAATTGATTTTATCTTTAATTTCATCTGGAAATTTATTAGTAAAGTCTAAGGATATTTGAATTGGTTTTATTAGTCCTAAATGAATATCATGACCTAAAAATCTAACTTTTGTTTGAAACAATTTCATTTTAGTTGCAGATAAAACCAAACCATTTTGTTTTCTTACATTAAAAATAATATTTAAATGCTTAAAATGTTTTTCTAATGAGTCTGAGAAAACCAGAATATCATCAATGTAAACAATAACAAAAGATAAGTAATCGTTAAAAATATCATTCATAATCCTCTGAAATTCAGAGGGTGCATTTTTTAATCCGAAAGGTAAAACATTCCATTCATAATGGCGAAAGGGGACTGTGAATGCAGTTTTATACCTGTCTTTCTCAGCAATTTGAATTTGCCAGTATCTAGATTTTAAGTCAAATTTTGAGTAAATTTTTGCTGATACCAAACGATTAAGTAAATCCCTTTTGTTTGGAATTGGATACCAAATCCATTGGAGTACTTTATTGAGTGGTTTGTAATTAATAACTAATCTTGGAACACCTCTTTCTTTTTCATTTTGATTATTTACATAAAATGCTGGACAGCTCCAAGGAGACTGTGACTTTCTTATTAATGATTTTGCTAAAGAACTTGAATTTCCCTTTTACAAAATTCTAGTAATTCATTATTCATTTGAATTGGTCTTGCCTTAGTTTTAATCATTTTTTCATCAAAATCTTTTTCATATGGTAAATTTACCACATGTTTTTTCCTATTCCAAAAAGCACTAGGATGATCAGAACAGATTGTAGTTTTAAACTTTTCTTCTAATAATTTTATTTTTTCTTGAATACTGGATTGTTGAAGCTGTTTTTCAATCCTAAAAAATCTTAACTCTTCTTTCAAAAATAGTATTGATTTCTTTTTTCATTGTAAAAGATGAATTTGTTTATAAATTGAGTTTGACTGTAATAAATCCATTTCTATTTGTTTAGTAGGATGAATAAATGGAAACCAAACTTTATTTCCTAAAATTTTTGTATAAATACCTTCAGTGGTCTTTTTAAAAGGAGTAATTTGAAATAAAAATGGATTTCCTAAAACAACATTGTAAGAAATATTTTCTAAAATTAAAAATGAGTGTTTTATGCAGTAATTATCTTGACAAACAAAACCATTAGGGAGTTCTTTTTTAATTTTCATAGGAGTACCATTTGCTGCAAGTAATTGTTCTCGAGACTTAGATAAATAAATATTTGGAATTATACCTGACCGAATGCAAGATTGATCAGCTCCA
Source organism: Leptodermis oblonga (assembly GCA_016801395.1). Taxonomy (NCBI): domain Eukaryota; kingdom Viridiplantae; phylum Streptophyta; class Magnoliopsida; order Gentianales; family Rubiaceae; genus Leptodermis; species Leptodermis oblonga. Next base: position 32,208,176 of record CM028755.1, read on the forward strand.
CTGTCAATCAAGGCAACCACCGTAGTAGAAAAGTCCCCAACACCTATAGTGACAAATGAGTACCATTTTTCCATGTTTACTTTATTTAATACATTAAAAAATTGTTCGTCTTTTGGTTCTTCTTCAGAAATTTTTAATCCTTTATCCGAGGATTCTGGAGTGTCCTGAATAGAACTACTATCTTGTTTTTTTACAATTAACTGTGTTTCTAACTCTAAATCTTTTATTTTTAATTTAGTCAATTCGACTTTTATTTCATTGACTTCCTTTTTTAATTTCGTTATTTCTTCATGTATATCATGAGTTTTTCCAATTTTTTGAAATTTACTAGTTTTTTCAAATTTATCAACTAATTTTGATAAACTAAATAGTTTTGAAATCTTTGGAGTAATCTCATTATCTAAGACTAAAGATTTTAATTTTTTCAAATATTCTGACTTTACTTCACTATCTTCAATTTTTTCAATTATATCAAATAAAAAATCTTTATTATTTGATTTCTTTGGAGTAGTCATCATATTAATAGTTTTTTCTTTACATTCACAAAAATCTTTTTCGTCTTCCGTAAAGGACGAATCAGAAGAAAATTGAATATTTTCATCATCCGAGTTATTAATCATTAAAGACATTAATTTATTTCTTAACTCTTGTTCTCCAGAAAATAAAGAATGAATTTTCTTTTCTGTTTTACAATTTGGACTAATATGACCTATTTTGCCACATTTAAAACATTTTAGATTCTTTTTATTTGAAAATTGTTTTTTCTTTTTATAAAACTTTTTATTGTCTTGGAGATCATTACTTTTATAATTTCGTGAGTATCTGGGTCTTTTATAATTGCCTTTGTATTTTCTAAATTTCCTATTTTCTTTTGAAGGAGCTTTTATACCTGTGATGCCGAATGCTTGACAGAAAGAGCCCATCTCTTTACATTCCGAGCCGTATTTGTTCTGAATTTTGAGATCCTGACATAACTGTAATCTTTCTTTTTTAATAAAAGCAAATAATTGACCAAAAGAGACATTAGAAAAGTCAATATGATCTGTTCCAATTTCTTTTTGAAGATTTGTCATTACTCTTTTTGAAAATAAAGTTGGTAATCTAGTAATAAACTTTTTTTTCCAGAAAGCAGAACCGTAATCTGGCCGTCTCATGACTTGAGTTAAAAACATATCTTTATACCATCTGAAATCTGTCAAAGTTGGACAACGTAAATTAGTAAGGAAAATTTTGGTACTAGCTAATTCTTCTTTTGGATTTCCAATAAAATGAACTGAAATAGTGTAAATAAGAAATTCACTGCCATCTGGAACTTGAATATATTCATCATTTTCATCTATTTGTTCAATGGTATGATTAATAACTGTTAACTTTTCATCATTGGGGCATTATCCCACCTACCTTTTAATTGACCTGTAAATCCAGAACTTAAACAAAAAGCAATATGAGATTCTTCAGCATTAGTTTTTGCTTTATAGGCTAACCTTGCCATGCCCATTTCTTGGAGTGTATTAAGGATTTCATATTCGGACTTACCGTCTATATTCCATTCATATAAAGAACTACCATCATAATTTTTTGCTATAAATTGAGATCTTTCTTCGAAAAGGATATCTGGAGGACTTGGACGAGAGTAGTAATTCCTAGTTGGGCCGGATTGCCATTTTTTATCATTATTTGTGTTATATCTATTTGATTTCCTATAGATCTTGTTGAGTTCTAATGGAGCTTGACTATCTAACTGTTTTTCTACCAGATTTATTTGGTTTTCTAGTTCTTCATCAAAAGATGATAAAGAACTTGAATCATCGGACTGAGAATCTAAATATGGAGTAGTTTGCTCTATAGTCGAAATTCATTTTGAAGAACTTGGATCAGAATACTTAGGAGCTAAAGAAAGCTTTTTTTCAAATTCTCGTGATAAATTGGAAACTTGAAAAAATGGTTTTTCCGTTTCAACTGGAAATTTCTCTTTTGGTTTTATTGTTTCTAGTTTTGTAAAAATCAAATCAACCTGGTTTGCTATCGTATGTAAAATCTGATTTGTATAATTGTTTTGCTGGTAAACTTTTTTAAAATCATCTGAATCAATTTTTTCAGTTCTTTTTTTTCCTTGTTTAAATGGATAAGCAGTAACATTACCTTCTGTAGTTGAGATAGTAAAACCTGATAATGGAGGATGTATTGAAGTAACTATTTGTTCTGAAATTAAATTCCATTTTTTATATAGATTTGTTTGAACTTCAATAGTTGGAGTTTTATTAAATGTTTTTAATTTTTCTTTTTGCAAAAAATAATCTAACCACTTAAAGAAAGGAAAATTGAATCTTAATTTTTCAACTTTTTTTACCCACTCTGAAATTAAGTTATCTTGACATCTTTGATCTAAATTTTGAAACCATAGTTTTTCACTTTTATAATTTTTATTTTGAAAATCTTCTTTTAATAAATCAAAATTTATTTTAAATTCTTTATTTAAAACCAAAATTTCTGACATTTTCATTTGGGATTGAGTTGGAGATTCTGGTAAAGAAGGCCTACGAGGTGGGGGTACTATATCTGGCATAGGAGCTTTGAATTTAAGTTGAGTATCCTGACGACTAGAAATAGGATCCTGTGAACTAGTAGAAGGATCAGAAAAGGAGTACCTTGACCATCCTGAGAAGGAGTACCTAGGAGGAGGAGCTCTAGATGAGGAAGGAACATCTTCATCTTGAGGAAACCTGGAAGATGCTGACCTGTAAAAACTTGAAGAAGAAGGATAGACAGGAATAGTGTTAGGAAAACGAACTAAAAGTTGAGTATCTGAGTATTCTTCAATTATTAAAAAATAAGAGCTCTGATACATTCTTATTAAAAAAATAAGTACGTATACTAATTGTACGTGTTTCATAACCCAAAAAACTTTTGATCGATGGAAAAAAAAAAAATTTATCTTCATTCTAATATGTCTCTTTTCACCACGATTATTGTTTGAAATATGACTCTTTCAGTCCGACAAAGAAAAATATTTTCCCCGTTCTGTTAGAAAAGTCTATTTTGTAGTATTGAAAACAGTACTAGAAAACTCTTCAATGGAACAAAGAGGGTACTACTTATCTTAAAATATAATATAAAATTCACAATAAAAAATACTTTCCCCATCCCATTCAAAGAGTTCACTTTGAAATGGTTACAACTTATTATGGGTTGTGAGGTACAACACCTAAAATAAGTAATTTACTATCATATTTTTCACTTATATCCTTACTTTAGAAGTAAAGGGTTAATTGTGAACCACATATTGGTATATTAGTAAGGGTATGTTATGTAAATTCAAAATGGACTCTTTAAATGGGACAAAAAAATCTTTTGAAAGTGAAATCTTTGAGTGGACGGAAGGAGTATTTGAAATATCGTGATGTTGTTATTGTCATGTTGGGTATCATATTGGAACAAATTTTCAGTTACTTGAGATTATCTATTATGCATAGATTTTAGAGACGGGCGTGAATTTCATATATTTTGCCAAAAAACTATTATTTATTTGATATGTTGACATCCATTTCATTGAAATGCCAATTAACTCATCATAACACATAAAATGTTGCATCACCCAAAATGATCATGGAATATTTATATTTTTTTTTCATTAGTCACTATTCCAAAGAATAAGATTATAGGAATATATATATATATATACATATACATATACATATATATATATATATATATGTGTGTATATGTATATGGGGAATCATGGCTCTACTTTAAGAAATTCATTGATTCTCGAGGGATGACATTTTAAATGCTAGAAGAATTAGCAATTTCTATTTTGGACAAGTAGTTAAGACAGAATTGCTCTATTTTAATTGATGAATTACTACTTGTAGTTTTAAATACTAAATTCGATAGAGATTTGATCTCAAAAATAAAAAATTATTTATATGTTTGTTATTATAAGATTTTTTTTAGGTAGCAGTCGATTAAGTTGTTGGAGCCCCTTTATTAAAAATAAAATTGAGAAAATAATAGGATGTAATGAGCCTTATCTCCGAAATACAATATGCTCGGGAGCAAAATGATCCCCCAAAACTAAATCACAAGATTTTGTAGATTGAAGATTACTTTAGTGGCTAAACGCAATTATTTAGATGAAGGTTGTGCAAGAGAATGGATCAAATTGATTTGTCTTTATCTCGATTAATAGTATGCTTTACAAAAAACACGAATACAAGAAAAAAAAAATTTTCTTTTCAAAAAAAAGGAAGAAAGAGAGGTAAATAGAATAAATCAAATTAAAAAGTTTGTAACTTCATTGCCTAAAATTACTACAAATAAATAAAATTTCCCCAATAATTTTAATTTTAATTTTAATTTTTCAAAATTCAAAGAAACATGTGATGCGACTAGGCCTGTTCATTCTGATCTGAATTTCGAATCGGGTCAGCTGATCAGATCCGAATTCGGATCGGATCAATTCGGATCGGCTGGATGCAGCAATTTCGGATCAATATTGATTTGCGGATCGGATCGGGTCTAATCCGAGCTGATCCGAACCCTATTTTTTTTTATTGCTAGTTTAGCTTAGTTCTCCACAAAGTTACTCCCATCGCTCAAAAGTTTCTCCTCACTCTTGCGATTTCTCTCCATCTCCGGCCCACCAGATTTCTCTCATCTTAGCCGCTCTAAATTTCTCTCCATCTCCACCGCTCCAAATTTCTCACCATCTCCGCCGCTCCAGATTTCTCAACATCTCCCCACTCCAGATTTCTCTCCGTCTCCATCGGCTCCACCACTATCTTACTGTCTTTGCGGGAAGCAATGAACCACAGAAGCTAACTTTCAATATTTTAATGGTCACCATGTTTTCAAAATCTTTGTTTATTTCTGGTATTTTAAAGTGATAATTTATGCACTGTTTTGAAATGGAAGTTGGGGGCGCTGAGTTTTTCTGCTGAAATTGGGATGAGAAACAAGTTATAGCATGAAGGTTTGAGTAATAGATTTATATTGGAAGAATGATGGATTTGCATATAGATAGAGTAGATGTATCTTCATCAACGGCAGGAAAAGTGGAAAGGAAAAAAAAATGAAAAACAGAAGAAGAAAGAAAGACGACAGCGAAGGGCAAGAAAGGCACCCAAAAAAAAAAAAAAAGTTCGGATCAGGCTTTGATCCGAACCGAACCGATCCGAGCATAGCTTGATCCGATCCTATCCGATCCGAAATCGATCCGAAATCAATCCGAACCGTTCAGATTGGGTCGGGTCGGATATCACCATTTGATCAATCCTGGATGCGACTGCAAGGCTATCTAGCCAGAACATTTGACTACAATAAACTACGGGTAATAAACAAAAGCATTATTTAAATTATTTTCACTAGTGGCAATTCTTAATTAGGATTATTTATTACGTTACATATAATTTAATTTAATTTATTAAATTAGTAATTAATTGATTTGTTAATTATTATGAAGAAAAGCCGCCAGCGTTTGCCTCTTTCTAGCCGTCAAAGAACACCGGGCCATTTATTGTAAGAGTTAACGTGTCTGCCGCTACTCAGGGCCTAGGGTGGGGCCCGCCCTTAAGTTGATTGAAAACCTTCAAAGTTTCAGATAAGGTTAAAGCAAGCGGTATTGTACTATTTTTAACAAAAATCTATGGATTTTTGTATGGCTTCCAACTATCCATGGTGCTGGGTTGTTGGTGCCACACAAATATTAAAATAATCAACAATAAAAGAACATACATGATACGTGTATGGTATGGTAGTAATTAAGGCACTGTGTGGTATGATTTTCAAAACATGATTTTGAGATTTATTTTGATTTTATAATATTAAAATTATATTAGGAATGTAAAAAGGTAGTTGAAAAATGTAAAAAGGTGTATTGAAAATGATGAAAAATTATTATAAAATTAAAACTTTTCTCAAAATCATGTTTTGAGAATCAAAACAAACAGGGCCTAAAATTCGACAGAAACTTGAAATGTTGTAAATTAATTTAATAATATAGAAAGATCTCGATTTACCACTTTTAATGAAAATTCAAATCAAGCTTAATATATTATAAGCATTGTCAACTCGAAACATGATATGAAAGTTTGGTATGAAGTTCGTTTAGACTCTGTTTTCTTGTGGCTATTTTTTAAGAATTATTACTTTTTTCTTTTAAAATTTTACAAAAAAAAAAAACTTCATTTTTCTAAAAATTGAAATTTTAAATTGAAATTTTTTTCTAAATATCTACTCACATAAATTTAAAAAATAACATAATCATTACATTTTTTTTACCTCTCACCTACACAATTTCTCACAAAAAAATTCCTTCTAAAAATTTTTTAAAAAATAACTAAAATTTCTCCAACACAAGCCAGAAAAAAACAAAGCCTTAGTAGGAAGGTTTGATTTAAATTATAATTTTAAAATACTAAAATGATTAGGAATATAAAAATATGTATTAAAAATATAAAAAAATTATTGAAAATAACTTTTTTTCTTGAGAATAATTAAAAGTTATTAAAAAATGTCAAATGAGGTCAAACCAATGTTTGAACTGATTTATGAATCGATGTGAGCAATAGAGCCTTAGGTTTTACTAAGCAATCATCATTTGAACTCTATTTTTAATGATTATCCTGACAAGTAAAATTTTCATTTTTTTTTATTGTAAATATAACATATCCTACGTCATAGAGACCACAGGGCCCACACTTCACAGCAATTGCACAAAATAGACATAAGAATAACGGAATTATTATTTGCAGTAATCAATTTACTATTTACAATAATATTTTTTTGTAAAATATCTAAAATGCCCCTTATGTTTTTAAAAAATAAAAGAAATTATTTTCACTCTAATTATGGCCGATAATCACGAGGACAATCTATATTACACGGTAAGTAAACAATCTATATTTTTTTTTAAACGTAAAATTGGTTTTTTAACCGAAAAAAATAATCTATACATTATTCATGTTCTTTTCTTCTCTTCTCAAATTTTAACATTTCTAACGTGGTATCAAAGGCAACTTAATCCAATTATATCTTTCGCGGATCCAACTCCACGGTGCCCCAAAAAAAAAAAATTTAGAAGAAAATACCGCCTAGTTTGGCGGTATTTTGAAAATACCGCTAGGCGCAGGCAGTATTTTCACTCAAAATACTGCCGGGGCGGTATTTTGACCTATTTTGCATCAAAATATCATCCGGGTGGTATTTTGACTCAAAATGCCGCCGGGGTTGGGCAGTATTTTCAACAATTACTATTTGCAGTAACCAAATTACTATTTTTTTTAGGTAAAGGACAAAATAGACTATTCACAGTAAAATGTTACTGCAAATAGTATGCCCCTGGAAAGAGGCATACTAAACGCAGTAACATTTTCCTGTAAAAAGTCTAAATTGCCCTTTAAACTATTGGCGCAAAAGTCGCCCCGTTCGGGCATACAACATCCGGAAAAATCCCCCCGACCACCAGAAATACTACCGCCGATCGGCGGTATTTCGGGTTTTTAACAGATTTTCTTATATCTTTTTTAACTGGTACTGTTCACCCACCGGCGGTATTTTGGGTTTTTAACGGATCTTCTTATCTTTTTTGTAACTGGTACTGTTCACCTGTGCGTGAACAGTACCCGGGTTTTCTTTTTTTTGGTCAGGGCATTTTAGTCTTTTCATAAGAAAATGTTACTGCGAATAGTAAAACGGTTACTGCGTATAACAATTTCGATTCTTTAATAGTGATTGAAAGACAAAATCTTGCCGCGTAGTTCAACTGACATTCGTCACACAAACTTATTGCATTGAATTGAGATCCTGCCAAATCCTCGTCTCCTTTCCCGATCCAATTTAACGACGAACCCCTAATTTTAGACCTGTGATGCCCTCAAGAATACTTCACCAGGTAAACGATGGCGTTGAGCCTATGCTATCTTCAAGCAACGATACATCAGGGGTAATATTTGGTCAACGATTGACTAGAAATGAGGTGTTGTGAGAAGTCTCCATGCCTACTTACTGAACATGGCTAGGTTAAAAGCTTTCAACAGTAGGAATCCAATGTGTCCGTCTTTCTTACTCTGAGACATCTTTTTGCGCGATACCCAACGCATCTCAGTTGTTGAGCTCAAGTCCCCCCCCCCCCCCCCCCCTCCCTCCCTCCCTCCCTCCCTCCTGCGAGAATCCGATAGCCAACTACTGAGACTCTGTTCTCTTGTGGCAATTTCTCAAGAATCATCACTTTTTTTTAAAAAAAATTTTACACAAAGAAACAGCTTCACTTTTTCAACAATTCAAAATTAAAATTTTAAAATTCCCTCTAAATACCTACTCACATAAATTCAAAAAATAACACAATCATTACACTTTTTTAATCTCTCACCTACACAATTTTCCAAAAAAAACTTCCCTCCAAAAAATTTCTAACAAAAAACTTACCTCTAACAAAATTTCTCCTACACAAGCCACAAAAGAACAGAGCCTGAATGTCATCGATAATTCCATATGAGAACCTAAAGTAGGATATAGCATGCATATGTTGGTATGGTCTGAACTACCGACTTCGTTACCAGCTTCTTCCTGCCTTGCTCATAAACTTCTCTTTCCAACATTCCAACCGTTTAGCTACACTGTCCTTGAATAACTGAAAGACCTCTCTTATGTTCTATCCCACAACACACGGGAGACCCAAGTAATTGTAATGTCTTTCCACCTCCCAACACCCAATAGTTCGCATATGCCTCTCCTAACATCCTCCACAACAATGTTTAACAAACCGGATCGGACGCCGAACTCAGGGGTCAGGGTTTAACCGGGGTTCAGGGGTAGAATCGGGAGTTGAACCGGTGACGTCATTATGATGTCATAAATATATTTAAAATATTATATATCTGATAATTAATATATAATTAATTTTTATAATATTAAAAAGATAATTTTTAAGATGAACAATAGTAATATAAATTATCTAACGTCTAATTTATTTTATAAGCATGTTTAACCTAATGGCTAACCACTCTTTTATAAGAGTTTATCTCTTCTTAAAGGCATGAGTTTGAATCCTGGCTGGGTTATATTTAATTTTTACATTTGTTTAAGATTTTCTATATCCCACAAGGGTTGTGGAAAGGAATAAATTCTCATATAAAAGGAGAAGAGATGCAAAATACTTCAAAAAAAAAAAAAAAAAAAAAACACCCAAAGAAAAGTAAAAAAGGAAAAAACTGGGTTGGTACCAATTAACCCAGTTTCTGGTTTTTTCCTGGGTTTGACCAAAAAAGCCTGATTTTTTTCCATTTACCATAATTTAGGGCAAATCGGACCGGACAAACTGGTTCCTGATCGAACCAGCCGATCCGATTCGATTTATTTAACACTGCTCCACAGTACCTGTATTGAAGCAAATAATAGATTTGTCATCGAAACATATGAGTATATTTTTTTTCAAAAAAATTCATTGAATAATTGAGTGACCACAAAACACACAAAGAAGAATAAGAAGAAGAAGTTATGACTTATGAATAACTCAATTTTTTGGTGAATAAAATACTTATAGTTCATTATTAGGCCAATATCAATTTTAAATTCAATCAATTTTTAAACGATTTTACTTTCTTTATTATACAAACTTAATTATCAAATCATTTTTTTGTACTAAACAATTAATCTATAAAATTAAAATATACTTAATCAATTAAGTTTAATTGCTAAAACTAGTTATAAAACAGACTCTCTAAATGTATATATAATGGGAAGGAATCTTCTTCTATAGTGTTATAATTGTATGAGTTTATATTAATGGATTATAATAGTTACTACTTTGATGAGTTGTAATAATTGTTAGGATTTTTCATATTAGAATGGAAGAGAAGAATAACAAATAGAGAACACTACCCCAAAACCTCCTAAGGGACAATGGAGGCGGGTGCCCCATGGCAGCACCCGCCTCCAGTGCGGGCGCCTCCCTTTGGAGGGGCACGCACCCGCCTCCCCTTATGGGGGTTATTGGAGGCGGGTATAGCTCCAATAACAATTACTGGAGTTGCACCCGCCTCCAGTAATTGTTATTCGAGGCGGGTGCAATTTTGCACCCGTCTCCAATAACTCCCCGTAAAAAAATTTTAATTTTTTTTTTTTTTCACTTTATGGCTTTGGTAGGAATCGAACTCGTGCCTGCATATTTACTTGACTCTTGCACATTAAATTTAACACTAGACTACATATACTCATGTATATAAAGTTAAAATCAAAATTATATATCTATATATATATATATATTTTTTTTCTAAAACTTGTAGTTTTTATTACTTATAATTTAGTGCTTCTTTTAAAAATTATTTTCAACAGTCAAAATTATTCTAGTGAATTATTCTTAAATTTATTTTCAACAGTCCAAAACAAAGAAAATTTTCGAAATAATATTCATTAAAATTTGTAAAAATGCACCCTCCTCCAATAAACACGATATTGGAGGCGGGAGCAAAGCCTTTTTTCACCTTGAAGGAGATTTGGAGGCGGGTGCATGTAGAAGATTTGGAGGCGGGTGCAACATGCACCAGCCTCCAATAGCTAACTAATTGGAGGCGGGTCATATTCAACCCGCCTCCAATTAGGACTTTGGAGGCGGGTGCAACATGACCCGCCTCCAATTAGTTAGTAATTGGAAGCGGGTCATGTTGCACCCACCTCCAAAGTTCTAATTGGAGGCGGGTTCAACATGACCTGCCTCCAATTAGTTAGCTATTGGTGTTGCACCCGCCTCTAATGTTTAATGCACCCGCCTCCAAAGGCTGTGCAGGCCCCTTTGGAGACACCCACCTCCAAAGGGACGTCTCCTTTAAGTATTTCTGTACTAGTGGAAAAAGAGGCTAGGGAGAGCCAACTTCGACTTTAGTAGAACAAATAAACAATATAACCCATAATTAGGGCAAATGAGAGTATATATACAAATAGAGACTAGTCTACTCTTTTCTAATAAATAAACTAATCTATTATTATTTACATATATGCCCACATATCTAACAATAATAATGAGTTTACGAATAGTAGTAATAAAAGGTTAAAATTAATTTTAACTTCACCTTGTTTGGGGATATCTTAATTTTGTTCCATGTGATTTTTAAATACTCCAACTGCTCCAAAATAAAAGACATTTTAGAGTTTTTTAAACAGAGTAAAAATGCGTTTAAATGACAAAAAGATCCTTAACTATTGTAATTTTAATACTACTAGGAAACTTGGGGTTGTAATCTAATTAATGTTACAATGGTATTTAAGATAATTACTAACTCTTGGGTAAATAAGTTTTAAAAAAAAGGTAAGTTGGAAAAAAAATTATATTTTTTCGCTAAAAGCTCAGTTATTTTAAAGATTGTTATTCTTTTTGAAAATGTCTATTACCTGAACTGAAGGTAGTCTAGATTTAGTCTCTATGCATAATTGTGGGATATATAAATATGGTCAAGGTCAGAGAAGCGACGATGCCAGATGAAAGACGACCTCCCATAAGTAAATGTGCCTTAAGAGGGCAGCCCAGAAGGAGGTCCAGTTGGATTACTCAGAAGTTTCGAGATGGGACACGTGTCTCAGGTTAATTGGTTCAACGCAAGAATCGAGAAAACAGTTATAATTGAACAAGAAGAAATGAATCTGTGGTATGAGGGATGAGATAAGGGGATGACATGTCATTTTCCTTCCTCTTAAAGGTACTATGAAGATTCTCGCCTATAAATACTGAATTGTATTATCAAAGCAAGGTAATGAATACTTAATAGATTTGTCTTATACTGTGATATTTGCTAAGAGACTGACTTAGCTATAGGGGTGGAATCGATAATTTATTCTCAACCATAGGTATCACGGCGTAGAAGAAGGCTTCAACAATTATCATCATTTTTTACTGTAAAATAAAATTTTACTTTTTTCCTGAATGATGGTAACTTAATTTAATCTAAAAAAAAGAAGGGAAAATAGTGTATATATATAAAAATAAAAAAAAGTTTAGATAAATGGACTTAAAGCGTACACAAGATAAAGCGGTAGCTTTGCCTTTTTATAATGCGGCGTCAAATCTAACGGCTCTACCTTAAATTAGTAAATAGCTTAAGCAGAAGACTGAAAATGACCTACAAATTTGGCCTTTCGTTTTAGTTTTTTTTATCTTCTCTTTTTTTCCTTTTCATGTCACACGAACGCATAGCTCATCGCAGAAGTAATACCTTTTTCCCATGACTTTTAATAAAATAAAGTTACTAATTATAGAAATTGCCATAAACCTCTTTTTTGAGCCGACATCAATAATCAATAACACCCCACACCAAGTTTTGGTAAAACATTGTGTGTTGTGTCTATTCACATCGGTAAAAAGTTGCCTGTTAACTGTACCTCTAATTATTTTCAAAAGTCGATTCTACAAATGAAATGGAGTACATATTCTTCTAATGAAATGAAGTATATACTCTAAAAAGAAAATTAAATAAATAAAATAAACATGTTATTTCAGAAACTTAGCAGTAATACTCTATAAGAGATCAAGTGTCACTAAAAAAAGAAATAAAAATAAATTTAAAAAATAACGTACTATTGCAAAAGAGTATTAGCGATACGCGAGTTCTTTTCATAGAATATCTGTTAGCTCCAACTACTACTTCATCAACATTAAACTGATATGCGAGTTTTGCTCATGAATTATGAGTTCATTTTAACTATTATTTCATCAATATTAAACTGATACGCGAATTTTGCTCATGGAGTATGTTTTATTTTAATTGTTCTTTCGTCAACATTAAACTGATACGTGAGCTTCACAAATCACATTTTTGACATCAAAAGTTTAACCTCTTTACACTTTGATATCAAATGTTTGTCCGATTGTAAAATTTTGCTTTATGTTTATATTTTATGACACTTTTAATTTTAAGGTTGGTTTTTATTCGATTTAAGTGATCAATTCGTAATCAACAAAATTTTGAGAGTTTTGTTTGCAAATTTTGTACTTTTATGTGGCCTCAAAATTATTCTCTAATGTTCTGTCCATTAAAATGACGACATGAAACTTTTTAATTCCTACAAGATTAGGAAAAAGAAAAAAAAAACAAAACAAAAAGGGTGAGAATTATCATTTGAACCTCTCAACTAATCAAGTGGTCGTATATTTTATAAATTGAATAAAGTAAAGTAAAAGAAACCAAAAAGAAAAAAATGGTCGGGTCAGATTAGTCTATTCACATAGTGGGATCACAGGATGGACCCCAGCTAGGTCATCAATTCATATCATATCCGTAAAAAATGGATAAAATGAGAGGGTATTGTGAGGAAATTGAAGTCCATAAATATTCCAGATTTAGCAGGCCCCTTGCCCAAAACTTTACTGGCTTTCACATGCCATCTTACCATTTCTAGAATCCACAGAAACACACACGCAGTCCCAGGCCTTCTCTTTCATCATTCCCCGTAAATTTGTTCTTGTATACCAAAATCATTTGAGCTCACAAGTTTTCTTTGAAGAAATTTGGATTTCCTTTGGTGGGCTAAAGAGATTTTTGATCTTATTAGCTGTCTGAAGTATTGGGTTTTCCAATATGTACAGCCCAGAGGCGATTTCCAGAGACATAAGTAGTAATCTGATGTATTCCGGTGGCAATACTACTAATGGGTTCAAGAATGGATACCTGGAGGGGGATTTTTTCAAGAGCAAAGAGATGATGGGTTCGGGTTCAGATCTTTTTCAGACCCAAATTCAGCAACAGAACAGTGGTTTGATGAGATATAGATCAGCTCCGAGTACTTTTTTCGGTAGCTATTTGGATGGGATCAAGAACAATAATACTGGTAATAATAACAGTGATAGTTCTGAATCTGACTCGATGTTTTCTGCTTTGCTGAACTGCAATGAAATCCCTCAGAGGAATCATTTTCTTCATCAGCAGCAACAGCAGAATCAACAACATGAGCAGCTGAAGCCGGAATTAGTGAATGAAGCTGAATCAAACCCATCGAGATTTCAGCAAAACGGGAATGAATTTTCCAGTGTTAGCAGTGGTATGGTAACTTCTGTGGGGTACCAGGCTGCTGTGAGTGGTGGTGGGGGTACCGTGGTTGGATCTTATCCCCTGCCGATTGGGGTGGAGAATCATGGCCGAATTAGGATGCAGAGTAATGGAAGAAATAGCTCAAATCTCATCAGACAAAGCAGCTCTCCGGCCGGATTTTTCTCCGGTACTAATTCCGTTCATCTCTTTCTTCATCTTTAGCAATTATTTTCGATTTGAAAAGTTTTATTAGAGTACTATTCGTTAATGATTCAGCAGTTAATTGGTTGTCACTCTTTGTGATTGATTTGGCTGGGCATCTATCTTGTTTCATTGATGGGTTGACTTTTTGACTCTCTGATTATATCCTTTGTAAAGGTTTCAAAAAGAAAAGGTGAGAAAGTTTGTATGACTATGATTTTATTCTGTTCTGCAATGCCAGATTTATTTTCATTCACAAAAATCTTTATTCTCTTCTTTTCTTCAAATTCACCTTTCCTGCTTTTTTGTAGTGATTTTTAATTTTTTTTTTTTTTTTGGGGTCCTTTGTTTAACTTTCAATCAGAGCCAGATAACACTGGTATATCATGTGTTTGAGAAGGAAAATTTTTAAAAGTAATTGTATAGTGGAAGGTTTCAAGAATGTATTCTCCTCCTATGGTTATTTTTGTGGGTGGAAGCTGAAGGATTCTGCATTCCTTTATCTCCGATTTTGGTGGGTCCTACCAATGGAGGGTGTCTTTTGTCTTTCTTGCCTTTTTGGTTTTTGGTTGGGTGGGGTTTGAGGAAAAGGGAAATTCTCTGGTTAGGTAATGGATGTTTTCTACAGTCCGTGCTACTTGTTTTTTTGTGCAAATAACTGATCTTTTTCATTCATGGTTTTGATTGATGGAGCACTCAATAATAACCTTATGAATTTAAAGGGTGGTTAATTGACGTTTCTGTTGGACTTGACATAATCTTGGTGTTTGAATGACTCAGGGTATGATGTGATGAGGGAAGTGGCAAATTTCAGAAATGGTAATAATGGGGCCGGTGCCGAAGCAAGTTCATCTGCCATCAACTTCACTTCTGCGCCATCTTCTAGCTTGAGGTACATGCCTAGCATAGCAGAGAATGCAAATGAGACGATGGGTTCCGGTAGCCCGGAAAATCAAGCCAACCAAGGTTATGTCTCCGGCAGCTTTCAGAATGAATCTTGGAATGATTCTTCATTCAATATCTTAAAACGAAACAGGGAAGGTGACTTGAAGATGTACCCTGGTTTCAGTGGGTTGGACAATCAGGTAATGTTTCGGATTAGCGAAAAAAGAAAAATCCCATTTTGTTCATTTCTTCTCCTTATCGGGTTTTGTGCGTGATGGTGAAATATAATCCATGTAACCGACCTGGTAGTGGGACGAGCCTTCTGATTTCATTTTGTTTAACATTACCTTGCAGGATCTAGAAACCAGGAATCAGACTCGAGGTCTAACTCATCATTTGAGTTTGCCTAAAAATGCTGTTGTTGAGTCGTCTGGCATGGATGAATATTTACAGTTCCAACAAGATTCAGTTCTTTGTAAACTGCGCGCCAAGAGGGGTTGCGCGACGCACCCACGAAGCATCGCCGAGAGGGTATACATCTCAATCTTTGTACCCAAATTTGGAAATTTGAGTCACTAATTGCATAAACTACTTGTATATGATCCTTTATTCATGTCCAACACCGTCTATATTATTAATGCAGATGAGGCGAACTCGAATAAGTGACAGAATGAAGAAACTACAAGACCTCTTTCCAAATCTGGACAAGGTGAGTTATTATTTTTGTAACTTTAATTATAAATGGTTATTACCATTTTTGGACATAACTGAGATGTCCTATTTTGCCATATTTTTGCAGCAAACAAACACAGCTGATATGTTGGATTTGGCAGTTGAATACATTAAAGACCTTCAAAGTCAAGTTCAGGTACATATAATTGACCAACCCAGACAAGACGTTTCGTTAGATTTACCTCCCTCCCGGCCTGCCTAAAAAAGGCTAAACTCACATGAATCTTACCAAATCCTTTTTACTTTTTTCAGACACTCACGGAGACCAGGGCTAAATGCACATGTTCAAGCAAGCTGGAGCCACAGTGTTCAAGTCATCAACATGATGTGTGACTTTCTTTTGTTGTGTAGATAGAGATAGGTAAGGAAAAGGTTGATAAAGGAAGTATAGGGAAGCTGACCTTTTCTCCCTCTTCGTTGGAGGCGTTAGGTTTGAAGGTTTGGAAATGGCATGATAAAAAAAAATTAAGTCTTTAGTTTACATGTTTGAAAATGAGAATTGGGAAATCATATCCAAGATTCCAAATTGAAAGTAAACTAAACTTGTCAAAGATGATGGGTTTTGACGTACGGCCATTCAAATCAAACGCCCATTAGATCAGATCGAAGAAGAATCATCATACGCCGCTTAGATCAAAGAAAAATTATACATGTTGTGCCCTTGAAACTTTTAGTTTTTCTGTAGACTAGTCTTGGTAGGTTAACTTCGTGTTCCAGAGAAACTGTTTCCTCCCACTGTACAGAAAATTGCTCCATGTCCGAGTCGGAGCTGTATTATTGAAGTATGATATTATAATGTCTATGTCTACATTAGACTTTACTCTTACGTTTTCATTTTTGTCTTTAGTTGCACAAATGAAAACGATGTTTACTAAAAACGTACGTAATTTAGAGTGTCCTTTTATTTTTTATTTTTGGTCTAAACTCTAAGCGCAACGACACCTATTTCTCTCTTGTTGGATCTTTTGTAAGGTGAGGAGACGACTTTTCTTTTCTTGGTAGAGCTACTAATCCCTCGGTTTCGACATAGGATTTTTTTTTTTTTTTCTGAATAGAAAAGTTTATATATTAAATAATTGTGGGATTGGGTACTGTTTTATTACTGTCATGTTCTTTTTGATGAGTTTGAAAACAGTTTTGAAAACTGATTTTGAAAAAATAATTTTATAATTTAAAAAATGTATTAAAAATGTAAAAAGATATAATTAAATAGTAAAAAATTGTATTAAAAATGATAAAAATTGACTATAATATATTAACTTTACAGTTAAAATCAAAATGTAAAGAACATGCTAAGCATAAAAAATAAAAAATTACAAAAGTATATTAATTTTTTTTTTGAAACACTAATATATTATTACTAAATTTAACTGTTTACATTACAATAGCCTTGTCTGAGCACACCTTTAGCTAACTGATCTGCTTCAGATGTTCTTGTCCTTGACACTTTTGCTAGCTCTACTCTACCACATTGGACTATCGGAGCTTCTGTCATTTAGGATGGTCTGTATGGATACATACCTTGTGCTTGCATCTCTCATCTGCTTCACCAAACTTTCACTGTCTGTTAGGATTTTCACATTTGTCCAATTTCTACTTGTTGCCAAGTTCAGTGCATCCAGGCATGCTTGTGCTTCCACTTGTAAAGGCGCTCTTGCTCTGATTTTTCTTCCTATTTTGAGCACTTCTCTGCCTTCACCATTCTTCACTATTATCCCAGTCGCACCCAGCGCTTCATTCTCGCTGAACGGTCCATCCACCACTATGTTGACCACTCTCTCCTCTTGTTCTTGATTTACGTCCTCTGAATTCCGATGTACTGTAGCTGTAACTTGCCTTTCATGTATGCTCACCATGTTTCTTGTCTCATCATTTCTTTCTTTGACAGATGTCAGTATATGCATCATCTAATTTGTCCATTGCAAATTTTGGTATGTGGATTGCTCTTCCTCTTCCCACAATTTCTTATTCCGAGCTGTTAGAATAATTATATTATTTAAGTTATCTTAATTTGTAATTTTTTTTTAGTTTAAGTCTATTATCTATTATATGTTTATAGCCTATATATATGTTATCTATTTCATATGAATCAATACACAATTCATTATAATAATATTATTATTATTATATTTCTATCATGGTATCAAAGCTAATTTATGTCGAAATAATCAAATCGAAGAAAAGAAAAAGAATAAAAATTTTCTTTTCCTTCGTAGGTCAATATCCATTCCAGTCAATCTTTTCTTGCTGCTGTAAGACACAGCAACCACCGCATCGCCGCCGCTGCGCTCAGCCACCACCACCACTGGTGTTGGATAATCAATTTCGGGTGTGCCGCCGCTGCAAATTTTTTTGACTTCCATCGCTGCTGCAACGAAAACAAAGACGAAGAAACAATCCGCTGCTCTCGTCGTCGAGGGTTCCGGTCGCTGCCACAATCTTCTTCGACCACTCCGCTGCCTCGATTTTCCAGATCTCTCAGTAGCCTTGCTGCCCCTCTTTTTCAATCCTTTGGTTCTGGGTTTCTCACAGCCACCCACGACCTCGTTGCTGCCGTCACCGCTTCTCTCCCGCTGTCATCATCTCTCCTTCGTTGTCGCTGCTCTGTTCTCTTCAGATCTGAAAATTCAGTCGCGTCCCCGCACGGTCCGATCTACTCCGGTGCTGTGCTCCAGTTCTGCCGCCGTCGTCCGTTACGGGAAGAAGAAGGCTTCTCTCAGTAGCCTTGTCAGCCCATCTTCTTTAGTCAATGCCATGTGTCATCTGCGTCATTGCCACGTCATCAAAAGTGCCCATTCACTTTGCCACATCTGTTAGGGGCTGTTTGGTGTTTGGTCTATAAATTATGATTTCAGAATTATTTAGGGACTGTTTGGTGGGCTTATAATTCTGATTTTCAGAATTCTTTTTGGCCTTAAGAAAGAAATCTTGGTCTCTTCGGTTCTTCACACGCGGGTCAAACCATGAAGGTCTTTTGTTTGACACAACCGTTTCTTTAGGGATTTCCTGCACGGGTCAACGATATTCTGCTTGGCAGAACCGCATTTATGCTGGTCAACAATATTCAGTTTGACACAACCGGTGTTTTGATTTTTTCTATATGGGTTAACCATAACGATCTTCGTGCTTCCGACTCTGATGAAGATAGCCCTTCCGCGTGTATTTCTATGCAGTTCTACGACTAATACCAAACTCTTTCCCTCACACACTAGACATCAACTTTCCACCATTGAAGATAATTGCATATGGTGGGTCATGTTTATTTTTCGTATCCAAACTCAAGTGGTTCTACTACATTGAGTTTGAAGGGGGCTGTTAGAATAATTACATTATTTAAGTTATCTTAATTTGTGATTCTTTCCTAGTTTAAGTCTATTATCTATTATATGTTTGTAGCCTATATATATACTATCTATTTCATATGAATCAATACATAATTGATTATAATAATAATAATATTATTATATTTCTATCACGAGCTATCCATAAGCTGTACATTACTAGGCACAAGTATTGTATAACTGACCTGTCCTCTGCTCGTACAAACCATTCCTTGACCCATTCTTTGAACATTATAGGATTTGTTGGATCGAAATGCAGTCGTAGTGCTGATGCTCTCCATACTTCTTTCGAGTAAGGTTATTGTAATTCAATCGTGGCTGCTTGGAGTCTATATATAATCGAATTAGGTCTAGAGCCTACGATTTTTTTTTTATAGAACTTGTATGGGAACTTCTTCATCGTACTCAGATTTCCATCTTTTTCCATGGGCCATATATGGGTCTCTTTGTCATCACCTTTTTCATTTCCTGATTGCTTATCTTCTGACGGTGTTGGGGAGTTCGAAACTGACGCAACTTTGGGGGTTGTAATGGTCTTTTGGGCAATCAAATAACCTTTGTGATGATTGTAGTGAACATTGGCATACGGTCCAATAGCTTGGAGTCCGACATGGCATATTTATTGACTGAAAGATTTTTACCTTCTTGCAAAGGTGTAAGTTTCACTGATGAAGTTGAGTAGAATGATCCAGTGATCCTTCTTGCAAAGGTGTGCCGTTGAAAGGAACTGCACACTGTTCATGTACTGTAATGGCCGAACAGTACAAAGGTCTATACCATATGGCGGCAATTTGCACCAACACGACCTGCAGGCAGCCTCTACCCCTGATATACCACTGTGTAATACGCCTTTCAAATCTCCCAGCAGACCTCCATCAGGACCAGATTGACCAATTCCCATGGCAGCCGTTTAACCTCCATATCTTCTTTCTCCCAAAACAGCTGCAACACAACCCAAATATCCTCCACAAGGGACCGATATCCAACTGTGCATACCACTCCCTCCAAAGCTTCCCCGCAAAAGAACACTAAAAAAAAAAATACATGGTTAGGTATCCTCCTCGACACAGAAAGGGCACTTGGATGCAAGGGAAAACCCTATCCGCCTCACCACATCATTCATTGGCAACCAACCATTCCCCAATCTCCACATAAACACTGATAGCTTGAGAGGCAGTGGCTTTTGCCACAAAGCCACCGTGGTCACCTCTGGGCTAGCTCACGAACCAGATTATAAGCCAATTTCAAAGTAAAATTCCCCTTGACCTTTGGCCTCCATATAAAGAAGTCCGGCTTCACTTCAAAATTCCACTACTGCTTGCTTGCTCCTTTCTGAAAAACATCAGGATTCAGGACATCGGCCAACTTAAGGAGCAGCACCTCCCGCCTCTCCTGAAATCTCCTTAATGCTAAGAATGAATCCCGAATTGCATCGTCCGCCAGTTCTGGGTGAAGCTCTATTTCATGAATCTTTAATGCTAATGACATTGTTCGAATATGCCATGGGAAGTTTTCGTGTTGTACCATTCTTTTTTCTTTTATGAGGGGAGCATTGAGGTGATGATTAATGGGAGAATCTTATAACCATGAGGTTATGAGTTCGAATATTGGAATGCAATGGTTAAAAAGAAGTTATTTTAAATGCACAACAACAAAATTAACTACGAAGTGGTCCAACTAGCTGGCCAGCGCCCCCCCCCCCCCCCCCCCCCCCCTCGGCCAGGGTTTGAACCTCCCCTTCAGCCAAAAAATTCTCAATGGAATATTTTATTGTTATGTATTTACTAATATAAGTATATGTAATTTAGGGGAAAACTATAGTTCCTTTAAGGGACCATTCAACCATTGAATTTGCCTTATGCAATTGAGTATGCAACTGCATACTTAATTTATACAAGGCCAAATTTAAGGGGCTAAATGGATCCTTTGAAAGGACTATAGTCTCATCATGAAATTTATAATTATAACATACTAAGAAAGTCCAACAAAGCACATTTTGATCCTTAGCTTTTTGTTAATTTACATGTTGTCTTATGAAATTTAGAAAATTACAGCTCGATTTTATAGAATGACTAGTATATTACTTGAGCTAAATTTCAGGGATCAAGAAGTTATATTATAGTAAATTTGTTTGGAGATCATGGTGTAATTTAAAGAAAATATTCTTTTTTTTATAGGTTATAAGGGTTGAGATGTAATTTTCTAAAATATTAGGGATCAATATGTAATTTAATAAATATTAGTTATCGAATTGTAATTTCCCCTAAAGAGTTACGCATGGTGTAAGTAAAAATGATGATAAAAATTACTCCCTCAATTCCAATAAAAGAATCCACTTTGATAAATGTATATTTATTATAAATGTCAAGATACAATACTTAAAATAGCTAACTTAACACAATTTCTTCATTCATACCCTTATTTTTTTAAGTATGAACTAATTGTGTAATACACATGATTATATTAGTAAGGGTATAACAAGTGAAATTTTTGAAAGTGAACTCTTTTATTAGAACATAAATTATTTTTCAAAGTAAACTATTTTCTAATAGAACATATGGAGTACTTATTTTAATTCTTAATATAACTGTATAAATAAATTATTAAAATGAAAGGAGTAATAGCATTTTGGTTAAATTTTGCTGATCATTTGTATCTCTAAAATGAATGTTCATATAAGCTATAGAAATATATAGTCCAAACGTATTTTTTATATATAAAAATATAAGTTATAAATTAGAAAATAATTACATTTAGCTAAAGATATGTTTTTTAAAAGAGTAGGCCCCCTACCGACTTTTAAGGCCGGCCCTGCCTCAGTTGCCTGAGCTATCTCCTAGTTGGAATTGTTGGGTGCCAATGAAGTCCTCTTTCTTCATGTGGCGATTGTGGAACAGCTTGCTCCCCTTCTTGGATAAACTAACGGCCATGGGGTTTCATGGTCCGTTCTGCTGCCCTGCCTGCAAAGGGTCGGATACTGTGAGCCATTATTTTTTTCATTGTCCTTTGGGACAGCAGGTGTGGAGCCATTTTCAAAATCTTCTGAGGTTTCAATCTCCTCCTTTGCTTCATTGAAGGGACTTGTTACTTCATTGGTGGAAACCCCTAGTCGACAAGCACTACTACAGAAATGCTCAAAGGAGGCGCCCCTTTGGAGGCGGGAAGGAGGCTAAATAAAATTTGGAGGCGGGTGACCTCAATTAGGAGGTAATTGGAGGCGGGTGATACCTTCACCCGCCTCCAGTAACTTACTGGAGGCGGGTGAAGGTATCACCCGCCTCCAATTTCAAAATACGAAAATGATTTTTTTTAATTTTCAATACTAGATCAAAAATTGTTTTTATTTTGGACTGTTGAAAATAATTTTGAAAATTTATCGAGATTCTAGCGAAGTGAAAAATTAGTAGATAATAAAAATCACAAGTTTTAGAAGAAATATATAATTTCGATTAAATACATAAGTATATGCAGCGTAATGGTAAATTTAATGTGCAAGAGTTAAGTGAAACTCTAGGCGCGAGTTCGATTCCTACTAAAGCCATAAAGTGCAAGAAAAAGAAATTAAATTTTTTTACAAGGGGTTATTATTTTGCACCCGCCTCGAATAAGACTTAATGGATGCACCCGCCTCCAATGATCTAATTTATAGAGGCGGGTGCGGGCCCCTCCAAATGGAGGCGCCCGCAGCTGAGGCGGGTGCTGCACTCCAATCCCCCTTAGGACCCGCCTCCTAAGGGGGATTTTGTAGTAGTGAAGGGGTCGCTGCTGGAGGTCATTCGAGCTTTGCCTACGCTAATTTGCTGGGAGCTGTGGAAGGCTCGGAATAAATACTACTTTGAGGGGTACAACTCCCAGGGGCGGAATCAGAAAAAAAAAAAAAAAAATCATCGTGTGGGGGTTAGCTTATGATTAAATAAATGTATTAACATTAAAAAAATTTAAATCCACAATTGTAGAAGGAATAAGATTTTCTCAATCCATACAATTATATTAACACTTGATAAGTATTATTTTCAACAAAAAAAGAAAAAAGACACGCACACACTCTTGATAAGTATTGTTTCTCGTGCAATAAAAGGGAGAGAAGAGTCAATTGTATTCTACGAGTTTGTTATTGACAGGGACAACGTTGCTAGCTTGTTATATATTATGAAATGTCACACTTTCATGATAAAAATAAGTGAATATCATAATATAAAAAAATAATAACGCCATAACATTATAACAGTAACATGAATTTATGATTCGCCTTTCAAGATATTGTCTTTTTTTGGGTTAAGAACTTAAATTCTTATATAATTCAACTACATTAAGAGTAATTTTTTTTTTTTTTACTATCTAATGAGTAAAATAAATAAATAAAATAACATTGGGATGGAACTGTGGGGCTATGAGACTTGAAGTTGCTTTGGGGTTGGAGAATATAGCTACTCCTCCATGTACTCTCGGGTAAACTTGGTGGAGGCTAAAGCCCACACCAGCTACCACCTAGTTCCGCCCCTGACAACTCCACCTGAAAGCAGTCATCATGGCAGTCCGCTAATTAGTGGGTCAGATTGTGGAGGCGACGCCTTTTAGGCAGAGATCGCAAGAGGACACGGTGCTTCTACGTTTAGGCTTGTTGCAAACTCTTCAACCATAGCCAGCAATGACATTGAGGGTGGTTCGATGGACGCCCTCAGACCAAATGAAATGTAATGTGGATGGATCGTCGCTAGGTAACCCAGGGCCATCGGGTTGTGGGTTTTTGTTCCGGGATAGAGAGGGTGATCTAATCTATGCAGAGTCAGTTCCAATCGGACTTGCTACAAATTTGGAGGCTAAAGTGCAGGGCCTTAACCGCACCGTGCAGTTTGCAGCAGCTAGAGGCTTCATGGGGGTCCAGTTCGATTGTGACTCGCAGGTGTTGGTGGGGTTTGTCACGAAGAAGGCCCGGTGGCCTTGGCGCATCGTCTTTTTTTTTTTTTTTTTTTTGTAGCATATCACATAGATTGCACTGGAGATGTAGTACACACTGCATCATGTGTATCGGGAAGCTAATGCCCCAGCAGACTTGTTAGCAAATGTAGCAATTTAAGGACAGCACTAGAATGTATACACACTGCAGGAAGCTCCTTCAAAGTTCAGGGTCTATGCCTCCTGGATCAGCAAGGAGTGCCATACCTTCGGACGTGTGACACCCCAGATCCACCACCCCGCATACAAGGGGTTGGCTTCACCGAATGCCTGTCTGATTTACACCAGGACTCAGAACTGGCAGAACATGATAGTAATTTTTTTCATTAATAATAAAGTAAAACTTACATAGCCCTATAGTACATGAATTAACAGATTATGGGCCCATCTAAATAATCCCGCCTTCTAGCCGCATCCAAAATTTCCAAACTCTTAGGGATCCTAGTGAGTATAATCATCTTTGTACGAAAGATCTCTAATAAAATTTTGAAAACTGAAAACAGGAAAATGGAATGAGCCATTGCCCAGTGAGAATCCACCGTTTTCGCAAGCATTTACCGAGTTATAAATATTACCCATGCATACAAGTCAAGCATATCCTAATCATATAGCATTCATGACTCATGCAAGATTCAAAGACATATAAAGAGAATGAAGGGCCAGTCGTTTAAAGTTCGACATGAACAGTAAACGAACTAACCAGTTCATCTCGAAAATAAGAGGCGATCGCTAGCGTGTACATGTACGCTCAACGATGGCCAGCTTATCTCGGCATCCATAAAGAGGATGAGGGGCGTTCACCAACGTGTACATGTACGCTGAACGAAAGACCAACTCACCTTGGCATACTTATAAACGTGCATACAGGTACAACATTCTCCATACCGCCAATACTTGAGTTAGCTGAATAATAATAATAATAATCTCGAGATTATGAACGTAAATGATTCAGACGACTAAGCCCTACGCTGGCTCGTGGGATCAGATTGTATCAACATAATGGATTCGACACACTTATGCTCATATAACTGAATCAGTGCACAAATGAAAGTACCACTGAAACATAACGTGTATATATGCGTTCCAGCCGGTAAGTAAACACAACTGGTAGTTTAAAAACAAAAAAAACATTTCAAACATTTTTCGCAAATATTTCAAAATAAGTGCAAACAAGATTCAGTTCTGTTTAATTATTAATTACGGTAAAACGGTATTAATTTTCAGTGATAAACTCACCTCGGTCCAAAGATTCAAGCTCACTTACTAGCTATCTAACCAATCTAAACATATTTCAGGTTTCGGCAATTCAGTACTATTTCTAACTAATAGAATTCTAATTGCTAACCTATTTCGGGATTTTTAACTAATAAGGGCATAATGGTAATTTACCTATTTTTCTTATTTAAAACATGTATTTATAGAAATTAAATATTTTAAAAATTATCTAACCAGAAAATAATTATAAAAACGTAATAGTTATAACTTTAAAGAAAATATAAGTACTTTGCCGAAAAACTAAAATTAAAGATCTTTAACCATTATTTCTATTTTATTTCATATATAGTCAATAATAGGCATATCTTACAAAAATTAATACTTAAGAGAATATAAGTATAAAATCGGTAAAATACTCGTTAAAATAATTTTAACAAATATTTATAGAAGGATTAATAACAAAAATAATTAAAAGAAAATGAAATTGCGGAAAATCAATTTTTCCAGATTGGATCGGTTTTACCCGATAATAAATTGGTCAAAACCGATTAAAATTTCCCAGACAAATTTGGATCAATTTTTCCCGATTTCCAATCGGTTAAAATCGATCCAATATTTACAAAACAGTCCCTGACAAATTTTAAATTTCCAAAAATGACAAAACTAAGTTTCAATCGGTTTTTCCCGCTTTTCAAAAGGGCAAAACCAATTCTTTCCAGGCTTGGATCGGTTTTTCCCGATCTTGGATAAGCTAAACTGATTCATGCCCAGATTTTGTGTTCTTCATTCTAGCTTTGGTTTTTTCGAAAAAAAAAAAAAGCATCTAGATCCGTTTTTCTTCAATTGTTTTTACCAAAAACCATTTCTACAACACTCCTAAAACATGTTTAACATTTCTAAACGTTTTTCCAACGTCCAAATTCTCAAGAACAAATTAAACTCTAAGAAAATATTAAAAACTCTAAAAATCAAGATTCTTGCATTATAATTGCATTTCCTTCGTAAGATTTTTGCGTCTTTCGATTCCTTACACCTCCTAATTGTGTTTCCTCGGATTGGAATGGAATTCCTACTTCAAGAGCTTGCTTCTTCTTCTTCTTCCAAGCTTTTCTTCTTAGCTTCTAAGTTGGAGCAATTTTTGCATAGAAATGGTAGAAATGAACTTTAGGAAGGAGAGGAGGGAGTATGTATAGAGGCTAGGGGCGTGTAGGACAAAAGGTAAGAGGTTAAAAGACCTCCTTGCCCGTGACTTGGATGACAAGTCTTAAATTTTATCTTCTGGCCGCGAATCGGTTTTTCCCAATTGACGAATCGGTAAAATTGAATACAATCGTTTTTACCACTTAGAAATCGGTTAAAACTAATTAGCAGGGAGGTGAGAAATTTTTTATTAATTTACCAATCGGTTTTACCCATTGGTTAAAGGTTAAAACCGATTTAACCAAATTCTATCCATTAGGGAATCGGTTTTTCCCAATTAGGAATCGGTTAAAACCCTTTCCTTGAATTCTTATCCGATGCCAATCGGTTTTACCCGATTGGAATTGGGTAAAACCGGTTGCTCAATCAGTTTTTCCCTTTTGCAAACGGTTAAAACCGTTTTTGCTATTTTTCTATTATTTTTCATTGATTTTCTAATTTTTTTATCTTCTAATTCCTATTTTCGAAAATCCTTAAATCATATTATTCTTAACCAAATATCATAACATGTATTTTAGAATCAAAGTTATCAACTAATTCACATAATTAAAGATTTGAAAATAAAGAAAATAAAGAAATAAAAAATTCTTTGAAATCAAAGATCCAAGGACATTTTATGAAATTTTCTTAAATAACTAATTTTAAGCGAAAATTCTTTTAAAGGAAATTCTTATAAATTATCATAAAATAATTATAAATATCTTAATATATTTTCGAGATGAATTTTAAAATATTAAAATTTTATGGGGTTTCACAGGATGCGTAGGCTTTAGGATTGTATTTTGTACGTACCTATTCATAGATTGCATACATTACACACATGGAAATTGTTCTCACGGTTTAATGAGAGTAAGGCGCATTATGTCCCCCATCCGTTGGGTGTATTTTTTTTACTTTTACATTAATAAGAGGGTATCCAATCCCGTCAGTCACTTAATCGGCTGTTCAAAAAAAAAAAAAGAGTAGGCCCAAAGCCTCATCTTATACGAGGCCTGGAGAGCAAGCCCCAAAGGCAAGATACATGTCACCTGCGCAGCGAGCTCCGTCAGTTACAAGCCACGTCAATTATGTTCGCTCTAGGATATGTGCACAGCCCAAGAATAATCAGGCGCATGCCCAACGACTCCCCACGATTGACCATAGCGGGACATCGCCCTATTATCCTCAGATAAACCCAGCTCCCACCAACGGGCAAGAAGGAACTGCTCCCTATAAGTACAGGTACGAGACATCCATAAATGGTACGTTCGGAATCAATTGCAAAGTTACTTTGTCAAACCAACTACAGATTCATACTAAAGTTTTAAAGTGCTGACGAGAGACATTTCCCTTAAATGCAGGGACATTTATACTCAAAGCTTACTAGAGACGAACTTCAAGGTTCATATATTCTTGACGAATCTTTAGCACTTGACTGACACAACATAGTTCATCACTAAATAAAGTAGGTTTTTTTTTTTTTTTTTTTACTTTTTTAATTTTCCAAAAGACCCCTCCATTATGATTCTTCTAGAGGTACAAAAACAAGAGAGAAAACCAAACAAAAAAAAAAAAAACCACGTAGCCCATTGGATAAACCAAAACAACCATTGTGGAAATTTATGAAGGATAGCGTCGTGGCAACGTTAATGAATGTGCCCTATACATGAACCGATACTTTGCCTTGAGCTTCGGCAACATGTGTCCATTGTCTCCCGAGTCCCATGGCATCATTCTGCAACTTCCTGTGTACCGCGCTGTGCTCTCTCTGTCTCTGAATCATATGACTATGAGCAGCAACCAAGTTTTGGACTTTATGCTTTAATTTTCTATGTTGTTTTTAGTTGCAACTTGCAATAACCTCTTCAATATTTTCATCGATTGGCCTTCAAAATTTGTTTTCATCCATTGTAAATTGCTTTCTGAATTTTAATTTTTGTAATCAACCACTGGAACGGAACTATCAATTTGCTGTAGAGTAGGGAAATATTTATCTTAGTTTTAAAAATTCTTCATCAAAATACTTAATTACTCACTTAATAATAATACTATTAATGTACATATTTTGTAATTTTATTGAAATATTAAGTGTGTAATTATGTCCTTTTATAAAGAATTTCTTAAATTTAAACTAATATTTTCTTAGACTGTAACAAATTAATAGTTTGAGACTTTTTTTTTTTTTTGAAACCAATAGTTTGAGAGTTTATTGCATAAATTAAAAAAATTCAGAAAGTAGTTTGCACTATAACATCTTGAATTATGAAAACATCTTATAAATTGATACAAATTTTAGTGGCTAAAATATCATACATTAATTTGGGACAAATGGAGAGTATGATGTTTTCAGACTTCAAGAAGAAATATCGCATTTTGTTCCCTATTTGCCCTTATTTAGGGTTAATTACGCAAAACCCCCGTAGTTTGCGAAAGTATAGGATGACCCCTCTATGCGTTAAAAAGCTACGCAAAATTCCCTTGTGGTTTCAAAACCCTGTAAAATAGACAAAAATCTTAATTTGTGACCAAATTGCCCTTATTCAATCAAAGGGTTTGCACTTATTCAGTCAGACTAAATAAGGGCAATTTGGTCACAAATTAATATTTTCGTCTACTTTAAAGGGTTTTGAAACCACAGGGAGATTTTGCGTAGCTTTTTAAAGTATAGAGGGGCCATCCTATACTTTCGCAAACCACAGGGAGGTTTTGCATAACTAACCCCCTTATTTATTACTTCCCTTATTTCATTAGAATGGTCCACTTTGATCAATTTACAACTTATTATGAATGTTTAGGTAAACACCTAAATTAGTTAATTTAACACACTTTATTCCATTTATATCCTTACTTATTAAGCATGGACTAATTGTGGACTATACATGATTGTAAGGGTAAGAGAAGTAAAAAATTTGAAAGTGGACTCTTCTATTGGAGCAAAAAATATTTTTCAAAATGGACGCTTATAATGGAACGGAGGGAGTAGTTTTAGTTTTCATTTATGTTGTAAATTTTCAATACACTTAACATTTATTGTCAATGCAATTACATTTTATTTGAAAATGTGTAAAGCATATTAACTTTATCATTAAATAGTGGGGAGGGTTGGGGTGGTGGTAAGGGGATGGCCTTGTAACCCCGAGGTCATGGGTTCGATTCTTGGAGATGCAAGTGTAAATAAATAATCAATAAATAAAACTTTATCATTAAATAAGGATGCAAAACTCCATATTCAAGATAAAATATGTTAATTTTATCATTAAATAAAATTGAAATAAACATATTATTGATGATATTTTAAAATAATCACATAAATTTAGTTGATTGGAATAAACTGTCTTAAAATTTACTTCAATTGTAAATTGCTCCCTAAACCTTTTATTTTATAATCAACCCCCTGAACTTTCAATTTGTTGCAATGTAGAAAAATGTTAGTTTTAATTCTAAAAATTCTTCATAAAAGTTCCTAATTACGCACTTAATGACAATTCTAATATAACAATTTTGCGATTTTCTTGAAAGATTATGTGAGTAATTAGAATTTTTTATGAGAAAAATTTAAAATTAAGACCAACATTACTCTACATTACAACAAATTGAAAGTTCAGGAGGTTGATTAGAAAAATAAAAGATTTAAGAGACAATTTGCAATCGAAGTAAAATTTGAAAATTTTAAAAGACAATTTGCAATCAAAGTAAAATTGGAAAGGGTTTTTGCAATTAACTCTTTTATTAATTTTCTTAGTATGTATGAAACAGGGGTGAGACTATAGTCCCTTCAAAGGAACCATTCAACTGATTTTAGCCTTTTATAAAATTAAGTATATAATTACATATATCATATTTAATGACTAAATAATCCTTGAAGAGACTGTAGTTTTTCCTTAAACATGTTAAAAGCATGCATTTTATAATTTGGGTTGGATGGAATATTAATTATGCAGGCCCATTATAGTTAGTAGCATGGGTCAGATGTGTACAATCTGTCAAGCTTTAAGCCCATTCAATGAATGAAAAATTACACACTCCCCAGTCCCCACAGCCCACTGCCCAAACCAACACAACACCACCACCACCACAAAACACCCCCGCCGCCCCCCCCACCCCCCCCCCCCCCCCCACCAAAAACCAACCACCTTCCAGGATTTTTTTTTTTCCCAAATATTCATTTTGGCCACATATAAATACGAAAATAATCAAAAAAAATAAAATTTCTAAAATATAAAAAACGAAGTTGGGAGATTCGTTTTCATCTGAAAACGAATACCCCAACTTCGTTTTCTTCAAAACTAACCAAAAAAAAAAATCTTGAAGGAAACGAATGCATGGAATTCGTTTCATGCATTCGTTTCCTTCTTTTTTGTTTTTTAGTAATTTCATCAATTAACGAATTTCATAATTAATTTTTTCTTTTTTTGTTTTTTATTAATTTCATTAAGAAACGAATTTCACTAAAATGATTTTTAAAATAAATAAAAATAATTATATTTAAACGAATTTAAAAAAAATTAAATAATTATTTTCATTGAAAACGATTAACCAACATGTTTCTAAGTTTTTATTCATTTTAAAAAAATAAATATTATTTAATGAAAAACAAATTTTAGGGTTTTCGAAACAAACTCCCGTAAATCGTTTTTGAGTTGTTATAAAAAAAAAGGCAAAACATAATTATATAACTGAAATTTTAATTTATAATTCAATAAAATTTTAGAGGAAGTAATTTACGGCATTTTTTGAAATACATAAAATCTCCGTATAAATGAATTTGGGAATTATTTATCTTTGAAAATTTAATCACGCATTTATGTTTTAAAAATAATTAATTCTGTTAAAAACAAAACTCATAAATTCGTTTATCTCAAAAAGAAATAACATTAGACCGATATTGATGTTTCCATTTTTAATTGTTTTTAGTTTAAATGAGCTTGCATAGGGAATACTAGTGGAATTAGGCAGGAGCGATAATATAGAGAATGGAGAAAATAAAGAAGACAAAAGTAATTGACCACCATTTCAAAAAAATGCCGTAAATTACTCTATAAAATTTTATTAAATTACAAATTAAAATTTTAGTTATATAATTATATTTTGCCTTTTTTTATAACAACTCAAAAACGAATTACGAGGGTTCTTTTGAATTAATGAAATTAATAAAAAAACAAAAAAGGAAAAAATTAATTTGAAATTAATAAAAAAAGGAAGAAAACGAATTCATGGAATTTGTTTTCAATGAATTCGTTTTCTTTAAGATTTTTTTTTGTTTTTTTGTTATTCTTAAAGGAAACGAAGTTGGGAGATTCGTTTTCATTGGGGAGATTCGTTTTCATTGAAAACGAATCTCCCAACTTCGTTTTTTATATTTTGGGAATGAAATTTTTTTTTTGTCTATTTTGGTAATTTTTGGCCCCAATATAAATATTGGGGAAAAAAAACCCACCTTCAAGCGAAAATTTGATTTCGGTCTTTAACCGGTTAATTGTTAACCGACCGATAAAACTACTAGATGATCTGTTTTGATTAACTGGTTTAGCAGTCGGTCAACCGGTTAATCGATTACTTGGTAATTATTTTTCTTTGTATTTTTTACTTACTTTTTATTTTTGAACAAATAAAATTTTTGTATGTAATTACTACAAGTATATTAGAAAACATAAATGAATATGAAAAAAATGAATTTAAATATTATTATGATTTATCAATAAAGATAGCTATAATATATTTTAAAAATCGATAATACAAATTTATTTATGTATTTCTTTTTATCACTTTTGTGTATATGAAAAATTTATGTATCATAATAGAAAAGAATAAATAAATTTGTAAAATCATAACTTCATAAGACATTCATAAGACATGTTAATTATTAGTAAATAAACTCTACCATAAAAGCATAAGAAAAAATAAATAGTATATATATATATAACCGGTTAAACCGATGGAGAAAATTTTAAAATCAGAACCAAACAGATTAAATATTTATAATCGATTAACCGATTTACCGGTTCAATATTACTGATTTACCGATAGTTTTAAATTCCCCTAATGTTAATTATGAATTCTTCTCCAATTGATGTAGAGATATATCCACACGAGGGGAAATATTACTTCAATTTGCATCTATTACATTCACCTATCCTGAACTTTGATTAAATTATCAATTGATTATTGAATTTTTGATAATTATTAATACCTCTTTGAATCATTCAAAAAAGAAATTTAGCTATCAAAAAAACCTCTTAATTAAGATATTATGTTATTTCTCCAACGGACAAAAGTTATTATTATTATTTTTTTGGTGAACAGTCGATTAAATGGCTGAGAGACATGAGAAACCTTTGTTAACAAAAAAATCAAGGCAATTGTTGAAATTTCAAGGGGGATATAATAAACCTTACTTTGAGAGTACAAGATGCAGGAATGCATATGGAACATAAAGGAAATACAAAGAATGAGTGAAGAAAAATCTAAACTCTGATGTAGGAGACATGTGAGAGGTCTGGTAAGAGCAGCTTTGAAAGGATAGGCAGGAAAGATCCATGAGAGAAAGCCATCCCTCTGCGCAGAAGAAGTTAGACGAGCTATACAATCCACTGAAGAGTTCCCTTCGCGAAAATTATGTTGAATCCGGTACCCCCCATGCATTTTACGACGAATACTTCTACGAAGATAGCGCAGATCCCACTGCACTGATGCTGCCATAATAATCGCCCTTACGAAGTAGTCTAAGTCTATTTCAAAAACCACATAGTGCAGCCCCAGCTCCTCACAAATCTGCATGCCAACTACCATAGCCATGAACTCTGCAAAAGAATTCGTGTGAAGGCCCAGAAACCGGCCAGTCGCTGCCAACACCCGTCCCCGATCATCCGGAACAATTACTCCGCACCTTGACAGCCCAGGGTTCCCCAAAAAGGACCCGTCGAGATTAACATTTACCTCAAGGGGTCGTGGCAGAGTCCACCACATCAGTGTGGGTGGCTTGCGTAGCTGCGGCGGCATACTCAGTAACAAACCGGAAGATACAAGGACATCATTCGCCGCCGATTGCCTTCTAAGCTTGACGATCCGAGCCAAGTCCGTAAAACCCTTTCTAACTTCAAAGGATGTCATTCTCACCGAGGGAGGGATGTCTTCAAACATAAACTTGTTCCTAGATTTCCAAAGTGTTATAAGCAGGGCAAAAAAAAAGGAAGAAGACTGATTTATTTTTGAGATGTTTTGCAAAGCTGCAATCCACCGTATTTATGCAGGAGGGAGGCAACCGATTTACCCCAATTTAGGAGATAAGAATGAAGACTAATTCAACTTAAGCCAGTACATTCTGGCAATTTCTAACAAGTAGAAAAGCAAGGAACAAAAATAGTAATTAATTAAAGGAGTTGGCCGAAGATGGAGTAAGGCTGGTGCGCCACTTTTGCATGCATGCGAACTTGGTCCATGCGATGAAGGTGGGATAGGTTCGGGCGAAGCGCCAGGCTGTCTCCCAGGTTGCTGCCGTGGCCGGAGCGCTGAGCCATTTGACCAGAAATTCCAGTTTTGGACGGTAGTGGCCTTTCTGTGTCGTTTGGTGGTCTAGGATGGTTTCTGGTTCAGGAAGTAAGGTGTAAATTGGGGAAAACTGAGGCAGAGGACCCGGCAACAGAACATGAGCGGGACCCAAATGCTTCCGCAAGGATCTGACGTGGAACGCATTGTGGATTTGGGATACCGGAGGAAGAGCAAGTCAGTAGGCGACGGTGCCAACCCGTTCAATAGTTTTATAAGGGCCAAAAAAACCTAGGCGAGAGTTTGAGGGAGGAGCGGCGATGCTGGTTAGCTCGGCGCTTCATTTGATTCTGAGAGGCTTGATGGTTGTGGCGGAGGTCGAGCAGGATGGTGGAGCGATCCTGGAGCTGCTGGTCGACGGCCGGAACCTTTGCTGTGCCCGGGATATAATCGAGGATTCGAGGTGGAGGAATCCCATAAACGACCTCAAAGGGACTGATTTTTCGTGGACGAGTGAACCGTCGTGTTATAGGAAAATTCAGCCCAAGGCAACCAGTCGAGCGATTTGGACGATTTATCACTAGCGAAGCATCGCAGGTACTATTCCAACGTGCGGTTGACCATCTTAGTCTGCCCGTTGGTTTGGAGATAATAACTTGAGGATATGCATAGTTGAGTCCCTGCAAGGTAAACAAGTTCCGCCAGAAGCTGCTGACAAATACCTTGTCCCGATCATTGATGATAGTGGCGGGAAACCCCTGAAGGCGAACGATGGAGTTGACAAAGGCTTTAGCGACTGAGAGGGCTGTGAACGGGTGTTTAAGGGGAATGAAGTGGCTGTATTTGGAGAGGCTATCTACCACGACCAAGATCACTGTATATCCCGGGAAGGTGGGAGACCTTCGATGAAATCCATGGAGATGTTGGTCTAGATGCGGGTAAGAATTAGGCGGGGTTGAAGGAGGCCTGCCAGGCGCAAGTTATCTGATTTAAAGCGTTGGCAGGTGCTGCAGTTGCGGAGGAATTCTTCAAGTAGCTGCCGCATGCGAGGCCAACGAAAATTGTTGCGGAGCCGAGAAAGTGTTTTCCAAACCCAAAGTGGCCGCCTTCGGGGGAGAAGTGACAATCGGCCAAGAGTTTGGGAATAAGAGGGGAGTCCGGGTTGAGGTATACTTTATCCAGGTAGAACCAAACCCCATCCCTGTACTGGAGATAAGGCCCCATCAAGTTGTGATAGAAAGGATCGGAGGTAACCTCGGATTGAAGTTGGGCCCACCAGGTGGCCCGCGGGGCAGAGGCGGAGATCAGTTGGAATTATACCACTTGGGATAAGGCGCCCGCTGCTTGATTGTCCGTCCATTTCTTGAACTCCACTTGATAGTCGTAGCCTATTAGCTTGGGTAGCCAATGAGCTTGGGCCGGTGTTGTGATACGTTGCTCCATGAGGTATTTTAGGCTGCGTTGGTCTGTCTTGACCGTGAAGGGGCGACCCAATAGGTACGGCTGCCATTTACGGACATATTTCACGATTGCGAGCATTTCTTTCTCATAAGCAGAGAGGTTTAGGGCAGTGCCCTTCAGAGCTTTGCTGAAATAGGCGATGGGTCGCTGGTGTTGGGATAAAATGACACCGATTCCGAGGCCACTCGCGTCGCACTCCACGATGAACGATTGTGAGAAATCTGGGAAGGCCAACACGGGGGCCGTGGTCAGGGCTGTTTGCAAGGCAGTGAAGGTATGTTCAGTTGCGTCGCCTCATTGGAATCCGTCCCTGGTGAGGAGTCGAGTGAGGGGTGCTGCAATGCTGCCAAAGTGCCAGATAAATTTTTGGTAGTACCCTGCGAGGTCAAGGAACCCGCAGACGGCATTGGGGGTAATGGGCTCGGGCCAACTTTGGATCACTTGGATTTTTGTGAGGTCGACGACCACTCATTCCTGGGAGATGATGTGGCCCAAGTAGTCCACTTGTGTTACCCTGAATCTGCACTTCTTTTCTTTGACAGAAAGATTGTTAGCTTGTAAGATAGGAAAAACAGTGGTGAGGTGTACCAGATGATCCGCCAAACAGAGGGAGTAGACAAGAATGTTGTCAAAGAAAACCAGAGCGAACCATCGAAGTTGAGGGTGGAATAAATCGTTCATCAGGCTCTGGAAGGTGGCAGGAGCATTGGTGAGGCCGAAAGGCATTACAAAGGAATTCGTAATGGCCGTTGTGGGTGCGAAAAGCTATTTTGTGGATGCCTCCGCGACTCTGATTTAGTGGTACCCTGTGGTGAGGTCGAGCTTGGTGAAGAATTGGGCCCTAGCAAGCTCATCTAGTAGTTTGTCTACGACCGGGATAGGAAACTTGTCTTTGATTGTAATTCGGTTAAGGGCTTGATAATCAGTACAAAAACGCCAGGACCCATCGGCTTTGCAGACTAGTAACACTGGGAAGGAGAAAAGACTGTGGATGGGGCGGATGAGTCTGGAATTGAGCAAGTCCCACACCATTTTCTCAATTTCCCTTTTTTGGTAATAGGGTTACCGGTACGGTCGCACACTAACTAGGCCCTCGTGGAGTGGAGGAGGTGGGCTAAGTCGGGTGGGATAATGGGTGGGCTGATTGGTTGGAAGGGGCCAAGCCCACATGCAAGAGGGAGGCTTGGTCCTGGGATGGGTTAAATTCGTATGGGCCTAACTCTTGGAGCCTAATTGGTTTTAGGCCTTTAAAGAGGCAGGCTTGGCCATTGGAGTGAAAGGCCATGGTGAGGTCTTTATAATTGGTTTGGACTGGGCCAAGTTGTTGTAACCATTGCACCCCCAAGACTATTTGGCATGCAGTAACGGGGAGAACAAAGAAATCCGCAACGACCGCAACACCTTGGACGTCAAGTTTCAGATCACGACAGACTCCGAGGTAGGCGATTTGGTTGCCGGTCAGAATCGGAAGACCCATTTTTGTGACAAGCCATTGGTTGATAAAATTGTGAGTACTCCCGCCGTCAATGAGTATGGTGACCCAGTAATGGTGTAGGCGGCCACGGAGGTCAAGAGTGGGAGGGTGGGCAGTGCCTGAGATGGCGTGTAAGGAGATGGCTGGGGAAGGGTTGGTGGTGTCGAGGTCTATATCCAGGAGGTCATCCTCGTCGAGATCTGGAGAGGAATCGTCGACAATCATGAATAATTGTGGACGGAGGCAATGGTGGCCAGGAAAGCATTTGTCATCACAATAACAATAGAGGCCCTTAGCATGGCGCTCCTATGAGGCTTCTGGGGTGATCTGACGGATTGTTGGGCGAGTTAAGGGATAGGTTGGGTGGGGAGTTACGGTTGTGGTGGAGGTGACAGTGGGGCCAGGTGGTGGTGGGTTGTAAGTTTGGAATCTGTAGGAAAAAGGGTTGGGCTTTTTGGTAGCTTGGATTCGCTCCTCAAAGAGACGGGTGAGGGCAATAGTCTGGGCTACTGTGGTGGGCTGTTTGCCTTTCACATCAAACTGTATTTCGTCCTTGAGCCCCGCCAAGAAGCTCTGGACCAAGAATGATTTAGGAATGCCGTTGATACGGTTGGATAAGTGTTCAAAGACGGATTGGTAGGTGGTGATCGTGGATGTTTGGCGTAGTCTGGTGAGGGCTTCGGATGGAATTCCCGAAATGTGATGAAAATGAAAAAGGTGGTAAAAAATAGGATGCTTTTTGTTCTCTGGAAAAAAGTAGGGTTATTGCATTTGCAGAATGCAACTTTATAAATGAAATTGCATTTCTCAAATGCAATTTTATATTTTCACTTCTTAATTACTTATTTACTAGATATTGATTTAAAATACTGGAATTGCATTATGTAAATGCAACTTTGAGAAAAGAAATTTTTTTTAAAAAAAGTAAATAATTGAGTGGTGCCGTTAAAATTGACGGAAGTTTACAGAATGTTAGATGCATTCTTAAGAGATGGGAGTTGCATTTGGCAAATGCAACTGTGGAAATTTTTTTTCCTTCCCATTTCTCATTTCTCAAATTAAAAATATTATTGATGCATAAGAAATTCTTTATATTACTTTTTACCATCCAATTAAAGTATTAGATGGGTTTAGGATGTTTAAGTAGGGTCTTTTATATATATATATATATATATATATATAAGCCCCGATAATTTTTTTATACCTATCAATATAGACAGTTGGTGTAAAAAAAAAAAGTTAATCTTGAAGATAATATGCTCATAAAGTCATCGATTAAGCAATTTACTACTTCTATTACAATAGTTACTAGTTAATCTGGGTAGTACAACCTAGGGACCAAACCAATTTATTCAGTTTGCATTTCTGCTTTCATTCATTTTCCACAAGAGATGCATATGGTTGTGACATTTGTGCTTGCTTCTTCTTCTCGTGTACAAAGGGAGGATTTGAACTAGTTGGTCTCTCAGTAGCAAAGGCACATCTGAGATCTTAAATTGCTCCCAGTTTCTACTTATGCTTGTCTTCAATAGGGGTTGATAACTTAAGGCAGTTAGTTCAGGCACTAAATTGCTCTATCCCTTTCTGCCTTAGGTTCCTATGTGTCTGGATTAATTGAAGACAAATAAAGTTAATTTTTTTCTACCTTTTTCCATTCTTATTTCTTTTGAAGGTGGACTTCTTCTATCTTCCAAAATGGCAAAGGTTCTTTGCTTTTTCTTGATTGTCTTTAAATATAGGACCCCTTAATATCACAACTAATGTGTAAGTCCTGAATTCATTCATGTTCAGTTACATTTGATGTTTTTCTCTTATTTCCTGGATCTTTTTGGGCATTGAGAAGTAGATTAACCTCTGGTCACTCTCATTATTTCTGTTTGAGTGTTTTCTTGTACCTATCTATTGAATGTCATATTTCTGTGCATCCTCGGCCACCTTCATCTTTAATCGTTCCTAGTCGCGTTCGGACTCGTTTGTTTTCATTGGTTTTGATATTGTATACTAACCTTTATATATTTCCAATACACTTTCTCTTTTTCCAAAAACATCTTTCAAGACATAATAACGAACACCTCGATTTTCTGCTATAAGCTCTGCAAATATGTGAAAATGCAGTCAATATTATTGTGTCAATTCAGTTACTAATGTAGGTAACAAAGCATTATACAGAAAGTGGTCTGGTCTCCCAAGTTCCAGTTCTGACATTTTTCATCATCCACATCTAAGTAGTTGCGGTGGCTTTTCTATTCCTCTGCAACATGAATTTCCATTTTATAGCTTCCCAAAAAGCAGGAACAGCAATTTCATCAGGGACCTCCTTGAATGGTGGAAGGTAGTTTAAATCCACAATGACATGGTCACCTGTGGTCTCCTGAACCTGAAATTCCTCAAGAAATAAATCATCATTTCCAACTGGAAAAGCACAGATGCTAGCTACATCAGTTGAGTTCACATAAAGTAGCCAAATATACAGATAACTTTCACATGTATACAATTAGTGACCTTGTCACTCAACCACAAACCTTAAGCATCGGCCACGACAATACAGCATATGATTCAACAAACTCAGTTTTTGGTCCATCCTAATCGTTGAAGGAATGATGAGGGAGAAGGTTATTAGGTTCTATATTTATTTACAACTTTAACAACTTACATCCACGAGAACAGAGAAAGGGTTCAACAATCAGAATGCCTCGAAATAGTACCATTTTTGGCATTCTGTTACTTGGCAGTTGGGACATTTACATAAATACAATTATACAAAGGCTTCAAATTATATCAAAACAAATTCAGGCTCCAGTTCTACCAACTACATTAAAAGCTCAAGTAACTTCATGGACTTCTGGCAAATTTTCATAAACTTCTAAAAAGCAAATCAAAGCTTTCCCTAGATAATGGCAGTAATTTTTCAAACGTAAGAAAAGCTGGTTCAGAGAGAATAATTAGTCATTCCAATTTATCAGACATTGAAGTTTTAACAAATGGTACTCACAACAACATCGAAGCCAAAAATGGTAAGTTCGAGAATATTTCTGAGCCAATTCGCAGCATCAGTCACGAGCCCAAGGTCAATTTGCTGGTGGGAATCAAGCTGCTGGTTTTTGTTGCCCATGGGTAATGATTTTAAGCTGCAAGCAAAAGGAATAGTGATCCCTATCCAAAGTGTGCTCAACATGATCATTGGCAGCGTAATGACAGATAAGATAAACGAATCAAGAAAATAGAGTGCCTATCAAAGAGGATAGGCTTGAAGCCACTCTCCTCTGAAAAGCTCATCAAATTAGCTGCATTAGGTGTGGAGTTTTTGATTGCGTAGTAGATTTTCTCCCCCAAAACATAGAACTTATACAGACGGGATGAGTGGTCCACATATTCCTGCAGTTTCAAATGCATTTCCTTACAGTTTGATCATAATAAAGAATTTGCCAATGCTACTAAAGGCTATGTTTGACCATTACAGATTTCTAGATAACCAGACAACAAAATTTGATTTTCCTGGACTTCAAAAATCCAATAGTCAGCCAAGGTAACCATGTTCTGAGCCACTATTATGCATGAAGCGAATCATATTCATAGGAAAAGGTAACTATTGCATAAATCAATCAACAAGACCTTTCATAAATAGATTTTATCACAAAAACTGTTAAGGTTCCATTTCTTACCTGAATAACTGCTGGAAGGGGAACACTAAGGCCTTTGTAGTCCTCCACATTAAAGACAATAGCCTGCCATTTGAGGGGGGAGAAGGAAACAGAAACAAAGTGTCATGAATGTAGATCACTACATATAAAGGCAAGTCAAACACAATGAAAGGCTGTCAACAGCTCTCTGTAGCTCCCCTGGTCCTGCAATGGGGATCAGTGCAGTTCCCAAGTTGCTGCAACAGAAGCAGGAGCACACAGAAAAACCTTGCACCTGAGCTACGGCTGAATTAAGCTCAAGCAAATGAGCTAGCCATTTGCAAGTTGATCAATTGTCAGTTAGCCAGCTGTACATAGCTGTAGTTAGTTAGCTGATTCGGCACATAAATTTTGGCTGGAAAAGCGGTTAGGTGCACATTAGTGGAATTGAGCTAATGTGCACGGTAGGAACAAGTTTGTACAAATAGTGTAGGATTAATTCTCTATAAATACTGTTAAGCTAAGTTTATGATCAATAAGATATACATAAATTTCTCTCAGAATTCTCTCTCTAGTTTCAGACCTAATATCCTATTTTCTTCTTCAAGTCTGTTACTTGCTTTGCTTCTTCCTCTGATCTTCCTACAATTGTGAGGTTATTTTACATCTAAGCAAAAGATGCAGTCCAAAGTTTCATCCACAATTCCATTCCAGAATTTCAGTCAAATACCAAAATGCAAACCAATTTCAGTCCATAAATCTAGAATTTCAGACCAGAAATGCAGCAAGGAAATTCTAGAAATGCAGAACAGTTCTAAAAATTTCAGTCACGATTCCAGCAACCAAAACCAGAAATGTAGTTCAGCAACTGAAGCTCAGTAAGCAGCAAGAGCATTTTTTGTAACAATTCAATAGCAAGAGCATTACCGACAAGAAAGCAATCCAAGCAGCAGCTAAATTTTGTAACAAATTACTACAGAAACCAACTCCAGAAATTACATAAAATAGCAAGAACATTATCAAAATTTCAGTCCATCTCTACTGTGTAATTCTTAACAAATCCGGAAATGAAACCCAGGGCATGAACACCGGCAGCCCAAAAACAGACAAACCAGCAATTATTACTAACCTGCAGTTCGGTTAATCAGAAATGCATCAAGCAAAAGATGCAGTCCAAAGTTTCAGCCCCTAAAACTGGCTGCAGACAGAACCACCAGCAGTCCAGTCGCGCCGGCAACCCAATACGGGAAGTTTAATTCAGCCACCAAAAGTTCCTAATTTCGGCACTGGGTTGGATGGTTTTCATAGCCCAGTATATCCTCCAATTTTTGTGCACCAATTTGCCTCAGCAGTGGCCAATTTCCACCATCCAAAACTCGGTGAACAGTAGATCTCGCAACCTAGATATTGGAATATCCCGATTTCAATTTTTGCTTTCCTTCCAAGCACGAAATTCTCCCAATCGATTGGAGATATCATAATCTCCTCAAAATATGCATCAAAATGGGATGGGCAGTCCAAATTCCCGCCAAGACCGAAGCCACTATGCCGCACCACCAAAAACCAAATTCGGCCAGGAGCTAGAACAACTTCAATTTGAATGGGTAATCTTCAGCTTTCTCGTAGAAATCTGTGGTTTAGCTTGAATTTGTGGGAAGTGGAAATTTCCCTTTGGGAGAAAATTTTCTAGACAAAGAATCTCTCAAACCCTATTTAATTTTTAGGGCTTTTTCCAATCTATTCATTTGGTGTATACGTTTTCTTTAAAAAAATTAAAAAACAAAATCTTTAAAATTGCATTTAAAGAATGCAATTTTGATCTTACTTCCGTCAAGTTCAAATTTTCCGTCAAACAAAACCCAGGAAAAAAACACTAATTCAAGTTGCATTATGCAAATGCAACTTTTACATTTTAAATTAATATCTCACATTTAAATAATTGAGAAGTGAAAATATATAGTTGCATTTGGTGAATGCAACTTTGTATGAAGAGTTGCATTTCATGAATGCAATAACCCTATTTTTTTTCACAGAACAAAAAGCATCCTATTTTTTACTACTCTTTCTATTTTCATCACACTTTGGGATTTTTCTCGGTGGAGGTGACAGTGGGGCCAGGTGGTGGTGGGTTGTAAGTTTGGAATCTGTAGGAAAAAGGGTTGGGCTTTTTGGTAGCTTGGATTCGCTCCTCAAAGAGACGGGTGAGGGCAATAGTCTGGGCTACTGTGGTGGGCTGTTTGCCTTTCACATCAAACTGTATTTTGTCCTTGAGCCCCGCCAAGAAGCTCTGGACCAAGAATGATTTAGGAATGCCGTTGATACGGTTGGATAAGTGTTCAAAGACGGATTGGTAGGTGGTGATCGTGGATGTTTGGCGTAGTCTGGTGAGGGCTTCGGATGGATTTTCGAAGTCCGTTGGTCCAAAGCGAACAAGGAGATCCGCAATGAAAGCCGACCAAGTGGAGGGGGGGGGGATGATGTTGTCTCTTGGCCAAGTAGCGTTGCCACTCTAGGGCCTCACCATCCATGTCAAATGAGGCGAGCGGGAGTTGGCGGTCCGTCGAGATAGCGGCGTAAGCAAAAAATTGCTCCACCTTGTAAATCCAACCCGTTGGGTCATCACTGGTAAACTGAGGGAACTGGAGCTTTGGGTTCGAGGAGTTGGGGTTGTAGTTACTGGATGAGGCATCCATATGGGTAGAGAAGGGGTTGCTGTCGAGGGAAGGCTGGTATGTGGGTTTGTTCTTCAGTCCGTCAATCCGAACCGAAAGAGTTTGGAGCTGGGCAAGAATTGCTTGGATGTCGGTGCGCATTTGATCGATATGGGATTCATGTCGAGCCATAGTGTCACTGACTTCATTCTTAAATTCAGCGTTTGTCTTTCCACAGGTATCCATGGATCGAACGTCTCTGATACCACTGTTATAAGCAGGGCGAAAGAAAGGGAAGAAGACTGATTTATTTTTGAGATGTTTTGCAAAGCTGCAAACCACCGTATTTATACAGGAGGGAGGCAACCGATTTACCCCCATCTAGGAGATAAGAATGAAGACTAATTCAACTTAAGCCAGTACATTCTGGCAGTTCCTAACAAGTAGAAAAAACAAGGAACAAAAACAGTATTAATTAAAGGAGTTGGCCGACTTGGTCCATGCATGCTGATTTGGTCCATGCACGGTGATCGTATCAGTAAGCTCCTATAGAATCAGTAATATCAATACCTTGGCTGCCAAACCCCTTTGACCCCAGCATGCTTTGCCCAAAAAAAACTTCAAGTACTCACTAAGGTCCAACCGACAAAAGTTATTTTATAATTTAATCAAACAGGGCGAAATAATTGATAATTTTAGAAACATCATATATCAATAATATTTCGACCAATGTCGAGAGATGGGAGTATAATTTAGCAGATACTTTTCTATTTCTTAGTGTGATCATAATTAAATCGGTTGAGAAAATGGGTTTGTATGATATTAAAATGTAGTTTTTTTTTACCTTTTTAATATAAAAGTTAAGGAATTGAATTAACAATAATAAAAATATGGGA
This sequence comes from Leptodermis oblonga, assembly GCA_016801395.1. Lineage (NCBI taxonomy): Eukaryota > Viridiplantae > Streptophyta > Magnoliopsida > Gentianales > Rubiaceae > Leptodermis > Leptodermis oblonga. The sequence continues at coordinate 32,252,287 of CM028755.1, forward strand.
AGTCTATTGTGAAATGGGTTCATATATTCAACTAACACATGCACATTTTATTTATTTAATCTTTTATACTCCCTCAGTAAAAGTCATTTTAAAGTTTTTTAGACAAATTAAAACATTCGTTTAAATGACAAGAATACCTAGGCTAGTACAATTTATTACTACTAGGAATTTTAGAGTTTTAATCCCATTAATACTCCGTATCTATTAATAACTCCAATTAATACTCAGTTAATGGTCTGTTCTTTAAGTTTTGGTTTTGATTTAGATTTAGTTTTAACAATAACTTTAATATATTATAATCAGTTTTCATCATTTTCAATACAACTTTTTACTATTCAATGATACATTTTCACATTTTTATTACACTTTTTATATTATAAATTATTTTCCCAAATTTGTTTTCAAAACAAGTTTCAAACCCATCAAAACTTGTTTTCACTAACTCTTAGTTATATAAGTTAAGAAAAGGGTAAGTTGGAAAAAAATTATGTTTTTTTTTTCTCTCTCACTAAAACGCCATTTGCTTTAAAGATTGGTACTCCATTTAAAATGACTTTTATTTTGGATCAGAGGGAATATTTTTTTTAATAATATTTTTTGTTTAATAACTGCATTTTCAGGTATCTGTTTTAGGTTCAAGACTAACAATGTCAAACTCGACAAGTATCACCCGTATTACTTACATGTATCACTTTTGGTTGAAAAGTAACATTATAAAAGTATTACAAGAGTAATGTTGTCAAACTTGCAGAGAGTATTACCTATGTTTCTTAGGTGTATCACTTTTGGTTGAAAAGTAACATTGTAAAAGTATTACAAGAGTAATGTGGTCAAACTTAAAGAGAGTATTACCTATGTTTCTTAGGTGTATCATTTTTAATTCAAGAGTAACATTATACAAAATCATAAAAATAACATCGTCAATCTTGAAGATTATCACATGTCTTACCTACAAGATTTCACTTTTGGTTCAAAATATTGTACAAGTATCACAAGTATTATCTATTTTATAAGAGTAACAGTGTAAAATTTAAATATTATCACCCATGTTACTTACCATACAAGTATCACAAGTATATCACAAAAGGACTAACAATGTCAAATTTGAATAGTATCACATGTATTACTTACGAATATCACTTTTAATTTAAAGGTAACATTATATTAGTATTACAAGAGTAAGAATATTAAACTTAAAGTATCACCCATTTTACTTACAAGTATACACTATTGTCATTTATGGATGACAAAGGGAGGATTTGAACTAGTTGGTCTCTCAGTAGCAAAGGCACATCTGAGATCTTAAATTGCTCCCAGTTTCTACTTATGCTTGTCTTCAATAGGGGTTGATAACTTAAGGCAGTTAGTTCAGGCACTAAATTGCTCTATCCCTTTCTGCCTTAGGTTCCTATGTGTCTGGATTAATTGAAGACAAATAAAGTTAATTTTTTTCTACCTTTTTCCATTCTTATTTCTTTTGAAGGTGGACTTCTTCTATCTTCCAAAATGGCAAAGGTTCTTTGCTTTTTCTTGATTGTCTTTAAATATAGGACCCCTTAATATCACAACTAATGTGTAAGTCCTGAATTCATTCATGTTCAGTTACATTTGATGTTTTTCTCTTATTTCCTGGATCTTTTTGGGCATTGAGAAGTAGATTAACCTCTGGTCACTCTCATTATTTCTGTTTGAGTGTTTTCTTGTACCTATCTATTGAATGTCATATTTCTGTGCATCCTCGGCCACCTTCATCTTTAATCGTTCCTAGTCGCGTTCGGACTCGTTTGTTTTCATTGGTTTTGATATTGTATACTAACCTTTATATATTTCCAATACACTTTCTCTTTTTCCAAAAACATCTTTCAAGACATAATAACGAACACCTCGATTTTCTGCTATAAGCTCTGCAAATATGTGAAAATGCAGTCAATATTATTGTGTCAATTCAGTTACTAATGTAGGTAACAAAGCATTATACAGAAAGTGGTCTGGTCTCCCAAGTTCCAGTTCTGACATTTTTCATCATCCACATCTAAGTAGTTGCGGTGGCTTTTCTATTCCTCTGCAACATGAATTTCCATTTTATAGCTTCCCAAAAAGCAGGAACAGCAATTTCATCAGGGACCTCCTTGAATGGTGGAAGGTAGTTTAAATCCACAATGACATGGTCACCTGTGGTCTCCTGAACCTGAAATTCCTCAAGAAATAAATCATCATTTCCAACTGGAAAAGCACAGATGCTAGCTACATCAGTTGAGTTCACATAAAGTAGCCAAATATACAGATAACTTTCACATGTATACAATTAGTGACCTTGTCACTCAACCACAAACCTTAAGCATCGGCCACGACAATACAGCATATGATTCAACAAACTCAGTTTTTGGTCCATCCTAATCGTTGAAGGAATGATGAGGGAGAAGGTTATTAGGTTCTATATTTATTTACAACTTTAACAACTTACATCCACGAGAACAGAGAAAGGGTTCAACAATCAGAATGCCTCGAAATAGTACCATTTTTGGCATTCTGTTACTTGGCAGTTGGGACATTTACATAAATACAATTATACAAAGGCTTCAAATTATATCAAAACAAATTCAGGCTCCAGTTCTACCAACTACATTAAAAGCTCAAGTAACTTCATGGACTTCTGGCAAATTTTCATAAACTTCTAAAAAGCAAATCAAAGCTTTCCCTAGATAATGGCAGTAATTTTTCAAACGTAAGAAAAGCTGGTTCAGAGAGAATAATTAGTCATTCCAATTTATCAGACATTGAAGTTTTAACAAATGGTACTCACAACAACATCGAAGCCAAAAATGGTAAGTTCGAGAATATTTCTGAGCCAATTCGCAGCATCAGTCACGAGCCCAAGGTCAATTTGCTGGTGGGAATCAAGCTGCTGGTTTTTGTTGCCCATGGGTAATGATTTTAAGCTGCAAGCAAAAGGAATAGTGATCCCTATCCAAAGTGTGCTCAACATGATCATTGGCAGCGTAATGACAGATAAGATAAACGAATCAAGAAAATAGAGTGCCTATCAAAGAGGATAGGCTTGAAGCCACTCTCCTCTGAAAAGCTCATCAAATTAGCTGCATTAGGTGTGGAGTTTTTGATTGCGTAGTAGATTTTCTCCCCCAAAACATAGAACTTATACAGACGGGATGAGTGGTCCACATATTCCTGCAGTTTCAAATGCATTTCCTTACAGTTTGATCATAATAAAGAATTTGCCAATGCTACTAAAGGCTATGTTTGACCATTACAGATTTCTAGATAACCAGACAACAAAATTTGATTTTCCTGGACTTCAAAAATCCAATAGTCAGCCAAGGTAACCATGTTCTGAGCCACTATTATGCATGAAGCGAATCATATTCATAGGAAAAGGTAACTATTGCATAAATCAATCAACAAGACCTTTCATAAATAGATTTTATCACAAAAACTGTTAAGGTTCCATTTCTTACCTGAATAACTGCTGGAAGGGGAACACTAAGGCCTTTGTAGTCCTCCACATTAAAGACAATAGCCTGCCATTTGAGGGGGGAGAAGGAAACAGAAACAAAGTGTCATGAATGTAGATCACTACATATAAAGGCAAGTCAAACACAATGAAAGGCTGTCAACAGCTCTCTGTAGCTCCCCTGGTCCTGCAATGGGGATCAGTGCAGTTCCCAAGTTGCTGCAACAGAAGCAGGAGCACACAGAAAAACCTTGCACCTGAGCTACGGCTGAATTAAGCTCAAGCAAATGAGCTAGCCATTTGCAAGTTGATCAATTGTCAGTTAGCCAGCTGTACATAGCTGTAGTTAGTTAGCTGATTCGGCACATAAATTTTGGCTGGAAAAGCGGTTAGGTGCACATTAGTGGAATTGAGCTAATGTGCACGGTAGGAACAAGTTTGTACAAATAGTGTAGGATTAATTCTCTATAAATACTGTTAAGCTAAGTTTATGATCAATAAGATATACATAAATTTCTCTCAGAATTCTCTCTCTAGTTTCAGACCTAATATCCTATTTTCTTCTTCAAGTCTGTTACTTGCTTTGCTTCTTCCTCTGATCTTCCTACAATTGTGAGGTTATTTTACATCTAAGCAAAAGATGCAGTCCAAAGTTTCATCCACAATTCCATTCCAGAATTTCAGTCAAATACCAAAATGCAAACCAATTTCAGTCCATAAATCTAGAATTTCAGACCAGAAATGCAGCAAGGAAATTCTAGAAATGCAGAACAGTTCTAAAAATTTCAGTCACGATTCCAGCAACCAAAACCAGAAATGTAGTTCAGCAACTGAAGCTCAGTAAGCAGCAAGAGCATTTTTTGTAACAATTCAATAGCAAGAGCATTACCGACAAGAAAGCAATCCAAGCAGCAGCTAAATTTTGTAACAAATTACTACAGAAACCAACTCCAGAAATTACATAAAATAGCAAGAACATTATCAAAATTTCAGTCCATCTCTACTGTGTAATTCTTAACAAATCCGGAAATGAAACCCAGGGCATGAACACCGGCAGCCCAAAAACAGACAAACCAGCAATTATTACTAACCTGCAGTTCGGTTAATCAGAAATGCATCAAGCAAAAGATGCAGTCCAAAGTTTCAGCCCCTAAAACTGGCTGCAGACAGAACCACCAGCAGTCCAGTCGCGCCGGCAACCCAATACGGGAAGTTTAATTCAGCCACCAAAAGTTCCTAATTTCGGCACTGGGTTGGATGGTTTTCATAGCCCAGTATATCCTCCAATTTTTGTGCACCAATTTGCCTCAGCAGTGGCCAATTTCCACCATCCAAAACTCGGTGAACAGTAGATCTCGCAACCTAGATATTGGAATATCCCGATTTCAATTTTTGCTTTCCTTCCAAGCACGAAATTCTCCCAATCGATTGGAGATATCATAATCTCCTCAAAATATGCATCAAAATGGGATGGGCAGTCCAAATTCCCGCCAAGACCGAAGCCACTATGCCGCACCACCAAAAACCAAATTCGGCCAGGAGCTAGAACAACTTCAATTTGAATGGGTAATCTTCAGCTTTCTCGTAGAAATCTGTGGTTTAGCTTGAATTTGTGGGAAGTGGAAATTTCCCTTTGGGAGAAAATTTTCTAGACAAAGAATCTCTCAAACCCTATTTAATTTTTAGGGCTTTTTCCAATCTATTCATTTGGTGTATACGTTTTCTTTAAAAAAATTAAAAAACAAAATCTTTAAAATTGCATTTAAAGAATGCAATTTTGATCTTACTTCCGTCAAGTTCAAATTTTCCGTCAAACAAAACCCAGGAAAAAAACACTAATTCAAGTTGCATTATGCAAATGCAACTTTTACATTTTAAATTAATATCTCACATTTAAATAATTGAGAAGTGAAAATATATAGTTGCATTTGGTGAATGCAACTTTGTATGAAGAGTTGCATTTCATGAATGCAATAACCCTATTTTTTTTCACAGAACAAAAAGCATCCTATTTTTTACTACTCTTTCTATTTTCATCACACTTTGGGATTTTTCTCGGTGGAGGTGACAGTGGGGCCAGGTGGTGGTGGGTTGTAAGTTTGGAATCTGTAGGAAAAAGGGTTGGGCTTTTTGGTAGCTTGGATTCGCTCCTCAAAGAGACGGGTGAGGGCAATAGTCTGGGCTACTGTGGTGGGCTGTTTGCCTTTCACATCAAACTGTATTTTGTCCTTGAGCCCCGCCAAGAAGCTCTGGACCAAGAATGATTTAGGAATGCCGTTGATACGGTTGGATAAGTGTTCAAAGACGGATTGGTAGGTGGTGATCGTGGATGTTTGGCGTAGTCTGGTGAGGGCTTCGGATGGATTTTCGAAGTCCGTTGGTCCAAAGCGAACAAGGAGATCCGCAATGAAAGCCGACCAAGTGGAGGGGGGGGGATGATGTTGTCTCTTGGCCAAGTAGCGTTGCCACTCTAGGGCCTCACCATCCATGTCAAATGAGGCGAGCGGGAGTTGGCGGTCCGTCGAGATAGCGGCGTAAGCAAAAAATTGCTCCACCTTGTAAATCCAACCCGTTGGGTCATCACTGGTAAACTGAGGGAACTGGAGCTTTGGGTTCGAGGAGTTGGGGTTGTAGTTACTGGATGAGGCATCCATATGGGTAGAGAAGGGGTTGCTGTCGAGGGAAGGCTGGTATGTGGGTTTGTTCTTCAGTCCGTCAATCCGAACCGAAAGAGTTTGGAGCTGGGCAAGAATTGCTTGGATGTCGGTGCGCATTTGATCGATATGGGATTCATGTCGAGCCATAGTGTCACTGACTTCATTCTTAAATTCAGCGTTTGTCTTTCCACAGGTATCCATGGATCGAACGTCTCTGATACCACTGTTATAAGCAGGGCGAAAGAAAGGGAAGAAGACTGATTTATTTTTGAGATGTTTTGCAAAGCTGCAAACCACCGTATTTATACAGGAGGGAGGCAACCGATTTACCCCCATCTAGGAGATAAGAATGAAGACTAATTCAACTTAAGCCAGTACATTCTGGCAGTTCCTAACAAGTAGAAAAAACAAGGAACAAAAACAGTATTAATTAAAGGAGTTGGCCGACTTGGTCCATGCATGCTGATTTGGTCCATGCACGGTGATCGTATCAGTAAGCTCCTATAGAATCAGTAATATCAATACCTTGGCTGCCAAACCCCTTTGACCCCAGCATGCTTTGCCCAAAAAAAACTTCAAGTACTCACTAAGGTCCAACCGACAAAAGTTATTTTATAATTTAATCAAACAGGGCGAAATAATTGATAATTTTAGAAACATCATATATCAATAATATTTCGACCAATGTCGAGAGATGGGAGTATAATTTAGCAGATACTTTTCTATTTCTTAGTGTGATCATAATTAAATCGGTTGAGAAAATGGGTTTGTATGATATTAAAATGTAGTTTTTTTTTACCTTTTTAATATAAAAGTTAAGGAATTGAATTAACAATAATAAAAATATGGGAAGTCTATTGTGAAATGGGTTCATATATTCAACTAACACATGCACATTTTATTTATTTAATCTTTTATACTCCCTCAGTAAAAGTCATTTTAAAGTTTTTTAGACAAATTAAAACATTCGTTTAAATGACAAGAATACCTAGGCTAGTACAATTTATTACTACTAGGAATTTTAGAGTTTTAATCCCATTAATACTCCGTATCTATTAATAACTCCAATTAATACTCAGTTAATGGTCTGTTCTTTAAGTTTTGGTTTTGATTTAGATTTAGTTTTAACAATAACTTTAATATATTATAATCAGTTTTCATCATTTTCAATACAACTTTTTACTATTCAATGATACATTTTCACATTTTTATTACACTTTTTATATTATAAATTATTTTCCCAAATTTGTTTTCAAAACAAGTTTCAAACCCATCAAAACTTGTTTTCACTAACTCTTAGTTATATAGGTTAAGAAAAGGGTAAGTTGGAAAAAAAATTATGTTTTTTTTTTCTCTCTCACTAAAACGCCATTTGCTTTAAAGATTGGTACTCCATTTAAAATGACTTTTATTTTGGATCAGAGGGAATATTTTTTTTAATAATATTTTTTGTTTAATAACTGCATTTTCAGGTATCTGTTTTAGGTTCAAGACTAACAATGTCAAACTCGACAAGTATCACCCGTATTACTTACATGTATCACTTTTGGTTGAAAAGTAACATTATAAAAGTATTACAAGAGTAATGTTGTCAAACTTGCAGAGAGTATTACCTATGTTTCTTAGGTGTATCACTTTTGGTTGAAAAGTAACATTGTAAAAGTATTACAAGAGTAATGTGGTCAAACTTAAAGAGAGTATTACCTATGTTTCTTAGGTGTATCATTTTTAATTCAAGAGTAACATTATACAAAATCATAAAAATAACATCGTCAATCTTGAAGATTATCACATGTCTTACCTACAAGATTTCACTTTTGGTTCAAAATATTGTACAAGTATCACAAGTATTATCTATTTTATAAGAGTAACAGTGTAAAATTTAAATATTATCACCCATGTTACTTACCATACAAGTATCACAAGTATATCACAAAAGGACTAACAATGTCAAATTTGAATAGTATCACATGTATTACTTACGAATATCACTTTTAATTTAAAGGTAACATTATATTAGTATTACAAGAGTAAGAATATTAAACTTAAAGTATCACCCATTTTACTTACAAGTATACACTATTGTCATTTATGGATGTCATTTTTTGGTTCAGGAGTACACTTCAAACTTACAACTTAAAAGTATTACCAAATATCATTTACGGTTATCACTTTTTTCGTTCAAAACTAACACTTTCAAATTTAACAAGTATCACTTACGAGTATTAATTGGGCACACATTATTAGCCCGTCATTAACCCATTGCAAATACAACCACCGTTTCACACAAGTTTCTGTTCAAAAAATATCATAGAATAAAAAATGTGTTATGAAATGTATTTTGGAAAGTCAAAATATTGACTTTTCAAAAAAGTTAATTAGCCGCACTTCAAGTTTTCATTAGTTGAAGGAGCTCTTTGCAATTCATAATGATGATGATTGATTACAAGAATATCAAAAGGTAAAAATAATAAAGAATTCGGAAAAGTTCCCACAAAAAGAAAAGCGGTAAACGCTGCCCCACCGTCTCCAGTTCTGACAGAGCTGGATCTTCGCCGGCTCTTACTGTCCAACTTGTACGACAACTGCTACTCTCCGGTCAACTTATATTAGTCCTATCCATCCAAAACCCATCAACCAAAGATCAAGATCAGAGATCAAAATCGGCGTGAGAAGTGGGGAGGATGTCGAATTTGTACAAAACTGGTGCCGGTGGAGGGAACTTGAATCAGAAGATAGATTATGTCTTCAAAATCGTGCTAATTGGGGATTCAGCCGTGGGGAAGTCACAGTTGTTGGCTCGGTTCTCGAGGAACGAGTTCAGTCTGGATTCCAAAGCCACCATTGGAGTTGAGTTCCAGACGCGGACTGTTGTGATTGATCAGAAGACTGTCAAAGCTCAGATTTGGGACACCGCCGGCCAAGAACGGTAACTTCTCCGGGGACTTTTGGCATTTTTTTTGAATTACGGGTTTATTTTGTTTTTTGTTGGATGAACTTTTGCTTAGGATGAGATGAGACTTCAATAATGTAAGGTTCACTGTGCGACATGTTGGGTGTTTATGTAAGTTTGCTTGAAGTGATTGTTTAGGATCAATATCGCCTATTAAGTTTGATTTCTGAATCTGAAATGCTTTTAGTGTTTGGTTGAAAAAACTTAGCTCCTCCTTTATAGCTAGTGAATTTTTCTTTCTGGATTCTTGAAGCAATTTGATTGTAATGGCTGCTGCTGTGAGTCTCTGATAAAAATTGCTTTGTTACGAATACCGGGTTGCATAAGTATCAGAAACAAGTAAAATTTGCAGCAAGGGAGTGCTTGGAGAGAAATATTTACAATTTTTTAGCAAATTATTGTTGAAGAGGCATGGAAAGTGCACTGTTCTGTATATATCTGTAGTTAAAAATAGTTCCTACATCCCCTGTTTGGGTCATACCTTTGATAATGATTGACCCAAAATTGTTCCCTTATAATAGAAATTGCTTGTAGCCTTTAACATAAACTTTCCCTGCAAAAGAATTTGTTTGTGTTAAATGGTTTCAATGTGTTTCTCATTGGATTATTTGCTTATTTGTGATGGATTTATCCTCCATTGGCGCTCCCCCCGTTTGTGATTGTGGTTTCTACTAGTTGCTCGGTCGACATGATTCTCTCCTTTCAGATGCTTTATATGGTGCCATGTCTACTTCACTGGTCTCCCCTTTCATAAATAATCTTTCAAGTCACTTTAAATCTGCTATGTGGTTATAATTTCAGGTATAGAGCAGTAACAAGTGCATATTATAGAGGTGCAGTTGGGGCTATGCTGGTGTATGACATAACCAAGCGTCACTCGTTCGATCATGTAGCTCGGTGGTTAGAGGAATTGCGTGGTCATGCTGATAAGAATATCATTATAATGCTTGTTGGCAACAAGTCTGATCTTGAGAGTCTTCGTGATGTACCCACTGAGGATGCCAAAGAATTTGCCCAGAAGGAAGGTTTGTACTTTATGGAGACATCTGCACTTGAAGATACTAATGTGGAACCAGCATTCATTACAGTTCTATCAGAGATTTATCGGATTGTCAGTAAGAAATCTCTCGTTGCCAACGAGGAAGCAGGATCAGAAGGAAAATCTGCGCTTCTCACCGGCACAAAGCTAGCTGTTCAAAACCAGGAGCCTGTACCAGGAAGTTCAAAATACAGCTGTTGTGGTTCCTCATAGAGAACATTTTCAACTGACAGGGAATGCAAGAACTCTTAACACCATATACACGCCGAACACGTATGGATGCCGCCAAATAATCTTTGCCAAATATGAGATATTTTCTGCTCAAAAAAGCTCTACAGTTTTCCTTTCAGGCGATACTGAGATTCATAACTCCTGATATTAAAGGTTAGTTTGCCCTTACACGCCCGTAATTGATTGTTTCCATGATGTATATTTCGGTTGGTTGGCTTACACATTCTGAAGTGTAATTTTGTTTTCTACTCCACAAAAGTACAGTTTTAAGTGTGTAAAATTCGCCATATTGTGAAGTTGAAGATTATTGAATTGTTTGGGCATTTGTTTTGGATATATTTTGTGTGCTCTGTGAAGTATGCAAGTTGCTGATGAAATTAGCTCAGCATTTGTGGTGGTTTGTACAGTTATAACCTATATTTGGGATCTCTTACAAAAGAATCTGTTTTAAAAGACTTCAAATTGAGGGCAAGACTACAATCCGGTTACATAACCATTCAGTCATTGGATAATGGGCATGGCGCGTGCAATGACATTCATAATTTATTTATTAAATGATTGAATGGTTACGTAACAGCGCCGTAGTCTTTTTCCTCTAATTAGGTGGCTTTTATTCGCTAAATCAAACACAAACTGATGTAAGGGGCCCTGGCTGTATATGATTTGGAATGTAATGCATTTTAGCAAGTATGCTTTCCTCTGAAAGCCAACGCCGGATTTCTGCCGTGTTTCTCTTCTGGCGGGGTACGTTGCCATATCATAGGAAATGTTTGTCCTCTTACCCATAATTTCCGTATGAATTCCGGAAGAAAACATCGCTTTTTCCCTGGATCACAGGCTCCGTCAAATCTGCATAACCAAATTTTGTTTGTGAAAATCACTCCCAAAATGCAGATGCACCGAAGAAATGTGGGGTGAGTGACACCAAGTGGGCACTCTAAATGGTGATCATGGCGGAGAGTTAAAACTTTCTTCCACGCCGGGAACGGGCTACTGCTGAGATTTTATTTGGAAGTTTAAGGCTATGTTGTTTTTGTGATTAAATTGAGAATTTTGTGTTTTGGAAAAATAATTTTGTTAAACAAATTTTTTTTGAGAAATTGTGTAGGAGAGAAAAAATTGTAATGATTATGTTATTTTTTGTATTTATATGGGTAGAGATTTAAAGGAAAAAATGAGGGTGTTTATATATGAAAATTTTTTTGAGAAAAAAATGATAATTTTCTTGAATTGGTAACGAAGAGAACGGAGCGTTATTGCTTTCAGGTCGACTGATCCTGGCAAAAAGTGTTCTTTCCTCTCTGCTAGTGTATCCGATGAGTGTCTTCAAGGTCCCGGCTAGCACTCACAAGAAAATCGACTCCATAATAGCTCAGAAAGGGATCCAGAAGAGAAAGGTTTTTATTAGAGATGATGGAATCATATTTGCAAGTCCACACTTCTGTGGAGGCTTAGGCCTACGACAGGTAGAGTTGATGAATCAATTTGATTTGGCAAAATTTGCTTGGAAACTTATAAAAGGAAACCTTCATCCTTATTTGCCCAAGTATTCTCAGGAAAATATTGCTTCAAAGAAAACTTCCTACAGGTTAAGACATGGAATAGAAGTTCTTGGGTTTGGAGTATCCTTTGGGGAAGACAATTAATTCTGCCGAATCTCAATTGACAATCCTTTGGCACAATCGTTTTATGTTCTCTGGCCGAACGCAGCAATATGGGAACATAGGATTATCCAACCCGAAAGGATATGGAAACAAGCTCATCTCGATCGAATTCCGAAACTTTCAAACATTGGCTAAGAGTCGGATGAAGTGGAGGCAAGCATATAATCTTCCAAGCCCCCCAATCTGCTACCTTCAAATGCTCATCAACAACCGTCAATTATGGCTCCTTCAGTGAGTTGAAGGAATTCGGAGCAACTGCATAAATGGATTCTCAAAACTCACACCCCGGAACACAACTCATAAAAGGAGCAAGTACATTCCCAGTAACGCTGGCGGCTCAAGCGGAATTCAGAGCATGTTTACAAGCAATTAAAGAAACATTGACAACTCATTGGCCACACTTAACCCATCATTCTCACACATTGTGCCCAACTGGTAAATTTTTTCAGGGATCCGCTCTAATTCCATTCGAGACCCAAGCAATAGCAATACACATCCAACAACTCATTCCTAGCTTCACAGTTAGTTTACAAACATATGAGGCCAGGGCCAGCCTTGCCCGTGTCTCACATGAGCCACCGTACAGGCCTCCAATTTTATGAGGCACTCAGGCCCCACAAATTATTATTATTATTATCTTTATTATTATTATTATTATTTTATTAAGTATATGTATTATAATATTTACTTTAATTTCTCTATTAACCGAATGTAAATTCACCGTTATCCACTCACCTTTATTTTCTGTGAGATTATATATATATATATATATATGTTACGACTCTTTTTCACCTTGGATGCTCCTCTGATCGTCTTCTTTAAGCAGACCTGCTTTTGGGATCTAATCCCGGATTTAATTCCGACTCCCAAATTAGCTCTATTCATTCATATAAAGTGTTTAAGTGTCATTGACTATGTAAAAAAATCCTATCTTATATGTATGAGACTACCTTGTATTTATAGGCATTATTGGTAGCTGTGGCTGGGTTGCTATGATGGTGGCTGAGTTGTCCTTGGCTGAGTTGATTGTGCCTAGTTGGCCGTGGCTGAGTTGGCTGTGCCTAGTTGGTTGTGCCGAGTTGACCGTGACCGAGTTGGTTGTCCCAAATTGGTTGTGGCCGAATTGGTTGTTCCAAGTTGGCAGTGACCGAGTTGGTTGTGGCCGAGTTGGTTGGTCGAGTTGCTGTTGAGTTGGCCGAGTTGGAGAGTTGGCTGAGTTGACAAGGATTCCAACCCAGTGCTGAGTTACCTACCTAACAATATATATGTATATATATTATTTAGAATTGTTTTGTGAGTTAATTATTTATATAATTTTTTTGTTGTTGAAATATTTTAATTTTGAAAGCATTATTAAAGAATACTCCCCTTGGGGTGAAAGCTTTCTAAGAGTTGTGTCGTACCCAAACTCTATCAAGTAAGCGTTCTATTAGAAAAATCCGATCTCAAAATATACAACATATTAATGAAGCTCAAGATAAACTAGTTAAAATAGTTAATTTGTCACATTTTATTCTAATTATGTCTTTACTTTTTATACGTGAGTTAATTATAGATTACAAATTATTATATTAGTAAGGGTAAGAAAAGTAAACAATTTGTAAGTAGACTCTTCTACTCAAAAAAAATAAAAATAAATTGAAAGTAGACTTTTCTAATCGAACATGGAGAGTATTACAAAAAGGGCCGGGTTCAAAAATATAAATTTGGGTTCTTTTATATTATCGTATATTGTTTTACATTTACGATAATATAAAAAGGCCAAAGTTTATATTTTAGAACAGTTCCCTTTTTTTAGTAGGAACGCCCCTGTACAAGGCTCCTAGGCAAAATAAAAAAAGGAGGCCCTAAATATACTTTAAACTAAAGAAATTGAATTATTATTTTAATTTTATTTTTTAATTTTTTTTTTATGTTTAGGAAAGATGACCAAAAAGTGGGCCTCTTCAATATCAAATTTCTTTTTTGCATTATAAGCCCAATGAGCCCATATTACACATATATATGAGCCAAGAATTACTGGGCACTGTATGGGAAGGAAGTGAGGATTCTTGTGGATACAGGGGCTACCCACAGCTTCATGAGTGTGAATTTAGCATTGGAGTTAGGCTTAAGGCAAGAAGAGTCTAGTCCTTACCAGATTTCAGTGGCTGATAGAAGTGTGTCAAAAGGTAACACTAAATGCCCCAGTGTCAAATGGAGGGTGCAGGACTACCAATTTGTGTTAGATTTTAGAGTAATGTCCATGGATGATTGGGATGTAATATTGAGGGTGGATTGGATGACTACTTATAGTCCTATAATGTTTGATTTTGAAAAATTAAGGATATCCATAACTCAAGAAGGACAACTCTGCTACATGCAAGGACAATCTGAAAAGGCAGTGATGAAACTGATGAAAGGGAAAGAAGCTCAGATGATGACAAGGGACAGGAGGGCAAGGAACTGTGCTTTACAGTTTCTTAATGACAGTTCACCATCAGAATTGGAAGGGATACCTGAGGAGGTGCAAGGGATTTTGCATCAATTTCCTGAAGTTTTCAAGGTTCCTACCACCTTGCCACCTGAAAGGACAGTAGACCACCAAATCAACCTGAAACCAGATTCTGAACCCTTCAAACTCAAACCATCCAGGTATTCTCACTTTCAAAAAGATGAGATAGAAAAAAAAATCGATGAAATGCTGTTAAATGGTGCTATACAATATAACAATAGTCCTTTTGCTTCACCCATTTTGTTGGTAAAGAAAAAGGATGTGAGTTGATTAAAGAAAACTCAATGATTTGACCGTTAAAGATAGATTTCCTATCACTGTAATAGATGAGTTGTTAGATGAGTTGCAGGGAAAATGTTTCTTTTCTAAAGTGGACTTGCGGTCTGGTTATCACCAGATCAGGATGAGGTAGGAAGATATACAGAAAACAACATTTCAAACCCATCATGGGCATTTTGAGTTTCTGGTTATGCCTTTTGGGTTAACAAATGCTCCAGCTACCTTTCAATCTCTTATGAATTAGGTTTTTCAACCCTATTTGAGAAGTTTGTGCTGGTATTCTTTGATGATATCTTAATTTATAGCAAATTCTTGGAGGATCATAAAGTACACTTGCAGTGTGTAGTGTGTTTTAAGCTTTTGCAGGAAAATTGTTTGCTGGCCAAGATGTCCAAATGCACTTTTGCTCATAATCAAGTGGAGTATCTGGGACATTTGATTGGAGAAAGGGAGTTGGAATTGATGACAGTAAGATTCAAAGCATTCTGTATTGACCTACTCCAAAAACTCTTAAGGAGCTAAGGGGCTTTCTAGTATTAATAGGTTACTACAGGAGGTTCATTCAAGGCTATGGAGTGATTTGTAAACCTCTAGCTAATCTATTGAGGAAGGGAAATTTTGGGTGGAATCAGCAAGCAACTGAAGCTATGGAATGTTTGAAAAAGTGGATCACCACTACACTTGTGCTTCAATTTCCAGATTTTCAGAAATCTTTTGTGATAGAGACTAATGCTTGTGATGAAGGAATGGGGGCAGTGTTAATGCATGAAGGGCATCCTATTTCATTTGTCAGCAAAGCTTTCTGTAAGAAAAAGAAGGGATTATTTTTGTATGAAAACGAGTTACTGGCCTTAGTAATGGCAGTGGACAAGTAGAAACAGTACCTTCTTGGGAATCATTTTGTTATAAGGACTGATCATTAATCTTTGAAGTATCTACTGGAGCAAAATATTTGCAATAATTTACAGCATAAATGGCTGACTAAGTTAATGGGGTTAAGTTTTGAGATACAATATAAGAAAGGGATTGAGAATAGGGCAGTTGATGCCATATCCAGAAGAATCAACACAAATGAGGTAGTAACTGAAGAAGATAAAGGAGTTTGTGTGAATGCTGTATTAGGGGTCCAACCACTTTGGTTACAGCAAGTTGAAGACAGTTATGTAAGGGATGAAAACTCTCAGAAACTCATAGTAGAAGCCTTACTGGATTAGGATGTGAAGGGTGAGTACCAAGTGGTGCAGGGAATCTTAAAGAAAGGCAATAGGATTTTCATAGGAATTCAGGTTGGGGTGAGAAGGCTAATAATGAATGCTATTCATTCCTCAGCTATAGAAGGGCATTTTGGGCAGAAGGCAACTCTGAGAAGAATTGGGAACTTATTTTTCTAGCCAAGGCAAAAAGAAGATGTTGAGGAGTTCATAAGAAGCTATGAGGTGTGTCAGAAAAACAAGGGGATGAACCAGTATCCACAAGGGTTACTTCAACCTTTGCCTATTCCTCAACAGGCTTGGAAACACATAGCTCTGGATTTTATAGAGCAATTGCCTAATTCAGAAGGCTATATACGGTAGTTTTGGTGGTGATTGATAGGTTAACTATATATGGTCACTTCATTCCTTTGATTCACCCTTACAATGCTTCAACCATTGCTAGGGTGTTTATGGATGAAATATTCAGGCTTCATGGATTACCTGAATCAATAGTCAGTGATAGGGATAGGCTATTCACTAGTAAATATTGGCAGTGTCCTTGTTCAAAATCTTGGGGTTCAATTGAATCTGTGTTCTTCTTACTAGTCCCAATCTGATAGCCAAACTAAAAGACTTAATCAAGTGCTGAAAATTTTTTTTTACATGTTTTTGTTATGAGAAACCAGAAACTTGGAAGAGCTGGTTGAGCTTGGTTGAATGGTGGTACAACACCACTCATCACTCAAGCTTGGAGATGACACCATATGAAGCTCTATATGGATTAAAACATAACCAAATGCCTTTGGGACCTTTTTCTGAAGTTTTAGTGCCTTCTGAGCAGGATGTTATTCAACAAAGACAGGTGGTTTCAAGGCTAATTCAAGAGCAGTTGAAGAAGGCTCAATCAAGGATAAAGTACTTTGCTGATCAAAAGAGGATTGAGAGACACTTTCAGGTGGGAGAATGGGTGTATTTGAAGCTCCAACCTTATAGGCAACAATCTGTAATGGGAAGACCTTATCCTAAACTAGCTTCTAAGTACTTTGATCCATATGAAATCCTGAAAAAGGTTGGAGAGGTTGCTTATATGCTCAAGTTGCCAGATCACAGTAGGATACACTATACTTTCCATGTCTTTGTTGAAGAAACACATTGGAGTAGCTCATGTGAGTGATGTTCCTATTCCAACAAACTGTCAGTATGTAGACTATGTCCCCAAACCAAAACATGTGCTACAAAGGAGGCTGTTGTAGAAAGGAAATACTCAGATCACACAGTGATTGGTGGAATGGGAAGGTCTACCAAAAGAGGAAGCTTCTTGGGAGGAGGTTGGATTTTTGAAGAAGGAATGTCCTCTTTTTCAAGCTTGAGGACATGCTGAATTATAAGCAGTGGGGAATGTGAGGCTTAATTGAATTTAGGGCCAGATTAGGACAAAATTAAGGGAATTGGGGGAAATTACACTTAAGTGGGATGGTGTCGTTTTGGAGCAAAATGGGGAGAGTAGTTTTCTTTTACCGTTTTGACTTTCTTTCAGTTTTTACACTTAGTTAATGATGAGGCCATCATTAGCTTCATTAACCCAAGGGAGGGACCCCCACAACAGGAGTTAACCATTCACAGATTTCCAGTTCAAAGGCCCAGCTCGGTAGAACTCACTGAACTCTTCGAAGGAGGCAATTCCAAGCCAGGCCCTGCTCAGAGGCGATAAGCCTCTTGAAGCCCGTTGACTACAAGAGGCCACCCCTACGAATCCACCAACTCATGCTCCATCAACATTGGGCCGACCCATCAGCATCCAAGCTTCACAAGTCGACCCAATCCTATTTTGGCATGCAGGCCGCGACACAGAGGATTACAACCGCGGGCTTCAAGCCCACGATCGCATCCCGCAACTCCCTAGATTCCGCGAGCGTAAGAAGCCCAATTCGTAGGGTTTCCCTATGAATTACGCAATTCCTGAATCAAAGAAGGATTTGGTTTGCATGTTACCTATTTCTTTTTCCAATAATAATTCTAGTTAAATTAAGTTACCTAATTTAGTTCCAACTTAATTTAATCTAGTAGTTTCCTTTTTAGATTATAGTTTCCTTTTCTTGTACAACTTGAATTTAGTTTTACTTCTAGTACCAAATTCAAGTTTTCCTTTTCTATTTTAATAATGGTATTTCAGGTAACCCTCTTAGGTTACAACCAAAATTGCCTTGTTCTTGAATTCATGTTTTTTTGAATTCAAGTTGTAATAAGGAACTAGTTTCCAATTAATTTTTGATTCCTTTAGTAACTCCTTGACTTCTATAATTTGCACCTCCCACCTATGAATAGGGGGTTCGACTTCCAAGTTCTGGGAGAGTTAATGAATTGAGTTATATGTATATCCTTGATTTAATTCTCTATCTTTTTTTTATTTATTATTGAGCTTGTTAATATTTTGCATGATTTATTAGGCAAGTTCCGAATGTAGAAGATTATAGGTTCTTGCTCCGCCTATAATTATGTTATTCACCCTCTTAAAATCAATCTTGTTTAGGAATAAAAGTAGCTAGTCTCGCCTAAGCTAAAGGGTATTTTTCGAGTTTCAAGAGAGTAATTGTGATCTTCATTGTTCGATTTTCCTTGGCGCTTCAAGTCTTCCGCATTGCGAGTTCTTACAAATTGCTCACATCAGTTAATTTTCCAAGTTTTCTCAGCATGAAGTCATGCTTCTTGGCTTGTTGCACAGCTGTGAATTCCGTTGGCGTGAGAGTGAGGGAAGATCTTTTGTGATCACTATATGCTCTGACACTTATTGGAGGAGGTCATGTTTTTGTCTATGAAATTTCTCATCTAATGAATTCTCTCTTTCTCATCTAAATTTCTATCTCATCCCAAATTCCATTCTTCTTCTTTCTCATCTCCTTTTGTAAATTTCTAGTTACTTTTCCTAATAGGTCGCCCTCCAATTGGGCTGGTCCCCGTTTAAAGTACCTAGAGAAATAGTGAGAGGAGCTCTCATGAAGTGGCTTACTCTTCTTTACACATGTATCCTAAGTTTAAATTTTTACCTTTTTATGATCACAATTTTAAAAAAAGAGTAAACTGAATTGCACCGATTAATATTTATGTGAAAAGAATATCTCAATTTTTATTTGGCGGAATCAATTTTAATAAGTTATTTGTGACAAAAAGCATGTGCAATTCTACATACAAAATTTTTTATATATATATATATATAAATTGCTTTTTCTAAATACAAAAACCTGGGTATTTGGCTCTCTAAAGTGTTTAATAAAATGGTAAGCAAACCTTGAATTACACCTCAAAAAACATTCACAAACTAAATCGAGTGTGAACCAACATTTGTGGAATGCTTCATGAAGATTATTATGAATCGGCAGAGGCATTAAAATCCCGTTTCGCACCAAGAAACATTAAAAGCCATTTATGATGATAATTTGAGCAGTGTAAAATTCAAGCAGCTTTTTCTCATCAATTCTTTTTTGTGTGGGGAGATGTCTCCATAGATAATGCAGATTTGGAATCCTCTGTGGACTTTTAGCCTTTGAATTTCCATTTGCAAATCCATCGATTTGCCGGATTCCTAAGCTTGGGATTTTGTAGTCGCCCCGTGTGGCTGTTTTCAAAGCTCGTAGTCGTAATAGGTCTGGAACCGCCGTTCATTCTTCAGTACTTGCATATACTACTCTTCGTCATTCGTTGAATGACCTTCTTCCTTTCGGGGATGATATTGAGACTCTTGGTCATGATCATCTTGCTCATTTTCAATAGACAAGCACTGGAGACTGGAGAGTGTGGAACATAGACTACTGACGGTCTAACATACGATACTTAATCTCTTAAAACCGATATTTATGTTTTCATGACTACAAGTGATACATTTTTATATATAAACATATGATACATTTTTCTTTAATAGGCGATACATCAAAAGTTATATGCGATACTCTAGCGCTTAAAGTCGACACACATGTACACTTAACTGCATGTGAAATATTTTTTTTACCAGGTGATACTTTAAAAAAAGAAGAAAAAGGCAAGTACTAAACTCATAATTACGATAAATCAGCGGTACACGCGATGTAAACCCATGGATTCATTAGCATTTGAGTTTTCGTTTGCAAACGCCGACCCAATGATTTTCTGGATTCATTTTATTTTCGCTTATTATCTGGGCATTCATTCCATTTGATATTGCAGGTTTGGTTTCAAGTGATTTAGGCTCCGTTTGGACAAGTACTTAAAAAATATTTTTATAAAAGTGCTTTTGAAAAACATTTTATAAAATATGTTTTGAAGTTTTTTTTAATGAAATATGTATTTGGACAAGTATTTTATAAAAACGTTTTTTGAGTTAAAAATAGTTTAAGTGATGTTTGGACCAGTATTTGAAAAATATATTTTTAAATTATGTTTGATGCAGGAAATTATATAAAAACTATGTTTACTGTATATAAACCTTTTCTTTCTTTTCTTTTTTTTTTTTTGGTGGGCATGGGCCAGGTTGGGGTCACGTCGGGGTCAGGATCGGGCTAGGGTCAAGGGTTAAGGGTTGGGGCGTGGTCGGGGGTCAGGTCCGGTGTCATGGTAGGAGTCCGGGGTCAGGTTGGGTCCGGGGTCGGGTCCGGGGGTCCAGGTTCGGGGTCAGGATAGGGGTCTGGGGTCAGGTTCGGGTCCAGGGTCGGGGTCAGGGTAAGTCAGAGTCCTGGGCCGGGGCTGGGGTCAGGGCTGGGGTAGGGGCGGGGTCGTGTTCGGGGTCGGGGTAGGGTCCGGGTTTGGGGTCGGGGTAGGGGTCCAAGGTCTGGTCCGGGTCCAGTGTCGAGGTCAGGGTAGGGTCCTAGTTCGGGGTTGGATCCGGGTCGGGGTTAGGGTCTGGGTAGGGTCAGGGTCTGGGGTCGAGTCCCGGGTCAGGATAGGGGTTCAGGATCGAGACCGGGTCCAGGGTAGGGGTAGGGTCCGAGTTTGGAGTTGGGTCCGGGGCATGCGGTGGGTTCGAAGTCGAGGTCAAGGTCGATGGTGGGGCTGTGGGAGAGGTCAGAATGGGGGCGGGGCAGGGTTGCGGTCAGAACGTGGGCGGGGCTAGGTTAATGTTAGGATGGGGCCGAGGTCAGAACGTGGGCGGGGCCGAGGTGGGGTCGGGGCCTAATCGGGGTCGACGCCGAGGTTGAGGTCGGAACGGGGGTGGAGCCGAGGTCGAGTCCTGGTCGTGGTGGGGCCGATGTCAGGTTGAGGACAAAGCTGTGGTCGGGGTCAAGGCAAGGTCGGGTGGGTCCGGGGTTAGGGGGCGTATCAGAGGCAGGACAAGACAACCCGAAAATTTAACTTAAAATGAAAATAAAGTTTAAAAATGAAAATAAAATAACTATTTGCAAACTAATGCAGCCTTATCTTGACAACCATTTAACCCTCTTAGGGAGCTATTTCTTTTTAACTAATCTCCTACTTTCTTGTTCTACAATTTTGTTAAACCATTTTGGTTTTCCAGTCATAAAACTCAGGTACCCGATGCTCAATCCAATCGCCATTCCACTCAAGTATCCAATCAATACAGCCTCCCAAGTAAACCCATTGACGAAATCCTCCTTATCGTGAGCTGCACTTTCTGGCAACATCAACTCATGATTAGCTCCACAAAATTTTGACAATAGAACTCCACAAAGTTCATCATTTCCCAGGTACGAACCATTTCCAAATGTATCAAATTGATGGCGTTGCGGAATGCTACTCACGATATGGTTTTGTGAGAGGTTGAAAACAGAAAGAAATGTCAATGCCGTCAGTTGTGGAGGAATTTTTCCCTAGAGTTGATTTGAGGGCAGGTCTAAAGATTCCAAAAAAAAAAGTTTTGGAAGTTGGGTGGGATTCACCTCCAAATGTATTATGGGATAGGTTTAGCCACTCAAGTGAAATGAGATCTTCAAGGACATCTGGAATGGTACCTTCAAATTTGTTGTTAGAGAGATCCATGACTGTCAAGATGGAAACAACACTCACAATATCAGTCTCCCACCCTTGTCTTGCTATAACCACAGAAGATTGATAGTACAATCTTGTAAAGGCAAACATAGATCGCTCCATCACGTGAATCATTACCTTCATACCTTGAAGTTGTAAGAAAAATATCACTGATAGGGTACCTGTGAATTCAATCTGAGAAAGATCAAGGATTCTCAATGTGGGGAATGATAATCCTTTTCCATAAATGGCTAGAGGGCCGCACAAATGGTTGGCTCTCAAGTTTAGAACCTGTAGGTTCGGAAGCTTTTGCAACCACCATGGAAACGTACCATTTAAATGGTTGCCTCCAATATCTACCACTTGTAATTCTCCGCAATTGGACAATGATTGAGGGACACCTCCTTCCAATCGGTTGTTGTGCAAATTGAGGCTTGTTAAGTGGCTCCCAACTGAAAAACTTGATGGGATTATACAATGGAAATTATTTGTGTGCAAGTCTAACACCAAAAGCTTGTCATGTTCCCCAAACATTGGGGAATTGAACCAGTCAAGCTGTTATTCGACAAATCCAGTATTTGGAGGCGAGTCAAGTTGCATATGAGTGAAGGGATTTCTCCAGTGAAATTATTATTTGAAGCAAAATAAGCTTGTGTTTGAACAGATGGAACCAACAATGGACCACTAAATTAGTTTGAGCGTAGATCAAGATAGCTCAAGGATTGAGAAGGAAGTTGGTGGATGTGGGTCAAAAAGTTATTCCATTTCTGATCTGTACATAACTGGCCATGAAGCATGTTATTAGAAAGATCTAGGCTCCCTAGATAATTGACTCCTACTAACAAATCAAAATTCTTTAACCCACAATAGGACAAATCCAAATGTGTAAGAGAAGGTGGCAAGGTATAATTCACATTTTTGTATACGAGGGATAGGCTATTGAAAGAAAGGCGTAGAAAAGAAAGTTGTTCCATGTTTGAGAACAAGCTAACCTCTACATCACCACTGAAGTTGTTGTATGATAAATCAAGTGATCTCAAATTAACAAGTCTTGAAATTGATTCAGGAATTTGACCATGTAGCTTTTTGCCCTCCAAATGAATATATCTCACTGATTGATAACAAAATGACACTATACTATTGAATGAGTTGTTTTCCAGATGATTTGGAAATACATCAATGTTGGAGGGCAAAGGATCTGTGAGTGAATTGTACGACAAATCCAAATATTCAAACTTTGTTAGATTGATGATTGAGGATGGAAATGACCATTGAAATGGTTATATCTAAGAGATAACTGGGACAAGTACATGAAATTGCTGCAAAAGTTGGGCAATTGGCCTCCATAACTATTACTTGAATGGTCTCAACTATTGAGTTGCCTAAGATTTGCAAGGGTTGATGGCACAGATCCAGTGAAATTGTTTCCATAGAGATATAGATGATTCAATTGTGTGAAATTTCCTATCGATTCTGGAATGGATCCAGAAAAATTGCAATTTGAGAGCTTCAAATTAGATAAAGATTTCAAATTTCCTATAGATTCAGGTAGTCGTCCATAGAAATCAATACCATACAAGTCCAAATGGCTCAGTGTACTGCTAGTATTCCATTCAACCTTCAATAAACTATTGACAGTGAGGTAAACATTGCCGGATAGCCGAAGCTTTTGCAAGTTGGGCAGTTGAAATATTTCTACTGGTACTTCACCTAACAAGTTCATGTATTTAAGATTCAATTTTTTTAAGGAAGTAGATAGATTATGGGGAAATGTAGAAGAAACGTCAACACCTACTAGAACAACTTCTTTCAAGTAGGAATAGTTTTGAAGGAGTGATTCAAAAATGTTAGGTGGAATTACAATAGGTCTATCATCAATATCATCCGATGAGACATCGAGGGAGATCAAATTAGACAGACGAAAGAATTCAGATGGAAGTGTACCTGAGAAGGAAGAGTAGGAGAGGTTGAGGCGACTCAAACTAAAAAACTAGGCAAACTGTTGGAAATCAAAGAATGATGGAAATCATTGAAAGCAAGGTTGAGGATTTTGAGATGAGAGAGTTGGAAAAGTGTACTGTTGGAGTTGATCACCCCTTCAAGACCGCTGCAGCTAAGATCAAGACCGATAATTTCGCTGGTGAGTTTGTCACATGTTACTCCCTCCCAGAAACAACAATCTATACTCTTGTTCCAAGATGTTAATGTCTTGAGAGAAGAAGCTCACACAATGGTGAAGGTGAAGCTTTGTCGATAATTTGAAAGCTTTGCTTGAATTGCAACAAGAGGAGGGCATTATGGTTGCTGCAGAAATGAGGTATGGATGCTGAAATGGTGGAAACTTGATAGCAAAGAAGAGAAATAATTAACAAGAAGGCATTTGTAATAACTTGTCCCATTGGATGCCCTATTAAGTACACAGAAGGGTATCTTATATATGTATATATAGACTCAGAGAGAAGGGTGCTATAAATAAATAAATAAATATATATGTATGTATATTAATGGTTTTGTTTATTTTGAAAAGGTTTATTTGAGGATAAGACAAAGGCACAACAGCCTTCAACTTTTAATTGTTATGAATTAAAAAACTAAAAGGGTATTAACAATTTAATTTAAAATTAAATATAGAGTTATTCTGTTTTGGGGGCAAGGAATTAGCAACATGCAAAGTTTGAAAAAAAACCAAGCAAACAATTGTTGAAATTGTTACATGGATATTGATAATATTGAGACTTTAATGCATGTGATTTAAGATTCATTTATAATTATACTTTTAAATTATGAAAAAAAATATTTGTATATAAAAACATACAAATTTATTAAGTTATTTGACAAATTTTTTATCTTCACTTGGTGCGTTAGGCATGAGTGTTGTCGTGTCAAGACAGTAGATTTGGAATCGTTTTCATACTTTTTTGGATTTAATTTTTTCAACACACTACCACTAAATGATTTTTCTAATTGTTTCAACACTACTACTCAATGATCTCTACCGTTTCCTACGGGGCTAGACTTTTCCACATCCAAATATACATGTTTCACCATTTTAGACGTCTTAATTTGAAAGAAAAATCTGAACCGCTGTGGTTTGATGGCTTCTGCACATATAAATATTCAACAGGAGATACTAAATAGGAATCCTTTTTATATTCCTCAATATTAAATTTGTGTTAAATTACAAAATGAGTCGTAATTGTTTTACAATTTGAGAAGTCCTCGTGTCAAGAGTTGTTCCATATAAATTTGTCTCCCTACATTTTTTTTTTTTTTATCAAGTTCAGTCCTTTTTGAAGGTGATATCTTAAGCATATTTGTTAGATTTTTTTAAATTTTTTTTATATGTTATAATTCTTGAGTAAGGCTCACCGTCACCCTTGGTATTTTTGCGGCATTTTCCTTTTCTATAAACAAAGGTCCCCAATCTCCCAAAGCACTTAATCGACTATTCCTTAATATATATATATATATATATATATATCCAAAAAAACAAACCTAAGACCTTATCTTTTTAATTAATGTCATACCTTGTTGTTATACCATTTTTGGATGTGATTTCTTTTTTTCTCTTTTTTTTGAAATGGAAAGGTGTGGGCTTTATTGATTGGAATTGGTGGGGTAACTAGTGGAGGTACAAGTGGGAGGTTGCTCCCAGAAATGATGATCTAGTTTGTGTGACTTGCCAAATGTTACTAGGCTATGGGCGAGGTGGTTTTGGGATCGTCGGATGTAGGTGATCATCAAGCCAAGTTGTGGGATATAAAAACAATATATATCCAAAATAATATTAAAGAGATTAACGCACAGCGGAATAAAACTTCTTTGTAATAACTAACAATAAACAAACCCGCATGCACACAATTTGTGCGGCGCACCTAAGCCGAAGTTTGGTCGAGAAACAACCCGAAGGCTATTCAGTTTCTGCTGTATCTCTCTGTAATTCTCTGTATCTCTTTGTGATTACAATAATCACCCAATGCCTTTATTTATAGGCTTAAATATCCCTGAATCTTACCATAAATCTGATCTAGAACTATTTCCTAAAACAACTAGGTTTCCCAAAACAAACACTAAACCAAATAGGAAATAGACAAATAACAAATCATACTACAATTATAATTAACTAATTAGTAAATACAAGTTTGGTTTAATTAATTCCAACATAGCCTCCCTTAAACCAAACTTGAATCAAAGCAGGTCCATCACCATCACGTGCTTGAATTTCCATCGTCATTTCTTTCGCAGTGTAGACAACATGCGAAACCAACTTGCAGTAGTTTTTCATCTCTACTTTCAAACTCATCGTAGAGACACATTTGTATGTTCCATGGATCTTCTGTGGAAACCCCTCTTTAGCGAAGAATTTATTCATATCCACCCATTCTTCTTCATCCGAGTTCATCTGCTCATCAACCTTGTAATCAACCTTACAAATGCCAAAAACATTCTCGCATACTTGAGACATCACCTTTAAATAAGGCGGGGACACAAATTTGTATTCTAAAAAAGCCTTATCAAATTTCTCAGTCTTGTCAAAGAACTCATTGATATCTACCAATTCATCTTCAGAACAAAGCTTTCCATCGATATTGCTAATCTCATCAATGCTTTTAGATATAACAATGTCCTTGCAAACCCAAGGCTCCACTGTCACATTTTTAACCTGATCGGACTTTCCACCAAATAAGGAGTCGACTTCACTGCAGTTGATCTGCTCCAGTTCAACAGAGTTTTCAACACTCACATGATCACTTTTATCTATGTGATCATCAATTTCAATAGCCCCCTCTTGTTCTGAGACACATACAATTTCTTCTTCTTCTTTGACCAAATCAACACTTTTAATGTCTTCATCCTCCTCGACACATTCTTGCTTAATGATATTTTGGCTCTCTGTATTGTCGCTGGAAAATCCATTCTCCAAGCTTTCACCATCAGCTTCAAGCAATGTTTCAACAGACTCCTCATCCATTAACACGAAGGCTTCAGCTTGAACATCACAATAATGATCAAAAACAGTGGCATTCTCCTCTATGTCTTCAAAACGTTTAGACCAACATTCTCTTTTGTAATCTACAATTTTTTTGGTAAAAGACATCTCATAAGTCAACAGTTCACATTCCAAGTCGTCGTAACCAAACATAGAAAAATCCTTGGTGACTTCTAAAACCAACTTCTTTTTCTGAAATTTCCAAGTCAAAGTGCGGAGAACTTTTGACACTATTTGTTCTTCTGTCATTTTCTCACCGTTGATTCTCATCTCACTAACGATGGATCTGACCCTGTCCATGTATTCTTGGACTCTTTCATCAGGCTTCATCTCTGCCAACTCGAATTGTCTCCTTAACTCCTGCAGTTTGACTCTTTGAACTTTTTCGTTTCCTTGATTGGCAACTTTTAACTTTTCCCAAAACTCTTTAGCTGTCTTTACATCCATTAAATTTCTGCATACGTCTAATTCAATATTCGTTCTTAAATAATACAAAGCCAATTGATACTGATATTGATTTATCTTTGATTCTTTGCTTTCTGCAAATTCTGACTCAAATCCTGTCTCAATCACGTGCCAGATTCCAATAACTCTAAAGAAATCTTCTATCTGTTGACTCCAGAGTTCATAATTATTTTTACCATAAAAAACAAAAATGGGACACTTATGAATAATAGGTAAAGAAGACATCTTTAACTACTCCCTTAACATCCGATGCAGTACCCAAAACTTACCCAGTCCGCAAGCTCCGACGTCAAATTGCGAAAGAACAAACAAATCGAAGCTGGACACTCACAGTTGCCGAAGACAATCAAAATTTATCAAAAGATCAATCTTACCTCATGTAACCCGAGGGAGGCGAAACAAAAGTAAATCAAATTGCTCTTGAGTTCGTAGCAGGTGGATGATCAAAGTTGACCCACTTGTTTTTCCTTGATTAAAACCAATGCCAATTTGATGTAGAGTTGCCACGGAAGCCAAACTCCAATTGATTCAATCCAACCCCACTAAATCAATCCGATGCTACTGCGATCGAACAACCAAGCTCTGATACCACTTGTAGGATATAAAAAACAATATATATCCAAAATAATATTAAAGAGATTAACGCACAGCGGAATAAAACTTCTTTGTAATAACTAACAATAAACAAACCCGCATGCACACAATCTGTGTGGCGCACCTAAGCCAAAGAGTGGATGGGTTGAGATTAGACGACGAGTCTTTGCACACATGATGCCCGTGTTTGAGAGCGGTCCTCATGGTCAGGGCATCTCCTGTCATGCCGTTGAGGGGATTTTGGGATGTGATTAACTGTATGTATATGTGCTTCACTTAACATTGTTAACAGCTTGAAGGGATGTGATTAATTTTTCAAACACTACTCAATCGTCTCTTACGGGGCAAAATTTTTCCACGTCCAACAGTCCAAGTATGTTTCCACCATATATTGTGGAAGTATTAGTCGTAATTAATTTTAAATAATTTCATTACTAAGCAATAATTAATCAGTGGGAAAAACGGATGAAAGGGATCCACATTCCACTCCACTTTCGAAGAAGAAAAACTCTACCTCTATTAATTTGTTCCTCAATTCCTTTTATTTTGAGAATATTTGTTTCTCATATTAATTAGTAGGGTGAACATATATAATGGTACAGTTAATTAATTTTCTTCTATATCCTCTTATCTAAATGCAACGACGGAAGAAGAAATTAATTGTTTGGGGTTCATCTTAATTACCACTAATTTATTTTATTTTTCTTACAAATAATCTATTCATATTTAAATGAAAAATACTATATATATATATATATATATAGGAATATGAGAGTTTAGAGTTGTCCGACACAATTAATCTATCCATATTTAAATTAAATTTCAACCGGGGAAGCGGAAGTCGAACGAAGGATACAAGATAGACTAGCATTACCAACCATTCTGTTGGTTAAGAAGTTTGAGTCATAGTTTATTATCTATCTAGCATATGCATTTTGCACATTCTGTACCTTGAGATAAGACTCATTATGTCCCCTCAGTCATTTTTACCTTTTAATTTCTAATAAAAGGTGACCAAATCCTCGAATCACTTAATCGACTGTTCCTAAAACAAGAAAAATATTTATTTGGAGCATCTTTTATAATTTTGCCCCGAGGTCTTGTAAACGTAATGACCGGCACTCATAATGTCTTCAGCTTCCTAAGTTGAAAAGACGGTTATGGTTCAAACTATTCCTCATTCCAGGATCGTTCATAAGTTAGTGATAAACCCTTTCTCATTTGAGTTGTTCTCCCGTATCAATTAGGATATGACTACTCAGTGGCGGAGTCAGGCCTCAAAGGTCTCGTAGGGCAAAATTATTTATAATAAATATGTATCCCTATTAATTTAATTTTTGGTGGGGCAAAATACAAATTTTTAATTTTACATTGTAAAAAATAAAATAAAATTGAGGGTGCTGGTGGCTTTGCCCCTGTGACTACTGACGATCTGAAACTATTAAGATCGCCGGAACATAGATACGGCGAGGCCCAATCCACTAAAAAAGGGATCAGCCCAAGCGTATGGAGCGACTAGCGGCCCGGATAGGAGCCCCATGGAGGATGCCGTAGCTCCATAAAGGGTCAACTCCTCGGCCCTAGGCAGTGAGACTTACTTGAGATAGATATGGAAATGAGCAAAAAGAGATCGCATCAGAATCAATCTCCAACTGGAGGATTTACCTTCTACATACCCAAATATGGAAGGAATCATGAAGATCAAGGTAGAATCGTCCCATAATTCTCCCACCTTACCTGTGGAGCTCCTCGGCTATCAATACATAACTATGAGTTA
Organism: Leptodermis oblonga; assembly: GCA_016801395.1. Classification (NCBI taxonomy): domain Eukaryota; kingdom Viridiplantae; phylum Streptophyta; class Magnoliopsida; order Gentianales; family Rubiaceae; genus Leptodermis; species Leptodermis oblonga. Next base: position 32,282,044 of record CM028755.1, read on the forward strand.
TTCCAAAGGTACACAATACGCTGCAACCTTAATAAATATCTACGCTGAATCACTCTATTGACTTAAGTATCGAAACTTTTCAGGGGAAATAGTCCCCAGCATTTACAAGTTATTGATCATGAGTCGTCGGCAATAGACGAGCTACCTTGGCAATCTATTGAGTCGCCAAATTGAGGCTCATCACCACCCGATTCAACAATCTTGTCATATAATTGTAGATCACCAATTATCAACCTCTTTTGGGGTAAATTATATTGTTCCCTTCAGATATTGCTAAACTACTAAACACGGTCTGAAACTTTTTGAAAACGTAGGATCACCCGTTAACGAAGTATAAACATAACAATGAATCCCTTTATGACCAGAAATTCATACGAAAATACTGATATAATAAATACGGAAATGTTATTTACAGGTCACATTTTACTAAACATAGGCCAGTTTTTTAAATTTTAGGGTGTCAAAAGACCAAAATACCCTCCACCTTATAAAGTAAAAACCAAAGAAATTTGCAGAAGGCCCATCTCCTTCCTTCAGCTTCGGGCGTGTCTTCAAAGTGCGGTGTCTTGCGCGTTCTAGGCTTCTCCATTTCACGTGGCTTCAAGGTTCTCGGCTGCTCCATTTCCGGCGACATACCAGCGGTGGAGAGCTCCATTTCTGGTCCTCCTTCCCTCTCTGTGCCGTGCCATTCCCGTTTTTAGGTGGGTGGAGTTATTTTTTCAGTTTTTAAATTTTGTTCCAATTGTTGGAATTGAAGTGAATTGGTTGTTTTTTTGTTCATGGGCAAGGTTCTGAATGCATGTTTGCTGCGTTTTTCGGCCCTTTCGTCCATAATTAGAAGGAATTATTGTGCAATGTTCATGTGTGTTGGATGTGTAATTGGTTCCATTTTTTGATAGATGTGAATGGAAATTTTGGCTTGAAAATTGAAAGATTGCATTGTTTTGGTTGCTTGCATTTTTCTCGGCCCTGTCGTGCATAATTAGAAGGAATTATTGTGCAATGTGAGTATGTTGGATAGATTTGAATGGAAATTTTTATAGCTGTGAATGGATGTGTCCAGGAAACACGCCTCCCGGTGGCGTCTGTTCCAGCGAAACACGCCGGTTGAAGGCGTGTTTTCCTGGAACAAACGCCTACAGGGCGCCTATGTTACAGGAAAACACGCCTTCAACCGGCGTGTTTTCCAGAAACATACGCCTCGTGGAGGCGTGTTTTCCAGAAACATACGCCTCGTGGAGGCGTGTTTTCCTGAAAACAAACGCCTACACGAGGCGTTTGTTCCAGGAAGAGGCGTGTTTCTGTGGACCAGACGCCTCGTGGAGGCGTTTGTTCTGGGAACAAACGCTTGGTGCAGGCGTCTGTTCCTGAAACAAATGCCTCCGCCAGGCGTTTGTTTCAGCTCTGTTTCAGTTTCAGTTTTTTTTTACATATAAAATATGGTTTGTTTATGATATTCTTTTACTGCAGATGGGGGACAAATTTAAAGGTAATATATTCCGTAGGACGGGAAAAAGATCCAAGTCCGGTAAGAGTAGTAATCCGGAACCATCTGGGGGGAGTGTTAATCCGGATAATCAAGAGCCGGAAAATGCCCCGTGTATTCATCCGACGGCATCCGAGCGTTCGATGAAGGTGGATGCACGATTGCGTGCATCTTCTGCGCCAGTGAATGTTATTGCTCCTATAACTGAAGACTCATTTCAGCATTCAGTGACTGGACATGAGTACATTGAGGCGTCCTTCACAGAACAACCTTTCGCCCCACCATTTTCAGATGTTGAGATGTCCCACGATGATGGTGACGGCGAGAGGGCTTATTGAGGAAGTGATGCTGAAGGGGCTAATACAAGCAGCGAACCAAGTAGGAGAGCTGGGAAAGGACACATGGGCGGTGAGGCTGGGGCAGCGATTGAAGAGTGGAAGGACTATAAGGTGCTGGACCATCCGCTAGAAGGTGGTCCTGTAATCCCTGAATTGCTCTTGAGTTTCAAAGGCCACACTGCCTACTACGTCTGGCATGGAGAGGTAATTCTATTACTTCTAATTGTGATCCATAATGGAATAATAAAGATCAGTTGCACGGTTTATGTATTAGTTTTTTTTTACATCTTAAATGCGTTAGGATTTGAATCATCTAGTTTTAATTCGTTGTTTACATTGTGTAGGAACGGGGGATACTGAAATGTCATAATGGGGCCGATCGATTGAAAAATTGGCCAGCCGATGAAGAGATGATGAAGCATGCTGAGGGGTCCGGATTGGGCCATTTAGTCCACTACATGCATGATGAGTTAGACGCCGCGTTGTTATGTGCATTTGTGGAGAGGTGGCATCCGGAGACCAACTCCTTCCACTTGCCGTTCGGTGAGATGACAATCACATTGCATGATGTTGCATACATATTGCGCATTCCGTTGGGCGGTAGGCCGATTTATGACAAAACAAAGACTTCACAAATAGCGACGGATGTTGCAGCTGTGTTGGGGAATGATGAATTCAAAATGGATAGGCCTGGATTTGTGAAGTTGACAACCATTGAGAAGCACTGTGCTGGGAGATTTGACAAAGTTAATGCTGCATCTGGTTATTTATTGTGGGTTTTAAGACTTTCCCTATTTGTTGACAAGTCTAAAACCCACGTTTCTGCCCAGTATTTAAGTTTCTTGTGCGATATCGAGACAGTAAGTGATTACTCGTGGGGAGCTACCATATTGGCGTTCTTATACGGCCAACTTGGGAAAGCGTCGAGGGCAGAAGGTACACAGTTTTCTGGTTGTCTGACTTTGCTTCAGGTTTGTCACTTTACATGTTGCTTTCCTTGGCATACTTTGATGTATTTCGTTGCAAGATATGTACTGATTGTTCTTCTGTTCAATATTACTAGAGCTGGATATATGAATACTTCCCAATATTCAGCCCACCAAAGAAGCGGTCGTGGAATACCGGATTGCCGGCGGAAATGAAATGGCAAGTTGGTACTGGGAAGAAGCGGGTTCCAAAATATGATTTGGAGGCATACAGGAGGGCCCTAGATGCACTGCAGCCGAACGAGGTAACATGTCCATTCTTTGTGATTACAAACGGTTCTTTTATGTTACTGTGCTACATTTGGTGATATATATTTCATAAACGGCCAGGTTAACTGGCTCCCATTTGAGCCCAATCCGGCATTGGCCCACAGAATCTCCTTGTATAGGGGCCTTATATATTCCGTTAACGTTGAAGAGCCCTATATGCCAGATCGGGTGTTAAGACAGTTTGGATACGCGCAACAAGTTTCATTTCCTGTCTTCAAGCCAAAGGGGTGCTATAGAGGCCCAGAGACAAAGAAGTATGCCTGCAAATACGTTGCGGATATGAGTGGTTGGGAAATCTCGCATACAAGGCTTCTGCGAGACATGAAGAGAGCGGAGTATACTGACGAAGCAAGCGAGCATTACCTTGAGTACTTCCGGGCGCGTTCGCACCTCCGCGTCAGTAGTGGTCCTGTCAAGGAATACACTCCTGATCCTACCCAGCTGTCCCTAAATGCGACCAGTGTAAGATGATGTGTTAATTTATTTTAATCATACATATATTTGTCTGTCTTACTAGTTGCTGATTGTGATCTTCATTTTACTTGTTACAGCGACTTCAGTATTTAGCCTCGCGAGCAGTCTATTTTCATCCAAGGGTTGAACACGCTGTCAACCCTGACACACGTAGGCAGGCTATTGCAGATGTTGCTTATCATTTGGAGGGACTGATGCCGGGACTGGAACAACTTGCACTGCGACCTCCATTTCAGCCTTAGTTCATTATATTCCTTATGTTTGGATGATGTATAATGTGATTTTAGTTTGTCTCTGGATGACTTTTTTTTTCACTACCCAACACAATAGAACTGTCGGATTATTGCATTTTACTGGGTGTGCCGTTGATTGAAGTGCAGAAAACAATTTAGTACTTTATTATTTGTTATGAACAGGGATTCAGTGCTCATATACAGGGGAGACTCTGCCCAAATTTCGTACAATTTAAACACAATAGCACTGTATTATTAAGTAATTTTGCGTTTCCGAATGTGGGTAACAGTGTTGGGTTCAAAGCGCTTTGTTTTCTATCAAATCGCACAAGTAATGCCACTGAAAGACAGAAAAACGCCTGACTTAGGCGTGTTTCTCCAGGATAAACGCCTCTTCCAGGCGTTTTTCCTGGAGAAACACGCCTAAGTCAGGCGTTTCTCTTCTATTTGCTCGCCTCTCACGGGCGTGTTTAATCGAACAACCCGCCTATTTCAGGCGTGTTTATTTGTTTCTAGCGCCTACTTCAGGCGTGTTTCTCCAGGAAACACGCCTCCCTCAGGCGTGTTTCTTGGAGAAAAACGCCTCATGCAGGCGTGTTTCTCCAGGAAACACGCCTCCTTCAGGCGTGTTTCTCGATGAAACACGCCCAAGGTAGGCGTGTTTCTCTGCTGCCTGCACCTCATTCAACCAACAGGATAGCACCTAAACAACAAACCACATGCCCAAACGTTTTCACAGTCCATACACACCTAACCACAATCATAACCTATTGCAATAATCAATAGCATGACAATTATATTCTAAATATACAATACATCTATATGTCCATACAGACACAACTGAGGATTCCATAACTTTGAAATCATAAAGCTAGCTAATCGATAACTATTGTGGGTTCCCTTTCTACATTGCCTAAGCTAGCAACGTACAAGCTCTGATATCTATCCAATCGAGGTGATAACCTTTCCTCCAAATCATCCATCAGGTCGTCCTTATGGTATCTCCACAACACACTGACAGGAGGCAACAAGATTTCACCTCTCGTCTCTAAACAAATGAAATGGTTGCTCTGGATATGTCCTATAGTGATATAGGTGGTCGGATCATCACTTACAACGGACCCCCGCGATCGAAGTGGAAGGAAGGTGCAACACTCCGCTCCGTAAGTTGCGAATACCCTCTGATACCTCGTGGCGACAAGTAGTCCAAAAAGATAAGTATCGAACCAGAACGCATCTGCTGCCGGACTTATGTGGTAATCCAACACTTTAAGAGCTTTATCATACATATCTGACCCGAGGACGCCAAACCATAATGACGCATACGCGTGAAGTTCATGTGACATCTCCCGCCGGACTTGCGACCAAAGGGATTCGTCACCATGTACGAATGTAGCGATTACCCTGAACCCACAGTGTCCATCACCCATTACATTTTTATAATCAACGATATAATCGAACACGAACTGTTTAACCAAAGATGGGAGGTTGAAAGGCCAGTTGGATTCGTTAGGAGTCATTCGAATACTCCTGGATGATGACCCACTTGACCTGCTGCGACCTGCAAATAGTATTTGAATGCATGAACAATATCAACATCATAATAAATAAGCGAAACAAAAACCAATTGCAAAGGATATGACAACCATATGTACCTCTGCCTCTGCCTAGGCCGACTTCCCTCTCGGCATGCTCGTAGCCAGAAAGGTCTCGCTGCGTGGAGTTATTCCTCGGCCTTCCCCTACGTGGCCTTTGAATGGGATCTGCGAGGTCAACAATCTCTGGGTGCAAAGTGCTGTGCATGACACCCGCTACCCTATACATGTCCGCAGTCGAACGCTGCGAGGCTTCCACATACATCTCATGCAGTCTACCTTGTGCTGTCTGTCGTTCCTCATCGCTAGGCATATTCCCCTCATCCAAAGATAGGGTCCTCCAGAAGAGGTCCACATCCAAGGGATCAATAGGTGTGTAATTCCTAGCCATTTCAACCATCTGATGCGCACACGGCAAGCCATAGCTGGTTCGCAGTTCACAACCACACATCTCACTGTTCTGCCCATAGACTGCTCCTCGCTTTTTGTATTCTTGTAACAGCAACAGTATGGCATCTTGCGAAACTCTGCCATTGATCCTACTGTACAACATGTAATTGGCTTCACGGATTGTTTTGCTTCGGGATGCCTCCATTTTACTACGTATCTCACCCAAATGCAACTTTATCATCTCATTTATAGCCAAAAATATTGTAGGAAATGAACCTCTGTCGGTTTTAATTGCGCCCTTCAACTGCGCGTGCGCACTCTCAGCCCTGCATTTATGAAAGACGAATAAATGTCATGTTGTTAATAAGGGAATAATGTGTAATTGTATCATATATATATATATATAACTGTAAGCTACAAAATCGAATAGACTCACATGTTGTTTGTGCGCCCTCCATAATGTTTTATCTCTTTAGTCCACACTGAGACAAACTTGGTCCGGTGGGGATCCAACCAAGTATGGTGCAAATAATTAATCACGGACGTCCACCGGCCTCTATATTTGGTCTCAATAATCCCCACAGCTTTCGTGAACTTGTCATACGTTAGAGCACTCATAACTCTTCTCCACCGTCCTTCAAACTCATCTAATATTTCTTTGTCCGTACAAACACTGAGTGCTTTCTTCCTCACATCCATAGCAATATGCCGTTTACACAGTAGTTGCTTAGACTCGGGAAAAACAACGTTGACAGCTTTCATTAGAGCTGACTCTCTGTCCGTCATAACAACATGTTGATATGTCGATGGATCAAAAAGTTGCCTCAACCTAGTCATAGCCCAGAAATAAGTTGCATATGTCTCATCCCTCAAGAAAGCAAAGGCAATATGTATGTATTGATCCGTCGGAACATGAGAGACTATCTGAAGCATAGGCATGTCATACCGGTTGGTCTTGTATGTCGTATCCATATACAAAACGTACGGAAACTTACGAAGCATACTAGGGACATCCCCATGGCCGAAGAACACGTTCTCAAGCGCGTTACGCTCATCTTCCACTGTGTACCAGTAGTAGTAACTGTAATCCTGCATCAGTTTCAGGAAATACTGGACAGGACTTAAATCTCCCCTCTCTTCTCTCCTAACCTTTGCCGTTTCATTGTAAACCTGCCTAATACGTATGACATTACTCGCATTGTCATATCGCAGTTTTGACAGCATCTGCTTTGGAGCCACATTTATCTTCATCATTTCAACAATTTTCTCCTTTTCCTCCTCATTCAACTGGGACTGCTTATGATGCCAGTTTCTAACCAGTGGTAATTCATGGTTGTGGTGCCCTTTAATGACACTCAGCTTCCAGGTACCCTCACTATTCTCTTTTCCTGATACTTTAAAGGGACAACCAGTCAGCTTGCTGCTAGTGTTGTTATGGGATATTTTCCCTTCAACTGGGGGTGCCTTGCTTCTCACTTGCCCCGCTCTATCACAACAAATGTCAACTCTCCCTCTTCTCCCTTTCAGAGGCCCCTTCCACTTTTTAGAAGAGGTAATTTTCGTATCAAACCTATGCGCGGCAGCTCTGACTTCAACCCAGCCAATCAACTCAGCTCGAGTAGTGAACTCTTCATCAGTCGTAAATACATCTGTGTAATCTAGACCGTTTACGTCATCCAAAACGTGCTGAGCCTGTCAAGCAAACCCTATGATATTATAAATTCCCACAGTCGGTGTAAGAAATAGAGAAAGGACAATTCAGGGAGCAAATCGCCTCCGCTGGGTGTGTTTTTCCACTAAACTTGCCTCTACTAGGCGCTTATACTGGGAAAACACGCCCACAAGTGGCGCGTTTTTCCATGAAAAACGCCTGAGAGATGCGCGTTTTATTTAAAAACACGCCGCGGGCCACATTTGTTTTTTAAAAACATCGCCTCCACATGGCGCGTTTTTACATAAACAACGCTCAAGGATGGCGATCGTTTGGAAAAAATAATGTGGCCTGTGGCGTTGTTCCCGATAAAACGCGCCCATATTAAGCATTTTTCCGGGAAGAACGCGCCCAGTACAGGCGAGGTTTTCGGATACAATCGCCCGTAGTGGGCGATTCGCACCCAGTGCGAAAAATCTTTAAAAAGATGCTACCTTTAATCCATACAAATAGTAATGTCATACGTACCGTGTAATATGTATCTTCATTTGTATTTTCCGCCATGAAACTCAAGCAATGGAAAAGAAATGAACCTTCAAATGGAGAAGAAATGGAGGATGAATGTGTTGATGTTAGAAATGGAGAAATGGGATCTGGTAGGGTAACAAGGTGTTGAATGGAGGAAAAGGTGTGGGTAATTTTTTTTTTACTATGGTAATTACCAAGGGCATTTATGTCATTTCACCACTTAAAATTTTAAAAAGTGTCCTGTGTTTAGTAAAATGGTACCTGCAAATAACATGCCCCAATAAATAAATAAAAAAGATATATTCAAGGATGTGAGCGAACTTTCTGCTAGTTAATGGCAATTTCATATTTTTGACCGCCAGTTAAGGGAAGCCATACTTATTTTTCAAAAACTTCAAATGGTATTTTAATTGCAATTTTTTGGGATTATTTATTTATTGTGTATAATTCAATTAAGGTAGTCACAATTAATGTACACTTTATGAGTCACATTGTTCAACTTAAAATATAATTATATAACTCTATACCTGAAACTGAAAGAATATTTATACAAAAGTAACATAATACTACAATACAGATTCATATAATTTAATGTTTATATGCAAGGCCAGCCTAGACCTCGTGCAAAAGGAGACATTGCATAGGGGTTCTCAAATTCTTTTCAATTAGTTTTTATGTACAAAAATGATAATTTTATATTTTGTCGTTCTTATTTCTCTAATTTCATATTAAATATATGAAATTAATTATCAAAGTTCAATTCTATTAATTATACATATATTTATTTTTAAAGCCATTTCTTTATATTGGCAAATTTGTATCAGGCTTGCAAGACTATTCGACCCATGTTTTATATTTTCATTTTAGAAACAAACGATATTTTTAAAAAAAGATGCGAGTATCGAGTTTATCCTCAAGGGTATTGCATTTATGTTAGAACATGTATCGCATATAGTGTATAATCTATTGTGTATCATTCTATTGAATCTGGTGTATCGAGTTTAATGCTGTTGTATTGTTCGCATCTAATTGAAAAATAATTTCAGAGTCCTTGTGCAACATCTCCTTTTTGCACAAGGCCTGCCTAGACATTGTGTATAAACATAAAATTATATAGATATGTTTTGTAGTATTATATTCAATTTTATATAAATTCTCCCTCAGTTTCACGTAAAGAGTTATACTTTAATTTATATATTGTGATTTATAGATGGTTGTATCACTATACTCTTTTAATAGGATGTATGGAGTATTTTTAAATATATAGGGATTAATATTTATTAGGATGATCATGTTATAATCCTGATATAAGTTATATCATGACTCATTAGACATCCACCCACAGACTGTCACCTAATATTTTCTAAATTGACATATTCTAATTATATGGTATATTTATCTTATGGAAATTAAATTTTACATTCACAAACGTAAATATAATTATATGAAATATTATTTAATCTTGTGTTTTTATTATAATTTCATTTTTTAATAAAAATAATTATCTAAAAAAATAAAATAACTCTACCCTACACATAAATAAGTGAACCTAAAATAACTAAACTTTTTTTTTTTTTTTGGTAACAGCAGATTAAGTGGGTTTTGTTTTTGGGGGGGGGGGGGGGGGGGGGGTGGGTGGTTGAGGACCTTTTATTAAATTAAAATGGCAAAATGCCATAAAAAGAGCCTAAGGGGGACGTGATGAGCCTCACCTTACCATGCATAAACTCAAAATGCAGCCTATACATGTAAAAACTATTTGAAAGAAATCACTATGTCCTTAGATAGGGGAATCCCCTAGAATCTAAGACAACGAGACCCCTAACTCGCCTTGGGAGCCTGGAGTAGACAAAAAACTCTGTGTGTCCAGTCAAACTAGCATCTTGAGCCAGATTATCAGCCACAACGTTCCCTCACGATACAGGTGGGAGATGCCCTTATTAATGTCGTAATGCATAGATCCCTGCCAGCGTGGCAGCTGTGCGCCAAGGACCTTAACCCCGCTTCACTGCCATCAACAATACCATAGAATCATTCTCTATATCCAACTGCTGCAGGCCTAGCCAGTGACATATCCAAAGCCCAATCAGATGAGCCCGTGCTTCTGTTTGAAAACTTGTGAGTATTCCAAGAGAAGCCCCAATCGCAAAGATCACCCTACGAATTCCTCAAAACCGTACCTGTTAGCAAAGGCCCCTATATACAATAAGTTAACCCTTAGTCACAATTTATTTTGTTAAAAATGAATATCAATGAAAGAAATTTATCTCAAAAAGTTAAAATAACTATACCTTACACACAAATAAGTGAACCTTTAGTCATAAGTTTTAATTTGTTAAAAATTAATATTAATGAAAAGAAAATTATTTAAAAAATTTAAAATAACTATACCCTATATAAATAAGTGAACGCTTAGTGACAAGATTAATTTTGTTGAAAATGATTTATTAATGGTAAAAATTATTAAACTATCCCAAATGATTTAGTAAAAGATTGAGTAGATCTGTAACTAAATATGATGTGAGCAATTCGAAGAAGTCCGCACGATGTAGAAATTATCAAGGAAAGTCGACACTTGAAGAACTCGAACTTACCCTCTTGATTTACCCGAAAACCACTTAGTTAATTTAAGTGAAAATTAATTTACTTTATTCTTAAACTAACAGGATTAATGAGTTTTGATAAGGGCATCCCCAGCCCATCGACAAGTCCAAGTAGGGAGGATCAGCAGAATGGTGCAGAGGACTCGAGAAAGGAAGCAGAGCCTGTTCATGTGCTACACCAAGGCCCAGTTATGATCCAGGACCCGAGCCCATACCAAAGAGATCCCTTTGTAGATATCGTTGGGCCAATGACATGCAGAAGGACAAGGAAACTCAAGGCCGACCTTGAGAACCTAGTCCAAGAATGTTCCCGGTAAGGCCAAATGGTATCTAAAGTACAAACCCCTGAAGATAAAGTCCAGAAGCAGAAGGATAAAATGGTCATTTTACTTACTATTTCCGAAAAGGGGTCTGAATTGAAGAATCATGAAGAAGCGAAGAATTTGTAAAATTTGAGCTTCATAAATGATTCCGGAAGCTTCCTACACTTTTCGCAGACACGCCGTTCACATTTTGGGCGGAACTCCATTGCAGCCCACCTCTATAACATTCAGCCAGCCCAGACCAACAAAGGAGGAGGAAATCCAAATTGGGAAGCCCAAATTAAAGGCCCAAATCCGAAAGTGTAAAGGGTTTTTTTTTAGAGAGTTAGCACTTAAAGCTAATTCTAGTATTTTATTTTCATATTACTTCTTAATTTTTTTTGTGATAATTTTGGCTGCAATTATCCTTATTCTTTGTGATAATTTCGGATGCCATTATCATTTAATGCACCCAAATTTTATCCCTTAAAACAAACCTAGTTCCTTTAGGTTTGTTTCTTTTCAAGAGATCAATCTCTTGATTGATTTCTGCTTCTTTAGTTTTGCTCATTTCTAATTCTTAATATAGACTAGAGTTTGGCTAGGTTCATGGTTTATTATAACTAAATTTTATCTTCAACTAAACCTAGTTCATGTAGGTTTCAGTTTGTAAGGAATCAATCTCTTGATTGAGTTCCAATTTTAATTATTTTCTACTTCTTTATACTGCAGAATTCAACCACCTGCAACTATAAATAGGGGTCTTATTCTCCATTATTTGACACACAATTTTGATTCAAGTAATAGAATAGTATAGTTTATACTTTTTGAATCATTCTCTTATTTTGAGCTTTCGTGGTTTGCATGCTTTGTGAATTACTATAGGTTTAGAAACTATAGCTTTTTAGGTTTATGCTCTGCCTAGATTGCATGTTTTTGTTTTGACTCTTTTGTTCTTAGACTTTGTTTGATTTGCGTGTTTAAAATTAGCTTAGGTTAATTTTAGTAGACTGTCGAATCCGAGGTAGAGATTCTAGAGGTTAAGAGCTGCCTCTCGCATCTTGAACTCTAGTCCACATCAAGTTTGAACAAACAGAAATTTATGTGGAGCAACTAACCTAAAATCTTCGAAGTTCGAAACTTGCAGAATTAATCAATTCAATCAAAATATACATAAGCTCAATTAATAAAGAAACACGTAGAATTCTAAAGGAAGGATAACCTCACAATATAACTTATAAAATCTGAATTCTCCTTAGCTTGGAATCGGATTCTCCTATTTATAGGAGATGAGGAATTTGAAAAAATAGCAAAGAGAAGTAGAAAAGGAAAACAACTAGAATTGGAAACCAATGAGAGTTGGAAACCCTTTATAATTCCAAAACCCGAAAGGATCATGAGTTTTGGCAAGTGGAAATTCGGTTGTTACACAATTGTGTTACCCGAAATTCTACTTAAAAATAATGAGAAAATAGAAGCTTAATTTTGGTTTCTCAAAGAGAGGAAATCCGAAACAAAGTGTGAAAAGAAAAAGGAAATAAACATGGAAAAGGAAACTACTAGAATAAGTTAAGTTGTAATCAGTTTTGTTAATTAACTTATTCTACAATTACATGAAAGGAATTTGGAAACATGCAAAAAACCAAATCCTTCCCGGATTCGAACACAACCTGAGTAGTTCGCAGGCCTTGAATCTGCGGGTTTGGGCTTCTCGCGCGTTAGGGCTCCCTTCGGCTAGGGGTTCCCTTTGGTTTGAGCTGTTCCTTAATGTGGGCAAAATTGGTGAAGCTTGTGTGCTGAATGGATTTGGCCCAATGTTGATGATGGATGCATGACTTTTATGAAACAGGGATTTTCGCAAAGTCTTTGGACTTTATGAAATAGGCCTCCATTCTTGTTGAAGAACTATAGATTGCTTCTCTTATGTAATGGAAAAGATTGTAACCAGTTTCTCCTTGAATCTTGCATTGAGGGCCTTGCCTTCTTCTATCTTCTGGGCTTGGCCTAGGCTAGAAATGACGAGGTTCTGAATGGCCTCATTTACAGCTTTCTGACGTTTCCTAGTCATTGGCCGATGATGTCAACTAGAGGACGTTGATATGGGCTTGGGTCTTTCATGAAAGCTGGGCCTCGATGTGGGACTCTTGGGCTGTTCTCTGGTTGACTTTGTTGGCTTGTCTCTGCTTTATTGGTCGGGAGGTCCTCATCAAAATATTTTGGGTAACTTCAATAATTCTAGTAAATATAAAAAGTGATTTCACATGATATGTATACATTAATGAGCATATATCAATTTCGAAAAAAAATTAGGTGGAATTGGATGTCTGATGAGTCTTATATAGCTGATATAATGATCATTCTGACAAATATTAAGCTCATATAAATTGTAAAAATGCATTTAAATTTTTTTATGATTATAAATTGGCTCATGAACTTTTAATTTTAAAAACTAAACCTTGAATTATGAATTCGCGAACGGATCATTTTTCTAGTTTTAGATAAATATGTATTTACAATACAACAAGGTTGCCTCATATTATAATTTTGTTGTAGAAAAAGAATGCATTAGGTTTAGAAGGATTTTTAAAATATAAAAAAAAGTGGGTTAATTTTTTATTAACAAAAAAAGGAGGAAATGTTAACTTATAAAGAATCAAATGGGAGGAATGCAGTATACTCCAACTCTTCAGTTTTTGACGGAAAAAATTCTCAAAGAAGAAAACAATAAAATTGACCGAAGTAAGAGAGCAATCAGAAATAAGAGGGAAGGGAGAAGAAAGACATAGTCAAAAAATAAATAAGAAAGAGAAATTGTAAGCTATGAACTCTTACATTTAATGAAGAGATAAACATAACACTATCAATATTTTCCATGTCATATATATTTTTAATTTAATTAATAATGTATTGCCACGTATGGAGAGGGTGATCGACCCTCAGCGTAAATATATCACTCCCCTGATAAGACACTATGTTTCTATACGCCAAAGGGGTGCTCTTCAAAAAGCTGTAACTAATGTTTTTTTTTTCCAATGAAATTTATGCACTTGGTCCTTTTTAACCGACACTACTACAAAACGGAGCTTTAACGGCTGCGAATTAACGGCGGAAAATAGAAAACCGCAGTAATAAAAGGAATGCGGACTTTCTACGGCGGTCTAAAAATGAACCGCCGTAGAACTTGACTTTCTACGGCGGTTTAAAAATGAACCGCCGTAGAAACGGACTTTCTACGGCGGTTGGGACAAACCGCCGTGGAAAGGGAACTTTCCACGGCGGTTGGAGGGAAATAAGAGGGAAGGTAACCGCCGTGGAAAGTCCACACTTTCCACGGCGGTTTCCCTCCAACCGCCGTGGAAAGTTCCCCTTCCACGGCGGTTTCCCTCCAACCGCCGTGGAAAGTTCCCCTTCCACGGCGGTTTCCCTCCAACCGCCGTAGTATTTACGTGTATATATAAAACCTAAATAACACCGTGTATTCCCATATCGCGCCTGAGAGTGTCTGTCTCCAAATTTCTACTACGGTTTTGCACGTTGAACCTAAAGAATCGTCATTTGGAGCAAAAATTTACCACCTAAAGGTTAGAAACTTGTAAAATTTTCCAGTAATTGCTTATGCTTGTACTTTAGATATGTATCCTATAGCATTTATTTTTATTTATGGTAGCTGCATGGCTGAAAATTAAAGTTGCATATATTCCATGTATATGTGGCGAACCTTAGTAATGTGGAACCCTATGTAGTTTTCGGTGATGTAATTTGATTTATAGTGTTTGATTTTTAATGGATGATGTTCATATAATTAGCACTACTTAGAGTGTGTATTATTTTTTTATGCATTTTATGTGTTTGACGAAATGCATGAATGAAAAACTTAGAGTTTCTTCTTCATTCGATTATGTCTATTGTGCATGTGTTGTCATTGCATTATTTTTTTTTATAGTAGTTTTGCACATATATGACTAACATAAGTATTATGACATGTGCTAAGACAAGCATGCAACTTGATACTTTGTACATTGTTTGTTGAATTATTATTTGGTATTTTTAATTATTTCAAGGTCTTAGTTACACATGGATCGAAATATCTTGTTCTGTGGTGATCGGACCTCCGATTCTTATGCGAGAGAAGTTGAGAATTTCATTCAATTCGCTTATAAGAATACAAAGTACGTTCATTGTCCGTGCAAATCTTGTAAAAATGGGGCGCGGTTTGATAACTCAGATACAATAAGATTCCATTTATATCGGTACGGGTTTGATCCTTCTTATAAACTGTGGATTTGGCATGGTGAAAGTATTGATGGTTTACCTGAGCAAAGAAAATTTCATGCAAAAGGAGATGATGCGATTACTAGAGATCGATTAGATGCCATGATTGAGGATGTGGCCGAGGATTTTGCTGATCAACCGGAAGTTCTTGCTTCGATTTTGGGTGACAATGAGAAGCCTCTATATAAGGGTTGCAATAAATATACACGATTGTCTAGTGTTTTGAAGTTGTTTAGTTTGAAAGCGGCAAATGGGTGGTCAGATACTAGTTTTACAGCCTTATTGAGGGTGTTGAAAGATATGCTCCCAGAAGATAATGAACTTCCAGATCGAATTTACGAGGCGAAAAAAATGTTGTGTCCAATGGGTATGGAGTATAAGAAGATCCACGCTTGCCCAAATGATTGCGTCCTCTACAGGAATGAGTATAAGGATTTATTGCGGTGTCCTAAGTGTAACACTCCCCGATACAAAAACAAGCAGCTGTGTGATGCTGTTGAAGACAGTCCTGATGCGCAAAAGAAAGGGTCGCCGGCTAAGGTTCTGTGGTATCTTCCTATAATACCGAGATTTAAACGGTTGTTCTCTAATGAAAAAGATGCAAAACTATTGACATGGCATTCAGATCGGTGTATTTCCAGTGATGATGACAAGGTGATAATGCATACATCAGACTCAGATCAGTGGAAAAAGATTGATTCAATGTATCCTTCTTTCGGGGAAGAAGCCAGAAATTTGAGGCTTGGTCTGTGTACTGATGGAATGAACCCGTTTGGCAGTCTGAGTAGCAGACATAGCTCATGGCCGGTGATGTTGGTTATTTACAATTTGCCGCCTTACTTGTGTATGAAGCACAAGTACATACTTATGTCTCTAATGATTTCAGGCCCACGGCAACCAGGAAATGACATCGATGTGTATCTTGCTCCTCTTATTGAAGACTTGAAAAAGTTATGGGATGAAGGCGCACCTGTGTTTGATGCCTACCGTGAAGAAATGTTCACATTACGTGCCATGTTGTTCTGTACCATTAATGATTTTCCTGCTTATGGGTACTCTGTTAAAGGGCATAAAGCATGTCCAATATGTGAGGAGAGTACAGATTTTTGTCAGCTTGAACATGGGAGGAAGACAGTATACCTTGGGCATCGTAGATTTCTTCCCGAGACTCATCCGTATCGCCGTATGAAAAGAGCATTCAATGGATTCCATGAGTTCAGAAAAGCACCAGAACCCTTGAGCGGGCCAGAGGTGAAAGCTCGTGTGACGGACATTAATGTTGAGTTTGGTAAAACTTCGGAGTCCAGCAACAATGATACAGGTTGTTGGAAGAAAAAATCCATATTTTTTGAACTTCCATACTGGGAGAACTTGGATGTCAGACATTGTCTCGATGTTATGCATATTGAGAAAAATATTTGCGAAAGCCTGTTAGGTACGCTCTTGAACATCCCTGGTAAAACTAAGGATGGTTATAACGCGAGACTTGATATGGTTGATATGAACATAAGAGCAAATTTAGCACCGGTAGCTCGAGGACAACGCACATATCTACCCCCTGCCTGTCACACTTTGTCCAGAAAGGAGAAAAAACAACTGTGTTCAAGTTTGCGTAGCATCAAAGTTCCATCTGGATATTCTTCAAATGTAAGCAGACTTGTTTCCTTGAAAGATTTAAAACTGGTTGGTTTGAAGTCTCATGATTGCCATGCCTTAATGCAGCAATTGTTGCCTGTAGCTATTCGCTCGATATTGCCCAAGCATGTTAAGTCCAGTATAACAAGACTTTGTTTCTTCTTCAATGCTATATGTAGCAAGGTTATCGCGCGAGAAAGACTTGATCAGCTACAAGATGAAATAACTGTTGTCCTCTGTCAATTAGAAATGTATTTTCCACCCGCCTTCTTTGATATTATGGTGCATTTGGTGATTCATTTGGTCAGAGAGATAAAAATCTGTGGGCCTGTTCATTTGCGATGGATGTACCCATTCGAGCGATATATGAAAGTATATAAGGGGTATGTGAAGAATCGTTGCCGTCCTGATGCTAGTATTGTTGAAGGTTATATAGCTGAGGAGGTAATTGAGTTTTGCACTGAGTACTTGGCCGAGAACGCATCCATTGGAATATCTAAGAATCGGCACGATGGGAGGATTACAGGTATGGGCAGAAGGGGAGGAAAATTTTTTTTGCCGTCTAATGTTGAATTGATGAAGGCGCATCTCTACATTCTGCGCAATTCTGAAGAAGTTGCGCCCTATGTGACAGACCACATACAGTCAATAAGAACGTCTTATCCTGCTTGGACGGATCAACGTGTGCTCAATGAACATATTCGGACATTTGTCTATTGGTTTGGTAATGCTGTCCTGGGCAAAGACGTTTCGGAGACATTGAAATGGTTGGCATTTAGGCCCAGCCCTGCGGTACGATCATTTTCATGCTATGACATAAATGGATATTCATTTGCTACTAAGAGACAAGATGAGAAGAGTACGGCACAAAACAGTGGTGTTACATTAATCTCAGAGGCTTTACATGTTTCTAGCAGGAAGGATAAAAACCCATTGTATGCAAGCATGGCTTATTACGGGGAGATCGAAGATATTTGGGAGATTGACTATGTCTGTTTGAAAGTAGTTGTATTTCGCTGCAAATGGGTTGATAACAATAGTGGGGTTCGAACTGATGATCCATTGGGTTTTACCTTGGTCAACCTCAATCGGGAGGGTTTCAAGGGGGAACCATTTATACTTGCATCGCAGGCGAAACAAGTTTTTTATATCACCGATCCTTGCGACGAACATTGGTCTGTTGTTCTTCATGGTAAACAACATCACGGTGTGGAAGGGATAGATACAGAAAAAGGGCTTCATGAGGCTGGCCCTTTCTCTAGTGGGTTACCTGAACCGAGAGCAGATGAGGAAGATAGGGAACTTGATAAATACATACTTCGTGATGACCACAGCGAAGGATTATGGTTCGAGGATCAAGTGTCCCACAAGAGAAAGAGAATAAGTTAAGAATCATTTTCAGGTATATTGTTTGTTTTTATTAAACTTCAATTCCCGTGGGTTTGTATGTGTGTTTGTGTATTTGTATATGTTTCTTTGATTTTAATGAAGAGAGGATTCAATAAATTTTTAACACCATTTATTCTTATCCTTCGTACTGTGGGATTGAAACAGGTCACACCTCGGATGAAGCCGCGCAATCAAGGGACAAAATTTCCAGGGAATTCATATGCGGAACTGTTTATAAATGAATATGTTATTTTTTGAAATTGTGTGAAGCTTATGTGCTGATCTTAAATTGCACTTGTGTTTTGGTAAAAAACAAGCAGAGGAGATTCTGTCTGAAGTGATTTGAAACTGAATTCTGTATTATTCGAAATAGTTGGAATTTTAGTGAAGTATTGAAGTATATGTGCATCGAATTTACAGGGAGTACGTTACATTTATAGGGGAGACTTTGTCAAATTTTCTGGAAAAATAGATTTCCTTGTTTTTCATTTATGAATAAATGTTTCTTGTATTATTATTATTATTTTCTTCAAAGGTGGTAAAATTTCCAGGGAAATCTATACGCAGTGCATTTTGTTTTTATTTTATATTTAACTCTTTATCAATTACTTGTCAGCGGGTTGGGAAACAGGGGAAATACAGGGGAAAAAATGGGAGTGGAGAGGAAGAGAATGAGGGAGGAAAAGGACGTTCAAAATTTTTGAACTTTAATTAACCGGGACGTATATTCAAAGGCGGTTCAACATTGAACCGCCGTTGAAAGTTAAACTTCAACGGCGGTTCAATGGTGAACCGCCGTTGAAAGTGTATATTCAACGGCGGTTCACCATTGAACCGCCGTTGAAAGTTATCTTCAACGGCGGTTCAATGTTTAACCGCCGCTGAAAGGTCTGCGCGTAGAAATTTGAAGCCAATTCCCTCCCGGGCATATTTTAATATTAATTTATTTTTTCCATTTTTCAAATAACTAATCTCACAAATTTCACTACAAAAATAAAATATTTTCATTTGAATAATTGAATACTTTAAGACAACTTTTATAATTATTTCATATATATATATATAAAGTATTTTGAATTTGGTACAAAAAAATAGAAAATCCATGCGTACGTACTTAGCGCGGGAATTGGCTCCAAAAATTAGATTTCTACGGCGGTTCAAGGTTGAACCGCCGTAGAAAATTAGTTTTTGGAGGCAATTCCCGCGCTACTCATGAATTTTCTATTTTCATATCATTTCCTAAACCCTAAACCCTAAACCCTAAACCCTAAACCCTCAACCCTAAACCCTAAACCCTAAACCCTAAACCCTCAACCCTAAACCCTAAACCCTAAACCATACTCTATTAAGTTTTTTTTTCCCGATTTTCATAAATTAACCGCGGTGACTCTTAAGATATAGGGAAATAGATATATAGTGAAGCGCCACCGTTTTCCTGGATTTTCGCTTTGACATTCGAAGGAATGAAACATTTCAAATTATGCATATGTGCAAAGTCAACCTATCGGTCAACGTTTTACAAGCTTAATTATATTAAGCTTTGAATTTTGAAAGTTGCTAAATTCAAGTTTCTATCAAGCATTTTATATATATCATCCAAGCACCTTCAAAGGCTCAAGTAGTTATGCATAAAGATTCAAACAATCCAAAGCATTCATATTTTCAAAGTCAACTACTTGGTCAAGTTTTTTCAATTTTAAGCATACAAAGCATACAATCATTGAAGCTTGCCATTTTGAAGCATATATCCTTAATTTTCTCGTGTCAGCAACTTCAAATTATCAATAAGTTAATTCTTAAACTCTAATAAGCAAAAGCATGTATATTTAAAAAGTCAACAACTTGGTCAACCATTTTTATGAAATGCAAACATGCTTAATTCTTGCTACCTATCTTCAAATGAAAATTTTCAACCGTTTTAACATGCAAGAATTTCAAGATACGTACCAAAGATGACATAGATCCTAATGCATCATTTTAAATATAAACATGGCATATTCTAGGATTATATCACTCAAAGACTCATCAATCAAATGCAAATTTCAAATTTTCTCAAATTTTTCTCTATTTTGCCTAACTCATCTTTGCTTGAGTATTTTAACTTCAAAATTGGTCTTAGCATATTTAAAATATCATTCTAATTTCATTTGACCAATTTTCATCTTCTAAGTATTTAAAAGTCTAAAAGTCAAACTTCTAGCTAATTTCAAATAATGCTCATAAAGTCTTAATGAATTTCAGAAAAAAAACAATTTCGGCCAATTAAATTTTATTAATTAATTTTTATATTACAATACGTACCTAATGCATTATGGATTTTTGAAAATGGAAAATAAAAAAAATTAAAATTAAAATATGACCGCGCGGGAATTCGCTCCAAATTTTTCCTCTACTTAAATCGAGAAAAAGTGCGGACTTTCAACCGCGGTTGAAAGTTCACTTTCAACTGCGGTTCTAGTTTGAACCGCAGTTGAAAGTACACTTTCAACGGCGGTTCAGTGTTGAACCGCCGTTGAAAGTGTACTTTCAACCGCGGTTCGCGGTTCATGGTTGAACCGCGGTTGAAGGTATACTTTCAACGGCGGTTCAATGTTGAACCGCAGTTGAAAATACACTTTCAACGGCGGTTCAAGGTTGAACCGCCGTTGAAAGTGTTGAACCGAGACCGGTTATTTATTATAATTCAAATTTTTACCTTTTCATTTCCTCCCTCTTTCTCTTCCTTTCTTCTTCCTTCTTTCCCCTTCACTTCCCCTGTTTCCCGAATCTTCATCCCGCGGCCGTTTGTCTTCTCCGCTGCTTCTCCCATCGCCGGCGACCTCCTCCACCTTCCGATCATCCGTCGGCTGCCCAAGCATTCACCGATTGTTCGGCTGCCCAAGCTTTCACCTTCGGTCGGCTCTCCATTTCCACCCTCCCATTCACCGTCGGTCGGTCGGCATTCTCCCAAAAGGTTCCACCTTCTATGCTTTCATTTTAAAATTTTGTGTATTTAACCTTACATTTTGCAAATGCTTACCATTGCACTAGGATTTTGTTGGTTGATATTTATGGTTGATTTCGGTTTTAGGCCTTGTGATGAAAGTTTGGAAAGTTTTTGGATTTATTGATTGTTTGTAGCATTTGGTTTGGTTGTTTAATTGAGTGTTTTGTCCTACATAAGTTGAGAACCTAGGGTTTGATTAATGTTCCATTAGGTACCATTTGAAATTCGGGGTTTTTGTTTTTAAATGAGAAACTCAAATGATTATTTCGGTTTTGCTTGATTAATTTTAGAACATTGGGGTTTGATTTCGGTTTTTATTCGATTTAGTGTTCCTCCTTTAGTGATAATGAGGAAAATGCTTTGTTGTTGATTCCACTTTGTGAAATGTTATTCCTTTAGTTGAAATGAATGAATGTTCTCATTAGTTTGGTTGTGAAATGTGAAGTTTAATGGTACCCTTGAGACAAAGTACTTTTTTTGGCCCTCATTTGGTTTCATTTGGTTTAATTTGGTTAATGGTAATTGTGTATTTGTAGGAGTTAATTTTGCGAATGTACCACTTTTTTTTTCAACATTACAAGCATTCTTCTATTCGACATTAAAGCTTTAATTTGTTTAGTTGCATATATGAATTCTCTTTCTATGTAAATGAAGTTTAAGGTACTTTCAATGGCCCGAAAAAGAAAAAGCAATACGGAGCATGGAGATGGTTCGTCTACTAAATCTAGTAGAGTTAGAGGGCCCACAAATTGCAATAGCCTATTGGAAATGCGAAAGAATGGGGAAACTCTTGACATTTCTTTTGATTCCGGGCTCGAGCCTATAGTACATCATGTATCGTGGGTTACCTTTGTGGCATATACGGCCCGGAGCAAAGTGGACTTAGTGGAATATGAATCATGGCCGAAAGTTCCCGCGGAGCTCAAGAAGAGAGTTTGGATGGAAATACGGGTATTTTCTATAATTATAATGCATTCTTTGTTGCTTAATTCTTCCATACAATTTTACTCAAATTCCTCACTAAATTTTACTCCTAATTTTCACTGTAGGCATTATTTGTTTTCGAGTCCACCGAAGAACTCGAAGATAAGTGGATTAGTTATGCCGGCAAACGGTGGAAAGATTTCAAATCATATTTAGGGAAATATGTACATGGTCCCATGAAGGGTAGGGACCCATGTTTGGAATATAAATTTATCCCTAGGGAGACATGGATTAAGTTCAAGGCTAGCCGCGAGACAGAAGAATGGCAGGTATATTTTTTTAAAATTGATTTCCTTCTTCTTTTTGGATATTTGAAATTGCTCAGTTTAGGGATAATAATTTTTCATTATATTTCTCTCTAGGCCATTCGTGGAAAAGCGCAAACGAATGCCAATTTAAATGCTTTCTACCATAACTTATCTCGCGGTGGCTACCGACTGCTGAAGCAGCAGTTGCATGACGAGGAGGTCAGTGCATCCGCAAAGAAGCCTTCAGAGGAGGGTCAGTCCGTAGAAGAAGGTGAGGATTCTTATTCAGGGCCAGGCCGTCATGACCTTTGGATACATGCCCATACGAACAAAAAAGGGGAATTCTTCACGCCAGAGGCTGAGCGTGTAGCGAAGGAAATTGTAAGTTTTGCACCTTACATTTTCTTATGTTTCAATTATTTTAATATTTAAAGTCAATGTGTATAGAATTTTTATTATAACTGATTATTTATTACTAGATATCTATGATGAAATGCTAATTAATAATTTGGTTGTCATTAAATGTTTATATCAAATTATTATTATGTAGTTGTCACTGTAAAGTAAATAAATGACTAATTTATATATATGTGTATTTATTTATATTTTATAATTATGGTTATCAATTTTATATTTAAAATTTATATAAAGAAATGAATAATCTCTGTATATGTGTATTTATTTATATTTAATTAATCTATTTACATTTACTATATTTGGCAACATGTGTAGGAAAATCTATGTACCCGCGAGTCCCAAGGGGAGACCGTTGCAGAGGGTAGGAATGACATTCTTGTCATTGCAACGGGCAAGCGCGATCACCCAGGTCGTTATCGCGGCCATTCTACGCGGGCACGTATCATAGAGGTTTTCCCACAGAAAACAAAGCCGTCGCTTAAAGAGGAACTTGATTTAACTAAGCGACAGCTTCAGAAAACCACTGCCCAACTAGATGAATGTCAGACACATTTGAAGATGATGATGGGTTTTTTATGTGGTAAGCTGGGAACCGATTATGAGACTGTAAAAGCCACCGTCCTCAATAATGCCCCGGATGAGAGCTTGCACCCAGGGACCTCCGGAGCGGTCCCTGTATCCCCTGTGAGCCCTGTTTCTCCTCTGATACCTACGAGGTTGCCCGATTTGGAGATGCTACATGTTGCACCTACGGAGCCGATCAAAGCCTCTGACGGCGGTGCTTTAGGCGAATACAAGGTAAATAAAATTAGACGGCTTCTTTTAGTACTTCAAAATTTTTATTTTGAAATTATTACAGTGCTTTGTTAAGTTAGACTTAATAGTTGACTAATGTTCATTCGCTTGCCTATTATCTTAGGACGGATGTGAATGCCATATGTTCCTTCATGAGGATTCGCAAACGCGGCGTAAGCTTGTGGCAAAAGGAAATATTTATAAGCAAAGCAAGCACCACGGGCGCGAGGTTAGGAAAGGTTGCGCGAGGGTCACAATTAAAATTTCCTATGATGACTGTGCCCCGCTGCCATTTCCTGAGGAAGAGGCTGCAACAGTGGGAATGGCCAAGTCCTTTTTCGTGGAATGGCCTAAAGAGTTGATTGAAATTATTCAGCCGGCTCCGGTAACAAAGGTATATTCTTTCATTTATTTGTGTATTACTTAATACATTTTTGTATATTTAATGTTATTTCAAATGATGTTAGGTGGATAAAAGTGCCCAAAAGAAAAAAGGCCGGATGAGTTCTATGGATGACAAGACATCTCCTTCGACAACGGTTCCGACTGAGGAGTCATCCTCATCGACATCTGATCCATTGCAAGAGTTACAGCTCCGAATGGATAATGATGCGGGCTTCAATGGCTTCTGCTTTCAAATGACAAAAGAAGTCATAGGTTTCGAACTGCCTAATCTGATGGATCGAGGGGATCTCTTAGAGTTATTGACCAGAGAAAACCAGGTCTCAAACAGTTTGATGCAGTTGTTCACCTTGTGAGTTTCCACTTAATTTTATAACCTATTTCTGATTATTAATGTTATATATTATGCATTCCATGTGCATAGGCTAACCAATGAAGCCCTTTTTTTAAAATTCTTTAGACCTTTACATGAGTTAGTTGAAAGGAATGGGAGAAAGGGGATAGGTTTCCTTTCGGCTGATCATGTCACACCCACACAAACTACGATTCAAGATAGGGTGAACTACATTGCGCGAATCTTGAAGGATAGGAATAAAGAAATGTATCTGGTGCCTTATCTTCAGGGGTAAGTGACACTGTAAGCGATTCTCTAATATTTAAGAAACACTGATATAAATTAAGATCTGACGTACGTCATTAAATTTTTTGTTGGCAGTGAACATTGGATGCTAATGGCCATTAGACCAGTAGATAAGGTTGTATACTGGTTTGATTCTTTACAAAATCCACAGAAGGATGAGGCGGTGGAGCTTATGGACGAGTGAGTTATCTATATTAACAACTGTTAGAATGCCTATATATCTATATATTGCTAATTATTTTCGTGCCGATTTCATTTTTATA
The DNA here is from genome assembly GCA_016801395.1 of Leptodermis oblonga. Taxonomy (NCBI): domain Eukaryota; kingdom Viridiplantae; phylum Streptophyta; class Magnoliopsida; order Gentianales; family Rubiaceae; genus Leptodermis; species Leptodermis oblonga. The sequence continues at coordinate 32,306,931 of CM028755.1, forward strand.
GGGTGATGTTTAACTATCAAGCTTTCTTGGGATTGCCCAGAAATGTGCATATGCCACCTTCGTGGATAGTAGTTAAGGTAAATGAAATTGGTTCTTATAAATTTTTTAATTACATCCGTGGGTCTAGTAGCCTAAGCAATTAGTAGTGTTAGTTGTTTTAATTAAATCCGTGAGTCTAGTAGCCTAAGTTAGTATAGTGTTAGTCAATTAATTTATTAGTTAGTCAAGTTATTTATTGAGGTATTTGATTAATTATGCATGCAATCTGTGAGTCCAGTACTGTAGGTTAGTTAATATAAGCATGCAAATTGCCTTTTCGATCAGTAGAAATTAGTCAGTCCTAGTTATTTAATTAATTAGATTAATACGAGTTTAGTTATGAATATTCGTATCAATTATTTTTACTCACCGTTGTGTTGTATACAATTAATTGTATGATCTTCTAACTCGTATATATTAATTCATTAGCATAAAAAGCAAACGGATAATTGGGAGTGTGGGTACTATGTAATGCACTACATGTACCAAATAGCAATGAAATCATCCACATTTGCACTTGAAAAGGTAAATATATATTTCTCATTACTTACTTAATTGACTGTATTTCATTTTGTTTACTCGGGTAGTTTTTAATTTCAAAAAACTCTGTTGCAGCACTTCAAGATCGACCGCACTCCACTAAGCAATGTGGATATAGATGCAGTGCGAAAAATATGCGCTAGATATATTTTGGAGCATCCGTCGTCGTAGAAGGATACTAATTAAACTAGTTCATATTAGAGTTGTACAAATATTTTTTGGATATACTGCATTATAAAAGCGAATTCAATTTGTATATTGGTGATATTTGTAATAAATTTGGGCTGTTAGCATAAGGTTTTGCTTTGAACCAGGTTTAATCAGGAGGTTTTTTATGATTTTAATGCGGTTTGCGAATAAAAAGTAACCACTTTCAACGCCGGTTCAACAACAACCGCAGTGGAAAGTTTACACTTTCTATTGCGGTTCAAACTTGAACCGCAATAGAAAGTTTACACTTTCTACTGCGGTTCAAACGTGAACCGCCGTGGAAAGTGTACACTTTCTACTGCGGTTCAACCGTGAACCGCCGTGGAGAGTGTACACTTTCTACTGCGGTTCAACCGTGAACCGCCGTGGAAAGTGTAAACTTTCTACTGCGGTTCAACCGTGAACCGCCGTGGAAAGTGGACACTTTCCACTGCGGTTCAACCGTGAACCGCCGTAGAAAGTCCGATCTTTCTACTGCGGTTAGACCCGCCGTAGAAAGTCCGATAATTTACAACGGCTGCCAGATAGATGGCGGTTCAAAAATGCTAAACCCCGCCGTTAAAAGCCCTTTATAACCGCCATTAAAGCTCCGTTTTGTAGTAGTGCGAAACTTTACTGTACTTTTATAAAAAAAAAATTTATGCTAAATGGATAGGAAATTTTGGGCATTCAAAACAATATTCTAGAAAATTTTGAAACAAACACTATTATAGATGATTTGGGATCTAGAAAATCTCGAAGGATTAACTATTGATAATTTTTTACATTATTTTTATTTTGTTTGGGGCATTGATTTACATTCCCACATATACATAAAAGCTGAGGTCTCAGCAGAAAGAAATGATGTAATTAGCTCCAGTGCAGGTAAAGGTACTGCTTTTATCGTCGAAGGGATAACTGTAAGCTTGAGGGCATGCATTTTTAAACAATTGAGAATAGTTTGTCGGCTGGCACTTCTCCGGGGTACCGTAATCTCCGGTGCAGCAGTATTGTGGTTGGTTGAAAGCCAGGCAAGCGCTTTTGCACGCCACCACTGCTCCACCGGCTCCGACTACTTGTAGTTCTTGCGGGCATATTCCGTTCACGTCGGTTTGGCACTTCACCTCCGTGCAATCTCCGGATGTTGGGGTTATCGAGATTGGGACGTTAAATCCGTCCACATAGCTCACATCGTAGAAATCCTTGTCGTCGCCCAGTGTGAACTCTGCTAGAGATACCGGTGGTTGGCCGCCTGCGCCGTTGCATTGCAGGACGCCTCCGCAGTCACCGGTAGCGCAGCTTCCCTGACCGGATCCATCAAAGTTGCAACTGCTGCGGCCCCAGAACCGGCCTGACCACCCTTGCGGTCCATCCACGCTTGCCTCTGCATTTGGGCCCAACTCTAACCCGCCATTCAGAAGCGAGGATTTTCCGGACCCCCCTAAGATCCCGGGGCATATAGTATTCGGGCAATTGTTTTTCAGCGTGAAAACAGCAGCGTCTAGTACTCCTGGAAGATCAAGAACAAAAGAAATGCAACAAAATTAATTAAGATGAACAATTAGTGACGGAACCAAAAATTAAATAAATTCTGAGTGTTCAATATATATGAATAATTTTTTCTTACAATTAAATAAATACATATAATAACTAGATCACTGCAAAAGATATACTGTTGACAGGGGTCGAGAAGGATTCTGGAGAGCCCGGAGACTAGCCACTCCCTTGGCTCTACCATGATGCGGAAGATTTTGCCATAAAAGTTAAATTAATGCAAAATATGATATTTATTAAGTTTACCTAAATAGGTGAAAAGTAGGAAGGAGGACATGAAATGCCACAAGGCCATGATTGTTGCAGTTGTTTGTTGATGATTAATATTGCTACGGACAAAAGATATCCTGAAGGAGAAGAACAAGGTTTATGAACTGGGTGTGATCTTGAGAGAAATGGGCAGTACTATTTATAAACGAGGTTACCAGGCTAAAGTGTCATCGATCTACCAAGGAAAATTAATGAAATGACATCATTCGTTATTTATAAAATCTGAAGATGAGTACAAAACACATTTAATAGCATGTTTTTATTACCAAATAATATTATTATTTTCTTTATGAGATTGATTACTAAAAAGAAATGTATAAAATATACATTCAATATGATTTGAAGAAGTTGGTGGTGTGTCAAAAAATAAGTAAGTCATTGGATTTAACACAATTATGAAAAGAGGCAGATTAAGTAATAAAAAGATAAAGTTGGCTGGGTTTCAATACGTCACCAAATTCCACAAATGTAACAAAATGACTCGTAGAATTTGTGAAAATGATAATATATAAATAAATGAGTAGCAACTTAAACAGTAATATATGGGCAAAGATTATAGCAGTGCTATCAATGTCAGAAGTTAGGTGTTAAAGTCACCAGACCGATGAGCAAGAGACTAGGCAAGTTTAAATATATAGTAGTAATTATTATAGGAAAAATCTTGACTTATCATCTGGCTCAGTGATACTTTGTTTTGTGATAGTACATGTGACATACTCCCATCATGGAAGAATACACACCAGCTATCTAAAAAAATCTTTCATGATGGGAGTTTTTTGTTCTTTCATAGCCAGTGATTTTGTATTTCCAAATAAACGGAAGTTTCTCCCCTATATAAATAAATGGTATTTTATTATTATCAAGTGAAGATTCAGTTGGTTAAGGGCTTTCATCAGAAGATTAATGATAGATTCGAGATCAGATTCACACTTCAGTACATGATTTGTCTAGCGCGATGACGATTTTTTGTTCTACTAGTTAGATGTGTGACAGAGTTGTTATATACCTCTGCAAACACAATAATTATGCTGCTTTTAACTTGCAATCAAAGGATTAAATAAATCTAATACAATGATAGTCAGGATCGATCCACAGGGACAGATACTCTTAATTTCCTTTTTATCTATTAATGCTTTAGTAACTATTTTGACGAGTTGTCACGTTTGTGTCCCTTAAGAGACCTTTAGTTTGTCACGAACACTTAAGAGAAACAGAAATAATGATTAACTTGTATAAATTATAGAGAAAGTATTCTAGTATTATGTAATCCACCTTCATCACATGTATGCAATCATGAATACTTAAGTTGTCTAATTATCCTATACCGGTTATTTATATATTACCACGAGCACTTGCTAGTCATAACCCAATTTCTCCTTAACTTTTCGGTAATCTCCACGAGTCCCAGCTAGTCAAGATTAATTCTCTAACCAACTAATTAATTAAGCCACGTGTCCCCGCTAGTCACCTAATTAATTATTTAGCAGCATTAAGATCTAGAGTAACCTAACACTAACAACTTCTATTGTCGTAATTCAATGAATTATTACTGAATTAATAGTACCTCACGGCCGAAGGTTGTGCCACTCGAAGGCTCTACCAGATTAAACTTAGGTGATCAGTCTAATAGAATCTTAGTAATTAGACTTATGAACACTGATTAATTTAAGAACATAGTTAATTAGATTTAGATTAATTCAAGTTTCATACATGCATGGATTATGGTTTCAATACATAACATTAGAACAATATATTTAGCTACTCATAACTTGATAATCAAAGCAATAACTTGGAATAGAAATCATGAGAAAAATACGAAATACTTTACTGGAAAAAAGTACCAGCGCAGTCGAGAATTTTGAACCGACGAACAGAATGCAGCAAAGATTAAGTGTCTTCAAAAGCCAAAATCAATTAACTACTATCCTATGGAAGTCTCAGAGAAACACCGAAGCAAGAACTAAACTAATAATACATAAAACTACGTAAAAGAAAAAGTTCTATCTCTAAAAACGTAATGAAAAACGTCTATCAAGTTCCATATATATAGGACTTATGTACTAGTAATTTGGAATAAAAAAACTATATCCTAATCAAATAAGGAGATCAATCAATCAGCACTTCAGATTTGGGAAGGAGATCTTTTGCACTTGGATTTCCGATTTCTTTCTTGGATTCTCCTTCCTTTTTTCACACGGAATTACTTATTTCCGTTTCCTCTTTGCTCTCGGGTTTCTTGACCCGCAAGACATCTTTGTTGAATCCCAACTTAACGCCGAGCTGGCATGACGTCGGCCCACCTTCGGCTCAGTCATGATGTCATATTTACAACTTCACAAGTGTCATTTGTGCCACCTATCGCGCATCAGTGACTCTGGACTTCAAGTCGTCCGGCCGAGGTCAGCTCTTTAGGTTGTCCCGGATCTGCTTGGATGCCTTTGTGCTTCTAAAATTCATCTTTTTGCACTTCTCTTCTGCATTTGGGCTGTTCTCCTAAATCTGCACAATTAATACAAACATTGGGCAAAAAACCCGTGAGAACTGCCAATTAATCTCTAAATTATCAAATACAATATCGGCGGATCAATGTGTACGGATTACAACTTATTTAGATCTGTATATGTTTGATTTAGTTTATTTTCAACTATTTGTATCTGATTATTATCAAATCAGATTGCATAATTGATTGTTTCTTGAATAATAAAATATGATATTTATTATAAATAAAAAAAACAGTAATAAGTGTTTAATTTTACATTTCTCTCCCCTCTTCTTCTTTAATGAATTTCTCTTCTCTCCATACGCATATACACTCTTTCCTCCCTCTATCTCTCTCTGTCTCTCTTTTTTCCATTCATTCTCTTTCCGTGGAAGAAGTTTTCTTCTCGGAAAATCACTCTTTTAACCAACAAATTTGGTTTATTTTTCTCTCTTTTATTCACTTCTTATTTAAGAAATTTTAATTATCCGTTAACTTTTACCCTTAACTTATATTTTATCGGTATTCAAGGAAATATTTATTTTCTATATTTTAAAGGTACAAATTTTAGACTTTCTTAATATGTTTTTTAAAAAATTAATATATGTGTATTCATCTCTCTTTATATATATACAAACATGGTCTATGCATTTGCATTATTAATGTATCTAATATTCTTTGTGTTCATCAAAATATTCTGCTTTGGAGAATGTACAACTTATTATGGGTTACAAGACACAACACATAAATAAGTAATTTGTCAATATTTTTTTTTTGACTAATGTCCTTACCTTTTAAAGGGGATTAATTGAACCACACATGATTTTATTTGTATGGGTATGAGAAATTTAAAAAAATCAAAAAAAAAAATCAAAACTTGGTTCTTTTAATGAAAAAATATATATTTTGAAACTTGACCATTCCAATAAAAAATATATCTTTCTCTACTTTATATCTATAAATATATATATATATATATATATGCACACAAGATCTGAGTCCGTGACGTCGCGTTTGTGAAATCTATCTATTATTACCATAATTTTTTTTCACCATTGCAGTTTATAAGATTTGAACATATCACCTCATACTTATAAGACCCTCTTATTATAGCCTTTCACCAAGCCCACACACACATATATATATATATAGAGAGAGAGATTTCATGAATATATTTAAATATTTAGTAAAGTTGTATAAAAGGGATAATTTAATATACATTAAAGTAATTTACCACTAAAAGGATTATATAAAATGTATAGCTATAATATATGGTATGCTATAAATAAATAAATAATAATAATATCAATAACCACTAGTACAGAAACTAAAAATAGCAACGCCTAGTTGGAGACGTTGTATAATAACCATTTCCAATAATGTTACAACAGTCTTTTAAGAACCTCAAATATGTGCTTATTAGGGGCGGTTCTTAATACCCGCCTCTAATAACGTGGTTTAGGAGACACTTCACCTAGAACCGGCTCCAATATGTGTGCACTGGATATGCTTTATTTAGGACCAGCCCCAATTTACACGCATAGGAGACACGACTTCACAACCGGCTCGATTCTATAAGTAATGGAGACTCTTCCAAATATATAGCATCTCGGAAACCTGTTTTAGTAAATACGCTTTATTTACTCCACCAAGAAGGAATTTCCTAAATCCTTTTGTTTAGGTGATTGGATTCAATATCCCTTCCCTTCATCACGGATCAAGTGAGGTTGTACCATTAAACACGGATTCACTTTTGGCTTTTATTATTCGGTAAAGTACGATTCCTATTTTTTCCAAACCTGTTTTGAAATTATTTTCTAAACCTAATCCCAAAAATTCAATTATTTTCTTTTCCTAATCCTGTTTTACTAAAACATGTTTGGAATTTATTTGGTAAACATGTTTCGGAAAAACAGATTTCCGTTATATTTCTTTTTTCATAAACCTTAGGCTTTGCTGATTTATTTTCTATGCTTGTTTGGATAAAACAAGTTTTGTTATGTTTTTTCTCTAAACTTGCTAATTAATTTTCTAAACCTGTGATTTAAAACCAGTTGCGCACACTTAATTTATTCTACCAAATTATGCATCCCTCTATTTTTCCCTCTCTTACAAAATTTCTACCGCCCTACCTCATCTTTATCCCCAAAATTGTTGTTGCACTAGCTCCGTCACTCACTGTGCTGCCAATTGCCCATATTCTTTCGCATCTCAGTTGGCGATTATGTAATCTGTCGCCTCTCCATATACGAGTAGTGCAATATCTGGTGTCTTTTTTCTCATTGTTTATAATGAGGTCTCTCTACTGAATATATAGTTTTACCTTCGCCTACGCCTCCCGTGCAATGTCCTTCTCCGACGGCACCAAAGGTTTCATGTAATTTCGACATCTACCGTTGTGATAGCCTTTTTTTTTCCTTCTGGTGGTTACCGATGCTTACAGTTTCATCCCGTCTCCTCTTTCTTTTCCGAACAACTAAACAGGGACCCTATAGAATTTAGAAAGCATTCGCAGTACACCGTCATCCTCCGCAAGCATCTATAGTTTCAAGTTATTTTGACATCCTACTGTCTATTTGTGTATTGAACTCATTAGGACCTCTATTCAAACCCTAGACCAATATGGCCGTGACTTACGTGCGTTCTGTTTTGTTACTATAGCAACCTGTTTAACAGTGACACAATATAATAAGGTTTATCGGAAAATGTTGATGTAAGACATGAAAATGAGAGAGAGGATAATCTTTTGTTCAATTTCTCTCTTACTTCCTTTACACTTGGTGGAGAATTTGATGAGATTCTTCTTAGGATGTGATTTTTTATATGTAGGTTAAGTGTTTGATGAAATTATTTTTAGGATTTAATTTCTTAGAGCTACTACTGTTAGGTTTTTTTTGTTATATTCACATCATTCATTGTTAACTTAGTAGATTTGGAGGGAGGAACGAGTATATACTAGAGCATAATATAGTAGAGTAAGGTATTCTGTATTATGCATAGCTGAGAATCAGTAATTGAGGTGAATAAATGCTTGGAAAACTATGAGAGAGCCCTTAGTGGTTTTGAAGGAGCTGCCATGAAGGATCCTGGTCTCAATGCCACTGAAGAGGTTGAGAAGATGGTTCACCTTCTTGATAAATTGGAGAGTTTGCTAAAGGTAATAACTTGTTACTTGTATGTATGCAATTATATGGACCATTTCTTACTTCTCGAGCAACTGTTACAATGAAACAGTGTGTCCCTCTTGTTGTAATAGCATGATAGAGTAGTTTTTGCATTCCAGTTGCTGCTGGTAAACACCTAAGTAGCAATGTTTTTTCTTCTACTGGACAATTCGAGAACCTTTTGTTCCTTTTTTAAGTATTAATTTTCGAATTTATGGTAAATGCCCAATTGTTGCTCTCCTAGCTTCACTGTCGCATTTTCCCTAGCCATACCTAATGTCTATCTATTTTCAGTAGGCCAGGAATTCCTCTTCCATTTATCTAATTTATATTCTAAAGTTTTTATCATTTGTTCTCGAGTGTTTAATTAGGGATAAGGTTATTGTTTGTTTCCTTGTTTAATTTAAGGTTCTTGTTATTTCTTTGTTTCTTAGATTAAATCATCTGAATTTGTGATCTTTGTTTTACAATGCTTGAGTATAAGTAAGGTTATCTTACTTTTATGTATATTGAACTCATCTTTTTCTGACTACAAATGTAGTATTTCATGAGACTGCATACTTTATGTCATTAGATTGATTGTGAGGGATTGTATTGGCAGTCACTGCTTAGGGATTCCATTTGAATATATTGTTATTTGTTATTGCAATATGAATAACTATTGGTGTTGTTTTATAATATACATTGTTTCCAAAATATTTAAATTATACTCATATAAAAGTGTAATTAGCTGCATATATAATTTACTACCGCCCCGAAAATGGTTTTAATTCTGGGAAATTCACAAACAGGGGAGGGTTTTGTCATATAAAATAGTACGGTTGCATAAATAAGCGCCTCCAATAGTGGGGAAACAGAGGCGGGTGTTTAAAAAAAGTGCTGCCATTAATCATCCTAAAGAGAGGAAAGGGGGCTGTTATATATAATAAGCGTCTCCAATAGTTACCCTAAGAAGGGGAAAAGGAGACGGTTGTTTATAAAACCGCTTCCAATAAAGAGGAAAATGCGACACTTTTACTCCAATACGAGCCACCAATAGTCTGCAAAAAATAGGAAATGGAGACGGGTGTTTGTAAAATCGCCTCCAATAAATAGGAAAGGAGACATTTTTTAAACCACTACCGATAAAATAGATATTCGCAACGGCGGCATCGAAGACGCTTGGGCAATTCATAAAAGCGCCTCCCATAGCCTCAAAAAAACCGTCTCCAATATCCTTTTTTGTACTAGTGAATATATCTATAAGGTATAGTATTATTCACCACACCCTAAATTTAATACTAATGCTTTTATTCCATCAAAAAAATACTAAGGCTATTAATTTTAGAGAAATACTACATACTCTCCACAAAATCATGTAGTCACTAAATAATGGCCTATCAAATTATGTAATTGAATTAGAAATGTATCATAGACCATTATTCAGTGGCTGAATGATTCTGTAAAGGATTTATAAGCTGATCTTGGATTTTAAGCCTATTAATTTTAATTCGCCGTCTCCTTAAAATTCTTGACAGAGAATATAGTGAAAGAATAATTAGTCACGGGCACCCCCATCATCTTGTCTCCTCTTTATGGAACGAACATAAAGAGCAAGCAAGCTTCTCTTAAGGCGGGATTATCTATGTAACAATACTATTCACGTGAACAAAACCATAAATAGTAAGCATGTATGTGTTTTTTTTAATATTAAACTTAAAGAGTAACGAACACTACAGTAAACAAAAAAAGAAAAAAAAGAAGAAAGTATTGTTAGTTGTATTGTTCATGAGTATAAATGAAGTGTATCACTTAAGAAGGAAAAAAAAGGGATAATGTTCACGAATATGATTGATACTCATCACGAGTATCACTTTAAAAAGAAAAAAAAGAAGTAAAAATACAAAATGATACTCAAGAACAATAAGAATGATACTCTTAAAAAATTACTCTTGTAGCAATTGAATCTACATTAGTATCATAAATCAGTTACATACAATTTTTTTGTAAACATAAACTATTGGGATATAATTTTATTTACTTTCATGTATACTTGCAATACATGTGCACAAATATTCGCAACATATATAGATGCATAAATATGGTTGATTGTGTTTCTTTAATGAAGCTCTTTTTTTTTTTTTTTTTTGCATATTCGGTTAAATGTTGGTTTCCAAACCCTAACTTCCTTTTCTTTTTCTTTTTGTTCCTTTGCCAAAATATTATAAGCATACCATCTAACTCTATTTGAACCCTTTTTATTGGGTATTTTATTATTTAGGGTGAATTGATAATTTGGTCATCTTACTTTGAAAATATTCACGTTTTAGTCACCATACTATTATTTTTGCATTTTTTTAACTACTCTGTCAAATGTCTCCTTTAAGTGACTAACGGAAGACGCTTTTTGAGGGTATTTTTGTCATAATTCATTTTAGCTAAAAAATAACCGCAAAAAAATCTCTGTATTCCATGTTAAGTGACAGTTATAATTATTGCTAAAGCAAAACCCAATTATCTCCATCAATTGCTGCGGTATCAAACTTTTTTTTCTTCACAGAAACAAATAAAGATTCATGTGAAATAATCCCAAAAATTCATCATTCAAACTATTCTTTCATTTTTTCAGAATCCAGAAAAGATGAATCTAGCAAGAAAAAACTAGTTACCACCAGGATTAAAAGCTCCACCAACAAAAGTTTCTAGAGATTAAGATTCACTACAGCAGAGAACAAGAAAGAGGTCTGGATTGAACTGCTAGCTCAATCTCCACCAATATTTGTGATCCAGAGAAAGCCATTCATCATCTCCCTCATTCTATTCACGATTTCCTCCACCTGGAAATATTCTTCTTCATCCAACAGAAACAATAAACACTCTCTCAAATTTAATTTCCGCTTCTCCCAAAAATTTCATTTTTCTCCTTATTCAACCAAACTTTGAACCCATGTTTGGAAATCCCGGGCATGATTAACCTCATCACCCTAACATTTCTATCACCCCTAAAAGATTTCAAGATGAGTGGCGACCGTGGACCATCCCTTTAAAATATGCACAGAGTGAGCGTTTCACGAAATCCTTTGAAACATAGTTGTTCGATTAAAAAGAAAATCTCAAGAAACTAAAAATTCACAGACTTGGAGTTCTAAAGAAACATTATTCAGCAGGAAAAAAAAAAAAGAGAATAAACAAATTCCCAAGTTTGGATTTTTTAAGAACCGTTCTTGAGCAGAAAACAGAAAAATAAAAAACTAAAAAAAATCCTAGATTGGAAGTTTGCCAGAACCGAAAAAAGAACCTATCACAAGACCTACTAACATTAATTGCTTCAAAGCAGGAAGGATTAACACAATATCTTCTTTTCATCAGATTCTATAATCTAAACCCACTAGAGTCGAACAACTAGAATCTGTGTGTAGCCATGGTCGCCAACACCAAGAAACTTCACTTCGTTATGCATGCTTCCTCCGAGAACCCATTCTTAATATTGATACTACAATCATCGGTTTCTTCGAACCCATTGAAAATCCTACTCTTAAACAAAGTGAATGAGGGAATTGAAGGAGGGAGAGAAAAATATAGGGTGGATGGGGTGCGGCGGTTGAAGATTAAGGAGGAGGAGATTAGGTGGAAAAAAATTGCCTAAAAAGATAATAGGTTTTGAGTTTTTTTTTTACGAAAATACCCTTAGCAAAATTGGTTCGTTAGTGACATAACGGAGCCATTTAACAGAGTGACCCAAAAAATAAAAAAAATGAAAATATGGTTATTTTGAAAAAGATTAAAAAAGTAAGTTGACTAAAAGTGAACATTTGATAAGTAAGGTGACCAAATTATCAATTCACCATATTATATATGTTAAATTATTAAATACTCCCTCCATCACTCCATCCCAACTCAAGTATCACTTAAAAAGAAAAATTTTGACCCAAAATAAGCATCACTTACACATTCCAAAACTATATTGTACTGATTGTTTCATGTTTACCCTTGTACTACTACTTTCAATGTATTTTGGAAATAATGCATTATCTTGGAAAGATGAGTACTATAGCATTCTCTTTCTTCTCATTAACTCTAACTATTACAACTAGCCAATGGATATCACTGGAAAAAGTATTAGGATAGTAAAACACTCTTTTACTCAAATCTATAATATAGTAGTAAGTTAACTTAAATAAGGTTAATATAGTTATTTTTACATTTTCCTTAATTTGTGTGAAAACTTCTTAAGTGACACTTATTTTGGGATGGAGGGAGTATAACAATATACTAGAAATAATAAAATAATAATATAGAACATAAAATATAAAAATGTATTATCAATAATTTTAGCTTCTGTATCAATATGGACACATTCTATACAGATTTATGAAAACTCTTAGGTCGTTGTCTACAAAAAAATAAATAAATAAATAAATCCTGCAGTACTGACTGCTCGGTAGTAGAAAAGAAAAACGGTTGTGCAAATGTCAATTTAAAAAGGAGAATCACTGCAAGAAAATACCTCTTTGGAGACACCGCCAAAATTGTCTCAAATAGTACATGTACTGTCTCAAAATAGTTTTTGAGACAGTCTTGAGACAGAAAATGCGATGTCTCCTTTGCGGCCGTCGCAAAAGAAATTTGAGACAGTAAATTTGTCTCAAATAGTTTTGAGATAGATTTTCATCTGTCTCAAAAGTATTTGAGACAATCATATGCTGTCTCAAATAGAATTAGAAACAATAGTTTCCTGTCTTTAATATTGCTTCTTGAATATTTATATATTAGAGACACTGAACTGAGACAGTTCTATGCCGTTTCAAATAGAATTAAAGACAATAATCATTTTGTCCCAAATATCATGTCTTATTTTGTTAATGGCTGGAGACACTAAATCGAGACGGCAATAATTCATCTCAAATAAAAAATAAATATCGCAAGTTTGCTAAATATGAACTAGTAAACACTACTATTTTATAAACAAAAATAGTCTCCAAAATGCAAATAAATATTTACAACTGCACACCGTACTTGATATAATCACTATATATCTAAATTCCATGTGTATTTTATAAGTGCGAGACATTACTTTGATAAAAAGCTAAAGAAAAGACAGTTGATCAATATGATATCTAAATAGTTTAATTGTTTCATAAAGAAAACATTGGCTGCTATCTTGGAAAAAGCTAAAAAGTGTCGAGCAATAAAATAACGTATGCAAAAGTTCCACGAGCCTGGAGTTAACTTCCATCCATCAATTCATCTTCAGAGTCCTGAGAAAAACAATAAAGAGTTTTCAATAAGATCGTCTACAAACTTCTATAATGACATTTACAAACATCTCAACATAGTTTAGCTATATTGAATCCCTCAAACATACTATAAAGAAACGCCTAACCAAGCAATTATGAAAGAACCTATAAAGGAATAACGGAGTAATTCACCTGATAGAGCTCCAATAGGCACGGTAACACCCATTTGAATCATTGCTTGAAAGACCAACATCGGAATAACATTTTCCTTTCTAACAAAACTTGCTTATTATATACTCGCATATAAGTGAAATAGAACGAAATATAGTTTTGAAAGAACATAATTGACAAACAATTACCTTATCTTGGTTGTTCTCATACTCCATAAAAAAATTTCGGCAAACCTTCTATTATTTTTGGGCCTATAAATAATACTCCCTCTGTCCCATTCAAAGAGTCCGGTTTGTAATACTGAAAACAGTATTACAAATAGGACCCTTTGAATGGGACAAAGGGAGTAACAGTTATGAAAGGATTAAATTTTTTAAAAAGAAAACCAATACTGACAAACAATAAGAACTAACAAACCATAAATATACCTTTCCATCATACTACAATCATAAGAAACCAGCCTTTCACCATCGACATCATGCAAATAAATATTATCAGGATGTTGCAAGATAAATTATTATCATATTAATGCAATTCAAGCATACTCATAGGCGAGATTATCATATATAATATAATAGGTTCACCTAAACTTTAAAGCATAGATCTCATATAACATATGGCAAAACACAAATTTAGGTGATCTATCCATTAACATAGCTTCGAGAGAAAGTATATTAAGAAAGCAGTAGACATGTTCTTAATTTAAGGTAGCGATTAAAACAGTTCTTTTTAGTCAGTGAGAATACTCACACGTGTTGTCAACATCCTCTAAACCTAAGTTGGATCTGCATTCAAATTTAGAACATTCATTATTAAGAATTCTATTGATGTCTCTAACAAGAGAAGTTTATCCTTTTCAAATTTACACAACAAATGTATTTTCAGGGAGGATAAACCTCAATGCACTTTCCTAACATATTCTGAAACATTTAGGATCTTTTACAAGAAATTAAAACTTAGTTAAATATATGTATTAGAACAATGAAACCTATTCTTTATTTATTAAACTATAATACATAACCTGACTCACATGCTGTAGTTACTTGTATGGATTTAAACTTACTACACACTTTAAAAGGGCTAAAAGCATTCATAGGAAACATCAAACAGAAAAAACATGAAAAGTTTCCACAAAGCTCATTTCCAAAACAAAATGCACTATCTTCTCTTTTCTTATACTTAAATATTTAATTTTAACTTCAACTAAGATTCCACTCAAAGTTCAGCTTTCAGAAAATTCAACACACTTTTAGAAACATTTTTGAAGTCGCAAGGCTCACTTTTTAACCATGTTTTAAGTAAGCGCATGTTCCCTATAGTTGAGAAATAACTATCCATTTGAGATCAAATTTGGATCAAAGATGCAAAAGTAGTCCTGGAATCAAACTTTAAATTTTCAAAACTTTGTGATGGCCGAATAAAGTTAAAACAATTTAGCAATATAGTATTGTCAGAATTTGAAACTACTACAATATGAAGCTAAGTATACTATGGTTTTTACAAGATTTTTATATGTTTTTAGACAAGATTTTCGTGAGGTCAAAGTGCAAGACATGGGTGTACTGTTCTCTTTTCTCCAAATCAGTACTTTTAACTTCAATCTTGCACTTCAAAATGTCTTTGGAGTGATCAAATTTATTTCTTAACAACAAAAACATATTTCTCAAATTACCAAACACAACAAAATTAGTCTGACTTGTTACAAAATAAGATCCCAATCTGTTCATAACTATCATTCTCTACCCTTTGTTCATAACATTAACGTATGGTATACAAAGCAGCCACATTTTTTTCCCCTCATTTCAGAAAAAAATCATCTGTCATGAAAAGTGTAGTGGCTAAGGCAGCAATGGGAGACAATAGTAGTCTGTTTGAACTGTCAAACGAACTCAACAATAAAGAAATTCAAGTAGGCATTTTCACAAGCACATTGTAAGCATAATGTATCTATCTTCCTTGTATACAGAGACCACAAAAAGATACATCCATTGATTGGAAACATCATATTCACGCATCAACTAATATAAACTAAAGTACCACAGGAAACAGAACATTTGGGAAGGAACAAGTAATAAAGGGAAGAAAATGGAGAACTCACGTTGTTGCCGACTTTGCAGGACTTCTAGGTAGAGTTTTGGTTTCTCGTTGAAGATTACATTGTAGAGTGCCAAGAAAATGCGTGGTTTTTTATTGTAGAGCACCGCACATATTTTTTTGGGTGAGGGAAAAACCATTCTCACCAACATCTCTTACACCAGTAACGAACGACATTTGTGGCTTATGCTTGCTGGAAAGAAGGCGACAACAACAAAATCAGTTGGAGAAGGAAGCTTCGATAGCGGTGGAGAAAATTTTGAGCAAATAACTCGATAACTGCTGGGTAAGGAGCTGCAAAGTTTATGTGGCGATAGAGATTGCAGACTAGGGTATCAATTGGTTGAATTTGAATTTGGGGATTGAGGGAAACTTCAGAAGAAAAATAATGCTTGGGGTTTTAAAAAGGAAAAAAAAAAGCCTTAAACCTATTTATTTCAGCTCGGGAGCACTTAATTGAGTAATTTTAATATGAAGAATGAGGAATTTTAAGGTAAATGATAGTCAACAAATTATAAACAAAGTATTTTCAAAATACATTATAAACAAAGTGAAATAATTATATAAAATTGATTTTCATTTGATGATTTTGTACGTTAATTTAACTTATTTTTTTTTATTTAACTATTTTAACAGTTCCCTTCTATCTCAAAAAATAAAAATAAATACAACCAGCGTTTTTTCCCACTTATTTTAAAATTATATGTTTTTATTTTTACTAATTATATATATATATATATGTGTGTATATTAATATAATTAATGAGTCAAACTATAGTTCCTTCAAGGGCAAATTACCTAAAACCCCCTGTGGTTAGTGAAAGTTATTAACCGGTCCCCTATGGTTTAAAAAACTACGAAGAACCCCCTCTACTTTTTCAGTATCTATAACGTTTGAACTCTCCGTCATGTTTAATAGTCCAAAGGTTAATTTTGTCATTTTATTACTTTTTTAATTTATTTTTTACTTATAATATATATTAACCCACCATTCATTAACCCTAAAAATTTTATTCACCTATCCTGTTATCACTCTCCCCTCCTTCATCCTTCTCTTCCCCTCCATCACGCATTACTCTCCCTCTCCCTCTCCTCCTCTGCACTTCTTTCCTTCCCTTCACCTTGGTTCAGCGCATGAAGAAGAAGAAGACGCCAGCGGCGGCACGAGGAAGAAGAAGACACCAGCGGCGATTCAGCGGCTGCACGAGGAAGAAGAAGACACCAGCGGCGGCGCGTCGGTGGTGTTCTTGAGTCCGAATGGGAGTGAGAGCAAATCTGAATGTCGGAGTAATGTAGATCTATTGGGTTTAATTTTTTTTGGTACAACTAGTGTAGCTATTGGGTTTTGTTGTTGGTGTTTTTTGTTGTTGGGTTGTTGAAGGGTGATGTACGATAATGGTGGTGGTGAGGGCCGGGAGGGGGCTGGGACAGTGTGGAAATGGTGGTGGCGACGGCGGTAGTCAGTGGCTACTCCAACCAACTTCTTCTCCGTCTTTCCTATTATAGGTAGCGGCAGTGGTTGGTAGTGGACGATGATGTTCAATCGGTTTTTTCCCAAATATTTTGCTTGGAGTTGCGTCAATATTGTTTATTTAATAATGTAATTTGATTTTTTTTTTGTGGGAGAATGGCAGTGGCAATTGTTGTTGCTTTGGTTTCATCTTTGTGGTTTCAGTGCAATAGTGGTGGTGTAATCGTGGTGGGGGAAGTTTTGGGGGGTGGTATAGTGGTGGTGATGTAGTGGTGGTGGTGCTGTAATGGTGGTGGTGGAAGTCTGGGGGTGGTGCTGTAATGGTGGTGGTGTAAGGATCTGCATATTACAATTGAGGAAAGGACAAAAAAGAAGGAAAAAAGAGAAGGAATGTCATTAATTAAGAGGAAGAAGAAAAAAAGGAAAGCAATAACTAAAATAATAGAAAGATTATGATTAAGGAATCACTAATTAATTTTGTGAAATAGGAAAATAAGAATTAAGATAGATAAATTATGATTTGTAAAAAAGGAAACTAATAATAAAGATAAAAAAAAATTATGATTTGCAAAAGAAAAGGCAAACAATAATTAAAGGAAAACCGTAATTAAATTGTAATTAATTTAAAGAAAGAAGAAGAAAAATTAAATTTATAAATATTTGAAAGAAATTAAATATTTTAAATTGTAAAATACAAAATAATAATATTTATATTTTTATTAAGGGTAAATATGTCATTGCATGAATGATAAACATGACATTATATTTGAAGGGGTAAATATGACATTTTACTTAAAAAGTAGTTGACTTTTTTATTTGACTGTTAAAACTGATGGAAAACTTAACGGTTACAGATATCGGCAAAACATAGGGGGGTTGTTCGTAGATTTTTAAACCATAGGGGACCGGTTAATAACTTTCGCTAACCACATGGGGGTTTTAGGTAATTTGCCCTTCCTTCAATGAACCACTCCGCCACTAAAAATGGTCTATGCAACTACTTATGCAATTGCATTAGTAATTCATTATTATTTCCCATAATTATATATAATACAAAAGTTTAAGTAAAAATATAATATTTATATGTTCAATTGCAAGTTTCAAATAGAATAATATTGAAAATAACTATTCTTTGTAGTTGAGCAAATTTGTACTAATATTATATAAATTCTTTTGTACTATCTTTCAATATTAATATTTGTAATTATATGTTAAATGGTTGGTGGTTTAAATATGATTTAGAAACTGAAAATAATAACTTCTCTAACCTTGTTTAAAAGAAAATTTAACATTTTTTTGGTTCATTGTATCAAAATAATTTCTTATAATGCACTTGAGATCATTTTTCTCATATTATTTTCAATAAATATATAATTACTGGTATTTTCGATAAATTTTTTTAGTATTAAATAAAAGTATTAATTAATTGAATTTGAGGCAATGTTTCTAAACTGTCCTAACTAAGTGTCTTAATTAATTACACTTGAGACAACTAATTTTACTATCTTAAGTAAGTGTCTCAATTAGTTTTATTTGAGACGACATTTCAAAACCGTCTCAATTTAAATGTCTCAAAATAGTAACTAAGACAATTGTTAAAATTGTCTCAAATTTTGTCATAGTTTCTCAAAATATTGTCTCAAAATATTGTCTCAAAAGCCATGTTTTCTTGTAGTGGAAGGAAAGAAAGAATACACATAATCAGGAAGAAAAGGAAGATGGATAGGAAAATGGAAGGAAATCAAATTAAATTCACCCAACCAAATTCAGATTTAAGAATGCAGAAGATAAAAGGTTTCAAAATTAGAAGTCCGAGTCAAATCATGAAGATCCAGGGCCGGCGGGGGTGGTCGCTGATGTTTCTTAAGCTTGATATAAGCAAGGCTTTTGAAAGGGTGGAATGGGCTGTTGTGTGCCCCCTCCTTGCTACTTTGGGTTTCCCAGCCATGCTCGTTCGATTGATCCGGTGTTGTCTTACGACTGTGTCCTTTGCTTTCCTGTTGAATGGCCAGAGCTTTCGCTCACTTAGGCCTGGGTATGGGATCCGTCAGGGGGACCCACTCTTTCCTTATCTGTTTATCATTTGCTCCAAAATGTTCTCCTCGTTGCTCCACGACCTACAGTGCAGTGGGAAGCTCAATTGCATTGCGGTAGGGGCCGGGGGGTCCCGTATCTCACACCTGTTCTTTACGGATGACACTTTTCTCTTTGGGAAGGCTACTCTGCAGGAGGCGGTTTACATTAAGGCGGAAATTGATGCCTACTCACATGTGTCGGGGCAGCAGATCAAGTATGAGAAGTCAGGCGTGTGCTTTAGTCCGAGTACTGCGGACACCTTGTGAGCTTATATATGTGGGACCCTGGGGGTCGGTGAGGTGGAGCAGCATGGAAAATATCTTGGGCTCCCTTGTGTGGTGGGGGGAAACAAAACAGAGGTTTTCCAATCGATCAGAGATCGTGTGGCGCTACGGTTGGAGGATGGAAGGTGAATTCCCTAAGCTGGGCAGGAAAGGAGATTCTTATCAAATCAGTGATCTAGGCTATCCCTACATATGCTATGTCTTGTTTCCGTATTCTGGATGGAGTTTGGAATGAGATTCAGTCCTTCTGGTGAGGGAGCTCGGTGAATCTAGAGAGATGCGCTGGGTTTCTTAGGACTGCCTAGCCCAAAGGAAAATGGAAAGGGGGGGGGGGGGGGGGGGGGGGGGGAACGGCTGGGGTTTCGACAGATGAAAGCGTTCAACACTGTCATGCTCAGCAAGCAGGCTTGGGGGTTGCTCACGGCCCCTCACTCCCTCTTAGGGAAGGTTCTTAAAGCCATGTACTACCCTAACACCTCCCTACTACAGGCCACCCTAGGGAGCAGACCTTCATACACTTGGTGTAGCATTCTTGAGGGTCGAGACATGCTGTTATCGGGCATTAGACGTAGTGTGGGGCAGGGTCGAGCCACGGACATTTGGTCGGACCCGTGGATAACGAGATTGAGGAATATTGCCAAGCCCCAATTTCCACCGGGCTTTGTACCACCATGGTTTGTGTCGAATCTTATGCTGCCAGATTCTCAAGAGTGGAATGTAGATCTCATTTATGGCCTCTTCGATGGGCTCACGGTAGATAGATATAGCCAGTGCCTGTTGAATCCTACAAGGAGTACGGATATCTGGGTCTGGGAGCCGGATAAGAAGGGGCGGCGCAGTGTTTACCATCACATTATAGCGACTCCGCCTTAAGCTGGAGATGTCCTAGCCCCTTGCTGCCACCTCTTGACCCACCGGGTCTGATTTGGTGTCGTGTCTGGGCCCTTGCGCTTCTGGCCAGGGTCAGGCACTTCCTTTGGCATTGCTGAACGAATTCCCTCTCGACACAGGAGGCGTTGCGGTCTCACTATGTGCTCACGGGACCCACTCTTTGGCTCCTTTGTTACTCAGAATCTGACTCGCTCTCCCACTTGCTCTTTGACTGTGCTTTGTCGATCGAGGTTTGATTTCTCTCAGGGTGTCGGGCTAGAATGGCTTCCCACCATCACTAGTAGGGGCACCTTTGGCTGCGGAACATTCTCATGCAGGGTTCTAGGAGCTGGACGGAATACATGGCGGTGACTCTTGACCTCATATGGTTTAAGCGGAATAGGAGACTCCATGGGAAGAGGGGCTTAGAGTAGTTCAGTGTCCCACAAGCAGGGGTGGCGGCCTTGAGGAACTATCGCTTGGCGAACCAATGTCTGGAGAAGGAATGTCCCTCGCTTACCGTAGGGCATCTGCTGATACCAGCCCTCTCGGGTCTACAGATCTTCTTTGATACAACTTTTCACCAGCCTACCAAGCTGGTGGTGGTTGGCATATTTGGCTACAGCGGAGATGGGGATTGGCTCTTTGGACTCTCCAGACGGCTCGTGCATGCACACTCAACCGAGGAGGCGGAGGCCTATGCCGCTCTGTATACATTGCGGCTAGTAAGGGACAGGGGATGGAGTGCCTGCTCATTCGTCAGGGATGCGGCTGAGGTGGTGCTTGTGGTTAGAGGCGTTGTACTCTTGCATGCTGGCATCCAGCAAGTGGCAGAGAAGGTGGCCAAAGGAATTGCAGATAATGACCGCCATCGGGGGATTCTTTGGGTCATAGGGATAGGAATACTGTTGCGCACTCTTTGGCTCAGCATGGGGCGACAAACCCTTCTGTAGAGTCTTTGTGGCCTAATGCCCCTCAGCTTATTTCTCAATTGCTGCTGGATGATTTCCAGCGCCGTTAATTTAATATACACCTTTTTACCCAAAAAAAATAGTCCGAGTGAAACCCATTGCAATTAAAGGAATAGTGTTGATAATAGTGCCCATGACTTCTTTTAATTTTAATGCTAGTTTTGTTGGAAATTTTGATCCTACTTGGCATGTGATAAGGACGCTACGTAGGAGAAGGTCGGCAACTTTAAAGGTAAGTGTAGCACTCCCCTACAAATACCCATTAAGTTTGTAGCTAAACAAGGGATTATAATTGGGGTAAAAGAAGAATTTTTTCCACTTTCTTAATTTATATGCAAATCTTTACAGAGACACTTTTTAGAGAACAGTTATGCATAGTTTAATACAAAAATGAATACAAAAGAAATAGTCTAACTTAATTTTTTCCACTTTCTTAATTTATATGCATAGTTTATTTATCATTAATGCTAATTAGTCTAACTTAGACTTGCACATCCTTGACTTAGTCAAGATTGAAGATTGGAAACCTAGTTGGACGAGAATGGGAAGACTTGGAGTTTGTTTTTTTTTTTGAGATGGAGTTTGTTAATGCTGTGAAATGATTGACTTCTAAAGTGATCTTGAAAAATATCAAAATATATATTATAGGGTGGAATTAAAAACACGTATACATTCAATATTCTTATTTTCTTGTTGACATTTATTAGTTGTACTAAAAATATTCTTTTGGACTAATATTTGTTCCTAACTAAGTTTTTCTTCTGACAAGAATTAATTTAAATATTTGCATAAAAGTGCAATCTTGGTCTATTTTATTTGGACCTGTTATATATACTTTTGGTCTTTTATGTTTAATTAGTGCCAAAATAGCCCCTTATGTCTGCATTTTGTTGTAATTTTGGACCATATTACTGGTTATGGTCAATTTTAAGAAGTCAAATGAGATGTCAACAGTGGTTCGAGGCCTTTTAAAATGGAAGAAAAGTATCCGACAATTCGAGAAAAATTAATATCTTAAACCCAACTTGACAACTCTAATAGACAATTTTCAAAATTCAACCTGTCCAGTTTTTTTTTTTTTTTTAATTTCAAAAAATTTCAGAGACCGTTGACCTCCCATATTACTACTCACTATCCTTTTAAAAACATTCTTTACATGTATATTTACAAGTGACAGACGAAATGAAAACTGTAATTATCAATATTTGCTACTACAAAAAGGGATTTTAATGGATGTTTTTTTTTGCACATTTAATGGCGGTTTTCTTGCATTTGAACCGCGGTTGGGAAGAACCACCATAGAAAGTTCGGACTTTCTACGGCGGTTCTTCCCAACTGCCGTAGAAAGTCCCTAATACTACGGTGGTCCTAACCGAACTGTCGTAGAAAGTACAAGACTTTCTACGGCATTCCCACCTGATCCGCTGTAGAAAGTTAGGACTTTCTACGGCGGTTAAACAAAACCGTCGTAGAAAGTACTCATTTTCTATTGCTCTATCTAAACCGCCATAGAAAGTCCTAAACTTTCTAAGGCGTTTTCCATACCCGCCTAGAAAGTTCTGAGCTTTCTCTGATTTAGAGCAAAATATGTTTCTAAAAGTTTAAAATAAATATACAAAATATTGCCAAGATAAAAGTAGAAATCACTATTACATTACAGTGGCATATCCACAACAATTCATACAACTATAATATCAACAAGTTTCTACACTAGCAAAACAACCATCAAGTACTACTTGGATAATGCTCCACAATATAACTAGCGCATAATTTTCTCATAGCATCTATATCCTCAGTAGTTAATGGAGTGCGGTCGATCTTGAAGTACTGCCACGGAGTATAAAAACAAATTTAATTGAGTAGCAAAATGAAATACAATCAAATAAGTTATGTGAAATCAAAATCAAATACATTTTCGAGTGCCAATGTCTCGGATTTCATTGCGTGTGGTACATGTAATGCATGACATAGTAGCCACACTCCCAGTTAGACTTTTATTTTTTATGCTATTGAATAATATTATACGAGTCAGAAGCTCATACAATTGTATACAACACAACGTTAAAAAAAAAATCAATAAATACTAATTTTACCTTAACTACTATCCATTCAGGTTGCATATACACAGCTCTCGGCAATCCTAGGAAAGCTTGATAATTAAACATCACCCCATAAAATATGAATGATGAATAAAAATAATTAGCAACATAGGTATATATGATTGGCATTACTAATTATACAATCTAATATTAGTTAATATAACTCACTCATATATAAGTATTACTGCCTCCTCTTTTTGTGGGTTTTGTAATGAATCAAACTAGTGCACAACTTTTTCAATTGTTCTAATGGCTATAAGCATCCAATGTCCACTACAAACAAAAAATTCAATGACCTCAGATCTTTAAATTAGTGTTTCTTAAAAATTAGAGAAACGCTTACAGTGTTTACCTCTGAAGATACAGTACCAGATAAATTTCTTTATTCCGATCCTTCAAGTTTTGTGCAATGTATTGTACCCTATCTTCATATGCATTTCCTAATGCCGTGACATGATCCGCTGAGAGAAACCCTATCCCGTTGCGGCCATTCCTTTGAATAAAATCATGTAAAGCTCTAGGGAATTTACATTATCATCCTTGGTTAGTTCAGCCACATAGAAAGAATAAAATATATAACAATAATTGAAAATACAAAGGAAATTAATTGGTCGAAACTCACCTGATGAACAATTGCATGCAACAGTTTGTGACCTCCTTTTCTCTTGACAATAATTCAACGACATCCATTCGATCCATACTAATAGAATGATTTACACCTATGATGTCTCTTGTCAATTGAAACATGAAGCTGAAGTTTGAATCTTTCTCTAATTGGAGTTCTAACTCGTGCAATGGATTAGAAGTCGAAGAGGATGCCATTTCATATGTAGTGGGCGAAGATGATCTTATCTCATTCATAGAATTTGAAGGACCTTTTTTCTTTTTTGAACTTTTCTCCACCTAAGACCATTTGAAATAAGATTCATTATACAAAAAGATATGAAGTAATTCACAAATAAATGTAAGCATATACCTCTTTTAATGAATCAGGAATAAGCTCAATCAAATGTATAGGCCATTCCACGAAAAAAGAATGGCACATTCCCACAGTTGAAGCCTCTTCCTCAGGTCATCATCTGAAATTTTAATTGTAACCCTCGCGCAACCTTTCTTTACCTCGCGCCCGTGGTGCTTTTTCTGCTTATAAAAATTTCCCTTGGCCACAAGCTTACGTCTCTTACATGTATCCTCATAGATGAAGATGTGACAGTCACACTCGTTCTGAGATAATAAGCAAGTCAATGAACATTATTGCACTATTTTCGTTAAATCCAAAAACTAAGTGTAATCATCAAAAGCAATATCAATCTTTTTTAGCATTGACAATATGAAAGAAATTATAGATTCAAAGATGACATACATAAATGTACTTTAATTACCTTGTAATCCCCTAAATAACTCCGATCTTCCAAGGTTGTTGGAATAGGGCTATTGTGAACCTCATTCCTACTCATCGGGATCATAGATGAAACAGTGATCGTATGCAACTCAGACCCACTTGTAGGGATTAGAGGGGAAACATTATGGCTACGATGTACTTTAGGCAGACTCGTAGGAATCACAGTGGAATCATGGCTACCATGTACCTCAAACGTATCTGGAGCCATTCTAGCAGTTTCTAGGTTCAAACTCTGAGATTTGGCACTGTTGAGGATTGTGGCTCTTGCTGAATCATAGTCAGTCCCCAGCTTAGTACATATAAAACCCACAATCATCTTGAGATCTGTTTGACATTCATCAAGCTGTGCTGTGGTTTCTGAAGCTTCCTTTTAGTTAAAGCTAGTTCAGCTTTAAGCGACGGGGTTGTTGTCGGAAAAACATATGTTATACGAGCCCTAGTAGAATGACCGCGAACACTACCAGGGTGATCGATCTTTCCTGTTGCCTTGACAAGTATGTCATTCCTACCCTCTGAAACTTTCTGTCCTTGGGACTCGTGCATACATAACTTTTCCTAAATGTTTCACCAAAAATATGAAATTTAAATCAATTATAATAGTATTAATAATATGAGTTTCTGAAACAATTTCATCATAAGAAAATGTATGGCGTAAACTTACAATTTCACTTCCAACACGACTAGCCTCTGGGGTAAAGTATTCACCATTTTTGTTTGTGTGAGACTTTTTCCAAAGTAGATGACGGGCTGGCCCTGCATAAGCTTCTTCTCCTTCTTCTTTGAACGTACCATCCTCTAAAGCATTCTCCCTATTTTCAATCAATGCCTCTTCATGCAAATTCTTCTTTAGTAGTTGGTATCCACCCCTAGAGAAAAATAAAATGAAAAGAAATTATCCATAAACTGAGCAATTTTAAATATCCAAAAAGAAGAAGGAAAAAAAATTAAAATAACCACCTTCCATTCTTCTGTTTCATGGCTAGCCTTAAACTTAAGCCATGTCTCCCTTGGGAGATATTTATATTCAAGGCATGGGTTCTCACCCTTCAAGTCGCCATTGACATATCTACCTAAAAAGGATTTCCAATCTTTCCAACGTTTACCGGCGTAAGAAATCCCGTTGGTTTCAAGCTCTTCAGTTGATTTAAAAACAAATAATGCCTACATTAAACAATAGAAGTACAAATTTAGGTAAATTTGGTTCATTTGTATAAATGGGTTTACAAACAATGCATTATAATTTTGTAGAATACCTGTATTTCCATCCACACTCTCTTCTTGATCTCGTCTGGGACTTTGGGCCACGATGTATATTTCATAATGTCCACTTTGCTCCGGGCAGTGAATGCAACGAAAGTAATCCACGTCGTATGCGCATTTTTAGGCTCATTTTTGGAATTGAATTCAATCTCAACTGTTTTCCCCCTCATACGCATTTCCAAAAGATCATTGCAATTTGTAGGCCCCCTACCTCTTCTAACTCTAGTAGAAGAACTATCTCCATTGCCATTTCTCTCATCACTATGCTTCTCATTGCGTTTTCTCTTTCGGGCCATTACCTTATCTTAAACTTTAGGTAAAGACTTAGAGAAAACAAGATAACATCTTTTCATTTCAAGCAAGGTTTAATTTCAAAACCCTTTGCGCAATTAAACACTTTAAACCATGGGAAACACAAAAATGAGCCTAAGAAAGGTTAAAATTGAAAAAGCAAGTGACAATTCACCCCTTCAATTCATGAGAACAAGCATTTGAATCATTATCAATACATGGGGCACACAAAATAAAGTAAGAAAGGGAAAAAGTAGAAGGAGAAGTGACATTTCACAATCTCCAAGTATAAAAAAAGGATCCTTTTCAAGAAAGGCAACAGACAAAGGATACTAGAAATGTTTCTAAAAAGGATAAGGGAAAGAGAGGCAAAGAAAGTTTTAATTTCAATAAACAAGTGCCATTACCCACTTTAAACCAAAGGAGGAAAACAAAATAAAGTAAGAAAGGCTAAAGGTTTAAGGAGAAGTTCACTCATTTTACACTCTCCATGCCTAAAACAAGAAAAGCGACACATAAAAGATACTTTGTATGTTTCTAATAAAGATACCGGAAAATTAGGCAAAGAAAGCTTTAATTTTAAAAGATAAGTGCCATCAAAGAAATTAAACCAAATGAGACACAAAAAGGAGCCTAAGAAAGGTTAAATGTTAAAAGGCAAGTGACATTTTGCAACTTCAACTCATGAAAACAAGCATTTCACTCATTATCACTAAAGGAGGAAAACAAAATAGAGTAAGAAAGGTTAAAGGTTTAAGTAGAAGTTCACTCATTTTACACTCTCCTTGCCTAAAACAAGAAAAGCGACACACAAAAGATACTTTGTACATTTCTAATAAAGATACCGGAAAATGAGGCAACGAAAGCTTTAATTTCAAAATATAAGTGCCATTAAAGAAATTAAACCAAAGGAAACACAAAAAGATAAGGGAAAGAGAGGCAAAGAAAGTTTTAATTTCAATAAACAAGTGCCATTAAAGAAATTAAACCAAAGGAGACACAAAAAGTGGACTAAGAAAGGTTAAAATTGAAAAAGCAATTGACATTTCACAACTTCAACTCATGAGAACAATCATTTCACTCGTTAGCACTAAAGGAGCAACACAAAATAGAGTAACAAAGGTTAAAGGTTTAAGAAGAAGTGACATTTCACACTCTCCAAGTATAAAAAAGGATCATTTTCAAGAAAAGCGACACACAAAGGATACTAGAAACGTTTCTAAAAAAGATAAGGGAAAGAGAGGCAAAGAAAGTTTTAATTTCAATAAACAAGTACCATTAAAGAAATTAAACCAAAGGAGACACAAAAAGTGGACTAAGAAAGGTTAAAATTGAAAAAGCAATTGACATTTCACAACTTCAACTCATGAGAACAATCATTTCACTCGTTAGCACTAAAGGAGCAACACAAAATAGAGTAACAAAGGTTAAAGGTTTAAGAAGAAGTGACATTTCACACTCTCCAAGTATAAAAAAGGATCATTTTCAAGAAAAGCGACACACAAAGGATACTAGAAACGTTTCTAAAAAAGATAAGGGAAAGAGAGGCAAAGAAAGTTTTAATTTCAATAAACAAGTGCCATTACCCACTTTAAACCAAAGGAGGCACAAAAAGTGGACTAAGAAAGGTTAAAATTGAAAAAGCAATTGACATTTCACAACTTCAACTCATGAGAACAATCATTTCACTCATTAGCGCTAAAGGAGGAACACAAAATAGAGTAACAAAGGTTAGAGGTTTAAGGAGAAGTTCACTCATTTTACACTCTCCTTGCCTAAAATAAGAAAAGCATTTCACTCATTATCAACTCTCCCCCTTCCCCCAACCAACAAAAGGGTAAAATTAAAGGCATGTAAACACTCTCCATGCCTATGCATACCATAAGAAATAGAGGGACCTATAACTAAGTGAAATAAAACCACCACATAGAAGTAATGGTGTAAAATGAAAGTGCGAAGGAGAAAAACCATTTATAGCAGGAAAAAAAAGAAGGCATAAACACCCCAATCGATCAAAACCCAAATTCAAACACCAATCGATCAAAATAATCATGTAAAACCGAATTCAACACCCCAATCGATCAAAACCAAACACGAACTCAAAAACCATTCGATTAAAACCAAACTCGAATTCAACAACCAAACCAATTAAACCCCCATCGATCAAAACCAAAACAATCCAAGCATTCGTCATCTCAACAAACCCGAATGCAACATTAACAAAAAACCCTAGGCTAATCACAAGTAAACAAATAACAGTAAAATTTCTAAAGCTTAAATAAACTTGAAACTATTCGGCTAAACTTTATTTAGGATTTGAATCCTACAACCAAGCGACCGTATAGCCAAAATTCTGGTTGGGGAAAATATATAAAATGGGCGCCTCTATTCTGATTAAGCCGCTAAATCCGGAACTTGGTGATGGCAGGGTGACCAGCCAATACTAAACAGCTGCGGAGAAGAGAAGGAGACGGTCGGCCATGTGCGGATGGCGCCGGCGACGGTTTCCAGTCGAAGAAGATAATGGAATGAGACGGAAAAGAGGAGAGGGAAAGAGGGGAAGGCAGGGGAAGCTTCTAAATTCAAATCCTAATTTGAATTTATGAAGCTGACCCGACCCATTTTCTATGGTGGGTTCAAAAGAACCCACCATAGAAAAAAACTTTCTACGGCGGTTTAAATTTAAACCGCCGTGGAATGTTGTTTTCTATGGCAGTTTATTTTGACCCGCCATAGAAAATGTGGAAAAAATGGTGCCAATTCTCGCGCGCGCATCTGTTCCTATTAATTTCTATTTTTTTTAATTTAACCCCACAATATTTTAAATATAATATTAAATATCCAATTTACATTATGTTTATTAATTATGTACAAAATCCAGCCTTTTATTATTATAAACAATAAATAATTAAATTTCAAATTTTTCAACACTGAACCAATCCATTATTTAAGGCCACCAAAATTTTTTCATGTACTGTTACATAATAATTATAGGAAAACCTCAAAAGTAATAATTTTCGATAAAGTACATTTAAACTTTGATAAAGTAATAAGCTTGATTATATAATAATTTTGTGCGTTTTTTACTTGGGCGAATGGGCTAAAGTAATAAACTCGCTAAATGCGTTAAGTAGTATAATAAAAATGAATCCTTAAGGGCCCAATAAAAAAATAAAGTAATACTTACTGGATTTCATTTGCTATATATATGTACGGATATGAAATCATTTCTCCGCGACAGCAAGTTTCACTAAAATTCCCGCGGGCGCCTCTGTTCCTGTTAATTTCTAGTTTTTCTTTTTCGTAAATTAACCCCAAAATTTTTTAAAATTTAATTGTAAATATGCAATTTAATATTGATCAATTTTTATAGTAAAATACATTAAATTTATTAAGTTGATCAATATAATGTATTTTAATTACTTGCAACGATAGATCATTATTAAATTGCATATTCAATATTAGAGTTTAAAAAATTTTGGGGTTAATTTACAAAACAGAAAAATTAGGGATTAATATGAATAGATTGAGGCGCGTGCGGGAATTCATTTTTAACTCATTTTCTAAGGCGGTTTAACATAACCCTCTGTATAAAAGCCACTTTCTACGGCGGTTTCAATTGAACCCACCATAGAAAGTGGCTTTTCTACAACGTGTTATGTTAAACCGCCATAGAAAGTGTCCGAAAAAATTGAGAGAAATCCCGTGCCTGCCTCTATTCCTATTAATTTCAAGGTTTTCTTTTTTGTAAATTAACCCCAAAATTTTTTAAAATTTAATATTGAATATGCAATTTAATATTGATCAGCTTTTACAATAAAATACATTATATTTATTAATTATATACAAGATCCAGCCTTTGTACCGATAAAAAAAAAAGTAATTAATAAATTTCAAAATTTCAGTTAAGCAATCCATTATTTTGGGGCCGCAAAAATTTTTCAAGAACTGATACACAATAATCATAGGAACACTTAAAAAGTAATAGTTTCCATTGAATTAATGGTAAGTTTTGTACTATTGAATTTTTGTATACTTAATTATCTCTAGTTAAATAAAGTCAATCAAGAATTTCAATTATGTTAAGATAAACCATTCATAGCGGCAATTAACTAATACTTTGTATAATTGGTTACAAGTATTACTCAATGTTGTATCCATGGATAGTCTTAATTAATTTTCGATCATTTCTGTATCTCTCATATACATGCAGGCTAGTTAGATCTTCCTTTGCATCGGTACATTTTTTTTATTCAAATTAAGAGTCGAAAAAATAGAAAGAGGTGGACGTGGATACGAAATGCGCCTTACCCCTGTACACAAATTTCAAATGATGCAGAAAATACACTTTAAATTTGAATATTACAGTTAAACCTAGATAAAGTAATCTTCGATAAAAAAAGCGACACGAACTTATTTTTTCAAGACATTAAGGAGCCTAAGAGTTTTGATCTTGCCTAATTTCATATACTTTTTAATAGAAACTATATTGAAGAACTCTCTCTAAAATAAAAAATATTTATTAATTGATAAACGAATAATTTATTCATTTAGCAGTCAATAACTAACCTCGCTAAATGAATATCTTTTTTTCGATACCTAGGGTATTAATTTATCAAGGTTTAACTTTAAATTAAAACAAAAATATTGTAGTTTTAAACAACTTTAAACCAAACCTCCCTATCACATTAACATAAATAGTGAAGTTTTATGCAATTTCAAATAATAGCAAATTCAGTTTTACATCAATTTCGATAGAGCTTCCCCTGTAAATTTAACCAAAACTCCTTGTTAATTAAACAGTGAACATTTAAACAACTACAAACAACAAGAAATTCAATTTTCCAGAAAATTCGACATATAAAAGTAACAAACTCCCTGTCAAATGAACATAAATAGTTCAGATTCCAATAACTTCAAATAATACGGAATTCAGTTTTACATCAATTCCGACAGAGTCTCCCCTGTAAATTTAACCAAAACTCCATGTTATCCTAACATCAACACAAAAGCTTCACACAATTTTCAGAATAACAAATTTACAACTTCATCATTTCAATATCTTCTGCTCCCTGTAAATTTTATCCCATAATTGTGCGACTTCATCCAAGTTGTGTGACCTGTTTCAATCAAACTGTAAAAAGGATAAAAATACATGTTGTTATAAAATTATGTCCACATAGTTTCATTACAATCAAATATACATATATAAATACACACACACACACAAACAAAAACAAACAATATACCTGAAAATGATATCAAGATATTCTCTTTCTTTTATGGGACATTTGATCCTCGAACCATAAGCCTTCATTGTGGTCATCACGAAGTATGTATTTATCTAGTTTCCTATCTTCTTCAACTACTGTCAATTCAGGTAACCCACTAGAGAAAGGGCCCGCCTCATAAAGCCCTTCTTCTGTATCAATCCCTTCCACTCCGTGATATTGTTTGCCATGAAGAACAACAGACCAATGTTCGTCACAAGGATCAGTGATATAAAAAACTTGTTTCGCCTGTGATGCAAGTATAAATGACTCCCCCTTGAAACCCTCTCGATTAATGTCAACCAAGGTAAATCCCAATGGATCATCAGTTCGGACCCCATTATTGTTATCAACCCATTTGCATCGAAATACAACTACTTTGAAACAAACATAGTTAAGCTCCCAAATATCTTCAATTACCTCGTAATATGACATGTTTGCATACAATAGATTTTTTATCTTTCCTACTAGAAACATGCAAAGCCTCCGAGATTAATGTAACACCACTGTTTGTGCCATGCTCTTCTCATCTTGTCTCTTAGTAGCAATGAATATCCATTTATGTCATAGCCTGAAAATGCTCGTACCACATGGCTGGGCTTAAACGCCAATCATTTTAATGTCTCCGAAACGTCTTTGCCCATGATAGCATTACCAAGCCAATTGACAAATGTCCGATTATGTTCATTGAGCACATTTTGATCCGTCCAAACATGATAAGACTTTCTTATTGAACTCATATGGGCTGTCACATAGGGCTCAACTTCTTCAGAATTGCGTAGTATGTAGAGATGCGCCTTCATCAATTCAACATTAGAAGGCGTAAACATTTTTCATCCCCTTGTGCCTATACCTGTAATCCTCCCATCGTGCCGATTCTTAGGTATGCTATATCCGCCAAATACTCAGGGCAGAAATCAATTACCTCCTCAGCTATATAACCTTCAACAATACTAGCATCAGGACGATAACAATTCTTAACATACCCCTTAAAGACTTTCATATATCGCTCGAATGGGTACATCCATCGCAAATGAACAGGCTTACAGATTTTTATCTCTCTAACAAAATGAATTGCCAAATGTACCATAATATCAAAAAATGTGGGTGGCAAATACATTTCTAATTGACATAGGACGACAATTATTTCATCTTGTAACTGATCAAGTCTTTCGCGAGCGATTACCTTGCTACATATAGCATTGAGAAGAAACAAAGTCTTGTTATACTAGACTTAACATGCTTGGGCAATACCAAGCGAATAGCTACAGGCAACAATTGTTGCATTAAGGAATGGCAGTCATGAGACTTTAAACCAACAAGTTTCAAATCTTTTACGGAAATAAGTCTACTTACATTTGAAGAATATCCAGATGGAACTTTGATGCTACTCAAACTTGAACACAATTGTTTCTTCTCTTTTCTGGACAAAGTATGACATGCAGGTCCTCGAGCTACCGGCGCTAAATTTGGTCGTATATTCATATCAACCATATCAAGTATCGCGTTATAACCATCCTTAGTTTTCCCAGGTATGTTTAAAGCGTACCTTACAAGCTTTCACAAATATTTTTCTCAATATGCATAACGTCGAGACAATGACTTACATCCAAGGTCTCCCAGTATGGAAGTTCAAAAAAGATGGATTTTTTCTTTCAACAACATGTATCATTATTTCTAGACTTTGAAGGTTTTCCAAACTCCACATTAATGTCCTTCACACGAGCATTCACCTCAAGCCCGCTTAAGGGTTCTGGAGCTTTTCTAAACTCTTGATTTCCATTGAATGCTCTTTTCATATTGCGATACGGATGAGACTCGGGAAGAAATCTACGATGCCCAAGGTATATTGTCTTCCTCGCATGTGCAAGCTGACAAAAATCTATACTCTGCTCACATATCGGGCATGCTTTATGCCATTTAACAGAGTACTAAGACAAGTTTTCATATGCTAGAAAATCATTAATGGTACAGAACAACATGGCACGTAATGTAAACATTTCTTGAGCATCAAACACAAGTGCACCTTTATCTCATAATTTTTTCAAGTCTTCAATAAGAGGAACCAGATAAACATCGATGTCATTTCCTGGTTGTCGTGGTCCTGAAATCATTAGAGACATAAGTATATACTTACGGTTCCTACACAAGTAAGGTGGCAAATTGTAAATAACCAACATCACCGGTTATGAGCACTACTACAAAACACGATATTGGGGGCAGGTTTTGTGATGCCCCCGCCTCCAATATGGGAGCCACCATATTGTTGGCACCCGCTTCCAATAACAGTATTAGAGGCGGATTTTGAAGGAACCGCCTCCAATCCTCTTATTGGAGTGGGTTTCGGAGAACCCGCCTCCAATACAGGGTGTATTGGAGGCGGGTTTCGAAGGACCCGCCTCCAATTCTCTTATTGGAGGCGGGTACCAACAATATGGTTGCGCCCGTATTGGAGGCGGGGGCAGTGCAAAACCCGCCTCCAATAGCATGTTTTGTAGTAGTGGAGCTATGTGTGCTATTCAGACTGCCAAAAGGGTTCATTCTATCAGTACACAAACCAAGCCTAAAATTTCTTGCTTCTCCCCCAAATGAAGAATACATTGAATCAATTTTTTTCCACTGATCCAAGTCTGATGTATGCATTATCATCTTGTCATCACTGGGAATACACTGATCTGAATGTCATGTCATATGTTTTGCATCTTTTGCATTAGCAAACAACCGTTTAAATCTTGGTGTTATAGGAAGATACCACAGAACCTTAGCCAGCGACCCCTTCTTTTGCGCATCAGTACTGTCTTCAACCTCATCACATAGTTACTTCTTTTTGTATCGTGAGGTATTACACTAAGATAAACCAATAAATCTTTATACTCATTCTTGTAAAGGATTCAATCGTTTGGGCAAGCATGGATCTTACTTATACTCCATACCCATTGGACATAATATTTTTTTTTGCCTCATAAATTCGATCTGGAAGTTCATTATCTTTTGCAACCATATCTTTTAGTACCCTCAATAAGGCTGTAAAACTAGTATCTGACCACTCATTTGTCGCTTTCAAATTAAAAAACTTCAAAGCACTATACAAGCGTGTATATCTGGTGCAACCGGTGTATAGAGGCTTTTCATTGTCACCCAAAAGTGAAGCAAGAACTTCCGGTTTATCAGCAAAATCATCGGCCACATCCTCAATCATGTCATCCAATCGATCTCTCTCAATCCCATTATCTCCTTTTGCATTAGATTTTCTTTGCTCAGAAAAACTCTCAATACTTTCACCATGCCAAATCCACAATTTATAAGAAGGATCAAATCCATTTCGATATAAATGGAATCTTATTGTATCAGAGTTATCAAATCGCGTACCATTTTTACAAGCTTTACACGGACAATGAACGTACTTTGTATTCTTATAAGCCAGTTCAATAAAATTCTCAACTTCTTTCGCATACAAATTGGAGGTCCGATCACCATATAACAAGATATTTCGATCCATGCATAACTAACACCTTTAAATAATTAAAAAACCAAATAAATAACTTAACCAACAATGTAGAAAGTAATTAGTTGCATGCCTGTGTTTATTATTTCATACTAATGTTACTCATATAACATATAATCAAAAATAATATAATACCTAAATGAAAAAAATAATGCATGACCAACACATGCACAATAGACATAATCAAATGAAGAAGAAGCCATAAGTTTTTCATTTATGCATTTTATCAAACACATGCAATGCATACAAAAATAATCCATTAAGTAGTGCTAATTATATGAACATCATCCAACAAGAACCAAAAACTATAAATCATATCACATCAACAACAAACTACAAAATATAACTAACTACCAATTCACAATACTAAGGTTCACCATATATGGATTGTAACTTTAATGTTCAATCTACCATAAATAAATATAAATTCAATATATACATATCTAATGTACAAGAATAAGCTAATAGTGAGAAATTTTAGTAGTCTCTAACCTTAAAGTGGTAAATTGCAGCTTCAAAAACCGTAGTAGAAAGTTGGAGAAGACGACTTCCGGGCGCGGGAAGGCCTTGCATATGGAGATACACGCTGTTATTTAGGGTTAAATACGTCTATTCTACGGCAGTTTATTTAATAACCACCGTAGATATTGGCTTTCTACGGCGGTTCATTGAAAACAATTGTAGAAAGTGACTTTCACTATCTACGGCGGTTGTAAGAAAACTGCCATAGAAAGTAGGGACCTTCTATGGCGGTTTTCTTACAACCGTCGTAGAAAGTCAATTTCTACGGCGGTTTTCAATTAACCGCCGTAGAAAGTTAGTTACTATGGCGGTTATTTGCTAACCGCCGTAGATAATGGCTTTCTACGGATGTTTATATATAAACCGCCGTAGAAAGTCCGTATTTTCTTTTTTAATGGCTGTTTCGTCTCTTCCGCCGTTAAACTACAGCCGTTAAAAGTCCATTCTTTAGTAGTGATTAATGAAAGTTTACATGTTTCAATGATAAAAAGTGTTTCAATGAAAAACTAAATTTAACAAATGAGTGTATAATAATAAAATATCCATATCCCATATAGATTAATGTACAGACAAATAAACAAAACACGAGAAGAAAAAATACAACATTTTTTATGTGATTCGATCTCAACAGATTTACATTCACCCAAATTCGCTATCTCTAATCAAACTCAAGAGGGTAAATCAAAATTATTTTAACATACACACCTATTACATCAACAACATAATATCAAAGGCCCAACAAAAAACATAGATATGTTATGACCTCAAACAGCACACCATTGTATATCAACATCAGAGGTATAAGCAAGAACACTCATCTCATATGATCTCACAATAACACATCAATTAGCCGAAAGACTTTCCCTTATTAATTACACCTAATTAACTTAAAAGCTTCGTCACACCTCTAGAGGCAGATAGTCAAACAGGCTCCTACATATATCTTTAACAACAAGTCTCTCACCTCGATTGAAAATTTTACTGTATGAGTTCTTTATATAGAACTATAATAACCAAATCCTTCCCCAGAGACAGTTTCTCAAAACCAACCAAATATAGAATTAGTCTTGCGTAAAACGAGTTTATGTATGCGACAATATTGTTCACCTGAACAGAACTTTCTCAAAACCAACCAAATATATAATTAGTCTTGCATAAAACGAGTTTATGTATACGACAATATTGTTTACATGAACAGAACTTGTTCTGTTCAGGTGAATAGTAGGCATGTTTTTTTTTTTTTTTAAATTTTAAAATTGATACTTGAACAAAAGTAAACAGACACTTGATCAGAAATACTATTTTCAGGTATTACTTTAACAATGAATAAAAAAATAAATTTTTTTTTAAAACTTTAATAAATAAATAATGAAAGTGGTAATTAAGAATAGTAACAGTGATACTCTAGAAGAGTACGAGTTAGTTATAACTGCTACTTCGTCAATAACAAAGTGATACGCAAGTTCTCTTTCACATTTGAGTTGCTCTCCCGTATCAATTATGGGACTACTTGTAGATCACAATTATCAGAGCGTGTTTGATAGCTTTGCAAGATAGGATGGAAGCAAATATATATATATATATATATATTTATAAATTAGTCAAAAAAGAAATACTGATTATGGATCATCTCTAGCTCAAGTGATAAAATATTTGGGGCACAAATTTTGAGGTCAATGGTTCGATTCGCAGTGAAAAGTATATAGTACTGCATGTAGGGTGTATATAAGTGTCCAAAAGTGAGCGAAACGTTATTAAACCAAGACAAGTGTCAATCGTGGTTGAACGAATTCAAACACTTTTAAAAATTTTATAAAAAACAAAAAAAAAAACTCATTAACGAAAATGAGAGACATGCCATTAATAACATATATATAACACTTTAATTACTTTAATCTATTAAATTAATTACTTGGAAATTAATAATAAAGATTATTATTATTATTATTTATTTGAAAGAAACAACTAGAAAATCACAAGGAATATCATGACATATTAACAGAAAGATAAAGACAATACTTTATCATTCCGTCGTGTGTCATGTGATACAGTAAATTTCGGGCTTATTTCTTCTTTCTATATATAGTATAGATGTTTATTGTTTCCCTACGCCATAGGGTGCCCTTCAAACAACAGAAATTAAGGAATAAATCCTCAGCAGAAAGAAATGATGTAATTAGCTCCAGAGCAGGTAAAGGTACTGCTTGGATCGTCGTAGGGATAACTATAAGCTTTAGGGCATGCATTTTTGAACACTTGAGAATAGTTTGTCGGCTTGCACTTCTCCGGGGTACCGTAATCTCCGGTGCAGCAGTATTGTGGTTGGTTGAAAGCCTGGCAAGGGCTTTTGCACGCCACCACTGCACCACCGGCTCCGACTACTTGTAGTTCTTGCGGGCATATTCCGTTCACGTCGGTTTGGCACTTCACCTCCGTGCAATCGCCGGATCCGGATGTCGGAGTTATCGAGATTGGAATGTTAAATCCGTCCACATAGCTCACGTCGTAGAAATCCTTGTCGCCCAGTGTGAACTCGGCTAGAGATGTCGGGGGTTGCCCGCCTGCGCCGTTGCATTGCAGGACGCCTCCGCAGTCGCCGGTGGCGCAGCTTCCCCTGCCGGATTGATCAAAGTTGCAACCGCTGCGGCCCCAGAAGCGGCCTGACCAACCTGGAGGTCCATCCACAGTTGCCTCTGCATTTGGGCCCAACTCTAAACCGCCGTTCAGAAGCACGGGTTTTCCGGAGTTGGGTAAGATCCCGGGCCATATGGTATTCGGGCAATTGTTTTTCAGCTAGAAAACAGCAGCGTCTACTCCTGGAAGATCAATAATAAAAGAAATGCAACAAATTAATTAAGATGAATGCATAATATAATTACTTGAAACAGTGGCGGAACAAAAAATTAAATAAATCTCTAGAGGTTCAATATATAAGAATTTTTTTTTTTTGATAATTTAATAAAGATATATAATAACTAATTCACTGTAATATATACTATTAACAAGATATGGAGAAGGGTTCTCGAAAGTCTAGTCACTACCAGTGACGGAGTCAAAAACTACATTTTAAAATTTTCGAAGGGATTCAATATATGGATATACTATTTTGACGGTTAATTAAATAATTATAAAAAAAAATTTAATAAATAAATATACAATACTAATGAGGGGGTTTGTGGGTCCGGAGACCACCACCCCCCAATGATGCAGAAATGATTCTGCCGTAGAAATTAAAATTCATGCAATTTGACATGGTATGTAATAAGTATAACTAAATAGGTGAAAAGTAGGAAGAAGGACATGAAATGCCACAAGGCCATGATTGTTGATGATTAATATTGCTACAAAAGATATCCGAAAGAGAAGAACAAGATTTACGAATTGTGTGTGTAATCTGAGAGAAATGGGCAGTGCTATTTATATATACGAGGTTACGAGGGCTAAAATGGTAATGAAACGACTTCATAA
The DNA here is from genome assembly GCA_016801395.1 of Leptodermis oblonga. Classification (NCBI taxonomy): domain Eukaryota; kingdom Viridiplantae; phylum Streptophyta; class Magnoliopsida; order Gentianales; family Rubiaceae; genus Leptodermis; species Leptodermis oblonga. The sequence goes on from CM028755.1 coordinate 32,346,135, forward strand.
ATTCTTGCTATACGTAGGAATACTTGTCCAATATCCAATAACTTTGAAAGGGTCTTTTCTTAGCAAATTTTGAAATAGACTATGATTAATGACTATATATGTACAGTGTTGAATCTTCTATCCTCCTAATTCATTGAATTGTCTCCTATGAGACGGATGTACTATCTGTCACGAGACTAATAAATGCACGTATACCATTTCAATTTTTAAACATGCAATATATTTCTTTTTACATGCATACTTTTTAAAATAAACAGTACTTTTTTTTATAATTAAGAGCTATTTTTTTTGTATTACATGCGCAAGCAGGCTAATGTTAAATCCAACTATTTCTATATATACTCATTAATATATTGGCATTGTATATCCCACTACCCAACCTGGCTAAAAAAGTAATCCAAAAAAAAAAAAAAAAACCTGGCTAAAAAAAAAAAAAAGAAAAGGAAGTCTTCTCCGGATATTTGTATAACTTCACTACACATTTTCGTGAAGTAATATTTGTTAAGATCAGTCCCCGTCATTTTACAGGTTATTGATCTTAAGCAATGAGTGAATATAGTCTGGGTTTAATCGAACCGTTGAAGTTTGGATACAATCCGGTCTCTTGCCATTCATTAAAGAAGCTTCGCGGATGAATGGTCAGTTAATAAGTTTAATTTGCAGCTGCCCCAATTGCACTTTAATTATTGGTCTCTTAACCTGTGCTTTACTTCTTTTTTATCGTTCCAGTTGAAAAAGTTTCATATCCATCTCTAAATTTGGAAAACAGTTCCGAAATGGTACCAAACTTAAATTTTGATAATATATAAATTATTTTCGACTACCACATGATATTCTAATATATTAATAATTAAGGGTACATAGAAAAGGAAAAGGTTAAATTACCCTTTTCGCTTCTTAACTTCTCTTGAAACAATCCACATGCTATTTGGAAATAGTTTGAATTTTGTCAAAATTTGGGTTAGCATCCATTTCAAAGCAAATTTCGAAGTTGAATAACAAAATTAAACCTTTTCAGATTGAGCGACCAAAGCAATACAGCGGTCTAAGTGAAAGGACCAACGGAGTAATTTAACCAAAACAATTTGATTATTGTTGTATTAATGGGAAAATAGTACGCTAAAAATAAGTTACAGTGATGAAAAAGTATTATAATACATAAAATTTACTGTAGAAAAAAAAAAAAAACAAGCAGGACCTTAGCATAATTGATTAGCTTATTCTTTAATTTTTATTTTCTCGTCAGTAAGACGGCACATGGAAAGAAACCATGTGATGTGCCATGAATATACAAAGGAAAAAATCACAATTTTGGTCCTTTTTATTTGATTCTATTACGTTTTTAGTCCTTTAAGTTTTATTTGTGCAAAAATAGTCTATTACATTTCCATGTCATTGCAGTTTTGGTCCCTATGACTGGTTATGACCAGTTTTGAGAAGTCAAAGGAAGTCAACGGTTTCTGAAAACTTTTTGAAATGAAAAAAGGTGGGAGAATTGTAATTTTGAAAATTGTGTGTCAGAGCAGCCAAATTGGGTTTAACATATTAATTTTGCTTGAATCGTCGAATTTATTTTTTTGTTTTCATTTCAAAAAGCCCTAAAATATCGTTGACTTCCCATTTGATTGCTTAAAAGTTATCATAATTAGTCAAATGGACCAAAATTGCAACAACATGCTAACGTAAGAGACTATTTTTTGCACCAATGAAAAGTAAGAGACCAAAAGTAATGGACCAAAACTGCAACTTTTCCAATATGCAAATTCTTCCAATGCCGGTCTGAAGAAAAACTTAGGAAAAAATATTAGTCCAAAAGAATATTGATTGCAGAAGTTGTACATTGTATTTTTAGGGCAACTAATAAATGTCAAGAAGAAAATAAGAATATTGAATGTGTACGTGTTTTTTAATATCAAAAAAAAAAAAAAAATTCCACCCTATAATATATATTTTCACATTTGACAAGGTCATTTTATAAGTCAATCATTTCAAAGCATTTATTTTATTCGAAGGAAATTAAAAACTCCAAGTCTTTCAATTCTCGTCCAACTACGTTTCCTATCTTCAATCTTGACTAAATCAAGAATGAACAAGTCCACTACTTCTCTCAAGATACGATAGGCATCAATAGTTGGAAGATTTACTTCCCATGTTATCGAATATGGGAGAATCATGGGAATGTATAATTTCCATACCAAGCAAGATCTTTGGCTACATCTATGTAACGATGCCCACATAGTCAGGTATATAACATCCTGCAACCCTAATCATATAACTACTATATACTACTTACTGATTTAGATATCGCAGTATCTTAGGAGATCAGTCCCTGCTATTTTGCAGGTTATTGATTTTAAGCACTGAGTGGATACAGTCTGGGTTAAATCAAACGGATGAAGTTTGGATGCAATCAGGTCTCTTGCCATTCATTAAAGAAGCTCCCTGCGGATGAATAGTCGGTTAATAAGCTAGCAGCTGCCCCAGTCGCACTTTAATTATTGGTTGCTTAACATGTCCTGTGTTTCTTTTCTATCGGTTCAATTGAAAAAGTTTCATATCACACTACTACAGAATTTTTCAACGGAGGCGCCCCGTTGGAGGCTGGTGTTCAAGGGAGGGTGCAAGGGAATTGGAGGCGGTTGCACCAGCCTCCAATGATTTTTGGAGCTGCACCCGCCTCCAAAAATCATTGGAGGCGGGTGCAAATGTATCTATTGCTTGCACCCACCTCCAATAGTATCTATTCGAGGTTCCAATGCCTTCGCACCCGCCTCCAATTCCAAAACGCGAAAAGGAGGCGGGTGCTTTTTCTGCAACTTTTCCAGTACTGTTTAAAAAAATTGTCTTTGTTTTGGACCGTTGAAAAATAATTTTGAAAATTTGTTGAGTTCCGAGCAAGACAATAAATTAGTAGGTAATAAAAACCACAAGTTTTAGAAGGAAATATATAAATATCTACTTTCGATTTTAACTTTAAATATAAGAGTATATGTAGCCTAGTGGTAAATTTAATATGCAAGTCAAGTAGGTGCGAGTTCGATTCCTACTAAACGCATAAATTGAAAAAAAAGAAAAATTAGGCTCTCTGTAGTATGATTTCCAAAACATGGTTTTGAGATTTATTTTGATTTTATAATATTAAAATTGTATTGAGAATGTAAAAAGATGTATTGAAAAATGTAAAAAGGTGTATTGAAAATGATGAAAAATTATTATAAAATTAAAACTTTTCTCAAAACTATGTTTTGAGAATCAAAACAAACATGGCCTAAATTTTGTACTAGGTTGGAGGCAGGTGTCCTCCAATAACCATTTATTGTAGGGGTTATTGGAAGCGGGTGCCTATAATGGATATTGGAGGTGGGTGCCTCCAATAACCCCCATGAAAGGACGCGGGTGCGGGCCCCTCCTATTGGAGACGCCCGCACTGGAGGCGGGTGCACACACTGCACACCCGCCTCCAAAACCCCTCTACACCCGCCTCCATTCACCTATTTTGCACTAGTGTTTCGAAATGGTCCCAAACTAAAATATTGATAGTATATTAACTATTTTCGGTTAGACATGAAATGCTAATATATTAGTAAAGGCTGTACATAGAAAAGGAAAAGGTTAAATGACCCTTTTCGCTTCTTAACTTGACTTGAAACAGTCCACATGCTGTTTGGGAATAGTTTGAATTTTATCGAAATTTGAATTTACTACCATTTCAGAGCTAATTTTGAAGTTGAATGAAGAGATTAAACTTTTTCAAATTGAGGGCCAAAGAAACACGACGGTCCAAGTGAAAGGACTAACGGAGTGATTTAACCAAAACAATTTAATTATTGTTGTATTCATGGCAAAATAGTATGTTGAAAACAAGTTGCATTGAAAAAAAAGATGAAAAACTATTATAATAAATAAAATTTATTGTAGAAAAAAAAATCAAAATGAGCAAGACCTTAGTATAATTAATTAGCTCATTCTTTAATTTTATATTCTCGTAAGCAACACGGCGCATGGAAACAAACCTTGGGATGTGCCATAAATATACAAAGAAAAAGGGGGAAAAAAATTAAAATTTTGGTCCTTTTGTTTGAATCTATTGCATTTTTTGTTCCTTAAATTTTAGTGGTACAAAAATAGACTATTACGTTTGCATGTTGTTGTAGATTTGGTCCCTATAACTGGTTTTGGCTAGTTTTGAACAGTCAAAAGAGGTTTGCGGTTTCTAAAAGCTTTTGAAGGAAAAAAGGTGGGAAAATTGTGTGATAGAGCAGTCAAATTGGATTTAACATATTAATTTTGCTTGAATCGTCGAAATTATTATTATTTTTTCATTTCAAATCATTTGACTACTTAAAACTGGTCATAGCCAATCACATGGACCAAATTGCAACAACATACAAATGTAAGAGACCAAAAGTAATGGACCAAAAATGCAAATTTTCCAATATGCAAATTGTTCCAATGCCGGTCCGAAGAAAAACTTAGGAAAAAATATTAGTCCAAAAGAATATTGATTGCAGAAGTTGTACATTGTATTTTTAGGGCAACTAATAAATGTCAAGAAGAAAATAAGAATATTGAATGTGTACGTGTTTTTTAATTCCACCCTATAATATATATTTTGACATTTGACAAGGTCATTTTATAAGTCAATCATTTCAAAGCATTTATTTTCTTGGAAGCAAATTAATAAACTCCAAGTCTTTCAATTCTCGTCCAACTACGTTTCCTATCTTCAATCTTGACTAAGGCTTCGTTTGATAATCAAGATTCAGTACTTAAAATGAATGATTAAGAGCATGTTCGCATTAAGTGCGTTTGATAACTGTTAGTCAGAAGTCTTAATGAATTAAATGATTCTGAAGTTAAGTGCTTAATCGATTAAGTGTGTTTGATAACGAAAATCCAGATAACTTAATTAATTAAGTGGCTCTGAAAAACAAGTATAATTTCGGCCTAACAAATAAGAGATGAGCGAATCACTTATCCCTCAATCTGAATCGAACAAATATTTTTTTCTCTTTCAATTTTCTCATTTTTTGTATCATTATTTCTTTTCTTTTTTTTTATGCTTTTAATACTTTTTAACTTTTATCAATTCAAAAAGAAAAAAATAATTTTATAACTATAAAAAAATTAAAAAATAAATTATCATCTATTTTTATAACTTTATTAAAAATATATGTAAATTTAATGTTAAAAATAAAATAATTTTTTTTCTATTTTTAGTAACTTTAATAAGATTCAGACTTCAACGTTCAGATTTCAGACTTCAGTCCTAATTTCAGATTTTATCAAACAGAGTAATCTAATGAATTCGGATTTCAGACTTCATATTTCAGACTTCAAACTCAAGTTTTTAGACTTAAGTTTTATCAAATGAAGCCTAAGTCAAGAATGTGCAAGTCCACTAAGTTAGATGGATTAGCATTAACGATAAATAAAAAAAAAGAATTTTTTTTTCTTTTGTATTAATACCTTTTTGTTACTCTTAGAATTGACAGATTTGTTAATTTTTTTTTTTTACGCTTCCAATAATTAATTTTTTTTAAAAGAACAGTACTTGATACGTTAGGTTTTCAATAAAAATATAACGAGTACTTGTGGGGTAAAAGTATCACATAAAATTCAAAAATATAAGGATTGAGTTACCCTTAAAATTATGCCACTTATGCATGCATATAATGAGGTTTTTCTTCTCTATATATCTTGTTCCGATATACCCTAGTAATGAAGAAAACCCTCTCTACTATTACAGAATCAAACTGTATCACCACCATCATGTTTATGCTTGGCTCCAGATGTGAGACCTCGGAAATTTTTTAGTACTTAAGTTCACCTATAAAAATAGTTAGAGGTATTTAAAAATATTTTACAAGCCTTTAATAAATTGTAGAATTTCTTTTAAAATAATTTTAGTCTAAAACTATTTTCTTTAGAAAATTTTATAAAACCATAAGATATTTTCTTTCAAAAGAATTCCCTTATTTTGACTTCAAACTTTTACCTATATAAGTTAATTTGATAAATTTGATTATTGATTTCATGGTATATTTGTTTAGAAAAGTTATGATTTAGGAATTTACGGAATTTTCAAAAATAGGAGATAGAAAATAAGAAAATTATAAAATAAATGAAAATTGATAAAAATTTAATCGGATCGGTTTTACCCAGCCAAAGAGTGGGTAAAACCGATCAGAAAAGTGAGAAAAATATCTCACCGCCTTAGAGCGGTTTTACCCGATCAAAGGAGTGGGTAAAATCAATTGGAAAAAGTAAGAAAAATATCTCACCGCCTTAGAGCGTTTAACAGGATCAAAAGAGTGGGTAAAACCGACCTAGTCCTCCAATCGGGTAAAACCGATTGGAGAGGATAAGATAAAAGGTTGATCAGTTTTACCCGGTCACCAGTTGGGTAAAACCAATACCAATCGGTACTACCGATCATGCAACCGAATAAAACCGATTGCTTTCTATAAATGAAAAAAATAAGAATTTTGGTTGTACTCCAAACCTTTGCCTATAAATAGTTCTTCCTCCGGAAATTTTTTTCACCCCATTGCTGTCCAAACTCTGCCAAAATCTTAACCAAACTAGAGAAAAACTAGGAAGAAAAAGAGAAAGAAGGAAGGAGAAGGAAGAAGAAGAAAGGAGGAAAGCTTGGAACTCAAAGATTTGAAGCTAAGGATTGATTGCACAAGAGTGGATTCGGTGTTAGGAAGGATTCAGAACGTAAAAGGTAATGAATTCTAAACACTTTATACGTTTAGATTTGGAAGAAATAATACAAAAATGAAGAAATGAGCAAGTTTTTAGCTTTCTTGATAATTAGGTAAATTTTGGATTCTTGAAGTGTTATGGAGTGATAAGAGTATTGTGGGAAGGTTGTATAAATGATTTGTAGCAAAAAGAACCAAAGCAAAACAAGATTTTAGCAATTTCTGAAAACCCGAAGCAAAAAACTGATGAACACGATTTTTGGGAACGATCGGTTTTAACCGATCTAAAGTCGGGTAAAACCGATCTGAGAATTCCTAAAATATGTTTGATTGGTTTTTACTGATCTCAGAGCTGGTAAAACTGATCTGACTGTTGAAAAATGGATTTTTGAATAATTTTATTTTCTTAACTTATTTCTTATGATTTCTTCTGTTACAATTTTGGGAGTAAATAGTTTTATGATATTTGCAAAATATAAACTTGTATTTTCTGTAAATTAATAATTACTATATTTTGTATCTATTTAAATTGTTATGTTTACAATAAATTAGAATTAGAGTTTAAAGATTATAAAGCTCCTTTTTAAGGAAATAGGTAAATTAATTTTACAGCATGAAACATATAGTTTCTTTAAAGTTATAATTAATATGATTTTATTAAATTAGTTATTTTCGAGTGAGATATAAATAATTTCTAAAGCACTTATTATGTTGTACGTCTTTTTAATGGAAAATGGAAAAATAACTTTTACGCCCTTCTTTAGTTAATTACTGAAATACATCAGAAGCTAAAGAATATTAGAATTATATTAGTTAGAAATAAGTACTAAATTTTCAAATCCCGAAATATATGCAGGTCAGATAATTAGATTGTGAGCTAATGCCTACGGACTGAGGTGAGTTACCTCACTGAATGAAGAACCGTTTTAATATGTAATTAATTGAACGTCGGATTGCATCATGCATATGCCATGTGTTAGGAATTCATCCTTATATGATATATGACATATATCCTATTGAACTGTTCTATGCAATTGATTATATTATATCTGTGAATGTCCAGGTATGCCTACTTCTCATACTGGATTATCTGTATACATGTTTTATTTTATTCTGAGTCTGTGTTGAGTCGTGAATTCACAATGTATGGAATGATTTGCGAGCCGGCTTGGCTTTGGTTATTGAGTCATTCTCGTTGGCCGATAGTCTCGAGCTACTTTTATATCTGGGCCATTATTCTGTATGGGCGTTGTTGACGATGTTATTATTCTGAATCTGCACCTAATGAAAAAGTTGTTCATAGTCCATTTAGAACTGTGTCGACTTTCTGCAATACTGTATCTTTCTTTATATATTGTGTATCTGCGTCATGACTGCTCTCTGTTAGGATTATCTGAACATACATGCATGGGTAATTATGAAACTCGGTAAGTATTTGTTAAACGGTGCGGCCTCACTAAGCATGGGCTCATTCCTCTTCCTTGTTTTGTTTTCTATTTTCAATGAAATTGTTACAAATAGATTGTATGTGGGTGGCTAAGCTCCACATCAATATTAGGATGACCTGAACCACTGTAATAGCTGGCAAGGAAGTAGAGGTTGGAAGATTAGCCTCTGTAATCAGCCCTATTTAAGGGTGATACTTGTAAATATTTCGTTTGTAATAATAATTTGAAATTTTAGATTTCTTTATGTTCTGGTCTGCTCTGAGTCCAGGTCCAAACCAAGCAGGCATCCGGTGAAACCAACCCCTTGTATGCAGGGTGGTGAATCTGGGGTGTCACAATTGTGGTATCAGAGCATTAAGACTTGGGACGCCTAGGAACTTGCAGGTGGAACAAGGACCTAGGTATGAGATAACTTAGAATAAAAGCTTTACAAACATATGTGGGTTATGTGATCAACTATGCTTTTACTAGGATTAGAGTGACCTTAATAGGTAGGGTTGACTTCTCGAAAACCTTCCTAAATAGCTTGACTTGAATTGAAAAGAAATAAGTATAATGTTATTATTGGAAATTATTGTTAATTCACTTAGGGATGCAAGCCTAAAGTTGAATTGCTGAAATTTCCTTCATGCGAGTTAAATCGGTGTAACTATAAAGTCGTCTTGTGTTTTTGAATAAGTTCTATGCAAACCATTTGTATTTGCTTCTTGAATAAAAGCATGTAATGCTTTTATGTATTTGTTTATTTCCCCATTTTAATATTTATAACAAAACACTTTTTCAAAAATTAAAATAATACTCAACGTATTAAACCATAGGAAAAGTACTAACTAACTAAAACTAATTTCATTGCCCCGTTGCAGAGATATGCAATGGAGGATGAGAGAGATGACTTTGACATTGGCCAAGGACAAGCCGAGCAAAGAGAGAATGAGCAAGAGCAGGCTGAGCATGGGCTGTAACATTTTGTGGGCCAGGTGACAGTTATGCTAGGTCATGTAACCGATGCTATAACCCGTTTAGAAATGGAAGGAAGAGATTCCACTTGTAGAATAGACACTGAGGATGTTGCTTTGGAACGATTCCAGAAGTTTCGGCCATCTAAGTTTACTGGGAAGACGAGTGACGAAGCTGCCGAAAATTGGTTAGAAATGATGAAGACTATCTTTAGGGCTCTAGATTACTCTGAGGAATGTAAGGTTATTTTTGCTATTTTTCAACTAGACGAGGATGCGAGGGATTGGTGAACTCTTACCCAAACCAAGTGGGATAACGCTCGAACTCCTAAAACCTGGGAAAACTTTACCCTAGCATTCCTAGCTAAGTATATCCCTGCTCAGGCTCGAGAAAGAAGGGAAATGATTTTATAAGTCTACAACAGGGTTCCATGACCGTTGGAGAGTATGAGGCAAGATTTACTCGACTTTCAAAGTATGTCCCTGCTCTGTTTTCAACGGAGGAACAAAGATCTAGGAGGTTCTTCCAGGGACTAGGAGTCAAACTAAGGGAAGCTTTGGTTGCTACTCGTCAAGGATCATTCCTGGATGCTGTAGAAAGTGCTCAAAGAGTTTACCAAGCCAAGAAGGAAACCCATGAGAGCCAGATGCGTCAGAAGACTGAATCAAATACAAGGATAAGGCTTGGGGAAGATAATTCAAACCATGAATTCCGTAGTAACAAGACTCAGAAGTTAATGCCTGGACAGAATCTTAGGGGACACGGTCAAGCCTTAAATCCTACCCTAGAAACACACATCCCTAAGTGCCAATTCTATCAGCGATATGGGCATGAAGAGAAATGTTGTTGGCGCAAGGCCAAGAAATGCTTGAGATGTGGTAGTTTGGATCATCGGGTGCATAAATGCGAAAATCGGCCCCAGATATAGGCTCTTCTAAACCCCTGACACTGTGATCGTGGAAAGATATAGATGGTAGGGAAGAAGTCATGAATCTTGACCAAAGTTGAGTCCAGTAGAGGAATATGGGAAAAAATAGAAGTAGACCTCTGGTTTGGTTTTGCTAGAACTTTTCTAGTCACTATTGTAATTAAAGATCCTTTTGCTACGCTTGTATAATAAGCTAAAAACTTTTTTTATTCTACGCATTTGGATTTTGGTTTTAAGCTTATTTGTAATATGTGTTATAGAAATGAACTGTTAACTTCTGCCTTAGGAGTTAGTGATAAAGAAATCATTGTTAATAAAGTGTATAGCGAATATAAATATAAAATTAACAGAAATCCTTCATAAGTAGAGTTGATTGCAAAGATATGAAGTTGTTCTCAACAGAGATTGGTTGTTTACAAATAGAATCCCCAGTTAAATTAAAAACTATGTCAATTAAGATAAACCAAATGTGAAGTAAATGTGACCTTAAGGGGGAAAGTATCGGCCCTCTTATTCCTGCTGTTAAAACTAGACAAGTTTTTCCAAAAAGGACTCAGGATAGTTGACTTATCTAATTAATCATCCAGTGTGATAAACTTGTGGTAATTTTACAAATGACACTTTTAAGTTAGTATGAATTGATTGAGGAACATTAACAATACTTTAGAGTTTGACATAACCCAAGCTATATACTAAGTTAAGTGAATGTGAATTTGGATTAAAAGAAGCCTTTTCTTAAGAACATATTACCTTAAGAATTAAATCACTATAGATTTGTCCAAAATAAGGATGATGACAGAATGAAATTGAGTAGGACTTTGTGTTTCCTACATTAGCCAGAAGGTATCAATCTTTCCTTAGAAACTTATTAAAATTTGTTAGACCATTCATAGTTGTTAGTATCGTACGATACGCGATACGTATCGTACGATACGTATCATAAAAGGTAATTTTCAATACGTATCGCACAGACGTATCTAAGTGGTAGTGAATCGTGCAATTGTGTGCGATACGATACGTATCGCGTATTGTGCGATACGTTAAATATTTCTAAAATTTAATTTTAAATGTCTAATTTTAATTTTTTTCCCCTATAAAAGTAAATTTTACTCTATATTAAATATAAGATATTATTTCAATTATTATAAAAATGTTATTTTTATTTAAAATTTGTTTATAATTATTATCTCACATTTTTCCTATTTGGTAGTATTGGTTTCTGTTTCGTCTTTGTTTTGTAAAATATATTTAAAATTTGTAATATACTTCAAAAATAAAGAAATGGTTAAGTTTTTAGCTTTCTTGATAATTAGGTGAATTTTGGATTCTTGAAGGGTTATGGAGTGATAATAGTATTGTAGGAAGGTTGTATAAATGATTTGTAGCAAAAAGGCAAAACAAGATTTTAGCAAAATTTTTTGAAAACCTGAAGCAAAAAACTGAAGAACACGATTTCTGGGAACGATCAGTTTTAACCAATCTAAAGTCAGGTAAAACTGATATGATAATTCGTAAAATAGGTTTGATCGGTGTTTGTCGATCTCAGAGCGGGTAAAACCGATCCAACTGCTGAAAAATGGATTTTTGAATAATTTTATTTTCTTTAGTTATTTCTTATAATTTCTTCTATTATAATTTTGGGAATAAATATTTTAATAATTTTTGCAAAATGTAAACTTGTATTTTCTATAAATTAATAATTACTATATTTTGTATCTATTTAAATTGTTATGTTTACAATAAATTAGAATTAGAGTTTAAAGATTATGAAGCTCCTTTTTAAGGAAATAGGTAAATTAATTTTACGGCATGAAACGTATATTTTCTTTAAAGTTATAATTAATATGTTTTTATTAAATTAGTTATTTTCAAGTTAGGTATAAATAATTTCTAAAGTACTTATTATGCTATACGTCTTTTTAACAGAAATGGAAAAATTACTTTTACACCCATATTTAGTTAATTACTGAAATATGTCAGAAGTTAAAGAATATTAGAATTCTATTAGTTAGAAACAAGTACTGAATTTTCAGATCCTGAAATATATGCAGGTCAGATAATTAGATCGTGAGCTAGTGCCAACGGACTGAGGTGAGTTACCTCACTGAAAAGGTAGAACCGTTTTAATTTGTAATTAATTGAATGTCGGATTGCATCATGCATATGCCATGTGTTAGGAATTCATCCTTATATGATATATGACATATATCCTGTTGAACTGTTCTATGCAATTGCTTATATTATATCTGTGGATGTCCAGGTATGCTTATTTCACATACTGGATTATTTGTATACCTGTTTTATTTTATTCTGAGTCTGTGTTGATTCTTCAATTCACAATGTGCAGAATGATTCGCGAGCCGACTTGGGCTTGGTCGTTGAGTCATTCTCGTTGGTTGGTAGGTATTTGTTAAATGGTGCGGCCTCACTGAGCATGGGCTCATTACTATTCCTTGTTTTGTTTTCTGTTTTCAATGAAATTGTTACAAATAGGTTGTACGTGGGTGGCAGAGCTCCACATTAATATTAGGATGACGTGAACTGCTGTAATAGTTGGCAAGGAAGTATAGGTTGGAAGATTAGCCTATGTAATTAGCCCTACTTAAGGGTGATACTTGTAACGATTTCGTTTATAATAATAATTTGAAATTTTAGATTTTTTTATGTTCTATTATGCACTGAGTCCTGGTGCGAACCAGACAGGCATCCGGTGAAACCAACCCCTTATATGCTGGGTGGTGAATCTGGGGTGTCACACCAGACTTCTAATAAATAAATAAATAAATAAGAGCTAAATAAAAATAAAAGGAAAAAAAATATTTTATTTTTAAATTTAGTTTTTTATTGTACCATTTTAAATATCGTTAGTGTTGATTATATATTATAGGTTTCATTTCGTCTATCACTTGTAAATATATATAGATTTTCCAAATGTTTAATGAATAATTTAATAATAATTATTCTATTGTTTCATTTTTCTTTCTTTTTCAAACTTATGAGTAGTACTTAACTATAGTAGAAATTTTGTAAGTATAATAAAAAAGTTAAAAGAGAAAAAAGTTTGAGCCAAAATTACTGGAAATTAGAAATTTCTTCGATTAATTTTTTTCTTTATTTTTATAAATAAACTGAACTAGAAAATACCATGTAATAGTGTAGATTTTTCAGGGCCGAAGTCCGTCCGACAAAGTCTTCGGAAGCAGCTCGCAATACTTGCAAAGGGCGAGGACTTGCTCCTCTAATTAAAATCCACTGATGCTTAAGGGTGTGTTTGATAACCCAACTTAATGTTTAAAATTATTTGATTAAGAGATACTGACTTTTAGCGTGTTTGATAACGGAATTCAAACCTCTTAATCGTTTAAGCATTGCTTATTTCCTTAACAAAAATGTAAGCGAAAAAAGTCAGCTTATTGCTTATCTCTTAATGCTCCACGTAATAATTCTTTAAATAGTTCATATTACGAAACTATCCTTTTATTTTATTATATTGATTTAACTATAATTATTATTATTTTTTTCTTCATTAGCATACCACGTATTTTAAAATTTTTCATTATAATATTTCCAAATAAAATTTAATTTATTTTTATTATTATATTTTGGTATTAAAAATTCATTTAATAAATTATATCATTTTACATGCTTTTATAAATCTCATTCATACGATATGTTTTATATTATTTATATAATTTTATTAATTATATATTTATTTTATTGTAAAAATTTTAATTTATTTTAGACTACAATAATGGATTCATTTCTCATTTTTAATTTCTAGGGGTTTTAATAAATTGTAATAATGTTTTTTAATATTTTAATCATAAATTTTATGTGTTTTATCTTTCTTTTTTTTCCTTATGTTTTTCATTAATCATAATAAAAGTTTTATTATAAAATTTGATATTTTGCATATATAAATATACAAAATTCAACATAAGGGCAAAATTGTATATTTTGAAGATTTCAACATTAAGATCAGTATATTTGTCAAACAAGATCGAGTGATCAAACATTATGATTCAGAGGTTCGAAAAATATATTTCAGCACTAATTTTTATCAAACGGGCTGGTGTGCCTTAAAGTGAGCAAGGTATTGGGCTTAGCCCAATAGATTAACGGTAAGCCCAAAAGGAATAAAAACGTAAAGGGAAGAAAAGTAAGGTAAAAAAGTTAGGTCGATAAAAAGTCACTTGGCTAGGCTAAAACGTAGCAGAGAAGCATGTAGTTGGGCTAAAATTCTTTAGGCCTGGCTAAAAGCTATCGGCCGGGGTAAAGGCGTATATCAAGGGTGCGAAGTAGTAATGACGAGGTGGAAGTTTAGGCTGTTAATGTAGCAGGAGTTAATCAAGACATTTAAGAGCATTTAAATCAGTGTATGTTACAATAGCATTTCGGTCGGTGTCCGTTACACCTGTATTAAATCCTATTAATAGAACTGGAATCATGGAGGCCCTTAATGACAATAAATGGTCATAATGACGGTCCAACAGACATATCACAAAGCAAGGTCTATATAAAGTTGGTTGTCATTTCTTATCAAAGGTACGCAAATTTCTTATACTTTGAGCACTCGGTCAATTATATTCATCCCATTTGCTCTACTAACTTGAGCGTCGGAGTGATACGGGGGGCTAGCCCCACTTTGTCTTGCCTTTTTTCCCAGATCCACTCTTAAAACTTGAAGGCCGAGCTAAAACGTCACCAATCCGAGCCATATCGCCATCCGTCTGAGCTATTACTTCAAAAGCATAAGGTATCGGGATCCAAGGGCATTTAGTGTCACATCAACTGGCACCGACTGTGGGGACAATTTGATCGATCTCTTCATCAAATTTTCTTCACAATCAAAGAAATTTGTTGAAACCATGACGCAAGGTGCTCCAGGATCTGGTACTGCCAATCTTTCAGTCACGGTACCCGAAGGTCCTACCGTTGTCAATTCCACCGCCCGCACTCCAACCGCCACCGTTGTTCCAACCACTACTTAGGCTCTAACTAGTACTGTCATTCTTACCACTTTGGTTTCTGCAGTTTCTTCTTCTGTCATTTTGACCCCCAACAGGAGCAGGAGGAACGTGCCAAGTTTTATCGATTGTTCATGTTTCTTGCACACATGACCCTTCCTGGGTTCACCACTAGATCCATGCCTCCTTTTGGCCTTTCGACTTCAGCTCCCGAGCCATCCGGCCCCGAGATCATTACCACCTCATAGGTAGTTAATTATTTAAATGCTTTTGTGCAGGTTACAGGGGCCCAATAGGATCCAATTACAAGCATGTTTCAATCTGAGCTAATATTGGGTACAACCATACCGTTCACTGGGCCATCTTCGGCGGAAGAACTGTTCCCGGGTTATCCATGGTGGGGAATGCCATTTACCGAGTCGTTAGGAACTTCGGGAGGACCTAGAGGATTTTCAGGGGTCAATCAATCTTTAGCTAGTCAAATTCCTGGTCTATCTGAGGCTTCACCAGTTTATACTACAATTTCACATTGCCAAACCCAACCAATTTTACCGGGCAAACAGGGGTTAATGAGGACATATCTTGGGTATTATCTATAAGCACGTACTCATCATATTCCTTTTCCTAGGAGAGTAAGAGGTGTATACTAGTTTCAGCACTATGGGGTAGGAACAAGTAGAGTCATGCAACCACCAGTAGGCTATCCACATTTGATGAACCCAGGGTACTATACAGGGGGCATAGGTCATCTGGGTTATGGGGGATCACAGTTGAATGCTCCAGGGTATCCACAATACGAGGAGTTAGCATTCCCCGGGTCTAGCTATACGCATCAGGGACGAATGTGGCCTACTTCTCGTGTATCACATCTATTTGGCTGGGAGATCCAGATCGCACCATTTCCACCGGGCTATAAAGGTATAGGTAAGCTTGACAAGTACAATGGCACAACTGACCCCATGGCCAATTTGATGCATTGCATGAGTGTTATGGATACTGCAAATTTGCGTAATGCCAATCGGTGCATGACATTTCATCTCATGCTGAAGGGCTATGCAACAAACTGGTACTACTCCTTACCTCGAAATTCAATTAATTCATTGGATCAATTTGGTGATTTATTTTTGGCTAATTTCATAGGGAATAAAATTTTATCTAAACCTATTTCGCATCTTATGAATATCACTCAATGGGTTGGAGATGGGTTACAAGCTTTCATTGATCATTTTAATATAGAATCTAGGCAATGTCATGAAAAAGATGATAGGACTATGATGGGTTCCTTTATAAATAGGTTAAGATCGGGACCTTTAGCTATCAAGCTAGCTATTAGGCCTCCATTGACATTTCTAGATATGATGAATACTGCCATGAATTTTGCTGTAAACGAGGCAGTGGTGACCATAAAAAAGGAGTGAGAAATTGGGATTGGAGATGGGTATGGCAAAAGAAATGATGTTTCTTCCATCCCACATCAAGGGGAAGGGAAGAGACAAAATTTTATAAGTACTACTAATGCTGGGACAAGACCCGGGAATGGTGTTAACTTTTTGTATGTTACAGAGCATTTTCTTGATATCTAGGATGGAGATTTATACTACTATTTAAGGACAGAGATTGCTTCCCCTGGGATTCAGCTTTGGAGATAGCCAGATTAATCCAGGCCAATAAGTTGACTCAATAGACTCAAGTTGGACTGCTTACAAAGCCTCCAGTCCCAGCAAACTGGGAGAGGCCAGCAGGATGTTACCGATGCGGGAAGCCCGGCCATTTTGCACGTGAGTGTTCTCAACCCGACACGCAGGCCTCAGTAAGGTCAGGTTTAGACCTTGTCATTGCCGGGGTAGTGAACACTATTGCTGAAGGACTCACTTTAGGAGACTCAAACTGAAAACGAAAACATGCCTACTGGTACTTGGACTGTGATGCCCACCTCAACTCCTGGTTCCCTCGGATCCATTCCCGATGAGGAAGAGCGAGATGAATCGAGTAGGCGTCATTCAGGGCTCGCGCCCAACAATCGATACAGATAATAAATAAGAAGTACCATAAAACTATATTTATTACCCTAGCAGTTCATTGCAGCGGAAAAGTAAAGATAAAGTCTGAGGACGGTCATAGACCAAATCATCCCCCCAAAACCATAATTGTACTTAGTCTAACTATTACAGAGTTCTTGTCTTTATTCCTTTCGTTCACGCCCATCAGCCTTACCACTATCGTCACTCAAGTCAAGCCACTACAAAATGATGGAAAGGGGTGAGCTTCACTAAGCTCAGTGCGAGATCTTGGGTTTTTCTTAGGAAACTTTTCACCGTAAATCTTTAAATAGCAGGCCGAGTAAGCGAGTAAGGAGTTCATGCATATATCTATATAACAGTGAAATTGTAGGCATGCATGGCAAGCAGGTAAACAAGTAAATCAAGTCAAGCGCGTAAATCACGTCAAGCAAGTCATGTAGTATAGGTAAGCATATACCAAATACTAATGTAGGCATAACAGCACATATATAACATTTATATGCAGCACATTTGAGCCACTAGACTCCTAGCAATCAGATAGCGCAGTTTAGTTTTCTCATAATTAAAGGTAAGTCGGTATCTATTCATGTTTCACTCGCTCGATTTGATGGTTTGCAAAGTACATCGCCCCACGGCAGTCGTATCGGTAAAACAGGGTATGCTCGACGGCGGGGTTTTTGGATCCGTGGCCTTTTTCTATTCGGGCCAAAAAGGTTCCTCTCATATAGAAGGAGTGTCAACTATCAACAACACAACTTTCGCTGGCAAGCCCTACCTAGCAGACAAGCAGCTACTATCTATTCAATCGGGAAGACTTAAAGCCCAAGTCTTTTCACGTAGGTCTTCTGACCTATTTCATGTTAAGGTGATCATGGCAAACCCTAGCATGCTTCATACATTTCTAGAGACAATCATGTAAATCCTAGATGTCATTATCCTGGGACGGGCCTAGTCTTTTCTTGGCTGATGCATGATGTTTGTATGTGTTCATGGGCGTACATCTCTAGAGGCAAATATGCAATTCTAAATGACATGTGATTAACCCTGAAAAGGCACCACCCTTCATGGCTACGATGTCATGCTATCATATATCGGTGCATACATTCATAGACATTCAATTGATCATGGCAAGTCATGTACATTCAAGTCAAGTCAAGTGCAGCATAGCATAACATAATTAATCAAGGCATCATCTTGTTAAGTAACACATATACACACTTAGCAATAAGTTATATTTAAAATAGGCAAGTGCTGAGGTGTGGGAGACCTCTTTAGAAAATTAAGTAATCAAGAAGATATTGTTACACACAATTACTAATTAGATAGTCCAATTAAGTCTTATGAAAATAACGAGCAATCCCTCACCTTTCGTAGGTGTGTGCGTAACGATAGTTGACTAGATCGATTTGCAGTCAACGGTCAACTCCTGCAAAACAAGCGTTCTAGTGTGAGTTGCTGAAGTCTGACTTTAATTTTAGGTAAACTAGGTCTGACTTTGACTTTAGGTCAACTAGGTCTAACTTTGACTTTAGGTCAATTGGTTTGATTTTGACTTTAGGTCAATTAAGTTTGACTTTGACTTTAGATCAATTGGGTTTGACTTTGACTTTAGGTCAAGGTCAAAGGTCAAGGTCAATAGGTCAAGTTGTGAAATAAGGTCAATTGCACAATTATGGTCTAGTTTATAAATAAGGTCAAGTGTCAAGTAATGGTTTTTCTCAATTCCTTTTGGTTAATTTCAAAAATAAGGTAAGCTTTTGGTCCCTTTTGAAAATAAGTTAAATTTTTTGTTCTGGGCTGTATCCAAGATTCGGTCCGACTCGAGTGAAAACTCACACCTGGGTTTTGTGTTCTTCAGGTTTTCAGGTTTAAAATTCAAGAAAAGGCTTTCTGGATCTCGTCTAAATTGCTGTCCAACTCGGATGGAAAATCGGATGGCTGGTTCTGTTTCCCCGAAACTACTGGTTCGTACCACTTTCAGGGTTGGTTTAAACTGGTTTCTAATCCATTTTAATCCGTACCAAATATGTAGATCTATAGTATAACATATAGGTTATATGTAGGAACTCAAATCACGCGAAAACAAGTACTTTAACTACATTAAATTTGGTCCCGAACTAGGCTCGGAACACTGATTTTAAAACATGCATAATTTTGGATTTTGATTTTCAGATCTAAACCATTATGGCTAATAAAAATCTAGAGGCATGCATCCTAAGGATAATCGGACCGTAACTCACATAGGCTAATTGCGCGAATTCCTTCTTTTTTGAATTCTTCTGCTGTCTGAGTTTCTGTCTGACTAGGATGAAAACTCTACGATGCAATTTTTTTCCAGATTTGTTCCTTTTATGCTTCTCTCATTTTCTTGTTTCACTTTAAGTAATGATCACTTCTATATTAAATACCAATCAACATTAATTCTAGCAATCAATTAGGCAATCAATGTAGAAATCAATCAAGCAATCAATTTAAGCAATTAATCATGCAATCAATTAAACAATCACTCAGACAATCAATCAAGCACTTCATTTATTTGATTTCCGTAACTTAAGAGTAAGCAAAAATGTCCATTTTACCCTTAATACGTTACAGTTTCTAGCTCAAAAGTTTTGGGTCCTCACATGGATATTATTGTGAGTAAGCCCAAGGTAGACTCTACCAACTCTATTATTTCTTTCGGGGAGAAAGATCACTTTTTTCCATATACTAGTGATGTTCCCCTTGTCATAGATTGCTAAATTTCTAATTTCCAAGTTAAAAGGACATTAGTTGATTTTGGTAGTTCTAGTAACATTATCACTGTCAAAGCATTAGAGGGCTGCCAATTGCATAAGGCTTAGGTAGACTTAGTGCTTACACCTTTGATCAGATTTGGCAACCACCATGTTATACCTACAGGACAGTTGAGCATACTAGTCACCTTGATAGTAGGCCAGCTAAAATGGATAGAGACCATAGACTTTGTGGTGGCCAATGAGGCATCGCCTTACAATGTCTATCTTGACATGCTCGACTTAAATTGGTTTCAGGCCATAGCTTCAATTATGCATATGATTTTAAAATTTCCTACCATGTATGGGGGCTTCTCTTTGTTGTAATGTTAAACAGGCAAAGCAATGTTACATGGGTAGGGCCAATCAGTTGGCTAGGACAGACATTGGCGGGGCCAAGAGGTTAGCTGAGACAAACATTGGCGGGGTCAAAAGGTTAGCTGAGACAAACATTGGCGGGGCCCAAGAAGTTGGCCGGGACAAGACATTAGTTGAGCCAAGAAATTGGCATGGACAAGTCATTAGCTGGGTCTCGAAGGGTACCTGGAAAGCTAGTTGGTCGGGTCTTACAAGAAGCTAGAGTCTGTCACTAAAGGAGTCAAATGGATGGCCGCTCAGATTAGATGCCAAGTTCAGTCGTATGGCTTAAAGAGAGAAAGACAAGGGACAGAATAGTTAATGAAGGCTGGAACTATGGGAAGAGTTAAGAGAAAAGTAAAGTATGAGAGAGAAACTGGGGTAATAACTATGAAAGAGGTTACAAAAAGAATTAAGGGCAGAGCTAGTATCATGAAAGCATTTATGGAAGCGAAGGATGGGCTTTATGGAAGGCATTTAAGATGCATGACTTCTTCGCCCGGAAAAGTCAAGTACAATTCGATCCTTTGTTCACTCTTAGTACTTTTTGAAAGCTTATTTCCAGGTTAACTCCTCTTTTTGAGTCAAAAATAGGGTATACAACTTGTATAGGCCAGCGTATGGGTCAAACATTAGGCTAGTGTTATGAGTAATAAATCTAGGTGATTATTTCTTGGGGGCTATACTTGAAAAAATCAGGAGCTTAGTATCCATATAGGCCAGCATTCTTAGTTTCTCGGTGGATAAGTTAAACTGTTAAACCGGTAAAATAAATAAAGTATGCATTATTTATTCTCAGGGGGGGGGGGGGGACTATGAGTAAAAACAGTGCGTGAATAGAATAAATAAAGTGAACATTATTCATTCTTGGGGGCTAGAGGGCATGTAAGCATGGTACTGGGTCAAGGGACTTTTTTTCGGGAATTCGAATACTGGGCTGATTTCAAAGGGGGCAAAATTCGTTAAGTATTATGTTTTAATCAGATTAAAAAGCACAATACTGGGGGGCTTGTTGGTGTGCCTAAAAGTGAGCAAGGTATTGGGCTTGGCCCAATAGATTAACGGTAAGCCGAAAAGGAATAAAACGTAAAGGAAAGTAAGGTAAAAAAAGTTAGGTCGGTAAAGAGTCACTTGGCTGGGCTAAAACGTAGCAGAGAAGTATGTCGTCAGGCTAAAATACTTTAGGGCGGGCTAAAAGGCTATAGGTCGGGGTAAAGGCGTATAGCAAGGATGAGAAGTAGTAATGACGGGATGGGAGTTTAGGCTATTAATGTGGCAGGAGTTAGGCAAGACATTTAAGAACATTTAAATTAGTGCCCATTACAAGAGCATTTAGGACGGTGTGCGTTACACCTGTACTAAATCCTATTAATAGAGCTGCAATCATGGAGGCCCTTAATGACAATAAATGGTCATTATGATGGTCAAACTGACATATCACAAAGCAAGGTATATATAAGGTTTGTAGTCATTTCTTATCAAAGGTACGCAATTTCTTATACTTTGAGCACTCGTTCAATTATATTCATCCCATATACTCTACTAACTTGAGCATCGGAGTGAAACGGGGGGAATAGCCCCTCTTGTTTCTTGCCTTTCTTCCTAGATCCACTCTTAAAGCGTGAAGGCCAAGCGAGCTATAACATCACCAATCCGAACCATATTGCCATCCGTCCGAGCTATTACTTCAAAAGCACAAGGTTCTGTGATCCAAGGATATTTTGTGTCACATCACTGGACCTAAGTCAATAATGCTTAATTAAAGAGAATTATGTAGTATTAGAAAGTAATTATATCGTACTTGAACTCTTGGGGGGTGGGGATGGGGGGTGTCATGGGCATTTACAGGTGAGATAAGTTGCCATGCCCGAGGTCTGAATCCCTGTAAGATTATTTTTTATGGTACTCAGGGGTCATTTGGTTCGAATCTGTCAATCAGAATGGGAGTGGATTTGATTGAGTCAATCGGAATGGGAATCATACCGAATGATTGTTGGTTGGTTCAAATCCTGGAATGGATATCATTGCCATACATGATGTTTGGTTAAGTTAAATATCAGTATTGAGAATCAGTTGAAATTCCAAATTTACCCATATATTTCTTTAATGAAATAATTCAAATTTCTCCTTTATTTTTGAAGAATTTACTAAAAGTAATAGTTCAAAAAGAGAAAAAAAAAAAACAAAAGAGAAAGAAAGAAAAGAAGAGGGCAACTTCTACGACCGGGAACTGAAGCGACAGTCCAAAAAAAACTACAGCCCAGTAATCTTGATTCCGATACTTTCGATTCAGAAATAAAGAAGCCGAGGAATCAAACGCAGATCACTCTTCCTCCATTATTATAATGATGTGGCAGTAAATCATTCTATAACCTACCAAATGACATATTCTTCAAATGAGGCCAAGATATGAATCAATGGAATTGCAGACGACTAATGGATCAAGGTGGCAACCGTGTCATGTTCTTCAAAGAAAGAAAAGAAGAGGGCTACTGAACGGATGAACTGTTGGTCATCGAATTCAGCTCTGGTAGACCATTGGCCAGACCCACCATAAGCTGTCGCTGGACGACTGCGCCAATTCAGATCTAGTCAAGGCATGTCCGGCAGACTTTTTCCAGGTCCAGAACTGTTCAAGTCAAGAGATAAATGAAAGAGAAAAAAGAAGAAGAAGAAGAAGAATGGACAAAAGAATTTTTAAAAGATAGAGCAAGAGGTTGCGTGAATGATAGGATGGAGATGAAAAAGAGGGAAGAAGACAAGGGTCTTTTAGTAATGGGTGATATAAACTGATTCTGGACTAAGCTTCAATCCCCAATCCCGTAGTTTGATCATATTGTTAAATTGAATTGGTGAACAGTCTGTAGGTAAGTTGATCGATTAAAAAATGTGACATACAAAAATAAAATCAACGAAATTATGGTTAGAGATGACTAAAACCCTCTGAGATTAGTCCAAATGAATCCCACAATTTGATCAAATAAATTGACCAGCTAATTGAGTAATCATTAAGTCAATGTGGCATGCATTCATTTCTTACATTTTTATTAATTAATATTACATAATTGTCCAATGAATGGATGTCACATGAGTTCCTATCAAAAAGTTATGATTTGTTGCTGACTGATGTGACACAAAATGCCCAGGAAAAGATACTCTGATTCACAGATGAATACTTTGAATGTATGGCCCCGATTTGAAGGTATAGCCTGGATTTTTGATGTTATGGCCCTGATCTTTGATGTTGTGGCTTGGCCGAGTCACCTCCAATGTAGATCTGAGAATGAAGACAAGAAACAAGAGGGGTTCTCCCCCCTATTTCACTACGACGCTTAAGTTAGTAGATTATATGGGATGAATATAATTGACCGAGTACCCAAAGTATAAGACATTGCGTACCTTTGATAAGAAATGACAACCAACCTTATATAGACATTGTTTTTTGATCTGTCAATTGGACTGTCATCATGACCATTTATTATCATTAAGGGCCTCCATGATTCCAGCTCCATTACTAGGATTTAATATAGGTGTAACGGACACCAGCCTAAATGCCCTTGTAACAGACACCGACCTAAATGCTCTTAAATGTCTTGCCTAATCCTGCCACATTAATATCCTAAAATCCCACCCGGTCATTACTGCTTTGCACCCTTTGCTATACATCTTTACCCCGGCTTACCCCGGCCTATAGCCTTTTAGCCACCTATAACCTTTTAGCCCGGCCTATAGCCTTTTAGCCCGACTACACATTTCCTTACTATGTTTTTAGCCCAGCCAAGTGACTAACTTTTTTACCTACTTCTCTTCCCTTCGGACCTTTACATTTTTATTCCTTTTGAACTTACCGTTAGCTTATTGGGTCAGGTCCAATACCTTACTCACTTTTAGGCACACCACTGACTGTATCATTACTCAAACAGCTAATATAATAACTAAGTGATATGCACCAAAAAATTAAAAAGATGTAAAAATTTGGCTTAAATTCTTTACACCATCCTGTGTTTGTTAGTTTGTTTGGCATTTACCCCCCAGTGTTTCTTAAATACATATTTTGCCCCCTTTGACCACTAGTCAACTTTTTAAGATCATATAAAGACATTCATGCCCTTCTATTTTATTTTACATTTAATTTTTACATGTATTTCAACATTTTATATTTTTTTAGCAACAAAATTTATATTTTCCTTTTAAAAAATTAGTGCAATTTATGAAAATTATTATTTTTATTTCATTAAACATCTTTGTTTTTCTTTTCTCTTTAAAATTTTACAATAATAAAATTTTATATACATAGTTTGGTGCTCCCTCCGTCCCACTCAAAGAGTTCACTTTGAAATATGTACAAGTTATAATGGGTTGTGAGGTACAATATCTAAAATAAGTAATTTACCATTATTTTTTTTCACTTATATCATTATTTTAAAAGTAAGGGTTAATTGTGAATCACACATTGTAATATTAATAATGGTATATAATGTAAATAAATTCAAAGTGAACTCTTTAAATGAGAAAAGATTTTTTTTGAAAGTGGACTCTTTGAGTGGGACAGAGGGAGTATTTATTTAATTATTAAATTTTGTATTTAAAATAAAGAAAATATTTTTAAAATGGTAAATGATGAGCAAATTTAAACTTAAAATTTAAAAATATATTATATTAATTTAGTTGAAATTGGTAATGTATTTTCATATTTCTTTCAAAATTTATAGATGATTTTTTTACGTAACATTTGGTTGATACAAATTTTATTTTATTGTTTGTTTGAAACTGTAAAAAACTATAAAATGAAAAATTATTTTTAAACTTTATAATAATATATTGTTGAATTAATTTCTTCTTTTAATTACATACTCTCTTTGTTTTAAAAACAGAGTCATATTTAAAATTACATTTTAAAAGTCATTAAAATTTTCTCACTGTGTTCTAAAATTAAAATTTTCATAATTTATATAATGTATTTTTGACACTTAAGTGAGTGTATTAATATATATTAAAATTTTCCCATCTAGTCAAAATTTTAAAATATTTAAATTCATTGGAATTTTTTAAAATAAATTGTAAAGGAAACTTAAATACAAAACGAACAAAAATAGTGACAAATAGAATAAAATAAATTGTAGCATTGTATATTTTAAGAAAATATAAACTTTACTGTTTAAAAATATAAAATATTTAAATAAATGTAATAATTATGGTAAAATAAAGTGTAAGGGCATAGATGTCTTTATTTTATTTTTAAATGGTTGACTAGTGGTCAAATGGGGGGCAAAAGATGTATTTAAGAAACACAGGGGGCAAATGTCAAACACACCACCAAACACATGGTGGTTTATAGGATTTAAGCCTAAAAATTTTAAACTTAAACTATACTCCTTCTGTCCCACTCAAAGATTTCACTTTCAAGAAAAAATCTTGTCCCATTTAAAGAGTCCACTTTGAATTTATTTATATTATATATTCTTACTAATATAACAATGTGGGGTTCACAATTAACCCTTACCTCACAACTCATTATAAGTTGTACATATTTCAAAGTGGACTCTTTGAGTGGGACGGAGGGAGTAATAAGTTACAAAGATGTATTAGAATCTTTAAACTATCAAAACGAAGAAGAAAGAAAAAAAAGACCTGAACCCATGTCGACTCCTGGGTCAACCCTGGTTCAAGAATTTTGACTAAAGTTAACTTGTTTTTTTGCTAATTCGGTTTTGGTATTAAAACCGGACTGCGGCATCAACCGGCTCCTGATCCGACATGATCGTCAAGAATTTTAGATGCTAGTTCTTACGCTTCAAAGGAGATTAATTTTACTTTAAACTCAAAAAATAAATTGACTATTCTAGTTTTCTTTTTTCCCCTTTAAACTCAATTTATTACATTATTACAAATATTACTTCACAAAAGATGTCTAGTGAAGTTATACAAATATGAGGAGAAGACTTCTCTTCTTTTATATTTTTGTTTTCATTCCAATCTGAAATCAGTGCTCTTTTTAATGTGTTGTTTGATGTATTGATTTTATAGGTGATTTCGTTGCTATGAAGCATATTTATTGTCATGGACTAGAGACACATAAAAGTTGTTCTTTTCTGACACCGGTGAATATATAGGATCATTTGAAAGGATTCACTAGAACATTATCCTAATGATCCATTCTATGATGGGATGGAGCAGACAATTTTTGATTATGTAATTTTTTTTATATTTATAATCAAGAATCGCAATTTCTACCTTATCATAGAAGAGATCATCACGATATAGAGTGTAACAAGAAGTATAATATAGAGGGCAATAGAAGACCCGGAGCCAAAATCTACTTCAAGTATCTATATTACTCTCTTGAGTAGAATAATATAAATACTATCCTCAAGTAGATATATTACTCTCCCTAAGTATATTACTTGAAAAGAGTAGTACTCTATCCAAGATACTTCGAGAAAGTATCCATAATAATCTCTTCAAATATTTAATATTGGTGAATAGTACCCGTGAATACTGTTCACAGGCATTAAAAAAAAACTTTATTCAAGATACTTCAAGAGATTAAGAGAGTATCAATAATACTCTTTTTAAATATCTAATATCAAATAAAAAAAAACTCTATTCAAGATACTTGAAGTGAAGAGAGTATCCATACGGGTATTAGAAAACCAAAAAACTCTATTCAAAATACTTGAAAAGAGTATTCATAATACTCTCTTCAAGTATCTAATATTGGTAAACAGTACCCGTGAGTATTGTTCACGGGTATTTAAAAAAAAAAAAAAACTATTCAAAATACTTGAAGCGAGTATCCGTAATAGTCTCTTCAAATTTTAATATTAGTAAACAATACCCGCAGGTACTATTCACAGTTATTAAAAAAATATTTAAAAAGAGACAACTGTGAGAGATATGCGTCAAGCTTCCATGAAGCCGGTTTATATAAACCGGCTTCATGGAAGTTTTTGCGCACAAAGAAATACTCATTAACGAAAATGAGAGAGATGCCATTAATATAACATAACACTTTAAGTCTTTAATTACTTTAATCCATTCAACTAATTACTTGGAAATTAACAATACAGATTATTATTATTATTCATATGAAAGAAACAACTAGAAAATCACAAGGAATATCATGACTTATTAACAGAAAGATAAAGACAATACTTTATCATTCTGTTGTGTGTCCTGAGATACAATAAATTTCAGGCTTATTTCTTCTCTCTTAGTATATGTGTTTATTGTTTCCCTACGCCAAAGGGTGCCCTTGAAACAACAGAAATTAATTAATAAATCCACAAATTTTCAATTGCTGAGAATTTCTCAGCAGAAAGAAATGATGTAGTTAGCTCCAGTGCAGGTAAAAGTACTGCTTCTATCGTCGTAGGCATAACTATAAGCTTTAGGGCATGCATTTTTGAACACTTGAGAATACGCCGTCGGCTTGCAAATGTTCGGGTCATTGAATGCTCCGGTGCAGCAGTCTTCCGGTCGGTTGAAAGCCAGGCAAGCGCTTTTGCATGCCACCACTGCGCCACCGGCTCCGACTACTTTTAGTTCTTGCGGGCACACTGCGTTCACGTCGGTTTGGCACTTCACCTCGGTGCAATCACCTGATCCGGATGTCGGGGTTATCGAGATTGGAACGTTGAATCCATCCACAAAGCTCACATCATAGGTATCCTTCACGCTGTCCAGTGTGATCTCTACTAAAGATACCGGCGGTTGGCCGCCTGCGCCGTTGCATTGCAGGACGCCTCCGCAGTCGCCGGTGGCGCAGCTTCCCCTGCCGGATTGATCAAAGTTGCAACCACTGCGGCCCCAGAAGCGGCCTGACCACCCTTGAGGTGCGTTCACGCTTGCCTCTGCATTTGGGCTCAACTCTACCCCGCCATTCAGAAGCGAGGGTTTTCCGTCCGAGGTTAAGATTCCGGGCCATATGGTATTAGGGCAATTGTTTTTCAGCGTGAAAACAGTAGCATCTACCCCTGGAAGAAATGCAACAAATTAATTAAGATGAATGCATGATATAATTACTTGGAACAGTGGTGGAACCAAAAATTAAATAAATCTCCAAGTGTTCAATGTATATGAATAACTTTTCTTTGACAATTAAATAAATACATATAATAACTATATCACTGCAATTAATATCTTATTAACAAGGGATGGAGAAGGGTTCTCAGAGAGTCTAGAGACTACCCATCCCTTGCAGTGCTGGAGTCAGAAATTATATTTTAAAATTTTCGTAGTGATCCAACATATGAATAAATTTTTTGTTAATAGATAAATACATTATAAAAAGAAATTTAATAGATAAATATACACTACTAATAAGGGCGTAGGGGGTTGGAGGGTTCTGGGAACCACCCCACCCACCTTTGCCCCCTTGGCTCCGCCCATGATGTAGAAATGATTCTGCCGTAAAAATTAAATTAATGCAATATATATGACATGGTGCGTAATAAGTATACCTAAATAGGAGAAAAGTAGGAAGAAGGACATGAAATGCCACAAGGCCATGATTGTGGCAATTGTTTGCTGATGATTAATATTGCTACAAAAGATATCCTCAAGGAGATCGAAGAATAAGATTTATGAATTGTGTGTGTGTAAGCTGAGAGAAATGGGCAGTGCTATTTATATACGAGGGTACGAGGCTAAAATGGTAATTAAACGACTTCAAAAATTCTTGCTATACGTAGGAATACTTGTCCAATATCCAATTACTTTGAAATGGTCTTTTCTTCTTACCAAATTTTGAAAATAGACTATATATGATTAATTAATGACTATGTGTTGAATTTTCTATCCTCCTAATTCATTGAACAGTCTCCTAAATGAGACGGATGTATTATCCGGGAGCCATCAGGAGACTCTACGTACCTGTACTACTTTATCTTTTTAACCTAATATATTCTACTCTTAAAAGCAATACTCTTTATATTATAAGTACAATTTTTTTTTTTAAATAGACACTATTTCTTTCCTTAAAATCAATATATATTTTTTAAATTTTAAATATGGATTCTTTTTATTTTTATATATCATGCACTACTTTTTTAAGCAAACACACTACTTCCACCTTTAAAATTCCATATTTTCTTTCTTAGAACTGGACACTAATTTTTATGTTATATGCCCTACTTACAAAACAATCACTCTTCGATCCTTGAAATAGATACTTATTATTTATTTTAGAAATATGCAACACTTTTTATTTTACAGATGCTACTTTTTAAACGGGCATTAGCTCTACACTTACCATCAATTTTTATTTTATTTTATTTTGCCGGCATTATTTCTACCCTTGAAATCAGTAAAACGCTTTAAGGAACTGAGCGCTATTTTTTATATTGCAGGCGCAACGGAGCAAGCTAATATTAAAGAGAAATACCATAGTCCCTGCACGAAACTATTCAATCACTCAATAATGGCCTATGCAACTATTTATGTAATCGCATTAGTAATGCATCACAGGCCATTATTCAATGACTAAAGGGTTATGTGTGAAATACAAATAGATATTGGTAAGTAATAACAACAAGAATTGTTGTCCTAGCCGCCTCCTCTTCCTCTCCCTTCTCACAAAAACCTAAAATTCACTATTGAAAAGAGAAACAGTTTTCCTCTCGTTTCTTGTTAGTTAGTTTTCTCCTTATTGGAAGTTTTTCCTTCAATTTATCATTGTTTATTGTGTTTTTCTCCATGTTTATGGTGTTTTCTTTTGTGGCTATGGAGATTTTCTCTGTGACTATAGTGATTTTCTCCTTGACTATGGTGTTTTCTTTTGTGGCTATAGAGATTTTCTCTGTGATTTTCTCCATGTTTATGGTGTTTTCTTTTGTGGCTATGGCTATTTTGTATGAGTTCTTGGTTATGATTCTATTCATGACCATGGTGTATGAAGATTTGGTTGAAATTCAGTATCCTAGAATGTTTCATCAGTAATTAGTGGTAGATCCGTAACCAACGGCATGAGATTTGTTCAGTTTTATATTTTTACTATGTTTAGATTTATATTAGGTATAGATTTACCATTTGGTAGATCAGATATACTGGTGTGGTGGTTCAGATCTAATAATAATCAGATCAAGTATTTTGTAATCAGTTGTATGGACTATTTCTTGATATCGTCAATCACTGTTGGGCCATTTCCAACATTATTAATGAAATTTTTATTTTATTTTCAAAAAAAATAAATGACTAAAGGGTTACGTGAAAGGATTATAGTATGACCCAATATTAAATCCCAACTATTTGTGTATATACTCATTAATTGGTATTGTATATCCCAGTAATTTTGAAATTTAAAGAAGACTCCAATAATTATAACCACCCTCACAGCCAATTGGGCTAGCCATATACAAACAAATAAATAAATAAAAAGGAAGTCTTCTCCTGATATTTGTATAACTTCACTAGACATAATTTTTGTGAAGTAATATTTGTTATAATGTAATATATTGCGTTTAAAGTGAAAAAAAATAGAAGAAGAATAGTCCAATAATTTTTTTCGTTTAAATGAAAATTAATCTCTAGTTTAATTAAAACAAATCATTATCATTTTATTTATTTTTTAAACAACTTTGAAGGACTTCTAGTGAGGTTTTATAGCTTTTACGTACCGGTAGGTACTAGCGGAGCTAGTAAGAAATTCGAATGGGGGCACATATATAATACTAATAGTGTATGTAAGAAATTATCGTTGACATAACTATAAGTTAGCAGAGAAAAGTGAGAAATTTTAAAATTAGATAAATGATAATTTAATTTTTATTGAAATGAATGACATTATGTATATCTATTCATTAAAATAAAAATAAAAAAAGGAATTTGCATTCTGAAAAGAAAAAAAAATTCTAAAAGTTAATTAATGGGAACACAAATGAAAAGTTTTAAATTTTATTGAGATAAATTTTCTTTTGAAAAGTCAATGGAGACTCGTGCCTCCAGAGGTCCCACCCTAATTCCGCCTATGCCGGTAGGATAAACACTTAGTACACATAGGGTATATGCTTGACCTTTTCCACAATACCATATCGTTAATTTTTTTTTCAAAAAAAGGAAAAATAAAAAAAGAAACATGTTAATTTGAAAATTTTCCTTTGAAACGTAAGAGCTAGCATCAAAATTTCTTGACGAGGATGTCGGGTCGTGAGCCGGTTGATTCCTCAGTCCGGTTTTAATACCAGAACCGAATTAGCAAATAACTTTAGTCAAAATTCGGTTGCCCAGGAGTCGACCTGGGTTAAAGTCTTTTTTCTTTCTTCTTATTTTTGATACTTTAAGATTTTAATTCATCTTTGTAATTTATTATATTTCAAAGTTAAAAGTTCACATATTTTTCATGTTTTGGTACTAATAACATATTTATTAATACATCTTCAATGTGATCCGATTTTTTTTCTCTATCTAACCGTGTTAACCTAGTGACCCATTAACCTTAAGCCTAATCGATTCGTGTTCTAGAAACATCGACCGTAATATTATAAACATGAACAAATTAAAATAGCTGTAACATACAATTTCAAGGAAGGGTAAAAGAAGTTGAAAATTACTTGTTCAGTGGTCTACCACTGAAATGTCATCTGTCTACCAAGGAAAATTAATCAAATGACATTATTCATTATTTATAAATTTTGAAGATATATATAAAACACATTTTAAAGCACGTTTTTATTACCAAATAATATTATTATTTTCTTCATGAGATTGATTGCACTAAAAATAAATGTACAAAATCTAGGTTTTTCTCTTTTTTATTTTCAAAATCTTGGAATTTGGACTTAGTCACCTATAATTTCCTTCAATTTCTAGGTTTATTTTTTCTCGAGGATTAAGTTATTTAGAGAGTTCTTAATTACGTGGCTGTCGGGTAAGGAAAAAATTCGGCATGCAGAGTTGCAATTCTACCACATGCGCATTACGTTTTCCACACGTACTTATTATTCAAAACATGCATTTTGATAATATTTCCTTTCAAACGTAGTCATGATATCTAAAATTCTTAGGGGTAAAGTACCAAAATTCCCTTAGAAGATTATTCAAACTACCAAACGAACGGTGTAATTTGATAAAATTTGATGATTAATAAACACTTGTCCATGGGCATGAGGTTAGCTGGTCAGTTTTTTTGATCAAATTATGGGATTCATTTGATAATTTGGACTAATCTCAGAGTGTTTTAGTAATTTCTAGCCATAATTTCGTTGCTTTTATTTTTTTATGTCAACTTACCAACAGTTTGTTCACCGATTCAATTTAATAATTCAATGAAGCTACAGGATTTGTTCATAATTTAGAAAAACTTTTAGATGATTTTTGATAATTTATCCAAATTCTCAATAAGAGATTGATGTTGAACTTTCTCAAAATTCTCACTTGTAATGCACATTGTTGATTCCTCGATAAAGACGATCTCGTTGAAGTCGGTCCTCCACCGGCTGACGTCGTCTTTCACTTGCTTTTGGAATCAGTTCCCCTGAGCAACTCCAACGATCAAGTTAGAGAAAAAAATATTTGAAGTATCTCTGTCTTTAAGCAAGAGTTCAATACCTTTCAAATGAGGAAAATGTTGAGTACTTATTGTGGGAATGGGGGTGAGTGGCTAAAATTGTCCAGTCAAGGTGTCACATTTACCTCGCACCACGTGTCAATGATGCCACATGTTGAGCATCTGTGAATCTGGACTCGTTACACTTGTCAATGATGTCACATGTTGAGCATCTGTGAATCTGGACTCGTTACACTTGTCAATGATGCCACATGTTGAGCATCTGTGAATCTGGGCTGCAGGTTGGCACCGACAAATGTCGGCTTACGGGGTCAGCTTTACCTCACCTCATCCTTGATCCCATATCCAACACCAGGTCGGCCCCCAGGTCGTCCACTGCTGAGGTCGGCCCTCAAGTCGTCCACTAACGAGGTCAGCCCCCAGGTTGTCAATTGATGAGATCAGCACCCAGGTCGGCTACTGACGAGGTTGGAACCCAGGTCACCTCTGCATTAATCTAGTATCCAACAATAGCCCCCAAAGTAATGGAGTTGAAGTCGAAGATGAAGTCCATTACTTTTCAGGAGCATGTAGCCCCCAATTAGCACAACTTTCACTGAGTCATCCGTAGTAAAGTTGCAATTGCATTTATTGGTGGAAAGTGAAGGCCTGCCAGGATCATACTCTCAAAGTTGTGTGCTCACAGTAGAGTGGGATAATTTACCATTCTTGAAGTGGGAAAGTCTGCTGCCAAATCTCCAAATTGATATTGTCCTCTATCGTTATTGTAGTGAAAAAGTCTGACCTCGCCAGAGGTATCGCTGGACTAATTTTGTCATTATTTGACCTTAACTTTCAAAAAGAATGCTTCTCTATTCTTGGATTGGAAACCCAAGACGTGGAAAGTATCAAAGTTGAAAACTGCAGCTATTCTTTTCAGTGATGATTTCTTTAGGTCAGAATATATGGACAAAGAATACTAAGAAACCGCTGAAGAAGATATGGATGAACCAAATTTAACGACAATATCAGTGTCACCAACCTTAGAGACTCCGTGACGACAGACTTAAGGGGTTTTAGCACATTTAACGATGATGTCAGCGTCAGCGACCTTGGCGAAATCAGACCAAGGGGTTTTATGTTTATCAACGATGTCAGCGTCACCGACCTTGGCGAAATCAGGCCAAGGGGTTTTATTTTTAACGACGATGTCGGCGTCAGCGACCTTGGCAAAATCAAACCAAGGGGTTTTATGTTTAACGACGATGTCGTCGTCAGCGACCTTGGTGAGAAGCGAACCAAGGGGTTTAAAATTGTTATAAGTTCATTACTATAAACAACCATACATGTTTTATGGGCAAATACGCATGTTATTTCATAGAAAGACATATACTTATTATGCTGAGCAAAGATACATGCTTTCTGATACAACGTCAAAATCCTATAAACTGTATATAACAATTCAAGGAATAAAGAAAGCAGTACAATTTACGTCACAAAAGACACACCTTCCCACATTGAAGGATAAAATTTGCTAAGATTGCTAGCGTTCCAGCTATTAGGCAATAATCTCCTATCCATATGTGCAAGCTTGTAACCCCCTGTTGGTCGAGCTTCAACCACATAGTATGGTCCTTCCCAGTTGGGACTTAACTTTCCTCCAGATATCGCCCTGCTGAACTCATTCCGTCTAAACACAAGATCACCGAGTACAAACCCCCGAGGCCGTACTTTGGCATTATAATATCTTCTGACCGCATTCTTCTGCTCAGCCTGTCTGAGATTAGCTGCCATTCTAGCCTCTTCTACTTCATCCAAGGCCAAGTTCATTCGCTCGAAGTTGTCTTCTTCCGTGAAATATGTAACCCGTGATGATGGAAAAGCCATTTCTGGCGAGATGACCACCTCCACTCCGTATACAAGGCTGTATGGAGTACGTCCAGTTGCTTTAGTCGGGGTAGTTCTGCATGACCATACAACTGAGGGGAGTTCGTCTACCCATAAAGAGCATCGAGCTCCAATTCTTGTTTTCAACCCATGCAAGACTATCTTATTTGCCTCTTCAACCTGACCACTTGCCCTTGGATTTCCCACCAAATTTTTCCTTGATTGGATTGCATTAACACATATCTTTAAGAATTCAGGGCTGTTGAATTGAGCCCCATTATCAGAAATAATACTATGGGTGATCCCGAAACGACAGATAATCTGCTTCCACACAAATCGAGCCACTGAACCCCCCGTTATCTCCACCAATGGTTCAACCTCTATCCACTTCGTAAAATAGTCAATTGCTACTACCAAGAACCTTTCTCCACCATCAGCTTTTGGAAATGGCTGTCAATTCCCCAAGTAGCAAACTGCCATGGACTTATGATCTCTGTCACCTCAGCAGGCGAGAGTCTCACCACAGGAGCGTTCGCCTGACACTTTTTGTAACTCCTTATGATTTGTTTTGAATCTTTGAACATAGTCGGCCAGTAAAGTCCCGCAATCATAGCTCGCTTTTCCAGGTTATGATAGCCGACATGACTCCCACATCGTCCTTGGTGTACTTCGGCTAAAATTTACTTCGGCTAAAATTTTCTCTGCCTCATCTTGACCTACGCACCTAAGAAGAGGCACCAAATAAGATTTTCGATATAACACACCATTTATCAATTCATACCTCAATGCTTGATTTTTGATCTTCATTGCTTCAGCTCGTCCAGGTGGAAGTACACCATTTTCCAAAAACTCCAAAATTTGAGTTCACCAATCTTCTGAAGACAAACCAGCTGGAAACACCTCATTCTTTTCTGTGCTTCGAACAACAACTTGTTCCACCAGCACCGATTTGGTCAAGTGTGAATAAACAGAAGAGGCAAGTGTAGACAAAACATCTGCGTTGACGTTTTGACTTCGGGGAACATGCACTATTTCCACCTAAGCAATCTTCTTCATAACTTGCCTGGTCTTTTCCAAATACTTCTTTATGACCGAGTCTCTAGCTTCAAACTCTCCCTTAATTTGATTTACAATCAACTGTGAATCACTGCACACTTTTAAATTCCTTCACTCACATGCTCGTAGCCAACTCCAATCCCACAATCGAAGCTTCGTACTGAGCCTCATTATTAGAGGCAGGAAATTCGAACCTTAAAGCGTACGTATATTGTTCTCCTTGCGAATCTGTTAACATAATTCCCACTCCAGCCCCTTATTTACTAGAAGCTCCATCCACAAAGAGCATTACCTCTGACGTGGACCTCATCATGAGGAAAGGAGTCCGACATCAGCCTTTCCGCTAAAACATCTGCTAAAGTTTGACCTTTGACAGAGCGCCGTGGATCGTAATCAATTCCATACTCGTTGAGCTCCACCGCCCACTTGGTTATCCGTCCTAATGCTTCTGCGTGCTCTATAATCTGCTTCAAGGTTGAATCAGTAAGGACTGAAATGGGATGAGCCTCGAAATACGGACGTAACCGCCTAGATGCAGTCACTAACGCAAGAGCCAACTTCTCAATCGCGGTATAATTACGCTACGAAGACTGTAACACCCTGCTCACAAAATAAATCGGCTTCTGTACCTTTTCTCTTTCAACTAAAGCCAGGGCACTGACCACTAATGGGGTAAAAGCCAAGTACACATAAATTCTCTCTGCCGGCAGGGGCATCGTCAATCTGGGTAGATCGGCCAAGTAAGCCTTCAGTTCGTTAAAGGTCTTCTGACATTCTTCAATCCACTGGAACTTATCTGCTTTTTTCAATATCTTAAAAAATGGCAACGACTTTTCAGTAGCTTTAGACAAAAACATGTTTAGTGCAGTCACTCGACCAGTCAACAGTTGAACATCCTTTACGGACGTCGGCGGATGCATTTCCATCACTGCTCGCACCTTCTCGGGTTGTGGAGCGATACCTGTCTCAGACACGATATATCCCAAAAATTTTCCTAAAGAAGCCCCAAACACACACTTCTTTGGATTAAGCCTCAACCGATATTTCCTCAAAACCAACAAAACCTCTCTGATGTCGGCCAAGAATCTGAGTTGTCTTTACTTTTGACCAACATATCATCAATATAAGCTTCCATGTTCCTACCCAGTTGCTCTTTAAAAATCTTATTCACCAATGTCTGGTATGTGGCACCTGCATTCTTCAACCCAAATGGCATTGTGATATAACAATATGTTCCCTTATTGGTGATAAATGAAGTTTTCTCTTCATCCTCTGGCTCCATGAAAATTTGATGGTATCCCTTGTATGCATCCAGGAAACATAAAAAACGAAACCCAACTATCGAGTCCACCAAGATATCTATCTAGGAACGGGAAAAAAAAATCTTTGGGGCACACCTTATTCAAATCCTTAAAATCCATGCACAACCTCCATGAATTATCCGGTTTCTTCACCATCACCGGATTTGATAACCAAATCGGATATTCTACTTCTCTGATCAATCTAGTCCCCAATAGTTTGTCCACCTCGGCATCCATCGCAGTAGCCCTATCAGGAGCATAACTTCTTTTCTTCTGCCTAACCAACATCACCTCTGGACTAACATTCAAATGATGAACGACAACATCACAGGAGATTCCAGGCATGTTATCTGCGGACCAGGCAAACACATCCACAAATTCTGTTAACAATTTCAACAATTCCATCTCCAATTGCGGTGGAAGATCGTGTCCAACCTTCACCGCTTTCAACTTAGCTATCTGGAATTCTTTGGCAAGAGCTCCAACTTCGAATACTGGCGCCGATTCC
Organism: Leptodermis oblonga; assembly: GCA_016801395.1. Taxonomy (NCBI): domain Eukaryota; kingdom Viridiplantae; phylum Streptophyta; class Magnoliopsida; order Gentianales; family Rubiaceae; genus Leptodermis; species Leptodermis oblonga. The sequence goes on from CM028755.1 coordinate 32,383,533, forward strand.
CCCACTAGAGGCTCCAAATCTGCAACTGTGCAAACTTGAGGAGCAGACTCGATATACTTCAATGACGCCATGTAACATTCCCATGCCTGAATCACGTTGCTGCGGAGCTCGGCCACCCCGGATGTAGTAGGCAGCTTGACCATCCGGTGCACAGTTGAGCAAACAGCTTGAAATTGATTCACCCTTGGCCTTCCAAGAAATACATTATACGACATGGTTCATTAATCACCATGAACTCCAGTGTTTCTGTTTGGGACTTGTATCCCATCTTGTAATGTTACTGGCAATCAAATTTTTCCTACCGGATACACTGTTTTATCGCTGAAACTGACCAGGTGAGTGCATACAAGTTCTAAAGATTCCTTCTTCAGCTTGCATCCTTCAAAGACCTCTATCGCCAGAATATTTACCGAGCTCTCAGTATCAACCAAGATTCTTAGCACACGGTAACTCAAAATAATGGCTTCTATGACCACCGAATCATCCATGTCGCCATACAACGGGAGATCCACATCTCCAAACTCGATTGGCAGTGCCGCCGGCAGACTTTTTCTCTTTCGGATGAGACCATGACCATCTCTCATGCAACGCCTCCACTGGTTCAAAGAATCGCCATAAGATAGACCACCGGTAATAACATGAATAGTTCCCGAAATGACCAACTCTTTATCAATGTATTCTTTCTTTGGATCAACCGCCGCTGTCAATGGGGCCAGACCGGGCCTCTGGGGCTGATAAAGCCGACTTCTTCGCTCCCATCTCCCGGTTTCTCGGCCCTCCTGAGGCTTTCGACTTACTCCCTGAGAGTTGAATGATCTCCGATTTCCAATCTGTCCATCACCCGATGTTAAGCGTTTCACCCCCCTGTAATCCTCCGTGTTGTGTCCAGCCGACTTGTGGTGAACACACTATTTTCCTGAACTGAGAGTAAAGCGTTGTTGTGGAGATTGATTTGGTACTTGTGCAGAGTCAGCTACGAAGCCAGGACGTCGGCCATCCTTCCTATTCCGATGTGGACGAGGTGAAACATAATTTTTTCCAGGAAATCCCTCCATCATTCAATTCCCTTTCCAACCCTCTTGCACCTGCATCCTTTTAAAGCTTTCTCATTTATTATTGCGATCCTGGATCCTCATTTGCTCAAATTCTCTTTCCTTCTTTATCATTTGTGTCTCATCAAGCCGAATGTGCCGATTGGCAATTCTCATCAACTCCGTAAAAGATGATGGCGTGGCAGTAGATCCTTCCGTACTCATACCTCCAACCCTGAGGCCGTTAATAAAAGTAGTCATCATCAAAGAAACTGACTTATTCATCACTCCCACTGACTCTCGATTGAACTGAGTAACATAATCTGCCAAAGGTTCACCTCTTTCTTGAAATAAATTCATCAGATGAGACGGCCCTTTTTCTACGAACTGGGTACCTGTGAAATTAGCAAGGAACATGCGAGCAAACTGATCCCATGAGCTAATTGAATTAGAAGGCAGAATAGTGTACCAATACCTTGCAGCACCGGAAAACGTCAATGGAAATGCCATGCATTTGTTAGCCTCCTAAAAACTCCAGACCCTCATGCATGAACAACAGTGAGATAAATGAGCTTGTGGGTCACTATATCCGTCAAATTGCTCCATATTTTGCCATCCTCGATAATTTGAGGGAAACGCCTCTGTTTCGATCTCAGGCAGGAATGGAGTTTCCGGCACATCCTCCTAATAGTTAGCTCCTGGTGGCAATTCATACTGTAGTGGCATCATCAAGTATGACCATTGAGGTTGTCGATTTGACCTTCCCTGATAACATAGTCATGCGGCGAAGGTAGATGACCGTCGCGATCCGACGTGATTTCAATAGGGGAGACTTGGCTGGCTTCCTTCCTCCCAAGTAATCCTTGTCGGGCATCTTTCTGTGCCGGCGATTGCATTTGAACAACCTCTGAATTTTCCACAGCTTTACCTTTGCGAGCTCTCTCTTCTGCCGCCTTTTCTTGACATTCCTTATGAATTTGACTATAATCCTCCAAATTTGCCAGAACATCATCCACTATTTTCTGCTGCTGCTCGCTTAATGGAGCCCTGGGCACCACAGGTACAGGAGTTCCTTCTTGTTCCATGAATTTTTGTGGGGTTCGGGCCCCATGGTGGGCGCAAATTGTTGAATCCTCGATAAAGAAGATCTCGTTGATGTCGGTCCTCTACCAGCCAACGTCGTCTTCCACCTGCTTTTGGCATAAGTTCCCCTGTGCAACTCCGACAATCAAGTTTGAGAGAGAAATATTTGAAGTATCCCTGTCTTTAAGCGAGAGTTCAATACCTTTCAAATGAAGAAAATGTTGAGTACTTATCGTGTGAACGGGGGTGAGTGGCTACAGTTGTCCAGTCAAGGTGTCATATTTAACTTGTATCACGTGTCGATGATGCCACCCATTGAGCATCTATCAATCTGAACTCGTAACACGTGTCAATGATGCCACCTATTGAGCATCTGTGAATTTGGGCTGTAGGTCGGCACAGACAGATGTCGGCTTGACTTCACCCCGTCTGTGGAGGACGGGGTCAGCTTTACCTCACCTAGTCCTTGATCCCATATCCAACACCAGGTCGGCTCCCAGGTCGTCCACTGCAGAGGTCGGTCCCCAGGTCGTCTACTGACGAGGTTGGCCTCAGGTCGTCCACTGATGAGGTCGGCACACAGGTTGTTAACTGATGAGATCGGCACCCAACTCGTCTACTGACGAGGTCGGAATCCAGGTCACCTCTGCATTAATCTAGTATCCAACACACATGACACCCCCAAGAGCTCAAGTACGCTATAAATACTTGCTTATACTAAGGTCGGGACTTGGGAAAAAATTTCCCATCCTTCGCCTTGACTAAGTGAGCTATGGGTAATTTTTTGGGAGCAAAAAACATTATTTTTCGGACGAAATGGAGCGCTGCCCTTCAACTTAGTATTGGTTGCCCTCATTTTTTGAAAGGCTGCCCTTTCTGTTACTACTGATTGCCCTCCACCACAATTTTTCATCAAAATTAACTCTAAAATATATTTTATTTAAGCTTGGGATTGGGAAAAAATTTCCCATCCTTCGCCTTGATTAATTGAACTATTAGTAATTTTTCGGGACCGAGAAACATATTTTTCGGACGCAATTGAGCGCTGCCCTTCACTTAATACTGGTTGCCCTCATTTTTTCAAAAGCTGCCCTTTCTGTTAATACTGATTGCCCTCCACCCACTTTATTCATCAAAATAAACTCTAAAATATTTTGTATTTAAGTTCGGGACTTGGGAAAAAATTTTCCACCCGTCGCCTTGACTAAGTGAGCTATGGGTAATTTTTCGGGAGCGAGAAACATATTTTTCGGACGCAATTGAGCGCTGCCCTTCCACTTAGTACTGGTTGCCCTCATTTTTTCAAAGGCTACCCTTTCTGTTAATACTGATTGCCCTCCACCCAATTGTTTCATCAAAATTAACCCTAAAATATTTTTTATTCAAGCTCGGGACTTGGGAAAAAATTTCCCATCCTTCACCTTAACTAAGTGAGCTATGGGTAACTTTTTGGGAGTGGGAAAAATATTTTTCAGGCGAAATTGAGAGCTGCATTTCCACTTAATACTTGTTGCCCTCATTTTTTTAAATGTTGCCCTTTCTGTTAATACTGATTGCCCTCCACCCAATTGTTTCATCAAAATTAACCCTAAAATATTTTTTATTCAAGCTCGGGACTTGGAAAAAAATTTTCCATCCTTTGCCTTGACTAAGTGAGCTATGGGAAATTTTTCGAAAGCGAGAAAATTATTTTCCTGATGAAATTGAGCGCCACCCTTCAACTTCATGCTGGTTGCCCTCATTTTTTCAAATGCTGCCCTTTCTGTCAATACTGATTGCCCTCCACCACAATTTTTCATCAAAATTAACTCTAAAATACTTTTTATTTAAGCTTGGGACTTGGGAAAAAATTTCCCATCCTTTGCCTTGATTAATTGGACTATGGGTAATTTTCTGGGAGCGAGAAACATATTTTTCGAATGCAATTGAGCGGTGCCATTCAACTTAATACTGGTTGCCCTCATTTTTTCAAATGTTGCTATTTCTGTTAATACTGATTGCCCTCCACCCTATTTTTTCATTAAAATGAACTCTAAAAGATTTTGTATTTAAGTTCGGGACTTGGGAAAAAATTTCCCATCCTTCGTCTTAACTAAGTGAGCTATGGGTAACTTTTTGGAAGCGGGAAAAATATTTTTCAGGCGAAATTGAGCGCTGTCTTTCCACTTAATACTGGTTGCCCTCATTTTTTCAAAGGTTGCCCTTTCTGTTAATACTGATTGCCCTCCACAACAAGTTTTCATAAAAATAAACTCAAAAATATTTTTATTTAAGCTCTGGACTTGGGAAAAAATTTCCCATGCTTTGCCTTAATTAACTGAAATATGAGTAATTTTTCGGAAGCGAGAAACATATTTTTCGGAAGCAATTGAGGGCTGCCCTTCTACTTAATACTAGTTGCCCTCATTTTTTCAAAGGCTGCCCTTCCTGTTAATACTGACTGCCCTCCACCCCAATTTTTCATCAATATAAACTCTAAAATATTTTTTATTTAAGCTCAGTACTTGGGAAAAAAATTTCCCATCCTTCGACTTTAACGAAACTATGGGTAATTTTTTGGGAGCGAGAAACATATTTTTCGAACGCAATTAAGCGGTGCCCTTTCACTTAATACTGGTTGCCCTTATTTTTTAAAAAGCTGCCCTTTCTGTTAATACTGATTGCCCTCCACCCAATTTTTTTCATCAAAATGAACTCTAAAATATTTAGAATTTAAGTTTGGGGGTTGGGAAAAAATTTCTCATCCGTCGCCTTTGACTAAGTGAGCTATGGGTAATTTTTCGGGAGCAAGAAAAATATTTTTCGGACGAAATTGAGCGCTGCCCTTCCACTTAAGACTGGTTGCCCTCATTTTTTCAAATGTTGTCCTTTCTATTAATACTGATTGCCCTCCACCCTAAATTTTCATCAAAATAAGCTCTAAAATATTTTTTATTTCAGTTGGGGGTTGGGAAAAAAATTTCCTTCTCCTTAATTAAGTGAACAATGGGTAATTTTTCAGGATGCGATAAAATATTTTGGCTTAATACGGATTGCCCTCATTTTTCTTTTTTTCTTTTTTTCAAATAATGCCCTTTCAATTACTATTGATTGCCTTGTACACCAATTTTTCATCAAAATGAAATTGAAAATAATTTTTATTTCAATTCGAGACTTGGGAAAAAAATTTTCTATTCTTCACCTTGATTAAGTGAACTATGGATAATATTCCGGGAGAGAGAAAAATATTTTTCGTACGAAATTGAACGTTGCCCTTCCACTTAATACAGATTGTCGTCATTTTTTCCAAAGCCTACCCTTTTTCTTAATACTGATTGCCCTCCACCCTAATTTTTCATCAAAATGAACTCTAATTATCTTTTATTTCAATCGGGGGTTGGGAAAAAAACTTCCCATCCTTTGCCTTGATTAAGTGAACTATGGGTAATTTTTCGGGAGCAAGAAAAATATTTTTTTGGATCAAATTGAAAGTTGTCTTCCCAATTACAAAGGCTGCACTTTTTACCCATACTTCTCTTGCACAATATTATTATTTCGAAATTGAGTATAACGAGTAAAGCGCACAGCTTTTTCATCCAACAACCAAATACATCTTCCTTCAAGGTCTGAACTATTCACAAACATATAAGCATCAAGAATTTGCTAATAAGTAAGATAAGTAATAGAAAATCCTTAAAAGAACAGTATCCTAAATTTCAATTGGATTATCTTGATTTTTTCCGTTCTTGACTCATTAAAAACAAAACACAAAAATATCATGAGAAGACAAATTACACTATTTCTGAATAACACCAGGAACTTGGCTTCTTTTGGGCATTTTATCAAACACTTCATTCGCACCAGAGTTGAAGAACTCAATAACTCTAGAATCAACCAAACAAATTCCTCAATTTTCTGTGAAATTTAATCAAAATAGGTACTACTCCACAGTTAATTCGTATAATCAATTCCTATACCAATTATTGCAGGCAGTAATATACGCACAAGGTGAAATTCCACTTCTTTTCCTGATTTTAAAACTTGGCAGTGAGGGAGAATGAGAGCAGAATCACATTATAGATAATCTTCCAATACACAATCACCAATATCAAAGCAAGAAATTAAATAAACGAGTTCGTGCTTACCTTGTAAGCTCCGCCTCTAACTCACTTCGACACCCTCACTTTCTTCCTTTCATCCGGCTGCCGAACAAACCAAACAAAAGCTTTGTTTAAGGGAATTGTTATGTGGGTGGAAGTTACTCACTTTGCATGAGCAATGGAGGAAACACAGGAAAAAAATGGCTCTTTGTTTGGGGGTGATCGGTGATTTTTTGAGCAAAGGGGGTAAGCAGGAGCAATGGAGGAAACAGGAAAAAAATAAATAAATAAACCCTCTCGTGAGTCATCTATGAAACTTACCGGGAAGGGAGGAAGAAGTAACAGGTCATTCTAAGTTTTACATTATTTTTTTAAGAGTTTCCATCATATTTTTATTAGTGGATTAGATTTAACGATTGTGATTAATTTAATTACACTTTCAATTAATTTAGTTAATTGGACTATAGAGGCTCCCCATAATTTATATCATAAAAATAAAAATTGCAAAATGAATCTTATGAAACGTAAAATTTATAAGACAAACTATGTGAAGATGGAGTCATGTTAACATAGTTTGTATTATATTTTAAGATATTTCTTAAATTCTTAAAGTTTAAATAGATATTTTGTAATTTTGCGAATGAACAGAGTTAGTTTTGTAATTATACTTAAACTTGAGGAGGCAAATATAATTAAGCCTAAGATATTTTGTGATTTCCAATTCTGAGTAGGCAATCGTCTTGTTCTCCACTATTGACCAATTCACTAAAATCCCCATCTTTGGTAGTTTTCAGGAACCGTCGGTTAAGCCACCAATCCGACCTCTGGCCCCAATTGAAGGACGCGGCCTTTTTCCTTTCTTGACCTTTTGCTGCCCCTTTTGTATTTTTTTATTTTTCCCTGTCTAAACAAAAAGATTATTTTTTTAAGAGTAATGATATACTCAGTAACAAATCATAACAACTTTTTAATATCAACTTTTTCTAAACTTATTTTGTGCCCATAGTTATGTGTAGAGTGAATGTCAAATTTAATGCTCATACTTTTGTGATACTTGTCAGTTTGAGAGTGTCACTTCTTAACTAAAAAGTGTGTGCTAATGCATCTATCTCAAATTAAGTATCATTATAGTATATTCCACATAAATCAGGAAAGTAATAAAATTAGAATTATAACCTTGTGTTGGTTTGACAAAATAATAAATACACAATGTTCCAATATTTCATAATTAAAATTAATGTAGTAGTTGCATTGAAAATGTGATTTTTTAAGAAGATAATAAACAAGAACAATTTTATAATTTTCGAAAATAAATGTTAAGCGCCATATATTTTAGAATTAAAGCGACACTTATTTGATTTGAAACAGTTCTAGCATTATTTATATTTTCTAAATAGCAAATGAGTGAAGTTGTATTCTCTAGTTCTGTGTACATTTTGTGGTTGGCACCAAAATACTGCATTAAGTAAAGAAATGCAGCCCCCACCAACACCCCCCCCCCCCCCCCCCCCCCCCCCCGGCAACATATATATATATGTATATATATATATAGATAAAAATAAATAAATGAATACTATGCCAAGTGAGATTTAATCAATGACTACATGTGAGGGGGTTGTACTCTTTTGCACTTTGATTATTACAATTTGCAGAAAATGAAGAAGTTTTCTTGTATGACAACTCAATTAATTAAGATTTTCTTTGGAGTCAAATTTGTGGGGTTCTAATTGATACTAATTTGATAGGGGACCTTGTTGTTTCACACCTCATGAATGACTTTCTTTCCAATCAAAAGCTATACGTACTAGTTGCATTAATTAATTAGCATCAAACAATTAGTGTTGCAAATTTGAAATTAAAAGCTATTGTACATGGAATTGTATATTGGCAATTACATCATAGGAAGCACGTGTTTCAACTGGTCATAAACAAAGGGATGAAATACAGGGATTAAGAGATGTGCAAAGTAAAAATTTTGTTTGCTCAATTTTATTCATTTATCCTTCATTTTCTTTTTAAAAAAATTAAATGTACTTGATTTGTTATATTTTGTAAAATAATCATTCTATTCTCGCAGATATTGACCCTTATGAGCTCGCAGTTGGAGATTACTCATGTCTGTTGGGAAGCTAACTCAGTAGCATGGATTTGAGATGGAAACTAGCATGAACCAGCATGGTGCCTTGAATCTTCCTAGTACGATTAAAGGTTTAGCCATTTGTGAGAAAAAAGATTTTTCAATCCTTTGAAAGTTGCAGGAGAGTGTGATCGAATAGGCATTTGGCTAAAACGACACAATAAGAAGTTACGACTTATAAGTTGTAACTTTTGAGAACTAATTGTATGCAATTTTTGCTTGAACAATCATAACTGAAACAAGTTGATAACCTTCCATAACATCAGAAAGGATGCCATGAACTCTATAAAAGGGTCATCTTGGGGCTTGGATGCTGCAGAATTTACATTAACAAAGAAAATCTCTGATCTCTTGTCTTAGGGGATTGAGGAACTTAGTGCAAGAGTTCACTCTTTCAACTTCATCTTATCCCAAAGAAAATTCGTCTTGAGCACTATTGCACATTATAGTTGACGAATTAAGCCTTAAGGAAAGTGTCTTGTATGCGATTTGAAGTCAAATATATAAACTCATATGCAGCCCTCGTATTCTTTCTCTTCTTTTTATTCCGCAGTCTTAAGGCTTAATTAGTCACTTAAGATGGTTGGGTTCTTTGCAATATTTGGCTTCCAATCTTGTCAAAGTTGAGCTCTTCAATGGAGGAATCTTTGGTCGTTGGAAGAAGATGGTTATTTCCTACTAATGGCTCTCAAAGTGGTATATGCACTTTCGACTCCAAAGCCTACAACAAGTGATGATGAAAAGTCTTCGATTGACTTTTGCAACAAGAAAATATGGGATACAAATGACGAAAGTTGCATAAGACACAAGGAAAGGTACATAAGTGAAACTTAACAAGTAAGAAATTTCTTGTCTCTAGTGTTTTCTAATGCAAAATGGTTGATGGTAAATCTGCCATGGGATAATGGACTGAAAAATAATTTGTTCAATCATTTCAACAAACATAGCACAAAAGTTAATGAGTCTACATAATATGATCTTCGATTGACAAAATCCAATTTTAAAAGGGATCGATCTCAAACATAGAAATGATGAGATTTCCCTTGAGACCCAATGAAGAAAATGCTTCCATTAATTGCAAAATGAAGGGCACTACAAGTATACTTGCATGCTTCTAAATAAGAAGTACGACAATTCTTCCAATGGTAATGAAAGTAAAGGTCTTGTGGCAATGGTTTCTGAATTGAAAATCATTGACGAAGACTTTACTTGATGGATTGATGCTGTTCAACCATGTGTGCATGAATGTTTCATTCATAATGGCATTGGATCATCAACTTCAATGTCATACATAAGAAAATTAGTAGTATTATTTGTTTGAGGTTTCCCCAATTTTATCGCATGTTAAACTTTGACATGTTAATTACATGAAAGTTTATTCGATGATTAAATTTGACTTGTTTTCTTTAAAATGGATATGTTTCAGGATGGTGAGTAGTACAATAGAGGATTTTTCTGAATCCAATGTATGAAACATGACATGGAGTGAAGTTGTTTTTAACAATTTATTACATGTCTTTTATTCAACTATATCTTTTGAGTTTTTGTACAAAAGAAACCAAACCTTAATCATTTAATTAATCATTTAAGAGCTTGGTTATAGAACCGTTGCAAAGGTTATTGAAACCAATGAAAATGAATTTGGGTAAAAGAGGTGTTGGGTGCATTTTCTTAAGATATGCACAAAATAGCAAGGTCTATAAATTTATAAGTATAGAGCCTAATGATTCTATCATAGAATCAAGAGTTGCTATTTTGATAAAGAAAAAATTTGACTCAGTACCTAAATGGAATGAAAAATGGCTTGAAGAAAAATGAGACAATAATTGGAAAATACCAATTATTGGACTCGGCATATATAGCATGGTAAGGCATTTGATCATCAATGGTATGATAACTATTGATTCGGTAAGATCAAAGAAAATTTTGCTGATCCTTTAATAAAAAGGACACTTACAAGAGATTTGGTGTTAGCAACATCAAAAGGCATGGGATTGAAGTCCAATTACTAAAATCACTCACTAGTTTTGAATTCAATGAGTCAAAGCATATTGGCTAAGTGATATGAACACTACAAAATGATCCCAATTAATGGTGGTAGTGTTGGATTTTCCGCTAGTTAAAAGAAGGTTGAACGTTGAGTTCTTATGAAATCTCGAATAATGCTACTAATAGCGGGGGCATTGAGAGTTTGCCTATATGAGTATGGAATTTATGGCATTCACTCAGGTTTTGGACTTAACCTTGGAAATACTCATGAGAGGATATTGATACAAAACCAAATGTATCATACAAATGGCAATTGAGATACAGTGTGAAATTGTGTGTGAGAGTTTACGTGGCTTGTTTAATAGTCATTTGGTTCAAAACTTGTCTACCAATTGATATCAATAAGTTATAAATAACTTTCACTAAGATAATGGTCAATCAAAAGACACTATTATTGATGCACAATTTATCAGTGATTTTCAGTGATCCAAGAATACTTTTCAAGTATTGAAAAATGGCAGGGGATTGTGAGAACAAGGATTTTTCAATCCTTTAGAAAGTTGCAGGAGAGTATGATCCAATAGGCATTTGGCTGAAACGACACAACAAGAAGTTATAACTTATAAGTTGCAACTTTTGATAACTAATTGGATGTAACTTTTGCTTGAACAATCATAACTCAAACAAGTTGATAACTTTTCATAACGTTGGAAAAGATGTCATGAACTCTATAAAAGGGTTATCTTGGGGTTTGGATGCTGCAGAATTCAGATTAACAAGAATTAGAAAATCTCCGCTCTCTGTTCTCGTGTCTTAGGGGACTGAGGAACTTAGTGCAACAGTTCACTCTTCAACTTCTTATCCCAAAGGAATTTCATCTTGAATACTATTGCACATTATAGTGGACGAATTAAGTCTTAAGGAAAATGTCTTGTACACAATTTGAAGTCAAATATATAAACTTATATGCAGCCATCTTGTTCTTTCTCTTCTTTTACACCATTTTGGATAGTCGGTTTGTTCCGAACTTCCGGATAATAAAAATCTAATCTTATATTTTTTTGTCTGCTTTTTAAGAGGTCATGTCATTATGCTCCTCATCTTTGCAACCAAATTTTTTCCTATTAATAAAGGGTCTACAAACTCCCCAACACTGCTTTTCACAACAACAAAAAATAAAATAAAAATACTTATTCTATTCTATTTACCGGTTGTAATATAATTTTCTAGTTAAAATGTGTTTTTGTGAAATAAAAAAGTGTTTCTGGATGAGTGTAAATCAAGAAGTGGGGGAAGGTATATAGAAAAGAACTCCAGATAAATCTGTGCTACCTTTTCTATCCGTCAAATTTTTACTTATGTGCCTCACATGTTCATTTCCAGTAAATAATAACAATAATGAAATAAAAAATATAATCGGTTAAGAAGAAATATACCAAAATGTACATTGTCAAAAGTGAGGAACGAAATATATTATATTACAAATTTTGAATGACAAAATATATGTTTTAAGAAATTAGGGACAAAACAATCAAACAAGAATGCAAGAAACCATTTTTGTGCTTCACTGTTATTCTTCTAAATGATATTTTTAGTCTCTTAGTTGACCATAATTGATAGGATCAATGAAGATTTTATTTATTTATTTATTTGTAATTTACCACAATTAATAGGTATTCTCTATGTTTATACAGTATCATATTACTCCTTTGTATTGACTCGATGAACCGAAATATATGTACCTTAAGTCTTTTTGGTTTGGTTTGGTTTTTTTTTTTTTCCCCTTAATGAAGATCGTGTTTGTAAAGTCGAATCGTATTGTCATAAGTGTTACTAATCCTTTTTATAATTATTATTATTATTGACAAGCGGACAATATAGTTTTTTAAAAACACGATATTTTCTTTTTCTTAAACACAGGATTAATAATCAATTATGATAAACTAAAGAGAAAATTATCTATTAATTTATGTGACATAAACTTGTTCATTGCTTTGTACATTATACGTAGTATAATTATAATAAATACCTGGGTATATTATCCCATTAAAAAAATGATACACGAAGAGGGAAATTTTCGTCAGACCGATATACTGTTCGACATGAAACTTTATTACATACTACTTTTTCAAATATGCACTATTTTTACCCTTAAAATCAATATTTTATACATATATATATATATATATTGTTGACAATAAAGAGGTCTAGAACAATAATACGGTAGAAATTTGAGTTGTACAAGAACTGTGCTCAAAAGTTTATTTCTGGGTACAGAAATATTTCTCTAAAATAAAATAAATTATTCCTTTTTACAGAGAGTGCAGGAACAACAAAACAAAACCCAACAGGAAGAATGATCAAACATTTTTAATTTAAAGGAGAGGAAGAAAATGAAGTTTTACAAATAAGATTGTTTTGGGGGAACTCATCTGTATTGATCGTGGGAAGAGGAGGATATTTTATAGATGGAAAAATCTTCCCTTAGAAAATCCAGAGACAGAATATATTTTGCGAATGTTCAGTAAAAGATAGAGTTAGACTTGTTCAACTCCACTGATTCTTCTCCACATTAAATAACGTATTGATCTTAAGGAAGTCAGTTACTGACTTAGTAAAGCTAAGTAACATTTATCTATAACTATTTTTATCTCAGTAAACAAGTAAATCTTTTTGAAATGATATGTCTTTGTCTTTTTCCAATAATTTCTCACGTATTTAAGAAAGAATTGAATAAAATCAAATAATAACAAAATGTTTGATGGGTATGTATGGGTGTAGGAATAATTAGTTTGGTGTCTTTTGGACTATGAACGAAACGTAGATTAATAAAACTTGACTTATAGAATTGTTGATGAAATGAATATTTTATGAACCAATAAATCTTATGGTAGGTCATTTTACTTATCAATTGTACACCCAATATTTTGCTATTTAACGCGTTTTTGCGCAAATAGGCCATACGCGCGCTTGGTCATTCATGAGAGCTCTAAATATTTAGCCAAGATCTTAGAGAAGTGGCCCCACCCTACCCCACTCTCGTATAGGTGAATTCATCCAGTGTATACTGCTTAAATACATCATCCACAAGGAATATGAATCCATAAGGCTATGTTGCCTTTGGTCATAAGTGAGACTTAGTAAACATTTGTGCCGGGGCTTATCACTGATAATATCCTACTTGCATATGGACGCATCACTATATGAAGACTCGGGGGGAAATAGGGCCAAAAGTTTATGTCACTGAAGTTGGACATGAGTAAGGCATTTGACAGGGTGGAGTGGAAATTTTTATGCCCATTACTAGCCAAGTTGGGTTTCCCAAAGCAGATGGTGAGCCTTATCCAAGCATGATTAAGTTTATGATCGTTCTCCTTTCTACTCAACAGGTAGTGGTATCCAGCATAAGGATCCCTCTCCTCGTATCTCTTTATTATCTGCTTGGAGGTCTTATCGTCCAGGCTCTTTGATTTGCAGTGTAGCAGGCAGACCAATGGCATTGTTGTGGCGCGGGCGGCACCGCAGATCTCTCACCTTTTTTTTTTTTTTTTTTTCTAAATGAAATCCTCATATTTGTGGAGGCTATGGTCGAAGAGGCCAGCTATGTAAAGGCTACACTTGATTTGTACTCACCCGTATTGGGACATCAGATTAACCTATAGAAATCTATAGTACCCCTCGGCGACCTCGGATAGGCTCCATTCAGATATCTGCAACACTATGGGAGTGAGGCGGTGATGACTCACGAGAAGTATCTGGCCTCCTGTGACACCCCCAGCCCCGACCTCCACCAAGATGTCTGTCTGATTTGCACCAAGACTCACTCACGATATACAAAGTAATCATTAAATAAGTAATTCATTAATGACTAAAGTGAATTATCAAACTTCAAGCTCTATTATACTTTCAAAAGATACAAACACTAATTCACACTATTACAATAAAATTTCAACACGCTAAAACTAGATTCTTAAGTAATGCTACAATACTATCATTCCAAAACCTAATCAAAAGGTCCTTCGTCAGCATCTCACTAGTAACGATTACTTCCAAGATCTGTTACATGCAAAGCGTTTAAGGGGTGAGCTTCCATAAGCTCAATGAGGTCGCACTATTAAAACATTACCGAATAAACACCGGCATATAGCAAGTATTTCCTAAGCACACAAGGAAAAACACGTAAAGGATAGAAAAAGTATAACCGGCAAGCTATAACGAAGATCTAAGTGATCCTTCGAAAAGCACTATCGATTATACTTTACCTTCATTGAAACACTGCAGCTTCTTGATCACTCATGCCGACACTGCCAACACTGAACACTGGACACTGTGGCATACATCGAGATAATACCAAACACAAACGCTCCAGTCATATAGTCGGGCACTCCAGCCCAATACCGACATACCCGATTTCAACAACTGGATACACTTTGGGGACCCCCAATTAGATATGCAGTAACATTTAACATTAAACACTATACACTGAACACTTAACATTTAACATTTACATTGAACATTAACATTGTAACACATGCATATGATAACTTAAACATTTCGCTTATACATATAATTCAATATTTGAGAACATTTACATACATATAACACATTTATAGATATTTTATTTTTTACACTCAAAGGACATAATCATATATTTCTCGTATAAGCATGCATTTTTTATTTGAGTTGTTGTGAAACGGCCCACGTTGCGGAAGTCGACTGCCAAGGAATGATTGAACTTGAAAGGTCACAGACTTACTTTCTGATAAAACTCGACAATCCCTATTTAGACTAGGTGAGACTAGCTCTTTTTCAATCCTAACTAGATAGAAGAATGAAAAGGTGAACCGACTAAGAATCTAGGCGGACCAAGTGACCTAGATACCCTAAGTTCTGGAGCTTTGCAGAGTTCTCAATATATAATAAACACACAAGCTCAAAATAATAAGTTGAGAACCCAAAGTAAAGGATAAACCTCACAATTATACTATGAATTCTGAGTTTCAAGGTTTCGGTCACCCCCCTATAAGTCGGAGTTGGAAATCCGAATCTTGAAGCAAAAGAAACAAGAAAAGGAAACAAATTAAAAGTGGAAACCAGCAAGAGTTGGAATCAGATTATAAACCAAATTCGAAAAGGAAACTCGAATAAGGTAGGGAAGAATTCAGTTGTCTCCTTTAAAGAGGAAACCCGAAATTCTCCTAGAAATGAAATAGGAAAAGGAAAGCTTGAATTTAGTATCTTGAAGTGAAAATCCAAATTCAAGTTGGAAAGAAAATCTACTTTAAAAAGAAAACTATAATTAAGTCAAGTTGTAACCAATTAAGGTAACTAAAATTAATTATAATTATTATTAGAGACGGAAAGGAAAAGGAAACCATGCAATTTCCAAATCCTCTCAGGATTCTAGAAGCAGAGAACTTGCAAAAATTCACAAGAAACCCTGGAGCTTTGTGCGCGGATCTATGAAGGAAGAGTGGGCTGCGATGGACTGCGGCGTGGACTTGCAGAGTCAACAGACTCTATGAAACAGGCCACTTTTATGCTGGGCTCAGCTCTACATGATCTCCTTTGAGTTCCGTGATCACAACTAAACTGGGCCGCTAACTTTGAAACTCGTGCCAATAGGGTTCCTAATGTGCGGGTCCATCCTCCTGGATAAGAGAGCTCACAATAGCCTCATCAATCCCTCCTGGTTAAAAAGGATTCGTCCTCGAAACCTGCGTTGAGCCAGACCTGGGAACAGGAAAAAAAATGGATTTGTTAGATATAATTCTCTGATATACTCCATGTTGCTGCTTCTTCGTGTTATGTTGATTGGGTCCTTCTTGGGAAGGATTAGAATTCTCCATGAAGTCCAGTTGGGCGGGAGGATAAGTAGGGACACTAAAAGACATCGTGTCCTAGCGACGGGCCAAGAGACCCGCAAGTTTGATGGATTGGCTTGCATTGCGGGCCAGTGCTTTGGTGAGTAGCTCGACTTCCTTCCAGTTTCGTTCTGTGGCCCACCGTTCAAAAGCGATTCGCATTTGGGAACATTCTCTGCTGACCTTGGCCGGTGGCATCGGTTTGAGCGTGAATGTCTTGGTACCTTGGTGACGGTATAGGTGTTAGCAACCCCGTCATGACTATCTTGATGATCGTATAACCAAGGACGTCCGAGTAACATGTGACATGCTTGCATAGGAACAACATCACACAATGCTTCAGATTGAAACTTGCCAATCTCAAACTTAACCTTAACATGTTTTTCAATCCTCAGGCCTGAGGAGTTGTCCAACCAATGAAGTTTGTAGGGTTTAGATAATCGATTGCTTGCAAATTCAGCTTTTCCACTAGAACCGTGCTAACAACATTCGTGCAACTACCTGAGTCGATAATTAGGATGACTACCTTCCCGTTGACTTTGACCCTAGAGTGAAAGACAGTTGTCCGTTGCGTGTTGTCTCTGCCAAAATGAAGCGCCAAAGATCGGGAGACATAGACACTTTCCTCAGCGTGAGACGAGTCAATATAGGCGACTTTTTGATTCTCAGTGCCTATTTCTTGTTTGTCTTCGATGGTTATTTGGGGTTCGCTCGGGATCTCTCGTCATCCTTGCTGACGTACCCTTCTGCTGCCATAAGGATCTTCCTGAAGTTAGGGCAGTGGGCCATAATATGACCCTTGCCCAAACACCAGTGGCAAGTGATATCTTTGGCGGGGGTATGGGGTGTGTATGGTGAGGGGTTAGGCATGATGGCCTTCTTTTCTGGGAATGGGGCGCTGAGCATCTTGGGTCCTGGGTTAAGGCTCCAAGCAAGCTTCCTGTAGGGAAGAGCTGCAGGTGTGGATCATGTAGTCTTGTTATAAGATTCCAAAACCCTGGTACGGTGCAACATATCCACTAAACTGGTGCAGTTTTGCATCTCTACTTCTAGTGCGACCTCAAGGCGGAGGCCACTTAGGAATCGGGCCATGCTTGCTTCCTCATCTTCAAACACGTTGGCTCGAGCTTTGCTCGTTCTAATTCATGATGATAATCATCAACGGACTTGCTGCCCTCTGTGTACGTATGGAGCTTTTTGTATAGCTCTCGGAAGAAGTACGCGGGGACAAACCGTCTTCTCATCATAACCGTGAACTCATACCAACTGAGTGGCGGCTCTCTATTCCTCTGCGGCCGGGTAGCTTGGCGCTGCTGCTCAAGTTCGTTATCCCACCAAACGGCGGCATAGTCGGTGAAGTTAGCAACTGCAAGTCTGACCTTCCTTTCGTCTGGAGCTTTGTGGCCACGGCGTGGGCTTGCGGCAATCGCAGGTCTTCGCTGCAAGCTTCTTTGCATTTCTTCTTCTGACTTCTGCTAGGCCAAATTGAGAAGCTTGGATGCTGTATGGATTGGCCCAAAATACGATGGAGCATGAATTGTGAATGAAAGGTTTCGCAGAGTCAAGAGAATCTCTGAAACAGGCCGCTTTTACTCTGGGCTCAGCTCTGCATGATCTCCTTTGAGTTCCGTAATCACAACTGAACTGGGCCGCTGACTTTGAAACTGATGCCAGGAGGGTTCCTGATGTGTGGGTCCATCCTCCTGGGTAAGAGAGCTCACGATGGCCTCATCAATTTTACTAAACATAATTTTAATATCCATATCATATATTTCATGTATAAGCATGCATTTCAGTAAATATATATCAATAATATCAGTAAAGTATGCTAACTCATTTATTTACTCAATTAAAATCATTTATCCCTTTAGTGAGAACACTTACCTTGTGTATATCGCTAATACTTTGTAAGCAAATCTGCATTACATAAGTAGTATAGTTTAGACTTTTATCCATAAATCTAGATGAATCTTTTAACTTCTAGGTTTCAATAAAAATTATTTCTATTTTGAAAAAAAGTAATTTGATAAGAAAATAATCTTTAAATAATATAAGTTTCATGCCGCAAAACTATTTTACTTATTCCTCATTTTAAAAGGAGTTTAAAACATTTATTTCAAAATTTATAATAATTACTAATTTTAAGAAAATCGTAGTTCTGAATCCTTTAAATAGTCACTAAAATAATTTTAGTAAAGATTTATAAAAGGAATTCTAAAGAGATAAACGAAAGAATTAAAACTATACAAAAAGAAAAATTTTAGAAAATCAATCAGTTTTAACCGATTTCTTGATCGATTAAAACCGATTCTAAATGGTTTTATCTGTTTTAGAATCGGGTTTACCGATTTTCTTAAGCATGAATCGGTTTTACCAAATTCCCAATCGGTTAAAACTGATTCGTGCCCAGAAAACTTGATTTCCAAGTTTTTGCTTCAGGTTCTGCTGAATCCTTCATAAAAATCAATTTTTCTTTGATTCATTTTGTTTAAAATCAATCCTACAACACTTATACAATATTCTTATCGATCCATAGCACTTTTACCACGTTGAATCATAAAGATTTGAATCAAAATCTTCAAAACTCCTTTTTCTAGTTTTATGCATTTTCATAAATCTTTTCCATGTTCCTAACCCTTAACTAAACAAAAAATGTTTTACCTTAATGTTTCGGAGTCTCCCTAGCACGCTTACCTTAATGTTTCGGAGTCTCCCTAGCACACAATCCATGTTGTGGAGTCGAATTCTTGCTACAAAAATTCTTCCCTTCCTAGCTTTTCCAACCTTTTCTTCTTCTTCCTCCCTTCTCCTTCTTTTTCCTATTTCTCTCCTTTCTCTCTTTTGCTCTCTTTTGATTTGGTTTTTTGGGAATGGAAATGGCATTTAAGGGTTTGGAAAGCCCTATTTATAGGCAAAGTTAAAAGGGTTTGTGATTATCTTGAAAATTTATCTATTTTTCATTTCCAGCCTAGAATCGATTTTACCCGCTCATGAATCGAGTAAAACCATTTGTTAGTCGGTTGGACATTTTTTTTACTTTTTCAATCAGTTTTATCCACTTAGAAATCTGGTAAAACAGCTCCATGAAGCGATGGAATCAGTTTTACATGTTTCTCAATCGGGTAAAACCGGTTTCTTATCTTACCAATTGGTTTTACCCGCTCTTGAATCGGGTAAAACTGACTGCTTATCCTCCCAATCAGTTTTACCCGCTCTAGAAGTGGGTAAACCATTGTCCCTCAATTTTGCTATTTTTCATTTATATTCTAATTTTCTTATTTATATTCCATAATTCTTAAAATTAAACTAATATATCTATTTCATATATCCTTAAACATAATCCTACACTTAAATTAACATCTTAAATTTTAAATTAATCCTTACAATTAAAAATTGAAATCATTAAAATCTAAACCATAAGATCAAATTATTTTAAGAAAATTCCCAAAGCTTTATAATTACACCTAATTAAGTTAAAGATAAAAGTATAATAAAATATAAATTATAAAGGTTAACCTAGGGCGAGAAACTACAGGGTCTTACACCTCCAATGTTTCATTGGCTGGAACAAGCAGGAGGTATTTCAATTCATTAGGGATAAAGTAGCAAAAATGGTAGGTAGTAGGAAGAAAAAGTCGCTTGACAGGGCCCAACTCATCGAGTCCATGATCTACTCTATACCCACCTATGCGGTGTTTTACTTCAGTCTCCCGAATGAAGTGTAGTGATATTCAATCCCTCGAAGCAAATTTTTGGTGGGCAGTACTTGGGGACAGAGGGGTATGCATTGGGTGTCTTGGTAGAAGTTGTCCCACGGGAGGGAGCAAGGAGGTCTAGGGTTTTGGCCGCTGAAGCCTTTCAACCTTGCTATGCTTAACAAGCAGGGATGTAGGCTCCTTACAACACTACACTCTTTATTAGGGCGGGTTTACAAGGCTCAGTATTTCCCTAATGGCACATTTATGAAGGTGGAGCTGGGAGCATGGCTCAACTGGACCTAACGGATTATTTTGGAGGCTTGGCAATTTCTCTAGGTTGGGGCGAGGATATCGATCGGGATAGGCACGGAGACACATATTTAGCAGGACCCTGGATACTGTGAGAGAGCCATGCCACTGTGGTCGATCACCCGAGAGGGGATAATCCCCCGGAGCTGGTCTCAGAGCTGATTGTTAATGGCACCTGGACTTGGAATAGCCAGTTTCTTCATACCTTGTTTGAGGGCCAGCCACGAATGGCATTTGTGTCATCCCATTGGGAAGCCTGCCAGGAGGAGATTTGTGGGTTTGGCACCCCGAGCGGTCAGGAAAGCACACAGTCCGAAGTGCATATCGGTGCCTTCTCTCCACTCTTACTCACAGGGGCCGTGTTGGGTTCGAAACGTTATCTAGAAACTGAAAGTGCCCCTGAGGGTCCAATACTTCTTATGGCATTTTTGCACCGCCACTCTCTCGTCCATGGACACTCTACAGTCGAGACATGTTTTCACGATCTAATCGAGATGTGCCTCGAAGGTATTTCCATTTGTTCCAGTGCCAGCATACTTCAGTTAGTATGTTTCCATAACCCTAGATCATATTTAGTTTTAGCTGAACTACCAGCTTCATGGAAAGACTGTTCAGGACCCTGATTGAGTAGGGCAGCCATAGGTTAGGACATAGCGGAGTTTCCACCAGGCAGTAGCATGGCCAAAGAGAGATAGTCGCACACTGCCCTAGACATCTGTGGGGAGTAAGGTGTACTATGATGCGGCTTACCATGCTCCCAATAGAAGGGTCCCAATGAGCGTTTTAAAACATAGAGGGGTGGTGGTTGTGTGGGATTTCTTGAAAGCTCAAGGATGTTTACTTCCCGAGGATACTGAGATCATGGGTGCCCTAGCAGTAGTAGACTTGGTCGGCTAGAATACATGAGGTCTATGTACTCTGGTGGGGGATGTAGCAGCGGTAGTTTGACTGCCCGGGGGGGGGGGGGGGGGGGGGGGGGGAGCCGCCGGTCACAAGGACGAAGGGTTTGGTGGAACAGCTTATGTTTGTTATCGTAGCTATTATGTGAAGTAACTCTCCAAAGTAACTACATGCAGGAAGATGGCTTTGTCAGTTGGACCCAGGGCTATTGAAGCTATATTCCTAAAGGAAAGGAAGGAGCCAGTATGACCTGGCCTTAGGAGTAGGAATATTTTATTCTAATTTGCTCCTTTGATTTTGCATTTTGTTAGTTCTGCTGAATTTTCCAGCACTTGTAAGCCTCTATAAAAAAGCAATCCACTCTCTGAATAAAGCATCGAACAAGTATTCTCCCTTATAACTCTTCTTCCTCTCCCAAATTCTTTTGAGGTTGTGTTCCAACCTTAACAGTTGGTATGAAAGCATTCAAATCCTCAGCCATGAATACTAGGAACAAAACAAACGCGGAGTTCCACGACTTTGTGACCGACGCCCTTGCCCACCATGAATCCAGCTTAGAGCTGGTTCATTCCTCCCTACAAGCCATCATGACAGAGTTACAAAACCATCGTCTCAACCACACCACTAACCCAGAAAAGAATCCTTTTTGCCAACCACCACCCGATACCACTACTCTCACCATTACCACCATTTTCACCACCACCGTCAGCCTCAACAACCAACCCAACCCCAAGTTTCTTATCCCTAAATTTGATAGGGCAAATCCCATGGGTTGGATTTTCAAAGCCGACCACTATTTTGCCTATCGCTACATTGCCCCTGACACAAAGGTCGCCATTGCCACCCTCCACCTTGATTGCGTTGCCCTTGATCGGCATCTTTGGATAATTAAACATTAGGAACCCCTAAGTTGGCTGGAGTACACCTGAGCTTCGCTAGCTAGATTTGGCCTAATGGAGTTCGAAGACCTCTCCAAATCATTGGCTCGATTAAAACAGTTATCCATTGTGCAAGCTTATCAAGAAACTTTCTAATAGTTGTCTAATCAAATTGATGACTTACCAAAGGCGTGGGTGGTCAGTAGCTTCATCACCGAAATCCGAGATGATATCCACTATGAAGTTAAATTGAAACAGTCCAGAACACTTACCACAGCCGTCGGCGTTGCACAGCTGGTAGAGGACTGAAGCAGAGGCCCAAATTCCACCCCAACGCCCTATTTTCTCCACCACCACCTACCAGAACTGCCTAATCACCCACGCCCCATCGACAGTCTCAAACCTCGACCTGCTGGGCTCCACCCCATCCACCAAAACCACTCTCGACCAAACTCCCAAATTACCAATCCGTCAACTGTCACCTTAGGAAGCCCAAGTTTGGAAAAAAAAATTTTGTTATTACTGCACAAACGGTATGTGCCCAGCCAACTCTGCAGCCGCTCCCAATTATTCATGTTGACAGCTAACGACGAGCCTGAAACCAATGTTTTTCTGGATATGGAGCTGGAAACTCCAGAGTCAACACCCCTGATATTTCGGCTTATGCCATCTTTAGTGTTGCCCATCCCCAGACCCTTTGTCTACTAGGGACTATTTAGAAATTTTTTGTCACTATTCATATTGACTGGAGCAGCACACACAACTTTATGGGCCAATCGGTTGTACAAAACCTTGGTCTTCCCATCTCTCGAGACACATTACTCATCGTCACCATTACAAACGAAGATTCCGTCGACTGCCTTGGTCACTGTCGAAATCTCACCGTCCGCGTGCAGGGTGTGGAAATTACGTTGATTTTATGTACTGCCCGTTGCAACTTGCTAGCTTATTCTTAGCGTAAGTTGGCTTCAAACCTTTGGGCTAGTGGAAACCAATTACAACAAACTCACATTGTCCTTTCACAAAAAATAGGCTAACCCAAACCATCCAAGGTGTTTACCCAACCCAATTCCAACCCCTCACAGCCCAAGATTTGCATTATGCTCAAGGCACAACTTTTTTTCTTAGCCTCTCCCATATTTCAAATGACCTAGCCCAATTCCAAATCACCCCCAAACATAGCCCACCTTTTGCATGAATACTCACATATTTTTAGAAATATTGCACACTTCCCACCCCTCACCCCCTATGCCTATGATCACCAAATCATCCTACAACCCCAATCAGGCCCTACCGATACACCTGTTTCTAAAAATTGGAGATTGAGAAAATGGTTCGGGAGCTTTTAGCCTAAGAATTAATCCGCCCAAGCCACAACCCTTTTCGCCCCTGTCATTCTAGTAAAAAAAACCCGACTGCAGTTGGCGTTTTTGCATGGACTACCGAGCCCTCAGCTTCATAACTATCAAGGACAAATTTCTTATTCCGATCATTGGTGAACTCCTAGATAAGCACGATGGGGCGAATTTGTTTTTCAAAAATTGATTTGACCGAAGGCTGCCATCAGATCTGGGTCTGAGAGGAAGACATTCCCAAAACTGCCTTCCGAACCAATGATGATCACTACGAGTTTGTGGTTATGCTGTTCAGCAAGACAAATGCGCCAGCCACTTTCTAGAATTTGATGAACGATCAGTTCATGGATCTTAGAAAGTTTATCCTGGTTTTTTTCAATTATATTTTGGTTTATTCTAAGTCTTGGGAGGAACACCTAGCATATATATGCACCACCTTTGATATTCTGATATCTAATAACTTGTTTATCGAAATAAAGAAATGCAGGTTTGGAGTCCACCAGGTGGATTACTTGGCCCACATAATCTCCGAAGGCAGCGTCGTGGTTGACCCAACAAATATCTAGGTTGTCCTTGACTAGCCGATTCCAAATACGGTTCGAGCGGTCCATGGGTTCCTTAGACTTGCAGGGTATTATCGAAAGTTTATCTGCCACTTTGGGATTATTGCAACACCTTTAAATCGCCTCATGTTCAAAGAAGGGGTTCCACTGCGTTGCAACGACCAAGCAAGCTTTCCGACCACTCCAGTTGGCCCTTACCACTCCACATGTCCTTCGGCTCCCGGATTCCAGTCAAACATTTGTGGTTGAAAGTGTTGCCAATAACGTTGGCGTAGGGGTAAAACTTTCCTAGCAAAACCAACCTGTTGCATTTTACAGTATAACTTTAAAGGGGGGGTAGCCCGAAAGTAGTTAACCTACGAGAAGGATATGTTGGCAATTATAAAAGCAATCTAAAAATGGTGTCCCTATCTGTTAGGGTGGCCATTCATAGTCCAGACTCGTCATAAAAGTCTAAAATATCTTCTAGAGCAGAGGATTACAATGCCAGCGCAATTCCGATGGCTGCCTAAAATCCTAGGATACGACTATACCATCGAGTATAAGTTGGGGTCCAAAAATTAGGTCACTGACGCCTTGTCCCCAGTAGCTGAGTTTTAGGTAATCTCCTCATCTGCTCCGTGTTCGACTAGTGGGACTAGCTCAAAATCGAGGTGGCAGGGGATTCCTTCTATAATCAGTTGCCTCAACAGTAGATAGGAGATTGGTTTCACAAAAAGATAGGGGGAGGGGGGATGTTGGTTCCTTCTGGATAAGATCTTCTACTTTTAATTTTATCCCCCAAATTTTAACCGTGTGCCATTCATCTTCAACTATTGGACTCCAGAAAACTCTCAGGCACATAAAGCTCAGCTTTGAATGGCCTCACATGCAGACTCAGGTCTGAGAATTTGTCCGCCAATGCTCAACATGCCAGTGGTTTTAGACCGACATCGCCTGTTCGGTAGACCTGTTACAACCCTTGCCAATTCCAACTCGAATGTGATCTGAGGTAGCTATGGACTTCATCGTGGGCCTCCAGAAGTCCAAGGGATATTCGTAATCATGGTGGTGATAGGCAGGCTTTCAAAATATTCACACTTTGTTGCCCTTAAACACATGCACACTGTATTAACCATCGCCACTGCCTTCATCACCCAGATTGTTTGTCTTCATAGCTTCCCCGTAGCCATTGCCATTGATTGGGATTGGGTTTTCTTGAGCAACTTCTGGAAACACATGTTTAATTTGCAAGGCACCAAACTCTATTTAAGTTCAAGTTATCACCCACAATTTGGCATACAGATGGAGGCAACAAATCGAACTCTAGAGTAGTACTTGTGATGTTTCGTTGGGACTGCCCTTAGCAGTGGTTAGACTGTCTCACATGGGCCGAGTATAGTTACAACACATCACTACACTCAGCAATGGGCATGACTCCATTAGAAGTCGTTTATGGAATTTCCCCACCTACCATCTTCAGCTATACGCCCGGCACCTCTAATGTCCTGGCCATCGACTCCAATCTCAGGGATCAGGATACGATCCTCAAGGAGCTTTGTCGGAACTTACTCTTGGCACAACAACGAATGAAAGTGCAGGCAAATGCCAAACGCTGGGAGATGAATTTTTTAGTGGGCTATTTTGGCGTATCAACAAACTTCGCTGGCATTTCAGGCATTCTTAAAACTATCTACACAGTTCTTTGGGCCATATGAAGTGCAAAAGTGCGTAGGACCCATGGCTTACTGTCTCCATCTCCCTTCCGGTGCATTCATTCACGATATTTTTCATGTCAAACGACTAAGGAAGCACTTGGGGCATTTACAATCTGTGCTCTCAGGGCCCTTACAAGATGTCGCAGCTGACGACTCATTTCTTCCCCAACCGGAAGCCATCTTGGATCGCCAGACAATGCAGAAAGGTACGTACCGTCCAAAAATGGAGTTGCTATTCAAGTGGCGCGGTACTTCGTAAAAGGACGCTATGTGGGAAAACGAACGTTGGTTCACCTAGCAATACTCTGCCTTTAACCTTGCGGTCAAGGTTTGTTTAAGGGAGGGGATTGTTACATGGCATAACTCTCCAAAGCAACTACATGCAGGAAGATAACTTGGTCAGTTGGACTTGGTCGCATGGCTATTAAAGCCATATCCCTGAAGGTAAGGAAGGAGCCCGTATGAACTGGCCTTAGAAGTAGGAATATTTTATTATGATTTGCTCCTTTGATTTTGCATTATGTTAAATATGTTGAATTTTTCGGCATTTGTAAGCCTCTATAAAAAAAAAAGAAGATTGTTCACTCTTTGAATAAAGCATCGAACAAGTATTTTTCCCTTTATCTCTACTTCCTCTCCCAAATTCTTTTAATGTTGTGTTCCAACTTTAACTGCGTCATAGGGTTTCATGGGAATTGTTCTAGGTAGGTTGGTAGGGCTAAGAACACAGTTGCGCATATACTTGTGAGCGACGGCTCCCCAAGCGCAACCGAAATGTGTCACAAGGACTCATTCTTGGCTTTTTCTCTCAATCGCCACTAGACAATTTTCATCACCATTAAAATATTCTCTTTTTGTGTAGAGAAAATATTTATCAAGAAAATCCTGAAATATGACTTATTAGGCATCCATGGCATTTCGCCAAGTAAGATATATGAGATTAGTATTTATTAAGTCTTCCCTTAATTAAGGAGCATGATTAACGTTATCCTTCTCTTATTTCCACATAGCTAAATATAATTATATGGAATATTCATTTATCATGTATTGTATTATAATTTCATTAAAAAATTATATCAAAAAATTAAAATAACTATACTCTACCCACAAATAAGTAAACCTTTCGTCATGATATTTAATTTGTTAAAGATGAATATCAATGAAAAAAACATTATCAAATTTTTTTAAAATAACTATATCCTATATAAAAATAAGTGAACCCTTAATCAGAAGATTTATTTTGTTTAAAATTGAATATCAGTGAAAAATATATATTGTTTCAAAAAAAATTAAAATAACTATACCCTACACACAAATAAGTGAACCCTTAGTCATAAAATTTAATTTGTTAAAAATGAATATCAATGCAAAAATTTGTCTCAAAAAATTAAATAAATATACCCTACACATAAAAAAGTGAAACCTTATTCGTGAAATTAATTTCAATAAAAAGGAATATTAATGGCGAATATATATATATATATATATATATATATATATATATATAAGAGAAGGATGAAGTTAGTCATGCTCCTTAATTAAGGGAAGACTTAATAAATACTAATCTCATATATCTTATGTGGCGAAATGCCATTGAATGCCTGATAAATCTTATTTCAGAATGATTCTAATAAATATTAAAGTATATTTATATATATATAAGTAAAAAGAATATTAGTAAATTACTTATTTTGATATTATTTTTCAACCTTTTCCGTCCTTTATCTTAAGTTTTAAAAAAAAAATTATTTTAAATTCTAGTATTGATATTACTTAAATAGGGTAGCTCACATTTACTATTTTGAAATTTATGAAAACTTCCAAATTGCAAAATTATTACCATCCATTGACTCTGATTTGGTCAAATTATAGTCATCCTCTTGTTAGGCAAAAAAATAAATACAAATTTCAGAAAGGTTTTTTTGTCACTTTAAAAAACATTTAAACATTGAGAGTATCAATAATTTCATGAAACTTTAAGGGTTTATTTAGTAATTCACACAAATTTGGAGAATAGCATATTTGCGTGAGACCGTAGGAATTGGTTCTAGAATCAATACCTAACCATACATCGGCCAACTCTTGCTTTGACATATATTAGTTACCTACCTCAGACGAATGGTATTCTACATTTCTTAAAGCCGTTTAGTATTATATAATAATGGGAAAGTTTATACCTTGCTTCAACAAACGCAAAGTAAAACCTAAAAAATGAAAAAGTTGCAAATAAAAATTTTAAAAAAAGTGTGAGAGAGAGGGGGAATAAATTGGTTGAAACCAACAATAATAAAACAAAATAATTATCAAAGAACACAAAAATTTTCTGTAAAACAATTGGGAATCAATTTCCCAAAGCCAACATCAAAACAGTTAATCCGACGCAAAACACAATTCAATACTTTGTTCCTGCCCAAATGTCAGGATACAACGTTGTAAAGAATGAAGTCAGTAGTATCGTGAATCCCATCACCACCACCAACAATCTTGGACGACCCAAAATCATGGGCCGCGTCGCCGCCGCCGCCGCCGCGACCAGAAAAAAGCCCATGCGTTAAAGACTGGTTGTGGTGGAGATGTTGTTCATCTTTGTGGTGGTGGCTCTCGTCGTGGGTCGCCGGAGGATGGTAATACATTCTTCCCGTTTGTGGGCAGTGGGAATGGAATCTCGCAGCGATCCTCACGCCCGCATCCAACAATTCCATATACTTCCCCATGAATCCGCCTATAAATTGGTGATCTTCCTTCCTTAATTTCCCAATCAATTTTTCCCTTTTCTTGGCGGAAGAGAGAAATTGAGGAAGAGGGAAAAAATTAAGAGAAAAGAGGGAAGAAAGAACAGAACAGATGGAATTAATGCATTAGAAAACGTCCCAACCCTTAGAGCCCATAAGATGCGAGAAATTGCTTCTGAGGAAACGTAGGTAATGTGTACGCTAATTTATAGTAATAAAAATAAATTAGGTCCTTTGTGGCCTTTCGGAGGCCTTTCCTTTCACGTTGACTAAAATTAAATAAATTATAATAGTAAGGGCAAATTACATTGTAATCCCTTAGTTTGTATTGAATTACATTTCCGTCATCCTACTCCCCCAAAAGTCAAAAGGCTATTTTTATTTAAGAATTAGAAGGATTGAAATATAATTTGACATAAATTTTTAAAGTTCTATGTAATTTTCCCCAATATTAATTTATGCTGGATATTTACATTTATTTAGTTTTATGTCAGTCAATCACATAATTTATTCAATCACATACTTTTGAACTCTCAATTTGATCTCTTCAATTATTTTCACACAACTGTACTAATTCTAGTTCCTAGTTTGCATTCCTGAACCGTAAATGTGACTTATATTAAGTTATTCCGCAAAATTTTTCATATTCGATTTCAATTTTTTTTTTAACCTTTACAATTTCATTTTCCTTGTATATTGATCAAAGGGACTATATGTAAATGGGGGAATGGTGGACAAACATTTTGGTCCATTTTCTGTTTTGTGAGAGTGTTCCAATTT
The DNA here is from genome assembly GCA_016801395.1 of Leptodermis oblonga. Classification (NCBI taxonomy): domain Eukaryota; kingdom Viridiplantae; phylum Streptophyta; class Magnoliopsida; order Gentianales; family Rubiaceae; genus Leptodermis; species Leptodermis oblonga. The sequence continues at coordinate 32,412,628 of CM028755.1, forward strand.
TGACTTTTTGTTGGTTTGCTTTTTTGCCCAGTTTGTGAATATTTTTGTTGCCCACTTTGTGAGTATTTTTGTAAATAAGAATGGCTGAGAAGGGATGATTTGGGTAACAAAAAGGTTTTGCTGAAATTGTGGAGAGATGTGGGGAGAGTCCCGATTTTGCCCTTTTGTTGGTCTTTTTTTTTTTTTGCCTACCTAATGGATATTTTCGTAATAAGAATGGCTCAGAAGGGATGATTTTGGAAAATTTGCTGAAACTGGGGTAGGGGGGTGGGGGGGTGGGTTTCACGTGGACCAAGAAATTACTCAACGCGCTTTTGCTTTCGTTTTCTCCGGACTTCGGTTTTTAACGCTGTGAACCTTAGCTCGACAAAACGACGCCGTTTTGCTTATCCCTTTCTTTTTTGAGCTTTGTTCGTTAATGCCCACGGGTGCGAGTGATGTTTCGTTCTCTGCATCTGTTCACTGTTTGCTTTCACAATTGCAAAGATTTTGTTTTGCTTTTGCCGGATTTTCAGCAAGCTTTTTTTATGGTTTGATTCTTATCGGATTGTACCTTTGGTAGAGATGGTTGAACGTATGTGAGTCTGCTCTTTATTTCTTCTCTTCTTCCTCTTCTCTGATTTTTTTTTTCTCCTCGTGTTTCTTTCATAATTTGGCAGGAACGATGGTGTAGCACCCGGACAATTTTTTTTTTTTACCTCTATTGAAGTTGAAGATGCTGATGACAGGAGTTATGGCCGACCTAATACGGTGAAAGGTGATTTATTTTTTTCCCAACCCATTTTACCTTTGTTTCTTTTACTGACTGTGAGAAATTTCAACTGAAATTTTGGTGGCAATGTTTGTTCCGATGCTTCTGAAAATTCCATACTTCTTTGATCCTTGAGGTGATTATAGCATCATAGGCTTTGGTGATCTTCTTCTACCTGGACTGCGTATAGCATTTTCTCCGAGGTTTGAGTGCTTTACTTTTTTCCCATTTTTGTTTTTGTTTTTGTTTTTTTTTTTTTGGTGTGGGTCTTTAGCTGCTTGAAGTTGTTAAGACTTGCATTTTGTCGATTTCTCACTGCATGAAACTCAGCTATGTTATTGAAGATGTTTTACTTTCTGATTCTTCCATTTACAATGCGCTCTTTCAAATTGTTTCTACTACTACGTAGGGCTTAGAGGTAATTGTTGTTACTTTTCTTTCTTGCCCTAGCAACAATTTGCCAGAGCTCCCCATGTTCTCACCGTTGCCGGCTCCGGAGATGGAATTCTAGCGGACCCCACACCATGCGCTGCCCACTACAAGAAAACATGGTATTCGAGACGAATTTTTAAGACGGTATAAGAAATTCGTCTCAAATACCATCAATTTGAGACACTTATAGTGACCGTCTCTATAATTTATTTGAGACATAATAATTGAGACAATTGTTAGAGTGTTGTCTCATATGGAAACAATTGAGATACCTATTTGGGATGGTAAAATAATTTGTCTCAAATAAAAGTAGTTAAGACACTTATTTAAGACGGTATAAAAATTTGTCTCAACCTAACTACTTAAGACAATTAAATTGAGATGGAAAATTTTTTTTTGTCTTAAATATAAATAACTGAGACAATTATTGAAGAAATTATAAAAATTCGTCCCATAAAAAAGTAAAGATAAAAAAATGTAGGAAACTTAGGAGGGAAATTTCAAGTCCAAAAATTTGCATTGTTGAAGGGCTTCAAGACCCTTTTTTCCTGTCAAAATATAAATTTCTTGCTCCCTCCTCCTCCTGTGATATCTTAAACTTCAATACTCCCTCTCTCCTTCATTGGATCAAAGCTATGAGTCCTCACCTTACCAAATTGGTTTTAAAATGCAAGTTAAGTCAACTCCTACGATTTATAACACTTATTAGTTTTAGAAAAATTAAAGTTCAAATAAAATGAACAAAGAAAAAAAGAATAATAATTAAAAGAAACTTGTTAGGCGAGAGTGAAATATCAATCGTGATCATAAAATTTCAGAAATTACATAATTAAGTATAGGTAAAAAGTTTAGAATATATAAAAATAACTAGACTTTAAAATACATATATTAAAATCCACAATCACGTTAAATATGAAATTGTTGTTCTTTTCGTGTTCTTGTTGCTTAAATTTCAAAATGAATAGAAGGGATTATCGAAATGAATGATTTGATTTAAAGCTAAGCTAATAAATTAATACTAAAATAGATGAAATTCATAAAATAAGAAGAATTGAAATTTTGCACTAGTATTAGGTGGGGTTGTATGAGGTAGGATGTTGAAATGCAAATTAATAAAAATTGAGAAAATTAATGTTAAACTAATAAATAAATAAATAAACATAAAACTAAGAAGTTATAATTTGGGATGGAAAAGAAAAGGAAAAGAATACCATAACATAGCTAATAAGTTGGACAAAATTAGAAATTTAAAAATCAAACAGGGGACTTTATTAAAAAGAAATAAGAATTTTGGGGTTAAATTACAATACATTTTAAATTTAATAACAATAAATAAAGAAACTAATGTCAGATAAAAGGAAGAGAGCATAGTAATTCTCTCCTGCGTCTATCCCCTACTCCGTGAACCATAAACCATCACCATCAGTTTCTTCCTCCTATTATGCCATCGTCTCCAATTCTCCATCAATCTTCTTCCTTCTTTCAATCCTCCATCACTACAAAATAGCATAAACCCAAAACTTTAAAAGAAAAAACCAGAAAAAAGAAGAAGAAGAAGACATGGAGAGATAAGAGGGAAAATAGAGAGTCACGTATTGCGAGGAGAAGAGAAAGAGGTCGTGGGTTTGAAACTCCCACGGTGAGATTTGAAGGGGTTTAACTGGTAATACTACACAAACTTTACTCTAGCACTTGGTTTATATATATATATATATATATATGCATGTAGTTTTAACGGGTTTTGAAGGAAATTGTGTTCAAAATATTTAATATTGTGCTAGAACTAGGTTCAATATATTGGTGTTAATACTTTTCAGGATCATGTTAGTTTGGATTTGGGGTTTGTAATACATGATTACTCAAGATACTTTCCCTTTGTGCTTGTCTATAAACTGTTTGTAGAAATGCCCATTCAACTGAACTAGATTCGAATTAATCTTGGCTAGAGAATTTGAACTCTGAAAAGGTGGCTGGGATGTTGTTGTTGATATTGCTTGCTTAAGAATGAGTGAGCTGTTTAGGAAGCTCTAAACCTAAGATGATGTATATTTGCTGGCAGTTTCTAAAGCTTTGGGAGTTTGAAAATTCTGCCTATTGAAATTAGTTCAACAGAAACCTCTGGAAACAAAAATTCTGCAAACACTGCTACTTTTGATTTGACAATTCTGGAATTTGTTGAAAGTGAATTTGATGAAAGGATTTAATCAATTGCATAAGTGGAATTTGTAGAAAATTTGATGAGTGTGAAGTCATGTGTCTAAGTGTATTACTTTGAACATTTAATTCATGAACGTTGTGGTTATGGAGAATTGCGGAAACGTTGTTTGCAATATTTAATATTGCTTATTGTTGTGGTGAATTTGGGTAGCTTTCCATTGAGCATGTTGTTTTGGAGCTTATACATAGTATAAGTGCACTTATAATGTTTTTAAAGCTTGAAAACTTTGAGGGAAAGAATGCATTCCCGTTAAAGTTACTTGTTTTGAGTTAAATTAATGGGTGATTCATATTGGTGCTGGAATTTTTGTTGATGTATTGGGTTTTTGATTGTTGGAACTTTATGATATTTCAACATGTTTTAATTCAAACTCTAACCTACAAAGGCTGGTAGGAATCAAGCATTATATGGAGTTGAAACTGAATTTTCTAAGAACATGCATATTTATGCAAAATTAACTCAATTGATGTGTGATCTTATTTTATAGCAAGCAGGACTAATTTGGTGGTCTTTGGTAATGTGCGAAATATGGTTGTGTTGTTAAGAAATAAATCTAATCCCTCTAAAGACATTTTGAAAGTCTAAGATTGAAGTTAAAAGTCATGATTTGGAGAAAATAGAACAGTACACCCATGTTATGCACTTTGACCTCATGAAAATCTTGTCTAAAAAAATCTAAAAATAATGGGAAAATCAAAATCATAGTTTGGGGTTTTTTTTGGTTTTTGGTACAGGCTCAAATTGCTGAGTTGAACCGTTGGTCAGTCCTTTTCTTTCCTTTTAAGATACAGGCTGAATTGCTGCACCCAAATCGAGTAAAGAGAGATCATTTTAGTGGAAAGACACGTGAGCAAGTGTTAAAAAATGTCCCTTCTCATGTTCAGGCTGATCAATGGAAGGTTCTCATTGACTATTGGAGCACTGAAAAATCTCAAGTAATCTCTAATCTTACAATATGTTTATGACAATTACTTTTGATGCATGTTTTTATTTTTATTTTTATTTTTAAGATGCAATACGGAGTATTATTTGCCATGTGGTCTTTCTTCATATCTCCAACTTTCAGCAGCCATAGTTAATCGTAATGTCTTGCAACGAATTCGAAATCCCAATTTGATTTCCAAGTATTTGGAACCCTGATTCTATAGTATGAGCAATCTTCAATTCATCGGGATCAGGCTTGGGGAAATTCTTTGATGCATGTTTTTTTATATACATTTTCCATAACAATATATGTTCTTGATAACTTGTTTTTCAATTCTATTTACATTAATTTTTCTTTCAAGGAAATTGCAAGAAAAAATTCAATCAATAGAGAACTTTTGGGGCCAATAACTAGGACAGGAAGGACTTCGATGCCAAACTTTAAGCGCAAGGTACTTTTGATTATATTGTTAATTAGATGTCTACCTATGCGTTTTGCAATCATGTTGTATCAAGTATTTGGTTTACCTTAGTCTAAAAAGTATTTAATTTTTTTTTTATAGCTTGTGACAGCTGGAAAGCCAACTGATAGATTATCGACATATATTGAGTCTCGCACCAAAAATGGTGTTATAGTTGATTCAGATGCAAAAGATGTAATTGTACGTAAATGCATTCACTTGAGTGTTTAATATTTATACTGATGTTCTCATTTTGTTTAGTTATGAAGTATCTATATTGGCTGATATTAATTATCATATAGGCTCAAATGCTAGCAAGGTTGAATGAGGTACCCATCGAGGAGCAAACACTTGAATTTAGGGAGCACATTTTCCAGAGTTTTATGGGAAAAGAAAGTCATGGTTATGTTCGAACTATGGGTTTAGGTTCGAATGGTGCAAACAAGCGTACTCAAGTTATGCAACATAATGAGCATTCAGAAGATTTTGTCAAATTGATTGTGGAAAAAGTTGTGGCAGAGTGTATGAAAGTGGTGACCCCTATGATTAGTCAACTAGAAGCTAAAATACAAGCTAAACTAGCTACATCTCTCTCTTTGCCATCTAATGAAGCTAGTAATTTGCAGGTAATTTTATTATACTGTTTGAACAATGAAACTTTAATTTATGGTTAAACTATGTAATTGCCAAAATATCCTATGATCATTTTATTTATAACTATATACTTTATGGTTTATTTCACAAACGCATCCAAATGAAGGACACAGAGATGACAAAAACATGCATCATCCTTTCTCCCTGCAAGATGAGGTTAGTTTAAAGTAATTCATTATCGTGAAATAAGAATGTTAGTATCTATTTTGTTATCTATTGAATCACACCAATATTAATATGTTTGAACATGTCAATATAGAAGTTTTAGATACTTTAATAAAAAAATATATTTCTTTTTGTTTTGGTTTTTTTTTAGGATTCTGAAGATGAATGAATGGATGGAAGTTAGTTTCACAATTGTGGGAGTTATGCATACATTATACCATTGCTCGGCACTTTTTTAGTTTTATCCAAAGTATAGTAGCCAGTATTTTGTTTATAAACAAAGACACTACTTAGATATCACACTGATAGATTATATTTTCTTTAGCTTTTATAATGGTAGTGTCTTGTGCTTAAAAATACAGAGTGAATACTTGGATGTTAGAGTGATTGGATCAATTATGATATTTTATTGTGTTATATAGTTATTTCCCTTATGGATGTTATTTTTTATTTATCTACAATTAGTGTTTATTTATTTATTTTTGCCAAAATATTACTATTTATTTATCAACAATGGTGTTTATTAGTTGTTCAATGACCAATTATGAATAACAATACCATGAAATAAAATGAAATAAAAATAGTACAATATTTATTTCTATTTAGGACGAAATATTGTTGTCTCGATTTATAGTCTTAAAAATAAGACATGATATTTGAGACAAATGACTATTGTCTTTAATTATATTTGGGACAGCATAGTAGTGTCTTAATTTACTGTCTCTAACTTCTAAGACGCAATATTAGAGACAGTAAAACTATTGTCTTTAATCCTATTTGAGACAACATATTGCTGTCTCAAAAATTTGAGACACTTGATTGAGACAGAAGAATGTCTGTCTCTAATACTTTTGGGACACTTGAAAAACTGTCTCAACTCCGTCTCAAAAGCTATTTGAGACAGCTTTACTATCTCAAATTTCTTTTGCGACGGCTGTAACGGAGACGCCACAGTTACTGTCTCAATGCTGTCTCAAAAAGCGTTTTGAGATAGTAAGTGCACTATATAAGACAGTTTTGACGGCGTCTCTAAAAGAACATTTTCTGCGCCAGAGGAGTTTATTGTTCCACTGTTATCACCTCTGTCACTGCACACAACACCATCGGAGTTCAGGTTGTCTTTATTTTATTTTTTTCTTTTTTGTACCTGCATTTCATGGAACCATTACAGGAAGCTTCAAAAAAGAGAAAGAAAAAAAATCAAATTTCTTTTGTGTTTTTAGCTCTTGTGCATGGATTGATTCTAGGTCTTTATCCACCACAGGTCGAGGTTGTTGATTGTAGTGTTGTTGTATTGATTGATGTTAGGGTGTGAGTGCTGTGGCTGAGGAATTTGTGGCAGAGCAGCTGAAGTCTGTGCTTTCAGACATGCGCCCTGATGTTGTAAGTAAATGTCTTGCTATAGTTTGGTTGTAGTTAATCAATTTGAATTGGAATATGTTGTGTGAATATTGGTTCTATTGATATGTGATAGATATAGTATTGATCTAATTTTAGGTGAAAACAGACATACTACCTTCAGCTGGCATAGTCAAGGTTCTTTGTCAGTCTTCAGGAGTTTCCAGTTCAAGGTAATGCTGGATTTCCAATACATGGATATTTTTATTTTTCAATTAAGTTTCACTGGGATAGATTTTGACCAACATTGTAAGTTTTGTTTTGAAGACAGCTTTAGTTGTTGCTCCTATAATGGTTTCTACAAGTGGAGATGTACTGGCTGATTCCTCTATTCTTGCTAGCTTTCGGTACGTTGAAAATTCTATGATATTTTATATATATGGTGAAGTTGTGGCACATCAGTAAGTGGAGGCATGCCACGATTTGTGCCTTAAAAATCAGGAAGTGAATAGAGTATAAATTATTGTGTGAAACAACAAGTTTCCTTTTCTTCCATTGTACTTCACTCTGAAGCTGCCTTGCATTTAACTGTCTAAAGAATTGCGTCATTACTACTTTGTAGCTGAGACAATGGATTACTTTTGTAGGTCTTGTTAGGACATTCATCAGTGCATTTCATTTTATTGTTCTTATTAATTTTGCCAGCCTTACTGTGCATTTTATCTTTGACTGATTTCCTTAAGTATGATATATTTCAAACTCTTCTTTTTTTTAATCTATACTTCTTTTCATTACTTCGGTCAGTTTCCCTTCGATTCGTTATTATGTTTGCATTTTGTATTTGGTAGATTTGAGATACTGCATGTCAAGAGAGATTTCAGAGTCTTGGAGTTGCATTTTATGGAGGGCCAGATTGCTATGTTTTAGTATACGATGTTTATGTAATGAAATCCTTTGGTAATCTTGACAATTAAAACTTCTCAGATATGCAACCTGCGCTTCACTACCCTACTATTCCAGAATCATATAACATAAAATCTTATACTGATATACATGCTTGATACATCTATGTGGAGTAGCGAGTAGTGGGGAGCTTGTCCAAGATAAATTAGGAAAACAAACACTAGAGGAAGGTTTGCTACTGGAATTCAAGAAAGATGCAGGAAGGGTATTGCTAGTTGTTGCTCAGAAACCTGATGGCAAGAAAAATTGGATAGCCTTTGATCAGGTTTTGTTAGAAACTTGTGCTTTGCATTTCAGATAGTTTGCTAGGAGTTATTTCGGTAATCGACGTTTGTGGTGCTGTATTTGCCATTGATGATCAAGCTTATGTTAGAGCCACCCCTTTGGTTCTTGGAGTAAACGTAGGTGTTCATTACTTGAATTCGTTTGTTCTCAGTGAATGACTAAATAATGACAGAAAGTTCACAGCTATCTTTTTTGAGAAATGAAATTGAACTGTGTTTTACAGAGACAAAACAAAGAATGGATTACTTTAGAGTTTGGAATTCAGAAGCCACCAATTGATGATTGGATTGGAGTCTTTTCTCCAGCAAATTTCAGGTAGAAATTAAGAACCCTTTTTGGAAATCCGATGGAAAATTACCTTTTCTCTATAAAATGTTTAAGGGTATAAGAAAATTGACTCCAAAGTAATATAATCTGCAGTGCAGCAACCTGCCTTCCTGACAGTCCTAGATCTTATCCACCTTTTCTATGTACAGCTCCAATAAAGGTATGTTCTTCGGTATTATTTGCGTTGAACTGGAATGGTTTCCTGTGTTCTGAAATGCCTATGTTTGAGTTTGGTTGTGATGCAGTTCCAGTGTGCAAACTACTCGAGCCCGATCTACATAAACACAGGAAAAGGATCTTTGAAGCTTCTTTTGATCAACCAGAGATTAGACTTCTCTTTTGCTCTATTTTCTGGTGGATTATTAGCAGTATGCTTTCATTAGGCTGAAGATAAATACAGTTTTTACTCTATTATGTACCTAGCTTCTTCTAATGCCTTGCAATTCATTACAAATGATTACAGCGGAAGCTGGTGGCCGTGTCAAATGCGATTGCCTTTGCAAATCCAAACGCACCAGTCTATCCACGCTTAGCACAAGGGAAGGAGTGGAATGAAGTAAGTTCACTTTTGCTCTACTTGTGTGAATGCCTCAGGTTGACATTTTGTTGTCTGCCAAGAAAAATTAGAAACAAGGGAAAGAAAAAGAAAAAGAAAAGCAAAATTTCTTATGATTGGGAACTATGAAATATTGAATGGATTGTGAGGATTAAGAAGATGTTTGTCTACATAAGCTTTGCCTATTAATTTTCATAGTATTCTATAGTGGAATAAGGCATCAAACATGTAACGCGTTGATGAATCAACATGAATCTCAGATGACTGTTACATGGACAGGTGGTTATGGAATTAGTGAATAGTGCCTTTCATCCAATGGGGCAAGAAAGGAGGAGAACAGAGAGATTCTTTCGCCGTGACATCAACTATTGACCGAAAAACTATGTGTGGTGCGATATCTACCCTCTTGGACACTAGAGCTAACCACTGGCTAGCAGATTCTTTGGTGTAGATTAATTTGCCATGACAAACTTTGCAGGTGCCCCGGCAAGAACTGTTGGATGGCGCGATCCAGGTTTCATTCATACTGCCTTCCTAAAGGATTTGTGGCCTAACTTAGAGTATGTCACATGGATTCTTAGAATTCCTCCTCTTTATTGATCTTAGTTTCAGTTGTCACTGGAGATTTACTTGTGAAAGATAAAACTTTTTTGTATCTTACATATTCAATGTGCAGGTACACCTACAAGCTGGGGCATAGATTGTTCAATGGCACATTCATTTGGAGTTAGATGTACCAGTTCCGACCATCGCCTTATCCTGGTTAAAACTCCCTTCAACGCTTGGTCGTGTTTGGTGACATGGGAAACATATGGAAAGACTTGAAGATACTATACAGTATACACATCGAAATCTCATCCTTCTCGTTCTTACGTGTGTGAAATTTTTGTTCGAAACCTCTCTATTTAGAGCTATTTTTAGATCCTTACCTTTGGCTGGATTTTTATTGTCTATTTCTTACGGGTGTGAAATTTTTAGACTCATGCTGTTGTCAACTTGTCGATACATCTTTGCCGGAGATGCAAAGCCTTAGAATTTATTAAAGAAAGCCTTTCTTTTTTAAAAAACTGGTTCTCTCTTGCCTCTTTTGATTTTTTTTTTTGGGTCTACACTCCAGATTTTATGACTCGAATGATGGAACTTTTTTTTCGGCCCTATGGGGGGCTTCTATACTTCGTTGTGCTTTTAAACTTCAGTTTTGCCTCATTGTTGCAGATTATTTTCCCTCTAATTAGGTGGATTGTTTGTGTTACAGCTTTATTTTTTTCCCTGTTCTTTTAGGCTCTGGTTTCAAATTTTGTTTGGCTCTCTCTGCACAACCTGTTTTGTACTTTTGGATTCCGAATTACATGCACTAGACAACTAACATCCAGTGAAAATCTTGCAGGTACTTGACAACTAACATTCAGTAATCCTATTAGAGTTGTGCATGGTGTTGCATGGATGCCTATTGATTTGGATTGGATTACATTTTGTGTTTTAGGATTCCAGAATCATTGTCAGCTCTGCATGATGAAGTGGTTATTGCTGCAGCTAAGGCTGCCATTAGTTTTTATTTTAAGAACAAAAAAAATCAAACAATATGCTGATTTATGCACTCCCATGGATTTTAGATTTCAAAGTTCACCTTTGCTTTCAAGTGATTTGGATGTATGTAAACACCCTTTTATAATTGTTTTTAGATTTATGAGCTTGTGATGAATTTTCTTGTTTTCAAATGAAATTCAGAGGAAGCAGAGAAGAGGATATAACTGATATTCATTGTTGTTCTTTTTTTTTTTTTAATTTTAAGGCATCCCAGTACCTTTTTCTTGCACCTGCGATGAATGAGCTTTAATTAACTCTGTTCACTCTATCATCTTCTTCATCCTGCAACTTTTGAGGTTTCCTGTCCAACTTCTGCAGCTATATATTCTATGTGTGTTGTTTGTTTACCCACAGTTGCGCAAGAGTGAGCCACGGATTTGCTGTGGAAAAGAGTAAGCCACTGATATGACCGCACTTATGATTGATAGGGAAAATGGTTCCCTGATTTTTCCAGTAGTTGATTAGATATGGAATATGATACATATAACCGATCTCACGTACTGGAACAAAGGCTTAATTGTTGTTGTTGTGATGATGAATTTAACACAATGATCACATTGCAGAGATCCCCACATCCACTGTTGATATAAGAGATGATTCAAGAGGTCGCGCTGTCTCAAAAGCTAAAGTAAGTTCTTTGATTAAATTTGTTTGTTTTGTTCAACGGGGGTGGCATTTGGTTTTATGTGACTATGCGCACACATCATTACATGTGCTTGTCAACCTCATTGTTATGTTGGCAATCTTCCTGCCGTGCCATAGCACGTTTGCTCTGTTCTTAAGTTTTCCTTCTTTTAATTTTCTCTGCGACGTTATGTGGAATAGCGCTTGCATGTTTTCCCCTAGATTTGAACATTGCCAAGTAATGTCTGATTGGTAATTTCTCTTTCAGATTGAGAGCATCCTGGGAAAGACAGAAATTCGATGAATTGATGGCTGCAGACAGTGATAGAGATAGGGAAAGAGATGCTGCACGTGGTGAAGAGTAGACTTGAAATGGAAATTTTTTGTCTTCAGCTGTCTATTTTTACTTTTATATATGGCTGAGATTTTGGTGAAAATGCAGTGTCATCCTAAATTGCTAATGTATCAGCCATAGGTGTGTTAGTAAAAGCTTTTGAGCTTCTTCCTCTTTGCTCTTTACAATTCAATTGTGGGATTTCACATATTAAGTCTTGTATAACTTGATGAAATAGGGAAACATGATTCAAAAAATATCCTTCCGTGAAAACATTATACTCCCTCCGTCCCACTCAAAGAGTTCACTTTTAAAAAAAGATCTTGTTCCATTTAAAGAGTTTATTTTGAATTTATTTATATTACATACCCATACTAATATAAGGATGTGTGGTTCACAATTAATCCTTAATTCTAAAGTCATGATATAAGTGAAAAATATAGTGATAAATTATTTATTTCAGGTGTTGTACTTCACAATAAATTATACATATTTCAAAATGAACTATTTAAGTGAGACGGAGGGAGTATTATAATACAAATATTATTAGCTTCGGGTGATATTTAAAATCCAAATAACTACTAATATTTCTTACAACCATTTATAATAAAAAAAAAATCATCAACATGAATTAATAAATAAACAAAATCAACATCTACGGCGTGGTAGCGCCGTGGTAATCCACCTAGTTCATATCCATGTGCCAATGTAGAATTCAGGAAATATTATCTCTACTATAGTTAAGAATCCTCGGCTAATTAAATGTCTCCATCTCTGGACCCTTGAGTAGTAAAATAATTTACTTACTAAGCAAATATTGTTTAGTAAAACACAGTTAATTATGCACAAAATTGAGGGGTGCAGTTTAGTAATAGAGAAGGAAGTGAGGCCCGGCTTGAAAATGAAGTACAAAACTTTCGTTTATTTACCACGAGTAATTTGTAATTTGGACCAAAACAACAAACCGCGTCAAGTTCATACTTGATAGTTTATATATTAATTAAATTATACGCTCCGTCCGTTTGACTAGCCAGGTTGGCATGTTCCACGATTTGTTGGTAATTGGGACCTAAATACATTTATGCGGCTGCCTATGTGGCCTTGCTTTTATTGAAAGTTGACACTATGGAAAAATTATACTCCTATGGAACGTTGCATAGTACTCTATAAAAGTAGTTATGTTTCTTTGTTCAGAAAAAGTAAAATAAATGTCTATTACACACATTATGTGCAGAAAAATATACACATAAAGTTATTTATGTTAGCTAGTCAAATATTATTTTACAAAAATATCTTTATTGTATTATTATGCATTTACCCTCTCTCCTCTCTCATTCTTCTTGCAATTAGTTTTTTTTCGAAATCTTCCTCTATCATTATTTTTGCTCTACAATCTCATTTCCTTCTTCCAACACTAATTATTTTTGTGTTTTATTTTTTTCAGATTCGATTTTCTCTAATATATATATATATATATATATTAGCCTTCAGCAATTGCATATGTGAATACCATTTCACTACAAAACGAATCATCTAAACTTTTCTCTTAATTTTAGATTCTAATTTATTCATTTTAAAATAATAATAGTATTTATAATTTTATTATGAAAAACTAGGTTTGCCAAAAACATAAAAGGTTAGTTCTCTTTTGTGTTTGGCGAAAAAGAAAGTAAAAATTATTATTATTATGAAAAAATGAATAAATTAGAATACTAAATTAAGTTTAATGGGGTTGAAAATGCTTAATAGTGAACATGATAGGGTAAATTAAAAATAAAAAGATTTAAAAATAAAAAGAGATGTAAAAAATAAAAATACCAAAATTAAATTAATTAAAACACAATATAAAAAAAAAGAAGACGTGGGGTACATATTATTGTTAATGTGTATGGGAGATATGGAGATGTTTAGAAATAAGGAAAGCAGATTATAGAGTAAATAATGCTAGAAGAAGATTTTGAGAAAAATGGATTGCAAGAAGAAGGAGAGAGGAGAGAGAAAAGAGGTATAATAGTATACAATAATGTTATTTTAGTAAAATAATACTTGATTGGCCCACAAAAAGCACTTATGTGTGCACATAATATGTGCATTTAACAGCATCCAAAATATTAATCTCTCTGCCTCATGTGAAAAGTTCAATTTTTTTTATAAAAAAGATTGCCCGAATAAATGAGTTCAATTTGAATCTGGGTTACAAATCTCTCTCATTGCCATCACCCCCAAATTCTCCCTATAAAATAATGTATGGTCCATTAACTATTACTTAGAAAGTAATATATAAATGAAAAAAAAAGGTATCATCTTACTTATTTAGAATAGTGTATTTTACGATCAATAATTTTGGAACCCGACTCTTTATGGGGAGTACATTTTCAAAATATATTGTCATAATAAAAGGGTCGTGTTTTTATTTATACTTATATATATTTGTAATTAATATAATTATGTATGGTTCATAATTAAAATGAATTTAAAAAGTATGGATATAAGTGAAAATTTTGATGACAAATTACTACTATTATTTATTGTACTTCAAAACTTATAAACTTTTTATATTTTTGAAATAAGGCTCTTCCATTACAATTAAACAAGTAGTAAATTGTGATAGGTAGTAAATTATACCTTAAAAATTATGAATAGTTGTACATATTTATCTATATGATGATATAAATAGGGGATGTGAAGAAATCAGAGGATTGAAATTCAATCGATTGTCGTACAATCTGACGGTTGTGCTTATTACCATTAGAAAACTATTGGAGATTTGTCATTGTGCCTGGTGATTCTCACGGCTGGAGTTGGTGAAGCGACGCTATTAACTTCACCAAAGAGAGGCGATTTTGAATATAAAATAGAAGACACTGTGCACGGTCTCTAAATCGGAGGCTGGAGGCTTTTCTACACAGTTTAACTCTGCTTATACATTCCAATCCGTCAAATAGCGCCACTAATTGAATGAAAGGGGACAATTATGGCAACGAACGGCGAACGCTTAAACAATGTTTTGCGCACCCTCTCCGGTCAAATTTTGTCATCCATGTTGGATTTCTTTCCACTACATGATTGCTTAGTTTTAATCGTCCATTCAATTCGATGGAAATTGGGAGGAGACTATTGGAGAATGCCATGGCTGTGAGAGAATTCGGGAGGCGGCTGATGGCTTTCTCTTCCCTATCCCCTTATATATACGAGGATTCCCTATGTCCTAACCTGGTCAAAATTCATTTGGGAGCGTCCCCTACATCTGACGTTCGAGAAATGTGACAGCGCTTCTAATCAACATTTAAAAGGTATGAAGGTATGTTATGCTTTCCACATCCCTGAAAATAGTTTTCCGAACTCCTCTAAGATGTATTGTTTTCTGCTTCTCCATTTTTGTGCTTTTGATTTTTTCAGATGTAATTTTCAGAGTGACATAGTCTCCAGTTTTATACTTCAAGTTCCGACTACAGTATGTCGTGTTTGTGCTTTTAATTTTATTAATGCATTTTTGGCATGACATGGTCTCCAGTTCTCTACTGCAAATTCCTACTACAACATGTGTGGTTTGTGTAATTTTTAGGAATATGCAGCAGAACCTGTACAATGTGTGCATTAATTTTAGAGCAAATATAATACGTCTGCCTTGTAGGTTTTGGACACACAAAACTCTTGAGTGATTTGAACAATTTATGAAATGATCCTTGGTTTCTTTTAGTTTATTGTTGGGATGAGAACAGTTATGAATGTTTATTAGGGTGGTATCTTGAAATTGCATATTTTAGGGGTGGTTAAGGAATTCCTACAAATGTACTGAATTCGCATGAATTCGTATAGATTAATTAGATATTCATAATGGTTCTTTTATTGGGACTAATTGATTTTGAGGTATGTGCATTAGATAAATTTCAAATACAGTTAAAAGCACTCCTGGAATTTCTAACTATCTAGAAAAAAAAAATGTAAGAGAAATGGTTGCCTTGAGAGTTTTGGAGGGGTTAAGTATTAAGGAAAATGAATTAGAGAATGATCCCACTGCGTCAAAACAAATTATCTGATCCATCAAATTATGCTAAAGATATTCTTTGACGCTTATTCAATGAGGTGTAGTTACGGGAAGGGTACCAGATGCCTGAATAGTTGTTGTTGGGAACAAGTTCGGGGATATTGACTTTTGGAATTTTGTTGCAAATGATGAGGAGATAGAAGGGGTTTATCTGTAGCAACCACATCCTGCACCTATTTCAAGGATTGTGGTGATTCCATTTTCTTTATCTAAGGTACTACAAAATTTTTTGTGTTGATATGAAAATTGTGATTGCAGATTCTCTCTTTTTTTTTTCATTTTGGATGAATTGCTGTGGAGACTCCAAAGTTAGTTTGAACTTGACTTGGTAGGAGATCTGGGTTATATGATAAATCTATTTCGACATCTCAAAATTCTGACTCTGAAGTGCATTCTCATTTTGATAAAAATTTTTATGTTCTTTTTCCAGTTTGAAAATCTCCATTTGCGATGTCAATTTATACCTGAGATGTGTATTTATAAGTTTTACTGAGATGAAAAAGAATTGGATCCATTTTATCTGTAAGCAAAAAGTAACTTAGGGGTTCAACCGTGAGTCAAGCTTTACTTGCCAAGTGATCAGTTCTGCTGATTTAAAAGACTAAAGCTTTTATTCACTTAGGTTCCAACATTTAGTAGGTCTACACTAATTCATAGGATATGAAGTCCTTTATCCTTTTTGAAGCCAACAATTTAGCAAGATTATTACTTTACATAAGCTCTAAAGAGACATTGATATGTGCCTTAATGTGATTTTTCAAGAAAATGGTTCTCACATTTATTGATGTTATCTGTAGCAATCTCTGATTGTATCCATTGCTTTGCTCTTGGAAATGCTCTAGGGTTGAAAGTTGCATTTGCGTCAAGCAACAACTTTGTGGGTTCTCTTCTATAGAACTTTGGCAATGCAAGTTTACTTGAAATCATGGACTTTAATTAGGGGCAGTTTCTTCAAAGGTTTAATTACAGTATCCTTTAAAAATTTACAAAAGTTGAAGTTTAATGACTTTTCACGTAATAATCTGTTTATGGGATTCCTTTTTCCATTATGAGATATTCAATCTTTCCTGAAGTTTCTACAGCTAATCATTTTCCTTAATCTCTTATAATTACAATTAGGATTTTTAATATGTGTGTATACATGGACATGTATGATTTTTTTATTTTCCATATCAATTGGGTTAGAGTAATTATGTGTGAGAAGATACTCAGCTTCTGGGTATCTGGTTTAGTAATTTCACTGATCATTGTTTAATTCCTAAAGATGCTGCACCTGCAAAATGTATTGTTGGGTTTCTTCCTGATTCCTTCTATTATATTTTCTATTATGTTGGACTACACATGAGTATTTATGAGTCTCTTATTTACTTTAGTATCAACGAAAATGGAATTGTTGTTGAGAATGTGTTTTGACGGAGTTTCTTTCGACTTTCAATTTCACTAGAGAGCTTCTTGAATACATGGATAAGGGAATAGTCGGGGTTTATAACTGCTAAGAATGCAGGAATTAAAAATTAGTTTGTAAGTGTACCAGGTTGATGCTGCAAATTGTGATGAATTATTTCAAAGAATCACTTAAGATGTTTCTACTTTCTGGCACTATGTATTTTGAAAAGATTTTTGTCTTGCTTGATAGATAATAGTTAAGAGACGCCATCCATAGATTGGAGCAAACACATACATATTGCCCTTGGAGCAAATGCAGCCTCCTGTATTTGCATTAAAAATACGAGCCAAAAATTGGTCACTAGATGTCAAAGCAGCAAATATATCTTTATTAAAATTTTGAAGCAGCAATAGAGGATTTTGGCCTTGCCAATCTCTTAGAAAGATGGGATTTCGACGTTACTACTGCAGTCTGCAGCACCATTGGGAATATCACTCCACGGTAACCCTCAACTAGACAATCTTCTGTAATCTGATGTCTTTGAATATGCCACTTTGCTTTTGGAGCTAAAAACTAAGTTAAAAGGTCTTAAATGGTGGTCATGGTCAGCTTCAGACCATGTGCAATTCAGACGATGTGAAGAAGCCATAAAGCGAGCCAGAGTTAGAGGCCTCATAGAAATTTTAAAAGAAACATATTGCACAATGTTGGTGGAAGCTTGAGATTATTGCAGTCATGCATGTTCTGATTGAAACTCAAAATATTTTCAATAACAGTAGAGTTTAGAAAAGTCAGATTCAAGTTTTTTAAATTAAGGAAAGTCGTTAAGTTATCAGTAATGTAACACATTAATTTTTAGAATTTATGTTATTCATTTTCAATAGGCTTAAATATTATTAACCCCCCTGTGTTTATAGGGGAGTGTGACCTTTGCCCCTCTGTGTTTTTTTAATTCGTCTTTTGCCCCCTGTGACCATAAGTCAAACCTTTATATATAATGCAATGACTTTTATAACCCTCCTACATTAAGCATTATTTTCTTTGACAAAAATACCCTCAACTAATTAAACATTAACAGTAAAAAGATAAATTAACTATTAAAACTTAAAATAATTTTGGCTAGTGGCGTGAGATTATCAATAAAATTACGAAACAAAGTTATTTAGGGGGAAAAACCCTCATGATGTTGCTCAAATAAAGACATGCTTATGTAATGAAGGCTCTGTTTGGACAAGTTTTTCAAAAATATTTTGATAAAAGTGTTTTTCAAAAACATTTTATAAAATTTGTTTTTGAAGTTTTTTTTAATGAAATATGTGTTTCGACAAGAATTTTATAAAAATATTTTTTGAGTTAAAAATAGTTTAAAAGATATTTAATGAAGTATTTTAAAAAATATTTTTAAATTATATTTGATGCCGGAAATTATATAAAAATTTCGTTTATTGTATATAAACCATTTTCTTTTCCTTTTGGGTGGGCAGGGTCGGGGTCGGGGTCGGGGTTGTGCGTGGTTCAGGATCTGGGTAGGGTCGCGCGGGGGTCAGCATTGGGGTCGGGTCCAGGTCTGGGGCAAGGTCGGGTTCGGGGTCAAGTTCGGGGTTGAGGTCTGGTTCGGGGTTGAGCGGGGTTCAGGATCCAGGTCGGGGTCGCGTAGGGGTCAGATCGGGGTCGGGTCCAGGTCTGGGTTCGGGGTTGGGGTCGGGTCTGGGGTCAAGGTCGGGTCAGGTCCAAATCCGGGTCCAGAGTTGATGTCGGGGTTGGGTCCAGCTCTGGGTTGGGGGTTGAGGTCGTGGTCGGGGTCCGGTCCAAGGTCAAGGTCGGGATCAGGTAAGGGTCCAAGTCCGTGGTCGTGGTCGTGGTCGTGGTCGGGGTCGGGTCAGGGTCCAGGTCCAGGTCCAGGTCCGGGTCCAGGTCTGGGGTCAGGCCGGGGTGGGGTCGGGGTCCGAGTCTAGGTCCTGGGTCGAGGTCGAGGTCGAGGTCGAGGTCGGGGTCATGTTCAGGTCCTGGGTCTAGGTCCGGGTCCGGGTCCAGGTCCAGATCCAAGTCTAGGTCTTGGGTCGGGGTTGTGTTTAGGTCCAGGGTTAGACGAGGGTGGGGTCAGGGTCCTGGTCTAGGTCCTAGGTCGGGGTTGGGGTCATTTTCAGGTCCTGGGTCGAGGTTAAGGGTCGGGGTCGGGGTCGAGGTCAGGGTCAGGTCCAGGTTCGTGGTCGGGCCTGGGTCCAGGGTGGAGGTCGAGGTCGAGGTCGGGGTCGGGGTCGGGATCGGGTCCAGGTTCGGGGTCGGGGTCCAAGTTGGGGTTCGGGGTCGGGGTCAGGGTCCAAGTCGGGGTCTGGGTCAGAGTCCGGGGTCGGTCCGGGTCAAGTTTGGGTCCGAGTCCTGGTCCGAGTTTGAGTCAGGAGTCGGGGTCGGATCAGGGACCAAGTCCGTGGTCAAGGTCGGGGTCGGGTCAACGTCGAGGTCGGGGTCAGGTTCGGGTCTAGGGTCGGGGTCGGGTCAAGGTCGAGGTCGGGGTCAGGTTCAAGTCCAGGGTATAGGTCGTGACCGTGGCAGGGGCCGGCGTCGGCGCCACGTCGGGTCCGGGATCAACTCCGGCCCGAGGTCCGGGGTCGGGGTCGGGGCCGGGTCAGGTCCAGTTGCGGAGGCAGGTCTAGAGGCTGATATTGAGGTCGGAATAGGGGTGGGGACGAGGTCAGGGTCTGGTCGTAATGGGGCCGATGTCCGGTCGGGGACAGAGCCGAGGTCGAGGTCGTAAAGAGGGTGAGGCCGGGGTTGGGGTCGAGGCGATGTCGGGGTGGGTCTGAGGTTGGGGCAGATTGAGGGAGGGACAGGGCGACCCGTGAGTTTATTTTAAAATGATTTTAAATTTTTTCAGGTATTTTATAAAAAATGTTGATGGTGTACTTTAAATACATTTTACACCAAATTATTTTTTAAAAACATTTTGCAATTTCTTGTATAAACACCATTTTAAAGTTTTATATACTTTTAAAACACTAAAAATGTTTTTGAAGTAATTGTCCAAACATAACTGAAATCTTTTATTCTATGAATTTTTCATAAACACAACTAAAAAATAATGAGAAAGAGAAGACATGCGTTTATTTACCTTCTCTTTCTCATTATATTGTTAGTTGTGTTTGTGAAAAATTCATAGAATAAAATATTTCATTACATAAACATGTTTTTATTTGAGCAAAATCATGAGGTTTTTTTCCTCTAAATAACTTTGTTTTGTAATTTTATTGATAATCACATGCCACTCACCAAAATTATTTTAAGTTTTAATAGTTAAGTTATCTTTTTACTGTTAATGTTTAATTAGTTGAGAGTAGTTTTGTCAAAGAAAATAATGCTTAATAGAGGAGAGTTATAAAAGTCATTACATTATATATAAAGGTTTGACTTATGGTCACAAGGGGCAAAAGAAGAATTAAAAAAACACAAGGGGGCAAAGGTCACACTCCTCTATAAACACAGGGGGTTAATAATATTTTAGCCTTTTCAATATTGCAAGTTTTTTTTTTTTTCATTTTTATTGCAAAATTCTCCTATTTAACTTGCATCTTGAATAAAATACAAATATCACAATAGACTAACAATTCAATATTGACATGCACCCATTGGATTATGAAGGGATACAATCCTATTCTCTTTAATTAAGCATTGGAAAAAATACAAAAGTGGTCCACAATCTTTACCCCTGTTGCAAATGTAGTCCACAATCTTTAGTAAGTAGCAAATGTAGTCCACAATGTATCCATTTTGTTGCAATTTTAGTCCAAAAACGGAAAATTGACATTGACTAACGGTCAACAGGTTTGACCGTCAGTCAAACCCGGGTTTGACCATCTAAAACCACCCCACCCCTTCCTTCCAAAACCATTTCTCCACATCAGCACCACAAATCGCCACGTCACCCGCTGCTGAAAATGAAAGGAGAGGCTAAAAACTTCAAAATTTGCTCCAGTGGGGTTTCGAACCTGTGACCTTCCCTCTGCGCGCGCGAGAGACAACCACTAAGCTGCAATCGTTTGTTTGTCTTTTGTTACTGTTCCATTTAGTCATATAGAATCACACTTTTCTTTCATACTTTATACACAAGGCCGTATTAAGACTTTCAAATTCATTTCCATACCGTCAAATTAATTAACTTATTTAATTAAAATTACTATTCTAACCTTATTAAATAATGTCAAACATATAATTACCTCTAATATATATTTTTAATTCTTTCAAAAATCTCATACAAATTAATTCAACATCAACTATAATATATTTTTAACTCTTCCCCTTCCATTTTTGGGAGATTCCTATTTGGAAAGATATTTCACCAGTGTCTGTAAGGTAAATCAAAGCAGCGTTGCCTTGGTGAAATATCTTTCCAAATAGGAATCTCCCAAAAATAGAAGGGGAAGAGTTAAAAATATATTATAGTTGATGTTGAATTAATTCGTATGAGATTTTTGAAAGAGTTAAAAATATATATTAGAGGTAATTATATGTTTGACATTATTTAATAAGGTTAGAATAGTAATTTTAATTAAATAAGTTAATTAATTTGACGGAATGGAAAGGAATTTGAAAGTCTTAATACGGCCTTGTGTATAAAGTATGAAAGAAAAGTGTGATTCTATATGACTAAATGGAACAGCAACTAAAGACAAACAAACGACTGCAGCTTAGTGGTTGTCTCTTGCGCGCGCAGAGGGAAGGTCACAGGTTCGAAACCCCACTGGAGCAAATTTTGAAGTTTTTAGCCTCTCCTTTCATTTTCAGCAGAAGGTGACGTGGCGCGGGTGACGTGGCGAATTGTGGTGCTGATGTGGAGAAATGGTTTTGGAAGGAAGGGGTGGGGTGGTTTTAGACGGTCAAACCCGGGTTTGACTGACGGTCAAACCCGTTGACCGTTAGTCAAGGTCAATTTTCCGTTTTTGGACTAAAATTGCAACAAAATGGATACATTGTGGACTACATTTGCTACTTACTAAAGATTGTGGACTACATTTGCAACAGGGGTAAAGATTGTGGACCACTTTTGCATTTTTTCCATTAAGCATTATTGACTTAAGCATCAGAGGATTTTAATTAGAGGAGCAAGTCCTCACCCTTTGCAAGTATTGCGTGCTGCTGCCGAAGACTCTATCGGACGGACTTCGGCATTGAAAAATTGACACTATTACCTAATATTTTCCAGTTCAAATTATTTATAAAAATAAAGAAATAATAAATCGAAGAAATTTCTAATTTCTAGTAATTCCAGCTCAAACTTTTTCTCTTTGACCATTTAATTTATTACACTTACAGTCTTTCTACTATTATTAAGTACTATTCATAAGTTTGAAAATGAAAGA
Source organism: Leptodermis oblonga (assembly GCA_016801395.1). Lineage (NCBI taxonomy): Eukaryota > Viridiplantae > Streptophyta > Magnoliopsida > Gentianales > Rubiaceae > Leptodermis > Leptodermis oblonga. Next base: position 32,435,036 of record CM028755.1, read on the forward strand.
AAAATGGAACAATAAAATAATTATTATTAAATTATTAATTAAACATTAGGAAAAGCTACATATATATACATGTGATAGCCGAAATGAAATATAAAATAATCAACATTAATGAAATTTAAAATGATACAATTAATGAAAAACTAATTTAAAATAAAATAACTCTTTTTCCTTTTATTTTATTTTTTTAGCTCTTTGTTTGTCATAAACATGATGGTGGTGATGCAATTTGATTCTATAATAGTAGAGAGGTTTTTCTTCATTATAAGGGTATATCCGAACAAGATGGAGAAGAAAAACCTAATTATATGCATGCATAAGTGGCATAATTTATAGGTTAACTCAATCCTAACATTTTTGAATTTTATGTGATACATTTACAAACGAGTACTCCCTCATGTTCCATTAGAAGAGTTTATTTTGAAAAATATTTTTGTCCCAATAGAAAATTTGATTTTCAAACTTTTTACTCATCTTACCTTTACTAATATAATTATGTTTGATATGTAATTATCCCATACTTTATAATTAAGGGTATAAATAATGTCAAATTTACTATTTTATGTGTTGTACCTTAATATTCATAATAAGTTATACATTGGTCAAAGTGGACTATTTTAATAGAACGGAGGGAGTACTCGTTATTTCTATCGAAAACTTAATGTATCAAGTACTATTCTTTTATTTTATTTTATTTTTTAAATTCAATTGTTGGAACCGTAAAAAAAAATCTTTTAATTCCAAGAGTAAGTATTTATAACACATCTGTCAGACTATAAATTTTCAAAAAGATATTAATACACAAAGGAAAAATAAAAACCTTTTTTTTTATTTATCATTAATGCTAATCAGTCTAACTTAGTGGACTTGTACATTCTTGACTTAGTCAAGATTGAAGATTGGAAACGTAGTTCGACGGTAATTGAAAGACTTGGAGTTTATTAATTTGCTTCGAAGAAAATAAATGCTTTAAAATGATATATTGACTTATAAAATGACCTTGTCAAATGTGAAAATATATATTAGGATGGAATTAAAAACACGTACACATTCAATATTAGTATTTTCTTCTTCTGTACGTTTGTTTGTTGCACTAAAAATACAATGTACAACTTCTGCAATCAATATTCTTTCGGACTAATATTTTTTCCTAAATTTTTCTTCAGACCGGCATTGGAAGAATTTGCATATTGGAAAAATTGCAGTTTTGGTCCATTAACTTTTGGTCTCTTATAATTGTATGTTGTTGCAATTTGGTCCATGTGACTGGCTATGATCAGTTTTAAGCAGTTAAATGGGAGATTAACTATTTTTTAGGGCCATTTGAAATGAAAAAATAATAATAATTTCGACAATTCAAGCAAAATTAATATGTTAAATCTAATTTGAAGGCTCTATCACATAATTTTCCCACCTTTTTTCATTTCAAAAGCTTTTAGTAACTGTAGACCTCTTTTGACTGCTCAAAACTGGTTAAGACCAGTTATAGAGACCAAATCTGTAGCAACATGTAAACGTAATAGACTATTTTTGTACCACTAAAATTTAAGGAACCCAAAATGCAATAGATTCAAACAAAAGGACCAAAATTGTGATTTTTTCCTTTTTTGTATATTTATGGCACATCACATGGTTTGTTTCCATGTGCTTGTTGCTTACGAGAATATGAAATTAAAGAATGAGCTAATTAATTATACTAAGGTCTTGCTCTTTTTTTTTCTAAAATAAATTTTATGTATATTATAATAGTTTTTCATATTTTTTCAATGCAACTTGTTTCCAGCATACTATTTTGCCATGAATACAACAATAATCAAATTGTTTTGGTTAAATTACTCAGTTGGTCCTTTCACTTGGACCGTTGGGTTGCTTTGGCCCTCAATTTGGAAAAGTTCAATTTCTTCATTCAACTTCAGAATTAGTTCTGAAATGGTTACAAACTCAAATTTCAATAAAATTTAAACTATTCCCGAATAGCATGTGGACTGTTTCAAGTCAAGTTATAAGAAGCGAAAAGGGTAATTTAACCTTTTCCTTTTCTATGTACGGTCTTTATTAATATATTAGCAGTTCACATGCTAATCGAAAATAGTTAATATATTATCAGTATTTTAGTTTGGGACCATTTCGAAACTTTTTTTCAAACCTAGAGATGGATATGAAACTTTTTCAATTGAACTGATAAAAAAGAAACACAGGACATGTTAAGCAACCAATAATTAAAGTGCGACTGGGGCATTTGCCAGCTTATTAACCGACTATTCATCCGCAGGGAGCTTCTTTAATGAATGGCAAGAGACCTGACTGTATCCAAACTTCATCGGTTTGATTTAACCTAGACTGTATCCACTCAGTGCTTAATATCAATAACCTGCTGTGAGGACTGATCTCCTAAGATACTCCGATATCTAAATCAATAAGTAATATATATAAGTTATATGATTAGGGTTGCAACATATTATATACATGACTATGTGGGCATCGTTATGTGCATGTAGCCAAAGATCTTGTTTGGCATTGAAATGATATATTTCCGTGATTCTCCAATATTCGATAACATGGGAAGTAAATCTTCCAACTATTGATGCAGATCGTATCTTGAGAGAATAGAGTCCAAGGGTGCTTAGTCTATTTCTTTCCTTATTTAAACTACTTGGGACCTACTCGGGCAAGAGCTTGGACCAAGGCTGGGGGCCCTAGAGGTGTTAGGGTTCCCCCCAGGTGCGATCTAGGTTGTGCCAAGTGAGTGGGTCAGCCCTTAGGTAAGTAAGTTTGGTCTCGTCTAATCCGTATTCCATCAGGAGCCGACTATAAGGGGCAATATTCTAGAAGTATGATTCAATAGTCATGCCTCAATAAAACTAGGGCGTTATTAGGTTAACCAATTTGTGGACAAGATTACGAACATACCATGTCTCATCACCTGCAAAAAACCATAACAACTAGTATATGAACTTGCTCGAAAATATCCCCCCATAGTTGATTCTGATTCTACCCCTCAATGGAACCGAATCGACGGTTCGTGAATACGAGAGCAGATCCTCTGTGTCTTTGATACACTCGATCCTCTCACATGCAAAAGGAGGGTCAAAATGTAATTTAACCCTCCTATGTGAGAAGGTACAGTGTATTCAAAGACACAAAGGATCTAAAGTGCGTGAATACTCCACTTTGGATGGACACACCACCTTTTCTACTGCTCCTTCTCATTTACCCATTTGGTTTGCGGACGAAGAATGAAAATTAATATATGAGGTCCAATATGTGCATGTTGTTATTATTATTATTATTATTATTATTTATTTATTAATTTATTTAATAAACAATGAGCCCGTAATCTGCAGGCAAGTTTGCAACTGTTGATTTTTCTCACCTCATTTTTTGAATAATACTTACCCTATTTTTGAATAATACCTACACTATTACAATAAATAAAGCACTAAGATAAAAGGAAATGTGGTTCTGAACCTGAAATCATTTGCATGAGCTCTTTTGTGCCAACCACTAGACCTCACAAACTCATCCCTTTTCATACCATTATAATTAATTACCCATCATTATTATTATTATTGCCTTTCAAAATAATTTTGAAAAAGTACAACATCGATCTCTCATTAAGTATTTGGATAAATTATCAAAACTCATATATCTAAAAGACTTTGTAAATTATGAACAAATCCCATAGTAGTTTGATGATATTATTAAATTAAACCCTTAAACAGTACAGTCTGTGGGTAACTTGATCGATTAAAAAAGGTAACATAACAAAATTAAATCGAGGAAATTATGGTTTGAAATGACTAAAACCCTTTGAGATTAGTCTAAATTATCAAACGAATTCATGATTTGATAAAATAAACTGACCCAACTCCTCAATTGGTCAAGAGTTTATCATCAAGTTTGATCAAATTACACCGTTCATTTGGTAATTTGAATAATTTTCTATGGGAATTTTGGTACATTACCCCTAAGAATTTTAGATATCATGACTACAATTTGAAATGAAGTTTTACCAAACTGCATGTTTTGAATAATAAGTATTTATTGCACGTGTGAAAAGGTAATGCGCATGTAGTAGAATTACAGCTCATGTATGTCTAAATTTTTTCCTTACCCAACAGGCACGTAATTAAGAATTTTCTAAATAAATTAATCCTAACAAAACTAATTTCCAAGAAAAAAAAAAAAAAAAAACCTAGAAATCGAAGGAAATTCTAGGTGACCAGGTCCCAGTTCCAATATTCAAATCATATTGAATAGTTTTTATACATTTATTTTTAGTGCAATCAATCTAAGAGTCTCAAACGAGCGAGTTAGGCGAGTATTAAATGAGTATTAAGTTAATAGGTAATGGGTACTCATTATCCATTCAATTAATGGTCTTAGTTCAAAAGGGTAATGGGTAGCTATGGATACCCATAATACCCATTATACAAAAATATAAGACTTATTTATTGGTTTATTAATAAATTTTTTTCAAAGTTTTTTAATTTCATTTTAATTCCTTTTTTTTTAAGCGGATTTTAATTTTTTGAATCTATTCTAAAATTTGAAATATTATATATTGTATACTTTTATATTTAATCGTACGTAGTTTTTTTTGTCCAAACACAATTTTTAATTTTTTAATATTTATATAAACTCGTGCATGCCCCGACCCCGACCTAAGGCTCAAAACTGAGCCCGGCCCGAAACTGGCCCGAGGCCCGAAACAGGACCCGACCAGAACCATGGGCCCGAATTGTGCCCAAACTGAACCGGCCCTGCCTGAACCCATCCCGAAACCTGAGCGTGAACTTGACTTGGAACCCGAACGAATTTTGATTTAGTATTTATAAGTGGGCAATTTAAAAATATTATAAAAGAATAAATGGGAAAAAACGCAAAGTAATTATAGGACACGAAAAATAAAGAAAAAGAAAAAATAAGTTTGAAGAAAAAAAATAAAATAGGCCCACTAAAATAGGTGAGTAGTTGGGTTTTTGTTTATACTTTTAAGGATAATTTTGGATAGGTATTTTTGGCACCCATGATGGACGAGTTTTAGGGTACCCAATGAGCTACCCTAAACCCGCCTCCATTACATATTTAGCCCAAGCCCACCCAGCCCGTTATTTTTTTAGGTGGGTTTTATTAGGTTAAAACCCAATAGGTTTAGGCGATTTTTGGGTTAATGGGTTTTTTTGCCACCCATAAATCAATCTCATAAAAACGTATGTGCTTTAAAATGTGTCTTGTATTTATCTCCAAAATTTATAAATAATGAATGGTGTCATTTAATTAACTTTCCTTGGTAGTTAGATGACATTTTAGACCACTGAATTCGACATTTAAGTAATTTTCAACTTCTTTTACCCTTCCCCGAAATTTTGTATTACACCCATTTTAATTTGTTCATGTTTATAATATTCTGGCCAATGTTTCTTGAACAAGAATTGATCAGGCTAAGGGTTAATGGGTTATTGGGTAAACTCGGTCAATTGAAACTAAATAATCAGACGACATTATGATAATGCATGTATAAATAAATTTATATAATAAATATGATATTAATACCAAAAACCAAAAAATATATAAAACTTTTAAACTTAAAATACAATAAATTACAAAGATGAATTAAAATCTTAAAGTATAAAAAAGAAGAAGAAAGTAAAAAAAAGACTTGAGCACAGGTCGACTACTGGATCACTCCGGTGGCCCGGTTCAGCCGAACTTTTGCTAAAGTTAACTTGTTTTTAGCTAATTCAGCCTTGACCTAAGCCGACCACTGGGTCAATCTTGGTTCAACCGAATTTTAGCTAAAGTTACTTTGTTTATTGCTAATTCGGTTTTGGTATTAAAACCGGACTGAGGCATCAACCGGCTCCTGGTCCGCCATCCTCGTCAAGAATTTTAGATGCTAGCTTTTACGTTTCAAAGGAGATTAATTTCCTCTAAACTCAAAATAAATTGAATATTCTTCTTTCTTTTTTCCCCCTTTAAACTCAATAAATTACATTGTAACAAATATTACTTCACAAAAATTTCTAGTGAAGTTATACAAATATCCGTCCTTTTCTTTTCTTTTTTTCGTTTTTTTTTTTTTTACCTATTGAGTGAGGGACCGGATCAATGGCTAGCCAAGTTGGTTAGTGGGATATATATTAATGAGTATATATAGAAATAGTTGGATTTAATAGTAGGCTGGTTACACCTGTAATACAAAAAAATAGTAGGCTGGATTTAAAAAATGTAGGATCTGTTTAAAAAATGTAGTATCTCTAAAGGGAGATATGTTTGAAAAAAATCAAATAGTACATGTGCATTTAGTAGTTTAGTGACGCATAGTACATCCGTCTCATATGAGACAATTCAATGAATTAGGAGGATAGAAGATTCAACACATAGTCATTAATTAATCATAGTCTATTTCAAAATTTGGTAAGAAGAAAAGACCATTTCAAAGTAATTGGATATTGGACGTACAAGTATTCCTACGCATAGCAAGAATTTATGAAGTCGTTTACGGTTTTAGCCTCGTACCCTCGTATATAAATAGCACTGCCCATTTCTCTCAGATTACACACACACAATTCATAAATCTTGTTCTTCAATCTCCTTGAGGATATCTTTTGTAGCAATATTAATCATCAACAAACAATTGCAACAATCATGGCCTTGTGGCATTTCATGTCCTTCTTCCTACTTTTCTCCTATTTAGGTATACTTATTACATACCATGTCATATTGCATTAATTCAATTTTTACGGCAAAATCATTTTTGCATCATGGGCAGAGCCAAGGGGCAGGGTGGATGGGTGGTCTCCGGACCCCTCAAACCCACTCTTGCACCCCTATTAGTATCGTATATTTATTTATTAATTTTTTTTTATAATTTATTTAACTGTTAAAAATAGTTTATTCATATATTGGAGTACTCCTCCGAAAATTTTAAAATGCATCACTGGTAGTCTCTAGACTTTCGAGAACCCTTCTCCATCTATTGTTAAGAGTATATATTACAGCGATTTAATTATTATATGTATTTATTTAATTATCAAAAAAAAATTATTCTTATATATTGAAGTCCTAGAGATTTCTTTAATTTTTGGTTCCGCCATTGTTCCAAGTAATTATTTTATTATGCATTCATCTTAATTAATTTTTTGCATTTCTTTTATTCTTGATCTTTCAGGGGTAGATGCTACTGTTTTCACGCTGAAAAACAATTGCCCTAATCACTGGCGGAGCTAGGGGGGGGCGAGCCGGTGCTGGCGCCTCCCGTTCCTCCTGTGCGCCAAGGTATTAGTTGTATTTAATTTTTTTTTTCTCTTTGCAGCGCCTCCCCACCATCCGTCTCCAGAAAACTGTAAGCGCCTCCTCCGTCTCCCGGTCTCCATACTTGACTTGACTGGTTTCAGTGGTTTGGTTGAGGAATGAGGAAGAAGATGCGTGGAGTCGTGGAGAAGAAGAGAACTGTTTTTTTTCTCTATTAAGTAGAACGGTGTCGTTCTACTTAATAGAGAAAGGAAAAATAAAAAATAAAAAAAGGGAAATTTTCATATACTAAAATCCAGAAGTCAGGTATTCCCCAAGCCAAAATCCCCAAATCGATTGAGAAGCAAAACAAACCTAAGGGTAAACTGCTTCAGCGCCGTAGTGCCCGCTCCATCTCTGCTGCAGCGCCGCAGCACTCAGCCACGCAGGAAGCTTGTTGCTTGGCCAGAGGAGTCCAGACTGTCCAGTCCACACTGGTTGCCAGCAGCAGCAGCAGCAGGAGGAGGCAAGGCAGCACAACAACAGCAGCATCATCGATTCATCATTCATCAAATCATCCATTCATCCGTATGTATGTTTAATGTTTTATATGAATTTGTATTTGCTTTGTGATTGATTGCTATTTGCTAAATGGAATCTCTTTGCTTTGCTTTGTTTGTCTTCAAGTATCAATTGAATATATTATGATATATTAATATTAATATATATAATCGCAAGGCAGCACTAGCTGCACAGCAACAGCACTCAGCAGCAATGCAGCATCATCATTCCTCATTTAATGTTTTATATGATTCACTCAGCAGCATCATCATTCATCATTTAATATTTTATATGATTAATTATAAAATTATTTTATAGAAATTTTATATATTTATTCTATTATGGGAAAAAAAGTGATTGTAATTTGTGGCAATTAGCAAAAAAAAGTAATATGATTGATTGCTATGGTTGTGGTGTGGTCCGTGTGGACCTTATGGTGGCTGAAAAAAGGTGATTGTATTTGCTTTGTGATTGATTGCTAAATGGAATCTCTTTGCTTTGCTTTGTTTGTCTTCAACGGAATGAATATATATATATATATATATATATATATTATATAACACCCCCATTTCTTTATTTATTTATTTTGAACATCTATAATATTACTAATATGACTATACTTTATGTGTTGTACATTATCATCTAAACAAACGGGCAAGAATGTATTTTATTCATTGGTATATCGTCTAGTAGAGTTAGCATTGGTTTTACCAGTTGCAACTGCTTCTGTTGAAAGAGTTTTCTCTGCAATGAATATTATTAAGACTGATTTGCGTAATAGCATGGGAGATGAATGGATGAATGACAGTTTGGTAGTATACAACGAAAAAGAGATTTTTGTGCAGCTTGCAAATGAACCAATTTTGCAATATTTTCAACATATGAAGAAGCGTAGGATACAATTGTCTCCTCTGATTCCCACGCCAGATTGTAGTAGTTCAAATGTCAAAAAATAGTTGTTTAATCAGTGCTTATATAATGACATTTTAAACATATATTTATTTAATGATATACATTTTATTCTCTTGCTTGTACTGTTGAGCCTCCCCTGGCTTTTAGTTCTGGCTCCGCCACTGGCCCTAATACCATATGGCCCGGAATCTTAACCTCGGACGGAAAACCCTCGCTTCTGAATGGCGGGTTAGAGTTGAGCCCAAATGCAGAGGCAAGCGTGAATGCACCTCAAGGGTGGTCAGGCCGCTTCTGGGGCCGCAGCGGTTGCAACTTTGATCAATCCGGCAGGGGAAGCTGCGCCACAGGCGACTGCGGAGGAGTCCTGCAATGTAACGGCGCAGGCGGCCAACCGCCTGTATCTTTAGTAGAGATCACACTGGACAGCGTGAAGGATACCTACGATGTGAGCTTTGTGGATGGATTTAACGTTCCAATCTCAATAACCCCGACATCCGGATCCGGTGATTGCACCGAGGTGAAGTGCCAAACCGACGTGAACGCAGTATGCCCGCAAGAACTAAAAGTAGTCGGAGCCGGTGGCGCAGTGGTGGCGTGCAAAAGCGGTTGCCTGGCTTTCAACCGACCGGAAGACTGCTGCACCGGAGCATTCAATGACCCGAACGTGTGCAAGGCGACAGCCTATTCTCAAGTGTTCAAAAATGCATGCCCTAAAGCTTATAGTTATGCCTACGACGATAGAAGCAGTACTTTTACCTGCACTGGAGCTAACTACATCATTTCTTTCTGCTGAGTATTTATTCCTTAATTTCTGTTGTTTGAAGGGCACCCTTTGGCGTAGGGAAACAATAAACATATACTCTATATAGAGAGAAGAAATAAGCCTTAAATTTGTTGTATCACATGACACACGACAGAATGATTAAGTATTGTCTTTATCTTTCTGTTAATAAGTCATGATGTTCCTTCTGCTTTGCTAGTTGTTTGTTTCAAATAAATAATAATAATAATCTTTATTGTTAATTTCCAAGTAATTAATTTAATAGATTAAACGCATGTCTCTAATTTTCATTAATGAGTATTTCTTTTTTTTATTTTATCTATAAAAATATTGAAATTCGTCCAATCACAATTGACATTTGTCTTGGTTTTATAACATTTTGCCCACTTTTGGGTACTTATATACACCTCACATGTGGTACTATTTACTTTTCAGTGCAAATACCACTTGAGTTAGGGATGATTCACATTAGTATTTTGTTTTGGGCTAATATATATATATATATATATGTTCCTTCGTATCTTGCAAAACTATCAATCACGCACTACTACAAATTGCCACAAAGCAACCCTACTTTAGTCATTGGGTGCATATTAATTGGTGGCTTTCACAAAAAGAGGCAGATATAGCCACCAGTTTGTTATACTGGTGGCTTTTTTTGCGAAAATGAGTAACAAAGCCATCGGTTATCCTTAAACCAGTGGCTTTATTGGATATAGCCACCGGTTTAAGAAAGCCCAGTAGATTTGTTGTTTAACTGTAGACAAAGCCACCGGATTTTCAATGAACCGGGGGCTTTATCGAATGCATTTTCGGCAAAGCTACCTGTTCATCAAATACCGGTGGTTTTACCGGTTGCTTTCTTGGCAGAATTGACAGATCCCACATCGACTAGAGACTCATTTCGAGAGGTGAATCTCCTTTATAAAAGTAGCAAAGGGGAGGATGTGTAACTTACTTGCCTATTGGGGTTAAGACAAGAATTAGTAAGTTTCATGGCCAATAATCACTACTACAAAAAGTAGAATTAACAGCGGTCCTTTAATGGCAGAATAGACCAGAACCGCTATTAAAAAGAAAGTACGGACTTTCTACTGTGGTTTATTTAGAACCGCCATATAAAGTTAGTATCTATGGCAGTTATGAAAAAACCCCCATAGAAAGTGAGACCTTTCAATGGCGGCAGAACAAATTCCGCCATAGAAAACCTTTATAAGGCGGTTATTGTAAAACCGCCATAGAAAGTCCATACTTTCTATGGCGGTTATATAGAAACCGCCATAGAAAGCACCTTTCTATGGTGGTTTTGACATAACCGCCATGGAAAGGTACTTTCTATGGCGGGGTTTTTATAACCGCCGTAGAATATCTGCATCTTAAACCTAAAAAACAAAGTCTATCTCCAAATTTGGGCAATCTCGCACCGGGACGTCGTCTTCTCCATCTTCAAACCCCCTTTTTATACATTTCAAACTTAGAACTCGGATATTTGGTGTCGCAATATACCCCTTTGAGGTTAGATACTACTAAACTTTCTCACTTCTAGCTTATTCTTTTACATTAAATATATATATGGAATTTATTTTTATTTATGGTAGTTTGAAGATTAAAGTTACAATTCATATAAAGTCTGTTAACCTTAATATTGTGGATTGGTAGTTAGTTATACTATGTAGATTGTTGGTGATGGAATATGATTTGTAGTGTTTGATTTTTGTTGGATGATATTCATGTTATAACTACTTAATTGATTGCTTTTGTATGCATAACATGTGTTTGATGAAACGCATAAATGAAAAACTTATGGTTTTTGTATTTATTTAATTATGTCTATTGTGCATGTGTCAAATTAGTGGTTCGTGAGATGATGAATGAGTCAATTGTTTTGGTTTTGATTGCTGATTATGAAGTTGGAAGTTTTAATAAAAGTGTTGCTTACTCTAAGCTATGTTTTTATGAATGGGGTTAATATGAGTGAAAATGAATGTTGGTATCTTCTCAGTGTGAACATTGAGAGCCAAATGTATGTGGTGAGCATCTGTATATGAAAAAGTAGCACTCGATCTATGTTCAAAATGATTGAAAATGCTTGTTTATATACATGGATAGTGTAAAATGTCACTTTTAAAAAAAAAAAAATTTACCTTTCTTAGTCTCTTTAATTGATAATGATTGTTTCTGCTTGTTTTTATACACTGTCACTTGTTTTTTCAAGTTTAACATTTTTTAGTCTTTTTTGTGTGTCTCCTTTATTGATAATGATTGTTTTTGCTTGTTTTTATACATTGAAAGTGTAAAATGTCACTTGTTCTTTTCAAGGTTAACCTTCCTTAGTCTCTTTTGCGTGTCTCCGTCCATTTAGAGTGTATATGTCACTTCTTTTTTGAAGTTAAACCTTTCTTTGACTTATTTTCGAGTATCTTTTTAAGAAAAGTTGTTAGTTTGGTTTTGTTTGGCTCTTTTCATGAAAAGGATTGAAAATGCTTGTTTTTATACATGGAGAGTGTAAAATGCCACTTTTCTTCAAAAAATTTTACCTTTCTTAGTCTCTTTTATTGATAATGAGTGAAGTTGCTTGTTTTTATACATCGAAAGTGTAAAATGTCACTTTTTTTTTTTTCAAATTTAACCTTTCTTAGTCTCTTTTGTGTGTCTCCTTCCATTTAGAGTCCTTGTTTTTTGAAATTAAACCTTTCTTTGACTCATTTTCGGGTATCTTTTTAAGAAAAGTTGTTAGTTCAGTTTTGTTTGGCTCTTTTCATGAAAAGGATTGAAAATGCTTGTTTTTATACATGGAGACTGTAAATGCCACTTTTCTTCAAAAAGTTTTTTTTATCTCTTTGTTAGTTTATTTCTGAGTCTGTTTGTTTTTATATTTAAGTGAGTAAAATGTTTGTTTTTTAATCAAGTAACTTGTTTTTTTGTGTTCTTCTTATCTTTGAGTGTATAATGTAACTTGTTTTTTGAAGTTAAACCTATCTTTGACTTATTTTCGGGTAACTTTTTAAGAAAAGTTGTTAGTTTGGTTCTGTGTGGCACTTTTCATGAAAAGGATTGAAAATGCTTGTTTTTATACATAGAGAGTGTAAAATGTCACTTTTTTTAAAAAAAAAATTTACCTTTCTTAGTCTATTTTGTGTCTCTTTTATTGATAATGAGTGAAAATGCTTGTTTTTATACATTGAAAGTGTAAAATGTCACTTGTTTTTTTCAAGGTTAACCTTTCTTAGTATCTTTTGTGTGTGTCTCCTTCCATTTAGAGTGTATATGTCACTTATTTTTAGAAGTTAAACCTTTCTTTGACTCATTTTCGGGTATCTTTTTAAGAAAAGTTGCTTGTATATTTTGTGTGGCTCTTTTTCATGAGAAGGATTGAAAGTGCTTGTTTTTATACATGGACAGTATAAAATGTCACTTGTTTTTTCAAGTTTAACCTTTCTTAGTCTCTTTTGTGTGTCTCCTTTATTGATAATGAGTGAAAATGCTTATTTTTATACATTGAAAGTGTTAAATGCCACTTGTTTTTTCAAGTTTAACCTTTTTTAGTCTCTTTTGTGTGTCTCCTTTTGTTTAGAGTGTATAATGTCACTTGTTTTTTGAAGCTAAACCTTTCTTTGCATCTTTTTTGGGTCTCGTTTGTTTATGAAAAGTTGTTAGTTTGTTTTCTACATTTTTTCCCTTATGTTTAAGATAAGGTAATGGGTCGAAAGGGAAAACATAATGAGGAGCATAGTGATGAGGGAAATGACGATAAAGATGGTTGTTTTACTAGAGCTCGAAGAGGTAGAGGGTGTACAAATTGCATATATAATATGAATGGATAACAATAAGGTAAAATAACTAATTATTATATTTTGTATTTAATGTTGTATTGTATATAATTGTATGATCTTCTGACTTGTATAACATCCTTCAATAGCATAAATTAAAAAAAAAAGTCTAACTGGGAGTGTGATTACTATGTCATGCAGTACATATACTACATCGCAATGAAATCCGATACATTAGTACTCGAAAAGGTATTTGATTCTGTTTTATTTGTTTCTGCATAACCTATGTTGTATTTTATTTTGCTTTTCAATTAAATTTGTTTTTATTCTCTGTGGCAGTACTTCAAGGCCAATCGCACTCCTTTAACCATTGAGGATATAAATGCTATGAGATCATTACGCGCTAGTTATATTGTGAAGCATTAGCTAAAAATATTTGATGGTTGTTTTGATAGTAATGGAACGTGTTGGCATTATAGTTGTATGAAATTTTTTGGATGATATATATTATAATGTAATATTGATTTCTTACTTGGTAATATTTTGTAGATTTATTTTAAACTTTTAGCAGTCGGTTCGTTCTAAATAGCTATACAAAAGTGAAACACTTTCTAAAACGATTTGGGAAAAACTGCCATAAAAATTAATGCACTTTCTATGGCGGGTAAAACGGAACCCACCATAGAAAGCGCATAGCAGGTAAGGAAAAATTGTCATAGAAAGTTCAGGACTTTCTACGGTGGTTCTTACAACTTTCTTCCGTGAACTTTTTATGGCTACCAGATAGATGGCTGTTCAAATGCTCAAATAACCACCATTGAAGGTGGAAAAAAACCAATGTTAAAGCCCCTTTTTGTAGTAATGAATGCAGTTATAAATAAATAATTTATTTTGACTCGTCTAAACTCGTAGACTCAGACGAATAAATAAATGTTTTTAACTGTCCGAAACAAAGCCACCGGTTATACCTCCAACCAGTGGCTATGTTTTATATTTTTTTCTCAACAAAGCCACCAGGTATACCTTCACCCGGTGGCTTTGTTTCCCATGTTTTGGTAAAAGCCACCAGTTTCTTAAGCCAGTGGCTTTTACCTCAAAAAGTCACCCCTCCTATAGCCACCGGGGAAAATATGCGAACATGTGGTGGCTTTGTGTGAATGGACCCGGTTGCTTTGTAGTAGTGACGCTCTGATAATTGGTGATCTGCAAGTAGTACAAGTCCCATAACTGATACGGGAGAGCAACTCAAGTCTGTAGTGGGGGTAGTGGCATCACATGAATAATCTGTACCCAAAAATGTTAGATATTTACGTAACTGTAAAAGTGGACTTCATGACCACGTACAGTTACCTAGATATTTAAATCATCACTTATCAGATTACCCACTACCTACTTGATAATACCATTATCTGGATGAAATATAACTGTGGGGGAAATATAGGAGATGGCCATCAGACCTCTGATGGGATAAGGTCATCAATTTTCAACCTTATGGGTCTTGATACTAAAAAATTAAAATGGCCAAACAACCCCGCTACAACCAATTAAATAGCCCCAATTTTCTTTCTTTTTCTCTTTTTATTATTGTTTTTTTTTCAGTTTTTCCCTTCCCATTGCCAAAGAGGCCCAATTTTATTTTTTTTTTCAATTTCCCCCCTCTCTTCCAGGGGGAGTTTCTCTCCCAGGCGGAGGCTGCCAGGGGTGTTCCAGGCCCTAGGCAGCAACAGCCTGGGGTAGAAACTGCCCCAAGGAGCGGCTGCCTGGGGCTAGAACAACCACAGGCAGCAGCTTCCCTGGGGGAGTTTCCCCATGCAGCCGCTCCCTGGGGGAGATTCTTCCCAAGGGAGTGGTGCCCTGTTCTCCCTAATTCAGTCCACAAAAAAAAAGTGTTTAAGTATTTTTATTTTTTTTATTAATAAATTTGGGTTTCTCCCCCAGGGCAGCTGCTCCCTTGGGGAGATTCTTCCCAAGGGAGCAGTGTCCTGTTCTCCCTAATTCAGTCCCCCCAAAAAAAAAAAGAAAGTGTTTAAGTATTTTTATTTTTTTATTAATAAATTTGGGTTCTATTGAGTAAATTTGGGACTGCATTTAACAACCCATTTATTAATTACACTAAAAATCTTTTGGATTAATATTAATTTAAAAATCTTTATTTTGAAGAATTTGCATATTTATGGCGCATCGCATGATTCGTTTCCATGTGCCGTGTTGCTTAAGAGAAAATAAAATTAAAGAACGAAATAATTAGTTATTCCCTCCATTCTATTTAAAAGTTAATTTTGATAAATGTATAATTTATTATGAGTTGTGAGATACAATACTTAAAATAAATAATTTAGCATTATATTTTCTATTTACACTCTTACTTTCTAAATAAAGATTAATTATAAATCACACATTATTATATTAGTAAGAGTATATAATGTAAACAAAATCCAAAGTGAACTTTTTAAATTGAACAATTATTATTTTTTAAAGTAATTATTTAAATGGATCGAATGTAGTACTAGGCCCTGTTTGGTAAGTAGATTCAAGCCATAGTTTGAATCTCATTTTGATTTTATAATAATTTTTCGTCATTACTAATAAGTCTTTTTACATTTTCAATAAACATTTTTACATTTTCAACACACATTTTTTACATTCACAATGTAATTTTAATATTATAAAATCAAAATGAAACTCAAATCATGGCTTGAGTCTACTTACCAAACAGGGCCTAATTAAGCAGTCCAAACTTGTTGCCAAACAGACCATTTTTCATGAATCCAATAATAATCAAATTGTTTTGGTAAAATTACTCAATTGGTCATTTAATATCGAATGTTGTGTTGTTTTGGTCTCTCAACTTGAAAAAGTTTCGTTTCGTCATTAAACTTCAAAAATAGTTCTGAAATGGTTCCAAACTAAATTTTTGACAAAATTCGAACTATTGAATAGTAGGGCTGTTCAGCTTGATCCGAAAATCTGATCGGATCGACTGATCCGATCCGACCCGATCTGAAAATTTTGGATCGGGTCGGATCGGATCACTGTCAAGCGGATTAGAACGAGTTTCGGATCGGATCGGTTTTGATCCGATCAGATCCGAAACTTGAAAAAAAAATTGTAAAAAAAAAATTAGCATCTGTTTACTCACAATCTCGATTCTCCGTGGCTTTTCTTCTTGATTGGAATTCCCAGCAACTCTTTTCATCCCAGCCTCATCATTCCTCTTTTCCTCCCCTCTGTGGCTTTTCTTCTGGATTGGAATTCGATGGAATTTTTCTCCATCCCTAGCCTTGTCAGTCGTCATTCTTCTTTCCCTCTTTTCGACTGGTTTGTTCTCTTCATTCTTTACTTCTTCATTTTTGCCTTTTTCTACAGATAAAGTCCTTGAAGCTGCCACCGCCGTTGTCTCCGTCAAGGTCTCGGCGGCCTCAAGCTCTACTCACATTTGTTTTCTCAGGCGGCAAGTATACAGGTAATTGAGTGAGAGAATGAGAAGAAATGGCTCTGGGAACCCAAAAGTAGGGGGAAAAAAAAAGGGATCAGTTCGGATCGGACTGATCCGATCCGAAACCAATCCGAATTGATCCGAAATTTCTGATCAAACTGATCCGAATCTATCCGATCCGTTCGTATCGGGTCGGTTAGGGTCTGGTCGGGTTGGATTTCCCCTTTTGAGCAGCCCTATTGAATAGCGTGCGTGATATGTTTCAAGTCAAGTTAAGGCTTTGTTATATTGGTGACCCAACTTGAAAAAAAAAATTTCTTAGGGAATGAATTTTTTTGGAGGGAATTTTCTTTTGAAAAATTGTGTAAGAGAATGATGAAAAAGTGTAATGATTGTGTTATTTTTTAAATTTATATGAGTGAAATTTTGAGGAAATTTTAAAATTTAAATTTTGAAATTGAGGTTATTTTTTTGGGTTAGATTTTAGAAAAAAAAGTGATGATTTTCTTGAAATGGGAATGAAAAATATAGGATAGAAAAATATAGTTAGCACCCAAAGATATTAACGCGCAGCGGAATAATCAAACTAACAATGAAACAACACACAATTTAACGTGGTTCGATCTCTAAGAGACATACATCCACAAAATTCACTAAATCAATCAAAGAAAGGGCAAACTGAAATTCTTTTACCTACACACCTATTACATCAATAACCCAACATAGCCGAAACGCTCTCAAAATCCCCCCAAAGACAGAGAGCCGAAAGTCTATCAAAATCCCCGAAGACAGAGAATCGAAAGGCTCTGACCTTAACATTTCAAACTCTTAGCTCAACTGAAAATAATACCTCATAGGTCCTTTATATAGACTCATAGTTACCCGAATCCTTCTCAAAACTAGTTTTCCAAAACAAACCAAATCTAAATTGAAAACAAACTAAACAAGTAATTATTATAAACTACTACAAATAGAATTTCCTAATAAGTTTGATTTAATTTTCCCAACAAAAAAGAACAGAGCCTAGCAAAAAAGGTGATTTAACCTTTTCTTTTCCTATGTACAGTCCTTGTGGAATGAAAACCAGTTCAACAGTCTGCTCTTCAGCAAACACGTTTTGGGAACATGATTTATTGATTAGTAGAAGATCATCACAGCATAATTAGGAGAAATATTCAAATTAATTAATATAGCATCAGTTATATCATGGAGGTTCTATTACATCATTCTTGATTCATCAGCCAGTCCACTGAACAAGCTGAAGACTGGTGCATTTTCAAGCCAATCTGCTCAAGTTTTTGTAGGAGCAACGAAAGAGCAGGTTCTTTATAACTTACTCGACACAGCTAGGTACTTTGTATGACGACCTTCAGCAAGAATATTTCCCGTTTTTTTCTTCCTCAACTCGACGTTCACAACAGCAATTCTCTTTCCAATGCTCAGTACCTTTGCCTCTACCTCAATTTCTTCCTGAAACAGAGACAATCAGAGAGAAATCAGAAATCCTTAATCTTCAGAATTGACCATTTTGCAAGACTCAAAAATATAACCTTTATCAAAAACACTAGCAGAGCCAGAAAGAAATTTTAGTGGGGGCATATATATGATGCTAATAGCATAAGTAAGAAACTAACGTTGACATGACTATAAAATAGTGAGAAAAATATTTTTTTTATTAAAAAAAAGCCCTAAAATTAGATTAACGATGATCTAATTTTATTAAAATGATTGACATGATATACATTTATTTATTAAACAACAATAGAATTTGCATTCTAAAAAAAAGTAATAAAAATTTCTAAAACCCAACTAATGGGGCACAAATGAAATTTTTTCGAATTTATCGAGTCAAAAAGGTAATTTTGCAAAGTTAGTGGAGCCCCTACCCCACGACCCCACCTAAGCTCCGCTAGTGATCAGAAGGCCAGTGTATCTCACAAACAACTGTTTAACTATTAGTACAACATTAAAGATGAAAAGACACTACTGCCATAGGCAAACAAAAGAATTCTAATTAAGAAAAGCAGTAGCTGTATGAAATATTATTTGGTAATCTGCTTTGTAAGGAACCTTAAGTTTCATCTGATAGAAAAGTATTTCAACAATGAAACCTTTAGGTCACTAAAGAATCGGTCAACCATGCACATGCATATATACAATGTGAAAACTAATCAAACATCACTCCATGTCAAAGTAACCCGCCATTTTTGCAAGAAAAAGATCGATAGCCGAACACTGTCAGAGACCTCAGCCATCCATTGGGCTGGCAAATTGGTACTCATCAACAAGGTTTGTTTCTTTTAGTGTATGTTTATGTAATAAGCAATCAATTTCACGAAAACGCTCACCATTTCGCAACCCAAATGTAAAAAACTTCCAAACAAGAATCACTCAATAAAGACCCAAGAGCAAATAGAGAAAGTACAAAAAAAGCATGATAAAATTATACATACACCAACGTAGGCAGCATCAAAGTAGGAAACATTGATCTCAACAGACACTCCAGTCACTGGAGCCCCAACAGAGAATATAACAGCTGAACCCACCATGTCCACCAGCGTAGCAGTCGCCCCACCGTGTAAAGAATTCCCAGAGTTCTTCATATATATCATCGAAAATCAGGAAAACAATCTCAATTCAGTGAAAAGGGTATGCAGAAATAGCTCTATTTTCACTTCTCAAAGAAAAAAAATCAAAAGAACTGCACCAGTAAGCGAGGAGGAACGGTGAACGAACAAACAACTCGACCTCGTTCAATGTGATCAACTTTGAGGTCTTGAATTACAAAAGGGTCAAAGAATGCCTTAGGCAAAGAATCTACAGTGGATTCATATGGACCTCCTTCCTTTTCAAGATATCGTTTCACAGTTTCCAGGTCCATGATTATGTTGTGAGTTCAAAGAATTATGTTGCCGAAGCTTTTTTAATAGGCGCGTCTATCTTTTGCGGCTTGGATCGTCAATCTTGGGGTCATTTTGTACCAAATTTCTTTTGGCAGCAGCATTTTTGATCTGACGTGGAGCTATCCTCTCCACTCAGAAGGATTACTCAAGGGCATGCGTCTGGACTCAAAACAACATCGATAACCATGGTTACCGCCTCTTGGGTTGGTTGTGCCAACCGTCCTTTCGGCTTCGTTTCCCATTTCCACTCGGCTTCTTATCGGCTGCTAGGCAAATTTCCATGGGAAACGGTAATCATTTTGTTTTGTTCTTTCCTGTCATCAAACTTAGTTCTTCTAACAATAACTCGTGTTGTTTGCTCAATGGTTAAGTTTGGTCCTTTGTTCCTTTCAAAAAAAAGAAAAATTTGGTCCTTTGTTATCTAATAATGTTATTCGTTCTGGTACAAAATGTAAAGCGAGATGCGAAGAAGAATATCAAGATATTGTTTTCGGCCGGGGAAATGGGAATTGGTTAGTTAAAGAAGGAAATGCATGACGACCCCACGGAGTTGAACGCTAATTCTGACCGGTATTAAATTTGACGAGAAAGTTCATGTGCTCCATCCACCTGCTTTGAATGGCGAATTACTCACTCCAACCCCCTACTTTGTCCATCTCAGTCCGTAAGATATAAAAATATCTATGTTGCTTAGAGATTAACGAGCAGCGATAAAAAAAAACAAAAAATAAATAATGCACAAATTTAACTTAGTTTTATTTCAAAAGGTCTACATCTACATAAATTTACTATATCATCAATCACGGATTCTTATGACCTCACGTCAACACATTAACCATCAACCATCAATGTCGGACAAATAAGCAAGAACACTAATCTCTTATGATTCCAAACCTCATAACATCACCCTAGTCAAAAAGGCTCCCTCACACAGCCCGGAGGCCGTGAGGCGAAAAGCTTTTATATCTCTGACCTCTCAAACTCTCCTCTCAACTGAAACTATACCCCCATAAATTTTTTATATAGACTCATAATTACCAAATTCTTCTATGAAACTAGTTTCTAACAACCAACCACATCTATATCGGAAGCAAACTAAACAAATAATTATTATATCATACCACAAATAGAATTTCTTAATTAAGCTTGGTTTAATTTTCTAACAACATTTAATGCTTTTTTTTTTTCTTTCTTCCTTTCCTTACTATTCTCAAACTATAACTTCTTCTCTTTTTATGAAAGAAAGAGTGTGTTTTTATAATATTATAGAATAACTGAGTGTTTTATACAGAATACAAAGCAGCATTTATATAAAGGCTATGATATCTAAAATAGGTAATCATACAATAGGATAAACATAAATCACAACTTCATATTTACATATCTTAATAGCCTCTCAAACTCAAGATGGTGAAACTGGACACACTTTTAAGTTTGGAAACAAGAGAACGAAAACGGTAAGGAGAATAAGCCTTTGTAAATAGTAAAATTCATCTATTTATTTAAATGTTATATAAAATAGAAAAAAATTAGACAATTAGTTATGTAATTGCAGTTAATTAATTTAATTTATACAAGACCAATTTCAAAAGTTGAATGGTTCCTTTAAAGGGACTATTGTCTCACCCTATAAAATATAATAGTTTATTTTAGGCGCCCAAATATTATAACCTTAATTTCATATATTTAATAAAATACTACACAAAATTTATTAATTCATTTTAGAGGTCAAATAATGTAATTTTTACTAACTCAATATATTTATTAAAAGCCACATTTTTAATGAAACACTACAAAAATTTTATTAATTCATTTGACGGACTAAATATTACATTACTATTTATATATATTTATCGAGACCCACATATTTTATGATACCTCCAAAAAAGTTTACTGATTTATTATCTAACGTGATTACAATCATTTTTTTTATTGAAACCTTAGACATTCATCGTGTTTTTTTTCCTTACATTGAAACTCCAAATAATTACATTTTCATCTAGGCGCAAGAGACTTCCGAAGTGTGTATTGTGGGTCAAAGACTTGCACACACAAATAGTAAAAATTAGGGTTAAGTACCAATAACCCTCCTATGGTTTCAGAAACTAGCCAATTACCCTCCCCTATTTTAAAAAGCTACCATTAACCCTCCCATGGTTTGTCAAAACTGGTAAATATTAAATTTTCAATTAACTTTAAAGGTCAAAACTAGAAGTCAACTATTTTATTTTTAAAAAATTATAAAATGACATATATACCCTGATTAAAAATGTATCAATTTAAATGTTTTCTACTTTTCCTTTTTAAGTTCCATCTTACCACCATATACTCACCCATCAATCTTATATATAGTTACGTTTAACATATTCTTCACTATTTCCTTAAAAAAAAAAATTCCATTTTCTTAATTTTGTTACAAACTTTAATTTTCTCTTTATTTTCTTTAAAATTTTAAAATTTTAAAAATTGTAAATTATATTGTTGTACTGCCTTTATCCATTTTAATATATTTTAAATTATATATAAATGTTCTCTATTTAAACACTTAAAAATTTTTAATTTTCATAATTCTCTGTAGTTAATTATTATCTTTATCCCTTTTTAATAATTATTTTTGATGTAATATTTACTATTTTACATTCATAATCACCATCAGACACCATATACGGCCGCCACCACCATCACCCTCCATAGCGGACCACCGCCAACACCACCACCACCACCACCACCCCCCACCATTTCTAATGGAATGAAACACAATCAAGAGCCAATTCCTAACAACCCAACAACATATATACTAAAAATTTAAATATTTCTTAAACCACAAAACTAATGCCAAAGGAAGAAGACACCCAAAACCAAAGGAGTAAAACACTCAAAACTTATGCAGTCCCAAAAATTTGATCCGAAAGACACTACACCCAAATTATCAAATTCGAAACTTTGCTTTCACAGATTGAATTTTTTTTTTTTTTTTTCCCCACGAAACAAGGCTTTGTTACACTAGATTTAACCCAAAAAAATTGTTGTAGTCTACAAGATTTGCATCAAAATAATCTAAAAACTAATTTAACCATTCCAGAATAAAAGATTAAATATAAAAAGGACCACTTGAGTTGTCATTGTCTTTCCCGTTGTCGCCATTTTTCACCAATGGAGACCCACAAATTAATTATCATCTTGAGAATCATTTATGTTCGAATTAATTAAAATAATATCGAGTAGAAATCCTCCACAACTAACGTGAATGAAATACACCCAAGAAGAAATCTCCACATCAAACCTACTCTATTTCGTGAGGTGATGACTGTGGAGGGAGAGGTGAGTGCGGCGGCGGCTGATGGTATTCGTTGTTGGTGATGGCGGCGGCCCGGTGGTGGCTAGTGTTGGATGTTGGTAATGGCAGAGGAGATCGAGGAGGTGATGGCTGAGGAGATTGAGGAGGTGATGCTGAGGAGATTGAGGAGGTGATGACGGAGGAGGAGCGAGGTAATAACTATTGGAGGAAGAAGTGGTGAAGGAGGTGATGGGTAATGGTGATGAGTGTTGTGATGATAGATACGACTAGATAGTTTTTGAAGGATAAAAGAAAGAAAACCTAAGTAATAATTAATTTAATAAAATGACATAAACATACTTTTTGCTGTTAAAGTTAACTGAAAACTTAATATGAATCAGTTTTGACAAAGTAGGGGAGGGTAGTTGGTTAATTTTTGAAACCATAGAAGGGTTATTGGTATTTAACCCTAAAAATTATTAAAATATTGCCAGGTTCAAAGTGAATTTTAAATTTTTACATTTAATGGTTTATTCTGTAATGTTAATTATAATTAGAATGGTGATAAATAGTTGTTCATTTTCATCACCGTGGTTTCAAATACATTACATTTGTTAAAAAAAACTTAAAATTGTTTGTGACGCAATAAATGTTGAAAATTTTGGCAATTATCTATTAAATAAGAAATTGTGCACAATTTTGAAACAAAATAATATTATATTATAAATATTTTTTAATCTTAAAAAGTTTTAGAATATCAGTCTTTAAAAAATATTTAAAATGAGGCCCTCTTTTATTGTATGGTTACTGGCCCCCAAATTTTAAGGACCAGCCACAGTCACCACCTCCTACAGCTACTATTCTTCATGCCATGTAGACGTCAATTCTGAAGGAGTTTTTTATGGTAGTGCACCCATTGTCAAAACATAAAGCTCAGTTCGTAGCTCATATGGCATACATAAAGTCAGAGCATAAGACTTTACCTAAACGAAACAAGAAATTCATAAACTGTAGCACTTATATGATATGATTTCAAATCTGATTACTACGGGTTCGAATTCAATTACTGATTGGGGAAAACGGTTTGAATATACCAAATGGGATGATTCAAAACTGGACTGTTATTACCATCGACAAATTTCTCAGGACTGCCATCAGAAAGAATTGCTAGAAATATCATCTCGAAATGGCTCAGATTTGACATGTATCTTTTCATAATAGTGAGATGGCAAATAAAAAAAAATAGAGGCCGCACCTAAAATAGAGCATGAAAATCAAAAGCATGGCATATTATTCTTCTTCTGGCTCCGTGAAGGAGACAGGGATCGAGACTCCAGGATGGGCATCTTCTGAACTAGTTTGGCATTTTGGTGGACACAAAATAAGAAAGTATGGAAGCTTAGGCGATGTTTGGTATCCACTTCCAAAATATATTTTGAAATGTGTATGTTTTTTGTTTCACATCTTCAAAATATATTTTGAAATATATTCCAAAATATATTTTGAGACAGATATGGTATTGTTCGTAAGCAGCGGCATGTGGCTGTCCGGTGATGGCCGGACAGTAGTCCGACCCAATACTTTTTAAGAGATTATTTTTCAAAACGCATCCAATCAACAACTTAAAACACATTTTAAATTGATATATTATAAATACATTCCAAACATATTTTAGACTTGGGCCCACCATTTTTATCTCAAAACACATCTCAAAAGGTGATACCAAAAAGTTCTTGATTAGGTTACGTGAGAAGAAGAGTAGAGGAAGAATCTCATATAACAAATGGGTAAGTTGAGTCTGAATAGCTTTACTCTGATGCTAAATCACCTTGGAGAACTGATGCCCTCTCTCTTGTTTCATTTAAATAAAATAAATAAAAAATAAATAAGTTTACGTGAGAAGAAGAGGTTGCCAGCAAGACTTCCTTGCAGGATGGCAATTTTAAGCTTACATGGCAAGAAGAGTATTATAGAGGGGATTAAAATTGAAAAGATGTTATTTTGGCAATTAGTTTTTATATATAACTGTGTTATTATGGGAAAAAGAACCCAAATAAAGTCATGTTTTCCCTATTTTAAATAAATAAATAAAAAATCAGCTTTGACATGCCATGCATATTGTGAGACTTAGGCAGAAGAATTCAGTGGTCTGAATAATCTGTACCAGAAAATGAATTGGAATGCTTCAAAGAAAATAAATGCTTTGGAATGGCGGATTTATAATATGACCAATATTCTTATTTCTTCTTGACATTTATTAGTTGCACTACAAATACCAGTAAAACTTCTGCAATCAATATTCTTTTGGACTAATATTTTCTGTAGATTGGAATTTGAAGAATTTGCATATTTATGGCGCTATCACATGGTTTGTTTCGATGTGCCGTGTTGCTTACGAGAAAATAGAAATTTTAACGAATGAGTTAATTATTTATACAAATTAAGCAATCTAAACTTGTTGCCCAACAGACCATTTTGCCATGAATCCAACAATAATCAAATTGTTTTGGTTAAATTACTTGGTCCTTTAACTTGCACCGTTTGTAATCCAAAAAAAAAAAAACTTGCACCCTTGTGGAGCTTTGGTTCCTGATCAACTTGAAAAAGTTTTATTTCATTGTTCAACTTCAAAAGTAGTTCTGAAATGATTGCCAACTCAAACGTTGACAAAATTCAAACTATTTTCAAATAGCACGTGAACAAAATGATTTAGCCTTTTTCTTTTCTATGTACCATCCTTACTAATATATTAGAATCTAACGTACTAACCCAAAATAGTTTGACAAACAGAAAGGGTTAATCCAAGTTTGCGATAGTATTTTCCCAGATGTTGAGAAGAGATTCTGTGTCAAACATTTGCATGGAAATTTGGTAAGTGGAAGTTTTAGAGGGTGGGAACTTAGAAAAGCATTGTGGGCAACTGCCAAGGCCACAACACCTCCACAATTTAACACTAACTTCGGTAAGATTGTTGATATTAATGAGGATGCTGCCAAGTGGTTCAAGGACAAGCCTCCGAGTGAGTGGAGTAGGTCGGGTTTCAGCACCCATTCAAAGTGTGACATTTTGCTAAATAACATGTGTGAATCTTTTAATTCAAAGATTCTTGAAGTGAGGGAGCAACCAATTTTTTCCATGCTTGAAAGCTTGCAGCATTACATGATGGATAGAATCAGTGAAAATAGAGAAAGAGCATAAAAGAAGTGGGCTGGAACAGAAATATGCCCGAGAATCTTCAAGAAAATTAAGAAAAGTGTAGAATTAGCAACTTTGTGTGTGACTCACAAGTCGACTGAAGGACTGTATGAGGTTTCATGCGTTTACAGTGAGCAGTATATTGTCAATTTGCTAAACAAGACATGTCAACCATACTTTGAGGTTGTATCCCTGAAACCCAACATGTAGAGATTGCATGAAAATGCAATATCTACATGTTGTATGGTTGACAATTGTTATAGTGTAGACAGATATTTGGCTGCATATGAGTTTGGAATTCTGCCACTAAATGGGATGCATGAGTGGGAAAAATCAACAAAGAAGGGTCCATTGCCTCCATTGTTTACTAGGCAAGCGGGAAGACCAAAGAAAAAGAGAAGAGCCTCTCGTCATGAGATTGTTGAGCCTTCTAAGAAGTCCAAGAAAATGGGTAGAAAATGCCTAGTTACACGCTGTAAATGTTGTGGAGAACAGGGGCACAATATAAGGACTTGCAAAAAGCGTAAGGAAAGTGAGCCTCAGGTTAACACCCCACATGAAAATCAAATGCATAAGGCTAAAGCTGAAAATCAATTGCATAAGGCCGAAGCTAAAAATCAACTACATGAGCCTGAAGCTAAAAGTCAAATGATTGAGAACGAGAATTTCTACATGGACTGGACACAACTAGAAATGGGCTAAGCCAGTGTAAGTTTTTATTATAGTTTGTCATTCTTAGTTTTGTGTTTGCTATTCTTTTTTATATAAGATTTAGTAACTTTTTGTGTGTTTGCAGAATCAAGCTGAAAAGGGATTGAATTTTCAGGACACGGATGTTCATGATGAATTTCAAATGGGATTGAATTTGCAAAACCAAGGTGAAATTGTTGAAGTTGAAACAAACCTGTCAATCGGGAAGAATGTATTAGTATTAGTTAGACATTAGAATATTATCACTTTAACTTTGCTTTACATTCACTTACTAAAATTTATATGTGGCTGTAGAAATCTGTTAGCAAATCGAAAGGAAAATGCAAAGTTGTTAGAAAAAATGCTAAGAAGAAAGGATTAACAAGCAATGGGGGTATGGAGAATGAGGTAAATACTGATTTGATTTGAATTTTTGTGTGTAAATTTTTGTGTGTATGAGAGTACATTTTTTTGTGTATTGGAGTAAATTTTGTGAACCATGCTATCATTTATTTTGCAATTTATAGGTAAGCCAAGACTTACCATTGGGTGATTCTGAAAGAATTTCAAAGTGGGAAATGTTTGGAATGACTGCACCTCCATTTGAGGTTGGTTCTAAGCCTGTCTTGGAGAAGAAGAAGAAAGGTTATGTTGATATTTCTAATGCTGAGGTAATGTGAAGTGTGAATGGTTGGGTGCTGTTTAGTGAACTTTGATTATGTTATTATGACAATGTGTTTTGACTGACATAATATTATGTTTTACAGGTAATGCAAAAATAAAAGGGATTTGAAGCTAAAGCTTCTAAGAAGAAGAAAAACAGTGATCAGATTATATCCTCCGCACCTCCTTCGAGCTATGATTTCATTCCAGAAGATGTGATTTCTAATGTGCAACCATTTCCATCTCAGCCATTTGCTTCAGAGCCAGTTCTTGAAAAAATTCAAGAAATGCTGGAAGGTTCAAGTCAATAGCCTATTAATGTAGATGGGTTAACAGAATCCCTCAAAGTGGAGAAAGATTTGGCCAAGGAGCGGGTAGAAAAATATATCCAAAAAAAACCAGCTGATCTGTTGCAATTAGGTGTCATACCGAAGTCTATTAGCCCCGATGCAATGATGGGTTTGAGAGAGTTGTATAAGTTATGTGGTGTAATATCGCTCGGTGATTCTGATGAACCATTGCATGGGAAAAGTGTATATGAAATGTTTGGCATCCCAGTACTTGCTTTTTTAAGCAAAGGACAATCTTCTGACAAGAAAGGCAAAGGAAAGGATCAGATTGAAGAGTAGTTTGTTACTGGTTTATTGGAAATAGATATTGGGCAGTTGTTATTTTGGATGGCGTTTTCTTTAAATTGAATTTATGGATAACTTTGTATTGTGGTAGATCTGCCTTAACTGGTATTTTAGATGGCATGTGCATGATGTTACAATGCCTTATTTTGCTTAGAATTGCTATTTCAGAATTGAATGACATTTGCGTTATATTGATGAAGCTTGTATGGCAGAATCTTTATGGAATTTACAGATGTTATAATGCATCATTTTAGACTAATTCAAGTGTGTGTTGATTCTCTTTTTTATGCACTTTTTAATTAAATGCTAGCCAATTTTTATTTTAAACTAGTTGATGAAAAATAAGTTTCATGGCTGGCTGTCATATTGCATTATTTGGAAATTTGTTAACAAAATGCAACATCAACTTCTGCAAAAACAGAAGTGAGACACGCATTTCCTATAAGGTTTTAAACAAATTATCATACCATTCGAACTTGCCCATCAAGTATTTGACAAAATTTAGAACTGAACCAAATCCTAAACTTATATAACATCGCAGTAGACTAGCAAAACATGGTACAATTCAAGAAAAAATTGCCTGAACAAGGGGCAAATTGCCGAACAACAACATTCAAAGATTGCTAAACACTTCCTCCTACTTTTATACTACAAGAAACGGCTCAAACACCCTAAACTGAAACAAAGCAGACTGAATCCAACAACACACAAAATTCAAACATCCTGATTCCTTATCCTTTGCGATTGAACCAAGGTTGGAGAAAAATAAGAGTAATTAGAATAAGAATCCATCTTGATCGGTGCCCCAACTTCTCTTTCACCTTCTTAATCTCTTCATTTTTCTCATTCATCCTTCGCAATAGTTCCGGAATTATAACTTGTGCCCTTTCACACATTTCAGGGTCATACCACACAAAAAAATTACAAGCATCCAACCGCTGAGAGAAAAAGAAAAGCTTTAATGAAGAATCAAATTTCACCGAAAGACGATTTACGAAAATAACAATTGAGTAAACTTACTGGCCATTTAGGGCATCCCAAAAACCTCCTACCACATTTTTACCCTTCCAACTAGTTTTTAGCATCGCAATTTGACCACAATTGCAATTTGGACTCATATGATTCATTCCATTGTCGGATCTACCGATTGTGTTGTTAGATTCGGCTATATCCATAACCAGAAGAAGAGTTCTCGTAGGTAAAAAAACAAGAGGGTGCCAGCTTTCAGTCATATATAGTTTTTTTTTTTTTTTTTGCATTTTACAAAAAAGGGTCAAAATTTTTTAAATATTTCATTTTGATCCCAAGAAACTGGTAACCTGTTAGCTTGCCGGTAAGAGGGACCAAACCTACGAAAGAGTGATAGTTAGGGGACTGAAACTGTGAGTTTCAATAATTGAGGGACTGAAAGTGTAACGAGTGTATAATTGAGAGACCAAAACTGTGATTTTAATTATATAAAAAAAAACAAACATAAAGAGAAAGGAAAATAGTTTGGAGGGTGAAAATATGGCATCACATGATATAGTTAGAGCGAATGATATGGTATCACATGATAGTTACCGCTTGACAGTTTTATTTTTAGATATCTGGCCAATACATTTTTATCATGTAAGTCAATCATTCTACATTTTGGGTCTGAATTTTCATTTAGTTCCATTACTCAAAGAGAAATTAGAATAAAGAAATAAACCAAATAATTAGGGACACATACAAGATAGACAAAAAAATGAAAAGAAAAAAAAATCTTTATATGTTCTGAATTAAAGTTGACTCAATTCTAGTCCATATGGATTTTGAATTTATAACACTTCCGCTTAGAATTAGCAAAACTTGTAATATAAAATTACTCTCTGTTCCATTAGAAAAATTCACTTTGTAATATTATTTTCAAAACTACAAACTCTTATAATGAAATAGATGGAGTAATTACTATCTAAAAAAATTCTAAAGTATTCTTTAATTTAGATTATTAAAAGTTAAAATAAGCTAAATACGATCCTTTTATTTTAAATACGAATTTTGTATTTCTTACGCTAAAATTTGAATATTTTAATTAGGACCAAGATGCCTACATTTCCTTTATTAATTTCTAGTTTTTTTTTTTTTGGAAATTTTGGCACGTCGGGTAAGACAGCCTGTAGCCTGTAGCTGTAATTGTACCAAAACATGTGTGTTGGTAAAATTCCCTCTGAAACGTAAACAGAACTAAACATATAATTCTCTCCCTTCTATTAGAAAAGTCCAGTTTCAAAAGTTTACTTTCAAATTTTTTACTTCTCATATTCTTACTATGCTTAATATAATCATGTGCGGTCATAATTAGCTCATACTTAATAATTAAGGATATATATGAAATAAAATATGTCAAATTGGTTATATTAGTATTATCTTGACATTCATAATAAGTTGTACATTTGTCAAAGTAGATTCTTTTAATGGGAAAATTGCAGTTTTGGTCCCTCAATTATACCTTCGTTACACTTTCAGTTCCTTGATTATTGAAACTCGCACTTTCAGTCCCCTAACTATCACTCTTTCGCAGGTTTGGTCCCTCTTATCGGCAAGCTACCAAGTTACTGGTCATTAAAATATATAAAATATTTGGACTAAATCATAATAACTCAAAATTTTTTAATAAAATAAAATAAAAATTTTGTTCTTGCTACGGCAAGACAAAGCAACCCAAATTCTCTCTCTTTCTCTTCGTTTTATCTTTTTGGAACACACAAATCACTCCAAACTAGCCGAACAAATTGCTCTCAAATTTGGAAAGTCTGGGTTTTATTACCGAGATGATGACCCACTGGGACTCACTTTTGGTGGTATTGACTTTGGTTTGAGTTCATCGGTTTTGAAGAGGGTGGCCGGGAACTTCAAATTCTTGGGAGTTCGAAGAGGGTTTGATAAACTGAGAGTACATATCTGAAAAAAAAAAAAATATGAAAGAAAGAGGTGATTCTTTTGTTTTGGCTCTGGGTTTGGTCGTAGATTTATGGGTTTCTTCCTTCGATTGGTATTCCGATTTGGTTGAGCTCATCACCAAACCATGGGATCTAATTTCGGGAAGGAAATCCTAGGTTCTATGCTTCAATATCTGGGATGCCTAACGGTGGCACTAACAAGTCCCCGTGAAGTGGAAGGGAACGAGTCGCCTCATCAATGGCGTCTGGGTAAATGTGGTACTGCGATTTCGTCAACATCGGTCAACTACGGTACAATTCTCAGTTGGTCAACAATGGCGTAGATTTGGGGTTCGTAGCAGTCTCAGCGTTGGTTTTGGTTCAGTTCCATCAACGTATTTGGTCTTCTGGGTTGTGCAACTAGGTTGGGGTACTTCTTTTCAAACTGGTAGGTTAAATCGAGAACCACTATTGTGAGTTTGTGGGAAGAACTCCGCGAAGGGATGGGGCTTCGCCAAATCTGTCTCAATTCGATGAAGGTTGGTCATGATGGGATGTGTTCGATGGTCTGTATCAAATTCTAATTTCCTAGGCAACAATGTCGGAATGTGTTCTTCGCTTTGCGTCACAGTTTTCGTCTGCCGTGATTCTGTGGTCTACAAAGAATTGGGACTAGAATTTTTGGCGGGGAGGAGGTCCATTTGGAAGAATGAGTTAACTCTGCCGATTCACCGCAACTCCACAACCTCGTTTCACTTAAAACGGGTCGGGTTTGAGGTACTGGGGCCGGTTGTGTTGAGGAATGGGTTCATCACGGTAATGGATTCTTCCTGATTTTTGCCCTAGTGTAGCCAGAACTTTGTGCTGATTCTCGTGGCAGTGCCCTCTTGCTCTTACATTCAGTCCTTCAGTAGCTAAGTCTCGCATCTTTTTTTTGGAACTTGTGTTGAATAGCTCTATTTCTAGAATTTTCTGGATTTTGCCGTTTGAATGCTGGTTTTTGCTAATTTTGGACTGGTTCTGTGCGGTCTGGGTGAAGAATCGGGGGGGGGGGGGATGAATAATGCTAGGTCTGTTTTGGACTGTTTGGTATGAATTAGAAAGTAAATTCTGTTTCAATAGAATTAGAAATTCTGTTTTGATGAAGATTTGCCATGTGCTGGGAAATGTTGTTGAAACGGAATGGTGGGACTTCGTTTCCAAAATTTGGTTACATTATGGGGTATTAATTTCTGGAAATTATCTTCTGAAATTGGTAAGAATTTGGCTACGTTATGGTAAGACTATATAGCTCTTTTGTCGCTAGTGGTGCTAATTTTTTATTGTAATTCGTTTGATTAGGGGTATGCCCCTAGTTAGATGTATTAGTGAAACTTTGCATTTTTAATCTCACAGATTCATTCTGTTATTTTCTGATGAAATAAATCATTTACCTTTTCTCAAAAAAAAAAAAAAAAAAAACTAGCTAAACAGATCAGTATAATTAAACCAATTAAATCTTCAGAATCGTTTCAAAAAAAGATCAGGATAATTAAACCAATCAAATCTTTTAGAATAACGAGGTACCTATTTTCTTATTTATCACTATAATTAATTACAATTATCTTTTTCATATTTATCACTATAATTAATTACAATTATCATCCTCATCTCTTTTCCATAATTATTACTTTTTCTTTTAATTACAATAATAACTATTTTTTTCAGATGCGTGCAGGGTGAAAGGAAAGAAAGGAAAAAAAAAAAAAAAAAAAAAAAAAAAGGGAAATGGGAGAGGGGGAGAAGAAGGGTCCGCCAGAAATGGGAGGAAAAAAAAAAAAAAAAAGAAGCAAAAGTAGTTTAGAAGTTTTTTTTAAAAAAATCTTTTGAATTATCATGTTTTGGCCCAAATGTTTTTAAGTTTTTCAAAAAGATCCAAATTTCCGTTAACTTTGTTAGTCAAACTGTACGTAGCTTGCCGGTAAGAGGGACCAAACCGGCAAAAGAGTGATAGTTAGGGGATTAAAAGTGCAAATTTAAATAACTAAGGAACTGAAAATGTAACGAGAATATAATTGAGAGACCAAAACTACAATTTTCTCTTCCTTTAATGGAAATGATGGAGTGTTCTGAGGTAAATTACCAAATTAATTGTCGACCAAGGCGCGCGAGAATAGGAATGTGGGGAATGGGCATTTAATTTTTTATTAAAATTTCTATATTTGGTACTTACAAGAATCTAATAATTTAAGCTATTATATCATCTAAAATGCAATTTACAATTCCATTAATGAGGGATTCATCCATTCCAAGATATAAAATGCTCGTCTTTCCCATTTTCATTGCCGCTCGCCAAGTTGGCATCATGAAATTTTGTAATAAACTCCTTAGCAGTCGATAGGTAAATTAACCGTATATGGGATTCCTTGGGTAGTTTGGACTAATCTTAGAGGGGTTTGGTCATTTTCAAGCTATAATTTCTGTTGATTTTTCTTCTGTCGTTTAAAATTTTTATTCTATCAACTTGTCCTCAAACTAGTGATGGTCAATTTAATAATTTTATCAAACGGATTTATTCTTATAATTTATCTAAAAGGTCGTTTCTGAATAGCATCCAATGATTCTGCAATAAACATAAAAGGAGCTCATGCAAGAGATTGTAAAATAAAACTCACTCCCCTTTTATTGTCCTCCAATTATTGTAATAGTATTCTAGATGTTCCAAAAATAATCGAACAAGTTAATATATAAAAATATAAAAATCTAAGAAGCAATTTCCTAATGTTAGACTGTCTGACAGTTCAATGGGTAATACTTCAGCACTTAACATTGATATGTGCAGTTTTATTTATTGCAGATGATACTTTATTTGTTTTTAGAGTTTATTGCAAAAAACCCTCAAACTTTTCAGCAATCGCAACTTACCCCCTGAAGTTTTAATTTTTGCAATTAACCCCCTAAAGTTTTAGTTTTGTAATTAACCCCCTGAAGTTTAAAACTTTCCCAATTAACCCCCTAAAGTTTTGATTTTTCAATTAACCCCCTAAAGTTTTAGTTTTTGCAATTAATCCCCTAAAGTTTTAATTTTTACAATTAACCCCCTAAAGTTTAAAAATTTAGCAATTAGCCCATTGAACTTTTACTTTTTGCAATTAACTACCTGTAGTTTAATTTTTTGTAATTAACCCTAAAGTTTAATTTTTTTTTATAATTAACCCCCTAAAGTTTAAAGGGTGAATTAAAATTTTGGTCACTTTACTATCAAAATGTTCGCGTTTTAGTCACTTTTCTTTTTTAATTGTTTTTTGAGTCACCAAACTTTCATTGTTGCATTTACTAGGTCACTCTGTTAAGTTGCTCCGTTAAATGACTAACGGAGCCATTTTTTGAGGCTATTTTTGTCACTTTGAAACAAAGTCGTTTTACTGCTCTTTATTATTATTATTTTTCTTATTTTCTCCAAAATTGTCTTCATTCCTTATAAAGTGATTTATTTATTTATTTATTTATTTATTTATTTTAAAGAAACTAACCCAATCTTGCTTCTTGTTATTCCTACTCCTTGATCCCATCAAACCCATATCCAAGACAACCTCTATCAAACCCTTTTTTGTCTTTTTTGTAATTATAATTCTCAATTTCTTTTCAATGACCCATGAGGACTTACAATACAAAGACAACACAACATATTTTTTATAAACCAAACTGGGAAAATGCAACGGTCACGCCTCCGGTAAATCAGAGAAGGCGCATCCTAGTTTCAAATTTGGTTCAATTCATCATAAACAAAACCCACGAATTAAGATATTAAAAAAACCCAAACAAGGAAGTTTGATGAAGATGATGGACATGAAATTGGAATTGGGACAATATCAAAGATTATGCTCCATTTTTAAGATTGAGAAAAGACCTAATGAATTCACAATTTCTCCTCACAAATTTTCTCAGCACAAGAACTCATCCAGATCTGCGTCCGTCGTCGCCGATGCAGATCCACTGCGGCTGCAACATCTTGCCTTCCGCTTGATTTTCTGCTATAGGGTTGGATCAAGGAAAAATAGAAGAAATAAAATGAAGAGAAGGAGATGGGGGATGACTCACTAGATGGAGAGAAGGAGTGGGGGGATATTGGAAAAGTGGGAAAATGGAGAAGGAGAGGAAAAGTGACGGGAGAGGAAAGTGAAAATAGAGAGAGGGGGAAAAGTAACTGGAGAGGGAGATGGATGAGTGGTTGAGAGAAAAGTCAATGAAAAATGTGGAGAGATAGATGAGCGAAAAGTAAAAAAGGGAAAAAGTAAAATAAAGAAGCATGATGACAAAATTGCCCTCACAAAAGTTGGTCCGTTAGTGGGATAACGGTGTCATTTGACAGAGTGATCCGAAAAATGCAAAAATTAAAGTTCAGTGACTCAGAAAATATTTAAATTAGTAAGGTGACTAAATCGTGAACATTTTGATAGTAAGGTGACCAAATTTTCAATTCACCCAAGTTTAAATGTTTGTAATTAACCCCCTAAAATTTTAATTTTTGCAATTAACCCCCTACAGTTTAAATATAGTTCTAGTAAAACGTAAAGACGGATCCCCAAAGAAATAGCAACACCGTAATGACAGGCATTACACTTCAACAATTAGTGACCTTTGATGGCAAGATAATCGAAACAACAGTCACAGACGAAGCCCAATTAATATTTTAATCTGTGATTGTTGTTTCGATTATCTTGTCATAAAAGGTCACTGATCAATGGTGTGTAAGACATGTCATTATGGCATTGCTATTTCTTTGTGGATCTATCTTTACATTTTACTAGAGTTATATTTAAATTGTAGGGGGTTAATTGCAAACATTAAAACTTTAGGGAGTTAATTACAAACATTTAAACTTTAGGGGGTTAATTGCAAAAAATCTAAACTTTAGGGGGGTTAATTGCAAAAAATCTAAACTTTAAGGGGGTTAATTGCAAAAAATTACATTATAGGGAGTTAATTGCAAAAAGTAAAAGTTAGGGGTTAATTGATAACTTTTTAAACTTTAGGGGTTTAATTGTAAAGATTAAAACTTTAGGGGATTAATTGCAAAAACTAAAACTTTAGGGATTAATTACAAAAATAAAAACTTTAGGGGGTTAATTGCAAAATTTTTAAACTTCAGGAGGTTTATTAAAAATCTAAAACTTCAGGGGGTTAATTACAAAAGTTTTAAACTTTAAGGGGTTAATTGCAAAAATTAAAACTTCAAGGGGTAAGTTGCGATCAGTGTAAAGTTCGGGGGTTTTTTACAATTAACCCTTGTTTTTATACAAGTAATACTCTTTTTTCTTGAAATAGGGGATACTATTTTTAAAATAAGCGATACAATAGAAGTTATTCGTGAAATATCAAAGATTGTATGTAATACACGATACTTAACAGTTAAATTCATAACCGTAATACATCAGCAGTTAAAATCGATATATAGAAAATTAAACTGGTCAATCGCGATACATTAAAGGTTGATGCATGGTTTTATAACATACACATAATATACAGGTGAAACTAAACTTGACACACTTGTCATATGATCAACACGCACACCGTCAGACACTCAGAAGCCTCAAATATACATTTTTGCATTTACATTAACTCTTAACGAGGGGTCGATGGTGAACTTTTTTCGAAATTCTTTTCATAGGCATTAATTAGGTTTTATATCTTCCCTAGACATTTCATGTTACTCATTTAATAATTAATTATAAATATTATGTTTGTATTAATTTTCCTACTGTTGGTATTCATTTTAATTTTAATATTTTTTCATTAGTACTACATTTTAATATAATTTTATAGTACTTTTTTTTTTTCAATCCAGTATACCTTATATATGGTGAACTTTAGTCACAAAATGTTCTATGATGAAATTGAAAATCAATGATAAAAAAAATTAATACAAAAATTAATATTTACAATTAACTATTAAAACACGTAACATAGAATGCTAGATAAATTAATTATCTCTATTTCAAGTAGTAAACACTTGGTGCATAAATTTTGAGGTCAATGGTTTGATTCACACATATGGTAATATTTGCAAATTTTAAGTCAAACTCTTACCAGAACTTTAGGGACTACTCCCCGTTGATGGTGTGCTGATGTTTAATGTACGGGATCCCGGCGACGTGGTCCCCAACGTGGTGTTCAAGTTGCCCATTGCCGATATGATATATCGTGATGTTCAAGTACAAATCTCCATTATGAAGTATATCGGTGGTGTCTGTAAAAATGTACAAGTCTATTTGTGACTGTATTTTTAATTCAAGCACCTTTAATAAATAAAAAAATGGAGTGTTAGATAAAAAGTCCAAATACAATTATAATAAATATTTAATTACAACTGCATAGTCTGCATGACAAAAAAAGAAAGAAAAAGAATAATCAACAATAGCGAGCCACACATATTGGGCTCATTCAAAAGAAAATGCCCACATATATTGGGCCTCATGAGGGTGACTGAGAAGTTGGTAAATTCCAAACTTTATATGATAACACCTAATTTTTATTTGTTTGAACAATACATTTTAAAATATAAAATATGTAGAAATTAACAGACATACAAGTTAAACTCGGTTGACTCTACACGAATTATAATCGTTAGAACACTAACTCATTTCTAGTATTGAAAAAAAAAAAAAAAAGGTCTTTGTTTCCCTACAAAGGGTAGAATTATTGCTCTGTAATAGAGTAAGAAATTAAAATAAAATAAAATTTTGCCTTTTCTCTTATTTATTTAGTTTTTGTTTTTTAAAGTTTCCTTACATATTTTTTGAGAAAATTTAGTCAAAGTATAGGAAGTAAAAAAACACAAAATCAATATTCTTATTTTATTCTTGACATTAATTGCACTAAAAATACCAGCACAACATTTGCAATCAATCTAACATTCACCTATAATGTGGCTTGGAATGAGAGGTGTTGTCAACCGAATGAGGGTAGAACCGTCCGAGGTGAAAAAAATTTTAGCCACTCACCTTTCCAGTTGCTACGTGTCGTCCGGTGATTGGTCAGCACTTTTAATAGAGTGATCCGACTTTGTCTCAAACGACATCGTTTGGGTCCCTTTAGAGGCCAAATGACCTCGCTTTTAGTGGGGAACAGAACTCTTGCTTTTCCTCCAACTTTGAAATTCGTGCGTTCTCTCTCCTCTTCGTCGACTCCGCATCGGCTCCAAGGCCATTTTCTGCCGTGTGGGGTATGAGCCGTCCATGGAGAAAATCAAAATCCTCTCTTTCCCTCTCAATTCCCGGTCCAGTGGCCTTCTCGAGGCCTCGAACGCTTCAATCTTCTGCCATGGACGACTTTTGCTCACCTCTCCTTGTCCATCTTTCTTCTTTTCTCCTTTTCCCTTTTTCTTTCTTCTTCTCCATCTTCTGCTCCAACGGTAGGAGTAACCACCGGCTAAACTCGGAAGAAGGTAATTTCCTATTTTTCTCATTTCGATTTGTAGTTTATCCATCCTTTTTTATTCTCATTTTTCTCATATTCCTTTTGGGTTTTGTATCGCCGAAGTTAGGGTTAATTTGTTTTGTTTTATGTTGTCGCGAAAGGATGAGAGTCGAGGAAGAGTCACGTATCAGTAACTTTGTTGACGTCGTCCTTGAGCCTCCGGCTTTGTGGTTGCAATGGCAGGTTCATGCCATTCAGTGAATGGGTGCAAATAAAAGGAAGGTAAATGTTCATGTTTTATTTTAATCATTGTATAGTTCTGTTTAGCTCTTATCTTGGACTGGTTGTTTTTATTTTATGTTCTTTAACAGTTTTTTTTTTTTTTTTGCCTAATCATGTTTGGTGTTTATACATGCAGATTCGGATGATGAAAAGCATTAGGATTTATTAAGGTAGCTTCTTTTATTTTTATTTTTCTTAAAAAGTGTTCTTTTTTCTGGTATTTCTAATTTTGTTTGTGGGTACATGCTGTTTATGTTAAATTAAAAATATCCGATTCTAATTTTGTTTGTGCAAGTAATTTTGATCTTTGGCTTTTCCTGTACAAACTTAGTGTCTAACTTATGTGCAAATTCAAATGGGTGATTTCACTAATTTGCCTTGTTGAAGTTGTAAGGAGCTTGTAAGATGCAATTTGCATGTATAGTAACTTTATCAGATGCTTTGTGTTTTGCAACAGCTTGAAATGATTATGGCAATGTTCTTCTACTAGTTCGAAGGTGTAGATGCCCAACGTGTAAATATTATATTCTCTCTAAATGCTAAAAATCTCTCAAAAAGTAACGGCTACTACAGTCAAGCAACTATTGCTAGCATTTGGTTGCAGTAATTTCTATGCCATTTTTATTATAAAGTTTTTAGTTGCCTTGTTGTTTTATATTCTTTTGACAGAACCGACTTTCTGGGAACTAAATTTACAGCATACCCATCGGGTTCGGGAGCCAGGGTTGCTAAATTCAGCAATGCTAAGCTATCAGGTATTGTGATGCAGAAATCAAATCATTGTAGTAAAATTTAAACTGGGATAAGTGCTATTAAATTTTTTTAGATTTTAGTAGTGAATTATTGGAGAATCCTTTGATTTTAACTCATGAGAAAATTGGAAGTATGAATGATGGGAGTGTGAGTGCATACTTGAGTTAGCTTTGAAGGTAATTGGTGTTTTGCTGTCTTGTAAGGGCTTTCTTCCTTTATTTCAATCCATGAATTAACAATTTTCATTTTACTCATAACAGTTAAATACCTTTGCTGATTGTTTCTGAAGATTTGGAGAGTCCTGCTATGGGCACATTGATTTTAAATAAGTTTCGTGCCATAATTAAGGTGTGGAAATGGTTAAGGTAGGTTTGCAACAATTTTTTTTTATTACTTTTTTAATATGTTGTTGTAGGTTTTGTGTTCTAATTGCAAAAGTGAAATGCTTGGTAGAAAAGTTTGAATGGGTCCACTTTCTATTATTCATCATTGAAAAGCTTCAGTTTTTCCCTCATTCCTCACACGCATTCCTTCTTGCATTGGTATGCCTTTTAATTTCTATCGCTCTCATTTTCTTTGTGTTTCTTCATAGCTTCATGCATATTTACTGGTTGCCTATTTTGTTTACATGCAGCTTGTTGCTGCTACTTCCAGAAAAAAATAGTTATAGCTTGTCCTTTTGATTTCTTTCATTTACCTTTTGTAAAATAAATGCTCTCCCTCTTTTTGTTTTTGCTGTGTTGTTTTAGCTTTAAAAATGTGAAATAAATGCTCTGTTGTACTATCTTTTGCTCTTATATTGCTCTTTTGAGTTGTTTGTTATGGTTCTTTCTTATATGCCTTCTTCATGTATGTTTTTTTTTTCCGAGCAGTTGTTTTTTTCAGACTTCTTTCCTTTTGGTTCATGACGTGTGCTATGTTTGTAGACTCTTGCTTTGTTTACTTTATTCTCCAAATAACCCATGCATTTTTTAAAGGCTTTGAATCTTCAGTGAGTGTATGGTTTTTTTTTTCCGCTTTGTCAATATTCACCTTTACCCTCTATGCAGCCATTTTAGAGTTAATGATATTATCTTTGACGACTCTTTGACTTCTTTCCTGATACTTGTGTGACTGTTTGCCTTAGCTATATGGAACTTTGGTAGCAACCCTCTTATTATATATGTTTATGGGCATTCTTTAGTCCATTGCTAATTCTGATTAGCCTGATTAGATATACTGCATGTTGATGTCCATTGCTTTGTAACTGGTTCTGTTTAATATTTGTACTCTTTTTTTCTTGCTTAGTGTGGATATTAAAGGATACTATTACAACAAAATGTTTCCTCAGTTAAGTACTTTTAACGTGCAGGCGCATATTATTCTGAAAATCTCTGTTTTGGCTGGCTATTATTTACTCTCACTCTTTGCTGCCTTCAGGCCTGCTCTGCTTCCTGGTAATGTGAACTCAACATTGATTATTCTATATTAGAAATATATATTCATTGCTTCTGAGTGGTAGTTGATCTACATGTTTAATTGTTGCACTCAGTCTACATTAATCAGTTGCATGATGCCTTGTGTATTTTTTGTTTTATCATGTTTTTGTCATGCAACAACTCTGTATGATGTACCCCATGAACTGAATTGGGTGCTGCTTACTAGCTGTGCTGTTTAATGGTCATTTTGTTGTTGCTGTTTTGAGAAATAGATTCTTATTCTTAGGGAACAAATATAGTGTTATGTCATTTTGTTGTTGAGTATTTTCTCATTCTACATTACGCTTTCCAGCCATGGACAATCTTTCTTTCAGTATATTTTTCTTTCTTTTCTTAGCCTCAATTGTTATGTTTAAACAGCAACGAAGACCATGGGATGCTTAATTCAACTTTGGCATCTAGGTAAATTTAAACCAGAAGTAAATTACTCCATTAAAGATCAGAAACATCACTCTTAACTTTTCACCATTTTGTCAGACAATTGCAGTCATGGCTGTAAGAGAAGGCATAATTCAACTGGGCTTTTTTATAAGGTATGTCTTTACTCTTTCCTTCCGTCATTCTCTTACTGTGTGATTCAATTTTCTCTAAGAGTTTCAATATGTTAGAGATACTAAGATTTGTGTCAAGAGTATTAAAATAAATGTATATATATGTACTAAGCCATTTTCTTTTCAACAAAATATATATAGGTTTAGATAATCATCAATATCTATACAAGTGTTGTTGAAAAAAAAAAACAAAA
Organism: Leptodermis oblonga; assembly: GCA_016801395.1. Classification (NCBI taxonomy): domain Eukaryota; kingdom Viridiplantae; phylum Streptophyta; class Magnoliopsida; order Gentianales; family Rubiaceae; genus Leptodermis; species Leptodermis oblonga. The sequence continues at coordinate 32,476,651 of CM028755.1, forward strand.
GCTAAACATGAAGTAAATCTTAAATGAGAAACATCTGTTTTGGAAATTATAGGAAATGTGGCTTTGTTGGTTTCTTTGAGTGGTTGGGCTGGATACATTTTTGCTCATCTTTGGGTACCTTTGCTATTTGGATGTTTCTTTTTGTTGGGGATTTTTTACCCTCCATTTCTATTATCTTATTTTAGCTTCCTAATGATATTGGGTCTATGTTGTAGATTGCTTTACCATCCTGGAGCTTGTATTGCTGGAGTGCTGGGGTTTATGGTTGATATGGATGTTATCTCCTGCACTGATCTTTTTAAAAGCCCTTACATGCTAGTTAAGGGTTGGCATCCTTTATTTCATAATTATATTGCTCGTGAAGGTCCCTTCTTGGAGACAATGTGGGTGCTATTTGAAGGTCTTGCAATCTTGCTCTGCCCTTCAGCTTTTGTTGGTGTGGTGTTCGCCTCCATTGTGTCTAGCATATTCCTAGGCTCTTATGCAGCAGTTGTTGTATATCAGGTTAATCTATATCTACATTAATGGGCTAGAAAATGAATAAGAACACCTGAATTAAGTGGAAAGATAGGAAACAGAAAAGTATGAAAAAGTTAGAAAACCTTATGAGTGAAAAAATAAAATATTGATCTCAATAAGATTCCTATTTCCGTAGTTGCATTCAATTGATTTGGTTATGCATTTTTATGGTCTTAAGATTTATCAATCTTTCTACACAAAAATCATCTGCCTGGCTCAGGCTTTGTAATATTGCTGCTTCTTTGTCCATTTATGATGAATACAGCAATGACATTCTTGACATGCCAAAAGGTTCCTGCTTTAAAAGGTGAGCTAAACCTGGTGTTCTTTGTGTTTGTATTTTTAGATATTGCTTTGGATTGTAATAAAATTACTACTAAGAGTAGTAGTATAATATCGATATAAAGCTAAAAGTACAAGCTGATATTTTCTGCACGTATGTCCGACTAAGTCTGTGTATCCTTATGGCTTGTCTGTTTTAATTTTAGCTGGAATGTGTGATATTTTCCCATTCTTTTCTGTCTGATTCCCAAACTTTACTCTGCAGTATTTTTTAAAAATTTTCCTTTTTAACTACAGCATGACACTAAGGAGAGCTTGAAATCTGCAAGAGTTGAACACTCTTATACTCGTTCTGGAACCATAAAGGTGGTATATTGTGACCATGAATTGATTGCTAAAGCGGCACTTTTTGGAGAGGAAGTGATTTTCTTGATGAGTTGGTGGTGGAATTCCAAAAGAGGTATTTACGAAGAAGCTATTTACACATTCATTAGTAGTTGAGGGCAAATATGAAGTAATTTTCACTGTAGCTTTACATAGGAGTGATGTTTCTATTGTCTGATGGTTGTGCTCTCAGGTTTTGAACATATTGTCTATAAGCGGACTGATAATTGTACTGAACCAATATGTGGGAAGTATAAATTATTGTTGCATCTTCATTTTCAAATGGTCTTTGCGAAAGTGATGGTGGTGAAGTTGAACTTGAATTTTCTTACCGAGGCTTGTTTTTACCTTTTATTTGTGGTGGTTGTATGCCGAAGGAACTAGCAAAGTGCATGAGGATCTTGTAGTGTCTTCTTTATTAGTGAATTTTGTGAAGTAGTGCAAGTATTTGAACTTGTGCGGGTTGTTTTAACACTCAGGTTTATGAGATCTAATATTCATTATATGTGAAAGCAGGAACCAGTTCACCCAGGGTGTTTTCTAAGGGCTAAAGCAATCGGTGCCATGCCCGTGATTGATTAGGTATTATTAGCTACCGATAAATTAAGAGTTTTCTTCCTGGGAATAAATATTAATCATATTTAGATTACAGGGAGAAAAAGATAACACAATCATCGCTGTCTGTGCTGATGACCCTGAATATAGACACTACAATGACATTAAGGAGCTTCCACCACATTGCCTGGCTGAGATTAGATGATCTTTTTAAGATTGTATCATGCTCCATGTCTTGCTAATATTCGCCAACATTAGTTTTTTTTGAATGCATTCTCTGTTTCTGGTTTAGTTTCCTTAAGAGTTCATCTTCAGATAAGTAAAATGAGAACAAAGAAGTTGCACTGAATGACTTTCTATCATCTACTATGCCTATGAAGCTGTGCAGTGAATGACTCAATCATCAATAATTTTTTTGCTTTGTATTTTCAGATGGAAAGCTTTTTGGGATTGTGGCTTCAACTAAAATGAGTTGCGGGCATGGAATGGACTATGGAGTACAGAGCAGATCAACATAAATTTTATGGTGCAGAGTCAAAAGCCTTTTAGACCACTCAATCTTTGCAGAAATTTTGATCAGCTGTATTGTAAATTTTGATCAGCTGTATAATGTGCTTTGAAAATATTTGATTGTAATTGTAGTTGGTCACTTAAATTAATGAATTTTTGTATAAGTTCAATATTTATTATCATTATTATTAATTTTCCAATTGAAAATAAAAACTGCTCTATATTTATGATACAATATCATATTAGGGTTTTTTTTTTCTGAATCTTGAGCGGGATTTGCAAGATAATTGGGCCTTCTGCAATTGGCAAATGGATTTCACTCTACGATTAGGCTCATTGTTATATTCACAACAAAATGGCTAGATGAGGATGAAGGCGTGACAGCGCCGTTGAATCCCCGTAGTATTCTCTCATTTTCTATGTCTGTTCATACCGGAATTTGAAGAATTTGCATGGCGCATCACATGGTTTGTTTCCATGTGCCGTGTTGCTTAATTACGAGAAAATAGAAATTGAAGAATGAAATAATTACTCCCTCTGTTCAAGTTTTATTAGAAGAGTTTATTTTATTCATAATTAGATAAATGGAACCAATAGTGTCAAATTAGCTATTTTAGGTATTGAGTCTTGATATTTATAATAAGTTATACATTTATCAAGATGGCTCTTCTAATGGAATTGATGAAATAGTATATACTAACTAACCAATCTAAACATGTTGCCAAACAGTACAACAAAATTCAAATTGCTTTTAAGGAATGAGTTTGTATTAAAGCGATAAAATGCATGACACCAGTCATTCAAAAGTTAGAGATTTGGATTTTACCTCAATTAGTAGTTGATGTCGTTTTTATTAACGGGCAGTGGCATCAACAACCTAATTTCTTCTTTCTCCTCTTTCAAGTCCTTCGTTGTGATATAGATTTGTTATTTGAAAAATTATTAAATAAAGCTGCTTCCATATCCTGAGTAACGTTAGTTCATTTCTTGACTCTTTGCAATAAGAGCTATGATCAAACCTTTGGAGTGTGGGAAAATAAATTTTTTTTTTTTAATTCCCAAACTTAATTCCTATTTCAAAATTAGTTCATAATTAAAGTTTACAGTGTAGTACTTTTAATCAACGAATTTACTAACAAAAATAGTCCTTTGAAATCTGAACAAAACAATAGGTCACTAAGTTTTTTTTTTTTTTTTTTCTATACCTTAAAAAAAACTGAAGTAATTATATTTTTTTGGGTTGTCAATTTTGGTCCCTGAAAGTAGTAAACAATTAAGTATATGGCAAGAAAATTTTTTGAGCGTATAGACAGTCTTAACATAAGAAATGGACAGTCAGAAAAACCCCCACGTTTGCTCATATTATAAATAAATCCCGTAGTTTTGAAAAACTACAAAATATCTCGTAACAGTTGATGCGTAACAAAAAGATCTCGTTGTATGATTTGAAATAATAAGGTCCGTTTCATAATATGACTAATAATGGGGGTGGCTTTGTATGGTACCATGGACCTATTTTGTAATTCTTCAAAATTAAAGATTTTGTTTGATAATATGAACAATTGAGGTTTCGTTGCCCTTCAAGGCATTACGGTTGTAATTTTTTATTTTATTTTTTTCCCCTAATCCCCCTTTATTTTATTTTTCCCTAATCCCCCTTTTGCTATTGATCGGAAGCATAATGATTAGTATTTCCCACACAAATTTGTCTTTTTCTCTTTTCCTTTTTATTTTTTTATTTTTAGGTAAATAAATCTCTTTTATCATATGAGAAATTACAAATGAACCTCAAAGCTTTTCAAATCATGTACGAAGGTGTTCCATCGTAAACATCTCGCCTTTTGTTGGTGTTCTTATCTTCCTTGTTTGGAGTTTTAGACGGAAAAATAATAATTTATGAAGGTTGGTACATATATATATATATTTATTGTGTAAAATCAAACCAGAATAACAGACAAGGCATCATCTAAGAAGATGGCTTATAAATTAAGCAGTATCAAATTTTTTGTACTTCTTTTCCCCCTTCACTCTGCAGCTACATGATCAAATATAATTTATCCTACAGAAGAAGCCTGAAACCCCTTCAAACAGTACTCTTATTAATTTGCATCAATTTCTGTCCACACTTTCCTTTGTTAATTAATCTCGCCTGCAATAATCAAGAAAAGAACAGACAATTAATAATTAAACCAGTATTATAATTTCACTAGAAGAGAGAAATAATGAATTACATGGGCCAAAGTTTGCTAGGCATTTTTCAGGGAGCTCCATGGCTAAACTCCGGTCGACGCCGGAAATGGGAGGGCCATTGACAAGAATGCAGAGACAAGGCTGGCCTAGGGCTTTGAGAGCAGCACAGCAAGCTTCATTTGGCTGGGAAGGACTGAAAGGAGCAACTGCAGATCTACAAGGTATTAACTGAACAAGGGCTGCAAAGAAAGTGCTTCCACAAGAATATCCTTTTGTTTCCTGCACAAAAATCCCACTCATGACCACTATGAGAACCACCACAAATGCTATTTTATTTCTTTGAAACTGATCCATTATGATGATTTTTATATTGTGTTTTTTTCTAGCTCTTTTGTATAAAAATGGCAGCAAATTCCTTTTTGAGAGTGGGTACTAATATTAGTTGGTATATCATAATTGGGAATGAATGTAGAATATCCTATATATAGAAGAATATCTATTAAGGATCTGCTTACATTTTGTGTTTCTTTCCTAACTGTGAATCACACTTTTCTTTCCTTTTAGTTGTTAGCTAACTCTACCCAGGTGAGTTTGAAGTGATTAACCATGCACTTTTTTCTTCTTTTTTTTCTTTTTTTTAATTGATTAATTTCTATTAGATAGGGATCTTGGTGGAGGGAATACTACACTTGGGGGACTTTCGTGCACCAAATGCCACTTGCCACGTTTCTGGGATTTTATTCCAAGACCTTCAGGTCCCCTTACCTCATGAGCAAGGAAAGTGTACCACAAAACTAAACCTCATTACCACTTTCTTTTCTTTTTTTTTTTCATACTTAAATAACACTTTATGATTCCCTTTTGTCTTCCAGTTAGGGAAAAGCCAAGAGTAAAAGAAGTTGCAGCATGGTTTTTTTAATTATTATTTTAAATCCACAACGTCATTTAATACATATCTCTACTGTAATGCTACTGAAATATAAGAGTAATGGCTTGTAATTTTAAGTGCTTTATGTTACCGCTTGAGTCATGATTCTTTAGCGCATGTTTTAATTAATTAGCAGAAAATTATAAGGTTGTTTTGTTGGCATCGCATTGCTGTTTTGGGGAATTATTGGGAGGATTACAAATTTACAAGAATATTTGAGCAACAATAGGATATAATTATACCAAGCTTCAGCCGAATTTAAGACAGGAAAAGCCTGCTATATTCGTCTTAGGTGCATCAACAAATCCATCAAGATACCTTGCTCCAAACTACTTTCTACCTTACCTCCAAAATAAATATAAATCGCACATTTTTTAAATCGAACTCTTTAATGAAACCAATATGGAGTATTAAGCTAGGAGACCAACATTGCTCAAGATAGTAAAGAAGAGAAAATGGTTTAGATTTTGTTAGTCTCTTGATTTGCCCTCCACGTAACGTAGCAGGAGTAGCAGAAAGTGAATACTCCCTCCGTCCCATTAAAAGAGTCTAATGGTACAATTATCTCAAGTTATAAGGTACAACCTCAGACATGAGAGGAGATCCATTGTCACCCATGCGACAGTGGAAACTCTACAGGCCCCTATTAGAGGTTCCACTATCGCATGGGCGACAGAAGATCTCAAACCCTACATAAGCCCTTATATGGGACAGAAGAGTAGTGTTAATATTTAAGGGCTTTAACTGAAACTTGACAAGTAATATTCAATTACGTATGTAGTATTTTGTTAACCGATACCAATCATCAAAATCAGACAAGTTCATTGATGAACACAACGTTGTTTCTCAATCATTTCAACAGTTATATAGCGTGATACAGTGGGAGCATACTAAGAAGATTGCCAAATCGTCCTGAGATGTACAAAAGCAAAGGTCGAGATTTCAGAAATCACTTCTAAAGGACAGGTAAATAGCACTGGAGAGGACAAATTTTCGCCTCGAGGACATTGGACAAGCTTCTGAAACATCGTAAAGCACAGTTTCCTTACGCTATGCACCAAGAATTGAAAATAAAAGAACAGCAAGCAAGTGCAGTAGCAAATCATTCGACTGTTTAAATATCTTACACCTATGAATTCGAGTGCCCGTGTTGATTTTAGTTCACTTATCAAGTACCTTAAGGTTAGATCGCGTGAGAAGTTACCGAAGCTCTCATTTGCTTCCTTTAAGATTGATAACAGCAAGCTCTTTCTCTACATATTCACCAGCTGAGATAGGAGGATACTTGTCAGCATGAGGAGAGTCAGCAAAGTGGCCTAGAGGCTTTAACTCTGCATCTGATGCGATATGCGCAAACAGCTGATGACAGGAAAGAAAAGTATCAAGTTAGCTACACTACAGCTGACGACAGGAAAGAAAAGTATCAAGTTAGCTACACTGACAGAATTGAGTATTCACAAGTACTTACAGAGGGGATTTTCAATTAATAAGTGAAAGAATAAAGAAATAAAAGAGAGGTTTAAATCACCGTGGAAGAAACTCTCCAGAGGCTACGATTTTGCTCTTTAGCTACTTTTATCGCATCCGTTGTCCTACTAGTTACAACGACTTCATGCATTCCAGCTATGCAGTCTCCACCAGTCAACCACTCTATCTACACTAGTGAAATACAGTGTAAGGATACATTACTAACGTAGTGCCAAATAAGCAGAACTTCACATGTATAGCAGATCAAGATAATGATTTGAAATTAAAATTATATGATTACAGATAGCCATAGTCCAGACAGACAACAGACTCTGATTATGATGCAACGTAAGCATCATTCATCTGCTTGTATATGAGAATAATGTACATTAACCATTAATCTCTCTCTGTAAAAGATTGGCTCAGTAATGTACAAACACCTTACAATAATACAATGCAACAGCGAGAATTAATCTTTCCCATACAACCAGTTAGTTTTGAAACTATCACTCAACCAGCAAAGCGTGCTGATGATGATTGCTTGGGAAGAAAACATTACACAGCTGCTTACTAATTCTTTTATTTTTGAGATTATGTATAGAAGTATCAAGTTTAAGGATATCAACAAGCTTACCTGTTTTCCTGTCTGAATGAGGAGACATCCTACAGGAACCTTCACCTCCATCTTTTGGCCATTTCTCAACCAAATGTTTAAACCAGGGAATCTGCTTCTGCCATGAATGGTAAGAAAGTTTAGGTCATAGTGGTATCCGGCAAAAACAGTGCCCTCTTGGCCATGCCGCTGAAGATCACTTCCTGTTGGTGCAAGCAGGTGAGGTCCCTGGAATTCAAAAATGCCAACAACTCATTACAAAGCTTACAAAAGCTAAAGAATTTATTACAAGTGACAAAAGCACAAAAATGTAACCCGGGAACTATGATACTGTCAATACAGTCCCTAACTTGAGCAACAAAAGACTTTCATCTGCTCCAATCAGATGCAACAAAGACTTCAGAATTAATGCATATTACACTGTAAGCAAACTGACAGATTTAAACACAACTGGATTTTGCGCATTCAGGCCAAAGTAATTTGGTAACCAGGGGTTGCACCATTATTTGTTCGATAAAAATAGGCACTTCATTTTAAGGCACGGGTACATATATATGCACTTGATAAGTAAAAAGGATATCTGACCTAAGAGTATCCTAGCCAAATAACCACCCTAATCAAATTGTCAATACTCTTAACAGAATTTGTCCTCATTGGCAAATAAAACAAAAAATAGTTGCAGTTTGAAAACCAGAGAAACAGACAAAGAGCTAAGAGTGACTCATGGTCAAATAGGAAGGAACATGGATAGTACAAACATCTGATTTTTCATCACCTATACTAATTGTACACCATACAAGCATCCACAATCACAGTTTTCTTGCAGAGTGAAGTCCAGGCTGAAACGATATTAACCATTTAATTACAACATTATATACTGCATAGAGCACCCCACAATGCCTTTAAAGCCAGAGGTGATGACTGATGAAAACTGAATGCCATTACAGTCTCCACAGGTGAAAAAAATGAGGACTAAAAAGCCTAATCAATTCAGTACAAATTTCCATTCAAACTGGGAAAAACAGTAATCATGTTAACTCTGATTAGGAAGGTGTATGGCCAGACCTATGATGGAATTGGAATAACCAGTATAACATTACCTGCTTCATAAGAGAAGTGAATGCATCTTTCTGCAAGTCAAATCCTATTGCTGCCATCTCAGCCACAACCTAAAAACTGAATGAGTTACACCACAGTTCCACTTGCACCAGAAGTAGAAAGAAGACATGCAATTTTGATTCCGAACCTCAATTGCAGAAATCATTTTGTGTCCCCAGGAATCCATAGTGTCTTTCCATTCTGGGAACCCTTCAGGTATCACAGGCTCAGCATTTAGCTCCTATAAATGCGGATATACTTGTCAGGCCAAGAACATCAATATTTTCAATTTGTAATGAAAAGATCAACTAACACAACCTTAAAACGGGTGATCTGTGGCCGAGGACCAGCTCTCCACATATATCGCCACTTAGGATCTGGCCCACTTGGTGTAGAAGGTTGGAACGCTTTAGGCATTGCTTTTAGCTTCTCTTGTATCTCCTCATCAACAAGACTACGAGGTAGTTCAATTCCTTCAGGAGTCACTCCAACCTGTTTGAAATTAATACCACATTTGCGTGAAATATACGGCGTAAAAAGAAACCAGAGTCATGAAAGACAATGCATCACATCTCTCAGTTCACCAACTTCTTGCAATCCTTTCACTGTTCTGTGTTATGCCCTCTCCACAGAATCCCAGTTTTAGAACAATTAGCATGAGATGCAGCAAAACTCCATAAAACTTAAATTTTCCGACTTTTTGTTTTGAAGGCATAAGGAATGGGCAGTCAGGCTAATTTGCCTTTTTGTTGCCCGAAAACAAGTTACGGATACTTAATCTTCAAGTAGTTACATTTAAAGTTCTTCCCTTATTGCACTTCCTAGGAAATACAGCTTAAATCAGAAAATATCCCCCTATCACTGTTAACTTCACTGTTTAAACTAAACCACTAAAGTACAAAAGTTTCAAACACACGTGTAAGGGATGCTGCTCCCTTCCTTCTATCTACAACACAGAAATTCTTCCTAAAATTAGGAAAAAATAAATCTTCCCTCCAGAACAATATTGTTTTATCCGAAAATTAATTGGCAGGTAATAACCAAACAGCTTACCAAGTGTCCAAGGTTCTACAGGGAAAAGTAAATCTTTTCATTTTTTTAACAATTCCAGGTTCAAGAAAACTATATTAAAGAAAAAAGTAAGATATTTTTTTCCCCCTTTTTCTCTCCGTATCAAACAACACTTTTAATACGAAAGATCGTAATGGTAGCAATTATCCGAACTCACCACAGCCTATGAACATTTATTTAACTCTAATTTAACAAAACATGCATAAATAAAGAAGAAAAATCACTGAAACGAACAAATAACCCCAAAAAATAAATTAACAACTGGAAAAAAATAAATAAATAAAATTAAAAAAGGTACCTGGTAATGGAGATGAGGGCGTTCTTGAAGGCGCTTGAATTCCGATGGTTTTTCAAAATACTTTTCCATCATATCGAGGAACAAATCGTTGTCCCGGGCGGAGCATCGCGGGTCTTTGACCAGTAAAGCTCCAGTTTCTCGTAGGGTCCGACTGACCTCCTGGCAGAGCGCTTTCAGTTGGGGATCCAACAGCTTCGTCCGGTCGGGTTCCGATGACGAGATTTCCAAATACGGAGCCAAATCGATCACCGGCAGCTCCATTGCGGGAGAGGGGGGGAGTCGTGGAATTTTGGCAGTTGCTTTTAGAGGGCGCCGGTAACGTAAAGTGATGGCGGGAGATTCTATTATTGGTTTGATATACACAGAGAAGGGTTTTAATTTTGTTTAATTTATAGTTATCAACCCAAACACGGTATTAATCAGATTTTTCACTAGCCATGGTCACGTGGATGTTGTTTGCACGAAACGCAATTTGAATATTGAACCGCAAAAGGATCTATGTGTAATTTCGTATAAAAATCTTGTTTCGAGATTGTCCCATATAATTCAAAACCAGTTATATTATCGGATTCTCTTTTAATGGGATAGAAAAAGTAATTATTTGATTAATATTATTTTTAAATAAAAAATCTACTTTGATATGATTACACGTATAAATATAATTTAATCAATAAATTATTTAACTAATTGTAACAACTTTTTCATCGCACAGGGTTTCCTACTCAGCTACACCCTTTTCCTACATCATTCCCTGTTACACCAATTAGATCCTAACACGTGGTAAGCTATTACTTCTAACTAAGGGTGCTTGCATTCATAAACCCCAAAAATAACTTTATCATGCCACATCAGCGCCACATCAAAAGAAAAAACTCACTCACTTTTATAAGTCTATCTCCCATAATAATAAACCTACAAAATCAACTTCAGCCTGGGTCCCACTTATACACGTCTATTTACATTTAATATATGTTATTTTGATACTATATTTATTCATTATTTTTAATTATAAATTTAATTTAATTCCTCGAAATATTTAATTTAGTTTCATAAAAACAAATAATTAAATAAGGCACGTGAGAAATATTAAATAAATAGGAAAATATTATATAAATTATGTTATATTAAAAAAAAGTACATAACATAAAAACACGTCTAAGCCGAATTAAGAAAGATACATTAAACAAACACAATATTAGATTAATAAGAAGAGTTAACTAGTACTAATCGCTCCCACAATTTGCCCAAAAATGCTCAACCAAATCAGCTTAAAGTTGTCGGTGAATATCCCTATCACGTAGCTCTTGAATACCTTCAAGATAGGTTTGGAACTCTGGAGTATTACCCAAATTAATTGTTGCCGACGTAGAGCTCTCTTCATTTGACCAATTGACAGCTTCGTCTCCCTCGTTCTCAATAATCATGTTGTGCAATATAATGCATGTATACATGATATTCATTAATTCTTCCTTGTAATAACATTGTGTAGGACCTCTAACTATTCCCTAACGAGCTTGTAGTACTCCAAATGCCCGTTCCACATCTTTTCTTACTAACTCTTGTCTCTCCTTGAATTTCTTCCGCTTGTCATCCATAGGGCATGGAAAACTCTTGATGAATGCAGCCCATTCCTGATAGATCCCATCTGTCAAATAATATCCGTTGCGGTACGATATACCATTGATCGTGAAAGAAACTTTTGGGAAATTTCCTTGCAGGAAAGCGTGGAACAATGGTGATCCATGAAGAACATTTATATCATTATTGGAGCCTGCAACACCAAAAAAAGCATGTCATAGCCACAAGCCCGCAGATGCGACCGCTTCAAGAATTATCATCAGGACGCCGTAATCGCCTCGAGTATATTGGCCTTTCCAAGCAACAGGGCAATTCCTCCACTCCCTGTGCATGCAGTCGAGGCTCCCTAACATTCCAAGAAATCCATGCCTTTTCTCGTGCATTTGAATCAAGCGTTGAGTATTAGCAACATTTGGCTTTCTCAAGTATCGCTCTCTGAATACGTCGATGACGCATTGGCAAAAGTTGCGGAGACATTTCATAATAGTTTTATCCCCATCCGTAGATACTCATCAAGTGAGTCAGCAATAGAAGAATATGCCAATTGACGAATGGCTATTGTGCACTTCTGAAGTGGTGATAACCCCTTTCTTCCAGTTGCATCGCGCCTCAATTTGAAATAATCGGAGTGATTTTCCAAGGCATCGACGATGCGAATGAATAATTCCCTTCGCATTCAAAATCGACGACGAAATGTGTTACCGTCATATGTGGGATTGTCGGAGAAGTAATTAGCCACAAGCTGCTCATGGCCATTCTCACGGTTACGGTTCACATATTCTCTCGGATTTCTTCTTCTTGAAGAACTTTGGGCTGCTTGAAGCTTTTCCTCATCGATTAGAGCAACCATCTCTCGCTCGATTTCATCTTCTTGTGCTACTTCCCGTATGAAATTCTTTCACATTTCATCTACTTCCTTATCAGTCTGACAGCCAGACATTTTATGTGGAGATTTGAGCATTGAGAACTGAGACAATTGTTATGCGTATGAAGAGTTGTGCAATGTTTCTCCAAATGGAGTAGTATATATAGCCAAAGCGGAAATGGGTTGTTGTGGAACGGCTAGTTTCCAACGACTAGTTTTGTAACGGCTAGTTTCTAACGGATGTTGTGTAACGGCTAGTTGTGTAGCGGCTAGTTTACAAAATATGAAAATCAAAAGTTCTAAAACTTGATTAGAGAGATGTATGATTTGAATGAGGAGTAGAGAAATAATAGAATTGATAGGTATTTATAGGAAATAAATTGCAACGGCTATATCATAAAAAAAAAATTTAGAAAAAAAACAAAAAAAGCTCACATAACCGTTATTTAAAAAAAGGAAAATTTTTTTTTTATAGCCGTTGTTGAACGGCTATAATAACAAATATATATATATATATACAAATATATATATATATACAAATATATATATATATATATACAAATATATATATATATATGCTGGTGGCTGTCGGGGCCCAACCTCACGCGAGCGTACAAGGCACACTGGCTGGAGCGTTGCACTCTCCATTTACTGAGGGCCCACCAAGTTGGTAAACCCAGCTTTGGAAATCCAAAGCTGGGTTTGCCAACTTGGCAACCAGCAATGGTTAAACCCAACTTTTGTTGGATTTAAACCCACAAAAAAAGCCCCATTACAAGCACCCTAACAGCCCACAAACGCTAACAGCCGTAAGCAGACTAATGTCCAATGAAAAGGAAAAAAAAATTGTAAACTCTTACGGTAACTTGTAGTGAACGTTGGTTTAGGAATTTCACCAAAGCAAGATTTCTCCCCAATTCTTAAATCCTTGTTCGCAGAAGAATATTAATCTTCGACTAATCTCTTATTCCCCCAATCGCAAATTCTGTGTGTGAACGGAGGCAAAGTGTTGAGAAATCACTAATCCATGGAAACGGAGAACCTCAGCCGCTGTTGAACCAAAAAGATATAACCCCTTCAAGGTGATACTTCGTTTCGCTTAGCTTTGAATTGAGCTATCGTGAAGTTGACATACTGTGCTATTATCTTGTGCTATTATCTAGTTTGCTTATGTTTCAGATGACGTTTTCTTTCGTTAAGATTTTGATCAACTCGTGTGTCCTAATGTATTGATTATATGTTTGATTCTCTTGGTGAATATTTCCTCCTTTACTAATTCATAACATTCTTTGTGATTTCCTTCACATTTTAGAGTCTTTCTATTTGGGGAAATAAAAACAAAATTCATGATACTTGATGTAACACAAAATGCCCTGCGATCCTGGTACCTAATGTTCTGGAAATAAGAGCCCGGACGGATCGTGATATGGCTTGGATAAATGAAGTTATGGCTCAGCCCAAGTACGGAACAAGTGGATCTGGAAAGTAAGAGAGAAAACAATCGAGGCTATCCCCCTTGTTCCACTGCGATGCTCAAGTTAGCAAAGTATAGGCAATAAAAAGTACAGACTAAGTGCTCAAAGTCTAAGAAATTGAGTACCTTCTGTGATCCAAAATGCAAATATATATAGCCTCACCTTGCTGTCCTGCCCGTTGCGCCTTTCCCGGGCCATAGCTTTTAATACCACCCTGATTTGCCTTATTCTTAAATGTAGATCTGGCTTTGAATGCTTTCCCAATCTAACGCCTCCTTTATGACCCAGATCCTGCTCCTTTGCCTGAAACGCCCTATGTAATTCCTGCCCATGATAACAGCCTAAACTCCCGCTCTCTCTTTACTGCCTTGCAACCCAGCGGTATGCTCACAATCCGACCTATAATCCCTTATCCTGGTTACTTACCCCCGTACCAACCTAAACTATTTTAGCCCGGTTTGTTTATCTTTCTACGGCCTATCATTATTTTCCTTCTTTTTGGGCCTTTTCTTCTTTTCTTCTTTCCGGGCTTATTTTAACCTATTGGGCCATGCCCAATATCTTACTCACTTTTAGGCACACCAACAAGCCCCCTTTTATTATGCTTTTAATTTGATTAAAACTAATACTTAACCCTTTTTTGCCCCCCTTTAACTTAACCCAAGCGCGAAAAAATTTTTTGATACCCGCAAAAAAGTTTTCCGACCTAAAAGTTTTCTGACCTAAGACCATGAAAGCTCTCCGCCCTACAAGTTCTCTGACCTAAAACCATCCTTACATGCCCACTAGCCCCTAAGAATGAATAATGTATACTTTATTTATTCTACCTTCCCTACCATTGTTTACTTATAGCCCCCAAAGGCTAAATACTATCTACTGTATTTATCTTATCGGGTTAACGGATTTCAACTTAGCCCTCCTAGAATATGGCTTAAAACCGAGTTAAAACTTAATTGAGCCGGGCCAAAGAGATAACATAATAAATTTTAATAAACAAACGGGTACCCAGAGGGTGCATGAAGAAAGTGTACCTGAAGTGCCAGGCTAAATTGGTCGTACCGTTCCAAGCAGAATCTGAGTCAGTCACTCTATCCACATTGATTAACCGAAGCAAGTGTATTTAAATTTTTGAAAGATCGTGCACGTCTCATCGAGAATCGCGAAAAGCAATCATATTGCCCCGTCTGCACACGTTTCCTCTTCCATGATAATTAATTCTCACTTCCCCATTTTTCAGTTCAACTTCCCAATATGCTTTTGCATTTTGTTTTCTGTCACCATCGATTACCTTGATTTAAAACGCCCTCCACGACTTCTAGAATTCTCTTCGGTTATCCCTGCCCTTCCAAATCTTACCATTTTTAAGCGATTATAATCCCAAAATATCTTTGCTCTCCTTCCTGTTGCCTTTTTTGTGAGATCTGTTTTTCCATATTGACTTCCCCTTTCCTTAGTCGTAACGCCGTATACCTCCTTGAATCCCCTTCTTGTTCCCTTCAAATCGCAAACTGCAGGATGGCTGATGAGAAGAGCTCCGCCACGAACATCACGACCACCGTAGGTCAGTCCTCTTCTCCTATTCTTTCTAATACGATTGATTCCGAAGCCACTCTAAGTAAATCCCCTCCTAGAATTCAGCCCGAAACTGCTAGGTTAATCCAAAGTACCCTTCCCTTCCGTCCAATAGAACAGGCTATGGTGCTTGCTGATATGAGAATTTAGGGTGACTCCTCTGCTACTCCCTCGACGCCAGCCAAAAGAAAAATTCCATCTTCGCCGAACTTGGCTTCCTAAACAAAGACCCAAAAAACCTCTAAAGCCTCTGCCTCTCAGCTAAAAGATTCTACCACCGCTCTCCAACCTACTCCTACCAAGAATCCCCCGCCGTGATTCTACGCCGATGAGATTGCGAGTGAGATGACCACTGCAGATTTGGAGGCCTTGAAGTCTTCTTGTTACTTTGATCCTGAAGTGACAGTTCGGCTCGCCACTGCCGAGGAGAGGGCCAACACCACTACTGACGGGTGGATAACTATTTATGAACACCATGTGAAGGCTAGCCTAAGGTTGCTAGCTCATAGTTTTTTTGCTGAAATGTGTGATTATTTTGAAGTAGGTGTGACCCAATTTGTGCCAAACGCCCTTCAATTTTTTTGTGGGTTTTATCTATGTCTGTGCCAAAGCCGAGGTAACTCCAACTATAGCTTTGCGGTTACAATACTTCATTATCCGCCAATATAGCCATGGCCCGGGATCGATCACCCTCCAAAAAAGAAGGAACAGGTATTCGCTAGTGTCAGACTTTCCAGACTCCGTGAAAGGCTGAAAAAAGAAATTTTTCATGGCCAAGGCGGAAGAAGCATGCCTCTCATGCCGGTGGAAAGACTAAACATTACCGGCTTCGCAAGATCGAGACATGAGTGACTCCGTGATTCAATCCTACAGCCGAGTTTTAGAGTCGTCTAACTTGAGATATTCTAGCCCTAACCCTATAGAATCATTTTTAATCTAGGCCAAACTTAGCTCGGCCCCGAACATTGAATGCCAAAGTAACACTCCCGTCCTTGCCGTAATCTTGCGTTCATTATTTTCTGTCTGTCAACTTTAACTTTGTCTTTTTCTTTGTAGGTGGATTTGCCGGCTATGGCCGAAAAAGGAAATCCAACTGTCAACTGGCCCTGACTGCTGCTACCGGACCGAAGAAATTGGCCGACCAAATTAATCTGACCAAAGACCCAGAAATCGGGACCATCATGGCCTCCTCCACCCAGTAAATGTCGACCCAATCCCTCTCCCTCTCGTGAATGTCTGCAAAGCTAGTGCCTTGCTTTAAGAAATTCAAAAGGCTAAGCGGCCAAAGCCCCTATCCCCGACCCAAGTAAAGATTTTCTCATCCCCTCCGTAGCTACTTAGCCCCTTTGATTCCTAGCCCGGTCGAGTTAATGGGCCCTTTAGACCTAGAAATGAAGGAAATGATGATCATACTGAAAGAGGCCAGGGATAGACTGGCCTTGTTCGGCCCATTGTACAACCCCACCTATCCGAGCCCCAATTTAGAGATCTCATGCCATATGTTGATCTTGTCTTAGATTCGCACAACTCTTACAAGGAAATACTCGAAGCCGGTCAGTTCCTTAAGCAAGAGGTAGAGCATATGAACGATTTAGCCTCTTCCAATGGCCGTCGTGAAGCTCACATCTCGACTTATATTAAACAGGTAAACATCTAGATTTCATGTACAAATCAAGTTATCTGGAGTTCTGACTTTTATAAATGTCTCAGGTGGAAGTTAACTATGCAGCCACGGCAAAAAAGACAATCGCACTTGATATCCTGGCCCAAAGCTATGAGCAAGAGAGGTAGAAAAGATTGGAGGAAGAAATCGAGGAGCTGAAGGTCAAACTGGGAATGGAATCTAGCAGGGTAATCGACTTACAATTCCGGAATACCCAGCTTCATCGACAAAATCAAGTCCTGAGTACGAAGACCAGCCAGGCAGAGACTAAGGCGTGCGGTTTGGAAGGGAAGGTTGAAACCTTGGAAGAAAAAGTTAAAGCCTTAGAGAAGGCTTTAACGCAATAAAAGGAAGCCATGCAAAATAAGGTCACCAAGTTGGAGGAGGCAAATGAGTCTGCCCGGAGGAAGAATTTCTGGCTCAACATAGAGGAAGTGACCGCTCAAGGCCAAAATGTTGTGATTGACTTCAAACAAAGAGCCCTACTAGAACTATTCAACCCACGCTTCTTAAAGTTGGTCTAGTGTGGGTTTACTATCTGCTGGGATGAGCTTCGTGGCCCCCAATTCCTAGAGATCCTGGCCCCTAAATCCTTGCTGGCGGAAGGCATTGACCCCTTTGAGCTGATCGAATGAGTCAAACAAGAGTGCCGAGACATGGGTATCCCCTTGCCTGAAGAACCAGCAGAAGAGGAAGAAAAAGAAGCCAGGACAAGCCAGCCCCAGGATGAAGAAGCCACTTCCAAGACCCCTCCCCTTTGATTTTACGAACGTTGTTAGTTATTTTAGCAAAACTTTGTTTTCTTATAGTAGAGATAGGTTGGGTCGGCAAGTGGGTTTTCCGGTGTATCCCCCAAAACTAAATTTTATCGTTTTATCTATTCTCTGTCATACTTGCTCAAACATAGAATTTTAGTAAGTAAACTGCATTCCAAGCTCGAGGAACCAAAGTTCTCTCCATATCTTCTAAAATATAAATTCCTGTTGACCGAGCTTCAATCACCCGGTAAGGCCCTTCCCAACTGAGAGCCAACTTGCCATGGTCTTGAGGTTTACAGATAGTTCGGCTACGTAACACTAAGTCTCCAGGAACAAAAATCCTTGGCTTAACCCGCGAGTCAAAGTACTGTCTTACCAAATTTTTGTAATTAACCTAATGAACATAAGCATCATCCCGAATTCCCTCAACTTGTCTAAGTTGAGCTTCAAACTATCTTGATTTTGGTTCCTTTCAAAGTACATAACTTGAGGTACATTGACTCAGACTTCGGGGGGTATAACAGCATTTAGTCCGATTGCTAACTCAAAATGTGTTTGCGTGTGGCAGTCTTTGGCGTAGTTCAATGGCGCCATAGAATATGGGGTAATTGTTCTACCCATCCTTTGCCATGATCTTCAAGTCTCATCTTGATTCTGTGTAACAGTGTCTGATTGGTTAATTCTACTTATCCCTTAGCCAGTGGATGGGCCACAAATGCAAATCGCTGAACTAGTCCCAATTTTTTGCACAAAGATACGAACTTCTTCGATTCAAATTGAGTTCCATTGTCCAAGATAATCAACCGGGGTATGCCAAACCAACATACAACCTGTCGCCATACAAACCGAGCTACCATCCTTCCCACGATGTTTGTGAAAGCCTCTGTTTCTACCCACTTTGTGAAATAATCAATGGCCACCACTAAGTATTGATAGGAGCCGACCTTAGGAAAAGGTCCCATCAGATCTATCCCCCATTCTGCGAAGGGCCATGGAGCCAGAATCCCTGTAAAGCTTGAAGCTGGTAAACGAGGCACCGATGCATACTTTTAACAAATTAAACAGTGTTGGACCAACTCCGCAGCTTCATGAAACAATCGGGGCCAATACAAACCTGCTCCAACTACTTTTTTAGCCAAGTTTCGACCTCTTATATGGGCTCCACAATCCCCTTGGTGTACTTCCCGCAATGTTGCATCGGCTTCTATAGGTCCCAAACATTTTAAAAGGGGCATAAAAAAGCCTTTTTTGTAAAATTCATGTCCTATAATTCGGTACTGTTCTACTTTTCACCGTAGCCGTTGAGCCTCCATTCTAGAATCAGGTAAAAGATCATCATACAAAAACCTCTAGATGGGGACCCTCCAATCATTTGCTTTGAATACAGGCAAAACTAGCTCCTCAACCTACTCCATGTTTGAACCTCCTCCACTAACACCTGCTTAGTTATGTGTGAATAAACTGAAGAAGCCAACTTGAAAAGAGTGTCTGTATTTGTATTTCTGCTCCTAGGAATCCGTTCTACATATCACTCTATGAAATGCTCCAACAACCCACGTACTAGTGCCAAGTAGTCTCCCATTTGCCTATCCTTAGCCTCACACTCTCCCAAAATTTATTTGACCACCAATTGTGAGTTAGAGGAAATCTTCAAACAACGAACCTTTAATTTCTGAGCCAATTTTAGCCCGGCCACCATGGCCTCGTACTCTGCTTCATTATTTGTGGTCGAAAAACAGAATCGCAGAGCATACGTATAGACAACTTCAATCGGACTAGTAAGGATAAGGCCTACCCCAGCCCCTGAATGACTGGAGGCCCCATCGACAAAGAGAGTCCATTGGTCGATAGGCTTGAGAGTGGACCGGATGGGCTTTACTAGAACCAAAGAAGTTGTGTTGGCCTCCTCAGATACACCCTCCTCAAGAAAATCAGCAAGAATTTGCCCTTTAACCGCCATCCTGGCTTGAAAAGGATGTCGTAATCCCCCAACTCAATGGCCCATTTGGTAAGTCGTCCCGATATGCTGGCCTTTTGTAAAACTGCCTTTAAGGGGGTGTCATTAAATTCTATGATCGGATGAGTGTCGAAGTAAGGTCTGAGGCGCCTAGTGGAATGAACGAGTGTCAAGACCAATCTTTCTAAATCTGAATAATTACTTTCAGCAGCCTGCAAAACCTTGATAACAAAGTAGATGGCTTTTTCACCCCATTATCATTTCGTAGCAAAACTGAGCTAATTCTTGATTTAGTAGCAGCTAAATACATGTACAATGATTCTCTGGGCAGAGGCATGGTTAAAGATGACAACGAAGCTAAATAAGTTTTTAACTGATCGAAAGCTACTTGACATTGAGGAGTCTAAACGAAATTGTCTGATTTTTTCAAAACATTAAAAAATGGCAAAGCTTTTTCTGCTGATCGAGATAAAAATCTATTTAGAGTGGCCAACCGGCCTGTTAGGTGTTGAACTTCATGTATTGACCTAGGAGGATGCATTTGTAAGACGGCCTCCACCTTTTTTGGATTAATAAAAATACCACTCTCAGATACCATATACCCCAAGAATTTTCCCCAAGTAGCCCCAAAAATACATTTCTTAGGATTTAGGCGTAATTTATATTGAGCCAAAGTTTCCAAAGTTTCTCGTAAATCAGATAAGTAAACATATGCATCTTTACTTTTAACAAATAAATCATCGACATATGCTTCTATGTTCCGTCCTAACTATTTTTTGAAAACCTTATTAACTAATAACTGAAACTCCAGCATTCTTTAAACCAAAGGGCATAGTAATAAAGCAATAAGTACCTTTATCCATAATGAACGAAGTTTTCTCGTCATCTTCGTTAGCCATGAATATTTGATGATAGCCCTTTTAGGCGTCCAAGAAAGTAAGAAAATGAAAGCCCCAATCGTATCGACTAGAGCATCAATTAAGGGCAAAGGAAACCAGTCTTTTGGATAGGCTTTATTCAAATCTGTAAAATCAACACACATGCAATAGCTACCGTCTGGCTTGGGGACTAACACCGGGTTAGCAACCATTCAGGATAATCAACTTCGAATAATCCTTACCTCTAGTAGGGCATTGACCTCGATTTCAACATACCGGCTGCTTTCCCCGCCTAAGTTGCGTTTCTTTTGCCTTACCGGTTTATGGTTAGCATCAATGGATAACCCGTGTTCGATGACATCGAGAAATGCCTGGCATATCCTCCGAACCCCATGTAAATACTTCTGCAAACTCACGCAATTACTAAAGCAAGTCATATTCAAGTTGGAAAGACAGGTCAGCTCCGACCTTGATTACCTTATGGCTTTTAATGGAATCTCCTTGATCTCGGTGCCAGCTTCAATGAGTCGCTTAGATCGATCAGCTGGGTCCTCCAACTCGGTGATATCAATGATCCGAGATGACCATTGGGTCAAGGTGGGCTAAGGTGGGATCTCTAAGGGCGAAGCTACGGGTTTCGCCTTAGCTAGCGCAGTCATGTTGGCCAAGCTAGGGTCTTTTAATGAACTGGTAGAGCACTACCAAGCCTATCTAACATCATAGCGAAGAGAAGAAATCCCATATATAGTAGGAAATTTTAGCAACATATGCACAGTAGAAGCTATAGCCTGAAAGCAATTTAAGCCGGGTATGCCGAGATAAACATTGTAAGGTGATGCCTCGTTGATTACCACAAAGTCTATGGTTTCTGTCCATTTTAGCTGGCCAACTATCAAGTTAACTGGGATGCTCAACTCCCTTGTGTGTATAACATAGTGGTTGCCAAATCTGATAAAAGGTGTACGCATCGGGTTTACCCGAGCCTTATGCAATTGACAGCCCTCTAATGCTTTAACAGTAATAATATTACTATAACTACCAAAATCAACTAATGTCCTTTTAACTTGGAAATTAGAAATATAGCAATCTATGACAAGGGGATCATCACTAGTATATGGCAAAAGGTGATCTTTCTCACCGAAAGAAATAACAGAGGTAGTAGGGTCTACCTTTCGCTTACCCAAAATATCGTCCATGTGCCGGTAGGCCTACTTTCGTTAGTGATTTGAGTCTCCTAAAGTGGGTCCACCAGACCTTACCTGAGACCCGCGCGTGTTGGGATGAGAACATTGGCTAGCAAAATGAACAGGCTCTCCGCATTGATAACATGCTGTTGGCTTATTGCGATTCATTTGACTTGGGGATTTAGGAAGGGGTCCCACTTGGGAATATTGCGATTGATTTAACTTAGCGATCTTTGCAGTCAAATCCCTGCAGCTGTTAGTATTATGGCCAATACGCTTGTGATAATTACAATACCTATTGGGATTCAATTGATCAGTGGGTCCTGGTATAGGTCAGGCTAGAGGCAATAGCACTTAATGCTGAATAGCGGTATGGATGTCACCTAGGGATGTCGAAAAAGGCTTCATAACCTGCAAAGAACTACCACATGTCCTGACCCTTGGCCAGGTATCAGTAGCACCAATAAAGTTCTGCCTCTTCCCACCCACCCACCCACCCCCCTCCCCCCTCGATGCGGGACAAGAGACGAAGCTTTTCGCTTATTATAGTTATCAAAAAGTCCATTTTCTCATTCCTTTCTAATTGCATCTGTCGTTTCTATTACAGCAAAATTAGTGGACGCAACCATCATGTCTAAGTATGTGAATTAAGGCATAATAGCCAATTCCATGGCTAAAGGACCCGACCTTAACCCTTTCATAAAGGAGCCCATTATGGTTCTATCATCCTTTTCATATTAGTGTCTAAATTCAACATTAAAACAATCTATGTAAGCTTGTAGCCCTTCCCTTACCCATTGAGTAATATTCATAAGATGCGAGATTAGTTTAGATAATATTTGTTACCCATGAAATTAGTTAAAAATAAGTCCCCAAACTGATCTAATGAGTGAATAGAATTGCGAGGTAAAGAACAGTACCAATTAATGGCGTGGCCCTTCAAGGTAAGATGAAATGCAATGCATAGATTAGCATCAGATAAATTGGCCACATCCATGACACTCATGCACTGCATCCAATGAGTCGTTGGGTCAGTTGTACCATCATACTCTTCTACCTTACCTATACCTTTATAACCCAGCGAAAATGGTGCTCCTTGTATCATCTGGCTGAACGGATGTGACACCCAAGAAGTAGGCCCCACCAGCCCGTGATGTGTATAGCTAGAACTGGGCAATGCCCCCCTATACTGTGGATACCCCAGAATGTTCGCCAACGTCCCATCATACCCTGGAAGAAACCCTTAGTCCGGATAACTAGCGCCCCCCTCCCCTCCTGGCGTAATATCCCAAATTTACCAAAGGTGGATAACCTACTGGTGATTGTGGGTTCCTATTGGTCCCCACCCCATAATGCTAAAGCTGATCCATCCCCCCTACCCCAATGAAAAGGAAAAGGATGGGATATACCAAATAGATATCCCCCAACGTTGGCCTCTATGAACCCTGGTTGCGTCGGCATATTAGGATGGATATGGCAATGTGGGATAGTAGCGTAGACCAGCGGAGCTTCAGATAGTACCGAAAAATGACTAGAAACAGGGGGATTGGCCCCGGGGACACCGCAGTGCACTCCCCAATAGACAGGGGCCCAGCAGCAGGCATTCACCACCCTCGATAACGCAGAAAAGCAAGTCTAGCAACGGAATTCTCCGGGAGAGGCAAAGTACCTCCAACCATGGGCCTCGATTGTGATCCATTTCAGGTTGGATGGAAAGGAACTCCTGCAGATGACAGAAACAAAATTAAAGGTAAACTAGTAAACCCGTCTACCTGCGAGGGAGGAGGATCTTCAGCAATGGTGATGATCGCAGGGTCGGATGTCCCGCAGCGGAGGTGGGAAGGCCAAAAGGAGGCATGGACGTGGTGGTGAACCCAGGAGGAGTCATGTGCACAAGTAGCGGGAACAATCGATAAAATTTGAAACGTTCCTCCTGCTCCTGCTAGGGGGTTATAATGACAGAAGGAGAAACCACAGTGAAAGGAACGGCTGTAATAGGTGGAGCCACCGTAGCAATTGGAACAATGATGGCAATCGGAGTGGTGATGGTAGAACTAACAACGGTAGCATCGTCAGGTATCGTGACGAGAAGATTGGAAGTACCAGAACCTAGAGCACCTTGCGTTATGGTGTCAACAAATTTCTTTAATTGTGAAGAAAATTTGATGAAGAGATCGATCAAATCATCCCCACAGACGGTGGCAGTTGATGTGACACAAAATACCCTGAGATCCCTGTACCTAATGTTCTTAAAATAATAGCCCGGGTGGATCGTGATATGGCTCGGATAGGTGAAGTTATAGCTCAGCCCAAGTACAGCACGGGTGGATCTGGAAAGTAAGAGAGAAAACAAGCGGGGCCATCCCCCATGTTCCACTCCGACGCTCAAGTTATCAAAGTATAGGCAATAAAAAGTATGGACTAAGTGCTCAAAGTCTAAGAAATTGTGTACCTTCTGTGATCCAAAATGCGAATATATATAGCCTCACCTTGCTATCCTGCCCATTGCACCTTTCCAGGGCCATAGCTTTTAATGCCACCCTGATTTGCCTCATTCTTAAATGTAGATCTAGCTTTGAATGCTTTCCTTGTCTAATGCCCCCTTTATGACCTGGATCCTGCTCCTTTGCCTTAAACACCCTGCGTAACTCCTGCCCATGATAACAGCCTAAACTCCCGCTCTCTCTTTACTGCGTTACAACCTAGCGGTATGCTCACAATCCGACCTATAGTCCCTTATCCTTGTTATTTACCCCCGTACCGTTTATCTTTTCTACCTGCCTATCGTTATTTTCCTTCTTTTTGGGCCTTTTCTTCTTTTCTTTATTCCTTCCAGGCTTATCTTAACCTATTCGGTCAGGCCTAATACTTACTCACTTTTAGGCACATCAATACTGTTCTCCTATTTAAGCTCTCAAACTGGGTATAAAGGTTAAAACCTGAAGCCTTTGTTTTTTTTGAAGGAAAAAGGAATTGCATTAAACTCAAAGAATGAAAGATGGAGGTGTAAAACACATGTTGGTTTCTCCCCGAGTGTTTCACATATTGCGACAAAACATGGGGCTGCACATTCTTTAGTCCAGAGGTCCAAAATACACCCAAACAACCTGAATTATTTAGCAGCATTCGAACCTATTCCAGCTACAAGGTACCTGGCTTGATGATCTGGCTCAATTTCCTTGCACACATCGGCGATCAGCCGAAGAAAATCACCCACCAGTCGAAAGCGCATCAATCCTAGTTCTGAGCTCAAGTAAATTTCCTCGCGTTGAGCTAGAGTTTCCGCAACCTCTGAGGACACAACATTATGGAACCCCTTGTAGTACTGGCTACGAGGAATTCCCTGTTTATTTGTTGTACGTAAACTCCAGCACACAGCAGCCCTCCTTCTATCATTGCAGCATCAAAAGTAAACAGCGACGCAATCGGGGAGCAGATTCTGCAGACAGCACGACAGCTGCTTCAGATCATTGGAACCTGAAGCTTTTGTTCGAAAACTAGAAAATTGCCAGTTTCTTTTTGCTTCTTATTATTATATAGCAGCCTTTGGATAAAACAGCCTCTGTTTTCGCTGCTTGTTATGCAGCAGACTTGATCGTTCAACAGCACAAAGAGGGACTAGTGCATTAATACTTCTCATATGATCTTTTTATTTTCTACCTCTAAAAACTTGTTTATAAAATTAAAAAAATGTGATGTATAGTGAAGAAAATGTGCAATCGACTCATACATGTCTAATTATTTCGTTAACTTTTAATTATGCAAAACATATTCTACTCTGAAACACCTACAAGCAAAAAAGCTAATCATAATCTAATCTTGGGCTCTCAATCACTATTCAAGTCAAGGGGGAATATCCTAAACTATTGCGGAGAGAGCTAGAGCAAGTTTAAAACTGAAAGAAGCTGATATGAGAATTCATGTCCATTGCACGGAAACTTTGCAGACCCCAGGTATGCATCAAAATCAGCTCGAACAACATTATCATGACCATGGAAGGTTCCCTCGTAATCCCAAGAAATAGTATCATATCCATATATACTTCGTCCATTCGATACATGCAGCCAAATATTTGGATGCACCTAGCTAGGATAACCATGCAACTGAAAAATGCCTGGACGCCGCTCTGCATATGCAAATAAGGAATTTTGGCCCAGAAAGATCAAAAGAAATTGTTAGTTTCCACAGAGAACTCAAACAATGACTTAAACACAAGAATTGATTTGAAAGCAAGCTCATAGTCATGTGAAATGCAAACTGATGATATAAGGCCTCGATCGCAGGGAGAATTGAGGAGATTAATCCAAATTATGTTTCCAAGCCAAACAGACAAAATTTTGAACAAGGGCAAATTAAATGGTATGGAAACCGAAACAAACACAAATGGTTGTTAGCCTTGATAAATCATCATACAAAGCAATAACTGCAAACAGAATTTCAGGTGGTGGCACAATTTTATTTTTCAACCCATGGTGATATACGGTAATTTAATAGGCCTATACATATGATACGAAAATTCAAACGCAGAAGAACGAAGAGAAAAAAAAAAACAGCAACAACTGTATGTATGTATAACAACTCACGTATGTACCTGAAGCAGTAAGGTTTTCTGTTTCCATGGATTAGTGACTCTTCAACGCTTTGCCTCTGTTCACGCCCACAATTTGCAATTATGGGAAGAAGAGATTAGTTGAAGCTTAATATTCTTTTGCGAACAAGGGTTTGAGAAGTCTTGCTTGGGTGAAATTCCTAAACCAACATTTAATCGCTACAAGTTACCGCAAGAATTTACAGATTTTGTTTTTTTTTTTACGTTGGACATTAGTTTTCTTACCGCTGTTAGCGTTCGTGGGCTGTTAGTTAGATGTAATAGCTCATCACGTGTCAGTATCTAATTGGTGTAACAGGGAATGGTGTAGGAAAAGGTTGTAGGAAACCCTGTGCGGTAGGAAATCCTGTGCGCTAATTATGTGATATTAATAAATATTTCATAAAAATGTAACCAATGAATGCATAATATATGAATTGTTATGAAAAAATTGTAATGATTAGTTGTGATGTCTATAATCACCAAACTAATGCCTCCCTAAAACAATATACGTTTTCTTTTAATTTAATCTTTCGTTATGCAAAAATTTGTATCTGACATGTTAAGTTTAGTCTCTGACAAAAATTCACGTATTGAGAATATTGTGATGGTAATATAAAAATATGCGTATCGAGTTTAGCCTATGATATCGTTTATTGAGTTTTGCCTTTGGTGTATCTGATTTAACTGCTAATATAATGCAATTGTGAGTTTACTTGTTAAAATATCGTGCATTGATTTTAGTTATTGATTATCGCATATTGAGTTTGGCCTCCACTTTTTCGATGGGAGCTTCTACGTTTTGTTTTTCACACTAATATTAATATAATATGGGGGCGCTCGGGTTGCCTTCCAGCCCGATCCAAGGCCCAGCTCGAAACCTGCGAGGGGCGACTTTCCCATGTTCGAGATAAGGATAGCATTCTAACAAAGTTGAAATTCGTTATTAATCAGTCCGCAGTCAGGTTAATTTTGGGAGATCCGAGATTAGCCCCAATGGTGTTAGTCATGATCTCCTTGCTTTGTAATGCAGATAGCATCCAATATATCAAGGCAGGATCGATCATCTTTCTATTAATACAAGATCCAACACAGTTGAAAAGCATGTTATTCTTAATTTACACTGAAACTCTGCCAAAATTATATGATTAAGTAGCTACGTACTTTGATCCCTTAACTTAGGATGTTGTTTCTTTTTTGTCCAGTATCTTTTAATTATTTTATTTTATCATTTAACTTGAAAATTTGTTCTAAAATGGTCCTGCACCCAAATTTTGATAATATTTGAGTTATTTTCAACTACCACGTGAGTTGTTTCAAACTAAATTAATGAGTGAACAAAGTAATTTAACATATATTTTTTTCCTTTTGTTACCTTTTATTAAAATTTAACATATTTTTTTTTTCTTTTGTTACCTTTTATTAATGTGTGTGAATATTAACGAAAAATAGCTTGAATATTGTCAGAATTTGGGCTTGAGACCATTTTGAGAGTTATTAGACGAAAATAAAACATCAAGTTAAGAGACCAAATTAAAATAACAACTAAAGTTAAAGAACCAACAAAATAATTAACCAAATCATTCCAACTCAATACTAGCTTGAGCTTCAGAATACTAGCGTTGAAACGCTTCCCTCATGCTTATTTTCTTCTCAGGTTTAAGGAGATCCAATCCAGATTAACTTTGACAGTGTCAGGGAGAGCTTTGTCTAGTGCAAAAACTAGCCCCGATCATCAAGGGGGGCTTATCATGTTTTAAAAGATGGTTTTGAAAACATATTTTTGAAAAATAATTTTTTAAAATAAAAAGTGTATTGAAAAAATGTAAAAATATGTAATTGAATAGTTAACAGTTATATTGTAAATTGTGAAAAATAATTATGAAATATTAAATTTGCTGTAGAAATCAAAAATAAAACCAAAACACAAACAAAACTAATGAAAACGAACATGCTCTCAGTGTTGATATACTTTGTGTTACGTCACACTTGCAATTAAAAAGACTAATTCCAATTTTTTACTTTTGAATTGGTACATTGGCACACTGGTATATCTAATATGAATCTCTATGGTACTATATATTGTGTTTTAAGGATATTATAAAAATGATTTTGCAAATGTGAAAAATGTATTATAAAGATCAATTGCGTATTGAAAATAATAAAAAAATATTATAAAATTAAAACAAAAACAAAACTATAACATGCCCGACACAAACATGGCCTTAAATGATTTGATCCTACATATCGAGGAAATATCATTGACGGATGTACGGTACTGTTGAATTATCCTTTGAAACTATTAAATGAGTTTTGTTTTTACTTTTTCCTTAACAATTTTAATATACTTGCTTCGACGTAGCCGGCTTCTCAGAGAGTCAGACGAAATTCGATCGCCGGACTGCACTTCGTTTTTTGAAGACTGTTGAGGGTTTTTTTCCGTTTTTTCGCAGAGACTCGCGGTTGAATGAAAGGGAAAGAGGAGAATTTGTGGGTTTCAAACTTGGTTTGTAAAAATATTTTAAAACTACTCTACGGAACAAGGTTTGGGCTTGTTTCAGCCCAAACTATGTTTGAGATTAAAGCTCCCAAGCAGGCCCAAAGTGAACAAGTACTATAGCAGAGAATGGGATGAATAAAAATGGACTCAGCCAACAGAAGTGTAGATGTTTTTTGGCATCGTGGTTAGGTGGGAAAAGCATACGCATATTAAAATGATTTCAATGTGCCCAACTCTTTTTAAAGCATTAGTTATTCTTCTTTTCCTAATTTTGTTAAGTTTTGGCGCAATTTAATATTTAATTGGGGCCATGTTTCTAATTTCACATTATATATTTCGGGTAAATTACAAATACCCATCGTGGTTTGATAAAGAAACTAGAGTTGATAATTTCTGACACGACACGAAAACACAACATGAACCCGACACGATATAACGGGTTAGGGCTGAACCTTAACGGGTTTGCTGGTTATATGGGTCAACCCAAATGCTACGATTAATTAAACAGGTTAAGTTAGGGTTGAGAATATCGACACGTGAACCCGCCAACTTGAACTCAACGTGAGTAATTTATACTGCAACATGAACTCAAAATGTTTGGTGGTTAAATGGGTCAGCAAGAATAACACAAATAATTAAACGGGTAAGGTTAGAGTTGAGGAGTGTCGACACGGGAACCTGCCAACCCGAACTCTATAACCCAAACATGACACGAATTGACACCCCCTAAAAGAGAAAACAACCCCACAGTTTAAAAGTGGACAATTTTGAATTTTCCCTTGGGCTTTAAAGAGAGAGAACTTTTCTGTTGTTTAAAAATGAACAACTTACCTTCTTAGCCATGATTTGAAAAATTAAATAAAATAAAAATAGGATATGGGTTGTCAATTTCAAACCATGTGAGTAGGTTATCTTTTAAACCACGAGATGGAAGCATAGTTGTTAGAATCGTACGATACATATACGTATCAAAAATAAAGAATTTTGATACGTATTGTACAAATGTATCGCATATAGGAGTGAATTGCATAATTTTCTCTTGTTTTGTACGATTCAATACGTATCGTGGAAGCATAGTTATTAGAATCGTACGATACGCATACGTATCAAAAATAAAGAATTTCAACACGTATACAAATGTATCGCATATATGAGTGAATCGTATAATTTTCTCTTGTTTTGTACGATTCGATACGTATCGCGGATACGTATCGAATTGTACTATTCTTTTCCTCTCTTCAAGATTTGGTTCTGCGCTTCTAATTTTGAATCAAGTACATGACTTTTCAGTTTACATTCCGAAATCACAAAATGAGGCTTCACAGTTTTGCTTTCATGGACTCGTTAGATTTTTTTATTTCTTTTCCTATAAAACAATAAATAAATAAATAAATAATTCTTTTCAAATTAGAAGTGTACCGAAATATTGAAATTTGGAATTCTCAGCCCCGTGTGGAAGAGGTTTCAAAATATGATTTTAAGTTTATTTTGATTTTATAATATTAAAATTACATTAGGAATGTAAAAAAGTGTATTAAAAATGTAAAAAGATTTATTGAAAATGTAAAAATACGTATTGAGAATGATGAAAAACCATTATAAAATCAAAATAAGTCTCAAAATATGGTTTTGAGTTTAGTTACCAAACGGAATCTCTCACTTGCACCTGCGCTAACTCTTAAACTTCGACAGAAATAAACCGAAGAAGAAGCTCTGGAAGATGAACTGAAAAAAAGCTTCAGCTTAATCTTTGAACTTTGACCATGGGGTTCAGTAGTCAACTTCCTTTCCCGTTCTTTTGATTCATTGCAAAACAAAAGAGGTCTAACAAGATATTTTCTTTTGCCTAAAATGTTTTTCTAAATTTTATTTTATGCTTATGTATAATAAAAATATATACAATTCTAACAATTTTTTAAAATATATTTTCAATATCTATAAAATTTATATATTATGGTTGTATTCAAACGTATCTTACGATACGATACACGATACGATATGCGTATCATAAAATAACATTTTTAATACACGATACGTATCGCGATTCGACAACTATGGATGGAAGCTATCTATTTGAAGCCTGAGTTGACTTTTTATCAAACTGTACCACGAATGGTAAGTCATACTTTGCTTACCCATATATTTCACATCGGATCAGTTTGGCAGTTTTCAACTCATTAACGAATTATTTGACTTAGAAAAAAAAAAAATTATTTCAATCAATTCGTACAATGATAAATTATTCAGTAATTATGGGGTGGTGGTAGAGAGAGGGTCTTGTAACTCCAAGGTCATGTGTTCGATTTGTGGGGATGTAAGATTAAAAAAAAAATTTAAAATTATTCAGTAGTACTAAACTATTTAAGTAATATACTTTTGGCCACTTAATTTTTTTCTATTTTTAAAAATAACTCTACTGTTCCAATATTTAAATTAATTTTATATGTCATTTGGCGAATTTTAATAAGAGAAGTGATAAACATCTCAACTAATTTATCATAATTTTTGCATAGCAACTCATATGTCATGCATTCATTGGTTGATTATGTGATATTAATAATTATTTCGTAAAATGTAACCAATGAATGCATGTCACATGATATGCTATGCAAAAGTTGTGATGAAATATTTGCTTCTGATCTGGATAAAGCTACTCAGAATCAATTGGCAAGAGGTCAATGATTACGCGAATTGCTTAAGCAATCCCAATCAGCTCCTCTTGCAGTGGAGCGGAATAGCAGAACTAGATGTCTATCAATACTCTCTTAATAATTTTATGAAAGGCATGACTTACCTATTAAAAAATAATTTTTTTGTATGAAACGGACAAAAGATATTACAAAAACTTTTTATATAAAACAGAGTCTCTATTCCGATCTTATTACATAGGGCATGTTCTTTATCACCGGTCTCAGACCTGGGTTGAGGGGCTTTTGGGTCTGAGACCAAAAAGTAGCCCAAAATGGGGCAGACCCATGTTTCGCACGTATGGACTCAAACCCAGTTTCAGTCCAAAACGCCCCCCCCCCCCCCCCCCCCAAGAAACGGCATCCTCATCATTGCAAAATTCTTTCTCCCCCAAATCCCCACCCACGCCGCTGTACTCCCTCCGCCGCCTGTCGCTTGAAATTCTTCTTCTTCTTCTTCTTCTTCCTCCTCCGCCCTCCTCCTTCTCTTCTTCTTCTTCTTCTTCCTTCTTCTTCTTCTTCTTCTTCCTCCTCCGCCCTCCTTCTTCTTCTTTCTCCTCCTCCGCCCTTCTTCTTCTTCTTCTCGCACACTTCTTCTTCTTCTTCCCGCCGGCGAATCCTCCACTCTTCTTCTTCTTCGCGCCGCCAACGGTTAAAGAAGGCTACCTCATCTTCTTCCTCCTCATCCTCTTCTTCTTCTTCTTCTTCCTCCTCCTCTTCTTCTTCTTCTTCTTCCTCCTCCTCTTCTTCTTCTTCTCCTCCGCACTCAAGCCCTCTTTTTTTGTAATTGGAATTTAAAATTCAAACATTAGTTCACATCTCATTTTGGAGATTTGGAGAAATTTGGAATTCAATTCCAAATTGACACGAAACAGAAAAAGAAGAAGAAGAAGAATTTGATTTTTAGGGTTTAGGCCGCCGGTAGTGGCGGTGGAGAGGCGGACCGAGTGGTGGTGGAATATGTGTTATAAGTTTTGGGCTCAACCTATTTTTTTTGGTTTTGAGCATAAGCCCATTTGAGTTGAATCATGGACTCAACCCAAGCTAAAGAAGGCCCATAATTAATGTAATTATTTGGTTTACGATGTTACAAAATTACAAAAGCATGCTAACTCAAAAATCACCGTCTAGATATTGAAGAATGAATATGAGAATAACTCAACCTTAAGATTTATTTTTATTCTAGTAAGAAAGTTTGCTTTTAAATTTTTAATTTTTCTTGCTCGTACTAATATAATAATGTGTAATGTATAATTAATTCATAGTTAAAAAATAAAAACTTTGTAAAATAATGATAATAAATTAATTATTTTAAATATTATATCTCAATATGCATAATAAGTTGAACATTTCAAATAATTTTTTACTTTTCGCTTCCACGATTCCAAATGCGAGCCATAAAATAAGCACTGAGATCGATTAAAGTGAACCCGACAATATTTTAGTGACGATTGACGCGCTCTCTGCTCATGTTTTTTAAGACGTGGTCGGGTCAAATTCCATAGCGGTGACCGATCTAGAAAACACATATTAGTGTTGTAGTGTAGTTAGGAATTTGTCAATATTGAGTAAGATTAATTTTTGGTTTAAATTCTGAAAATTCAAAAGGATACAATTGAGTAACGACCAAAACTTGTATCATATGATCAAACGGTTTAATGACGTGATACATCAAGAGCTAAACACGATATTTGATTAACTAAATTTATAACCGTGATATATCATAAATTAATATTGATATGCGTGCTTTCATAATATTTTGGAAGTTAAACTCGTTTTGTGCGCTTTGGGACTTTCAGACACATCAGATATAAGTTTTTGTGTTTTTTTAGTGAGGGAGTCTCTTGTCAAGCGGTCTAAGTCTGACTGTGTGATGCGCGATACATCAATGACTAAATTCAATACGCGATGTAAATCGAGACTAAACTCATAACTGCAATACATCGGCAACTAAAGTAAATACATGATACATTAAATGTTAAATTCGATACGCGATATAACATATGCTACAAATTAAAACTGTAGATGCCGGGAACACTTTGGGGTCAACACCCATCCAAACAAATAGAAGTTAAATTCAATACGCGATACGAAACTCACTACGTGATACTTGGGCAAGTAAACTTATAATTGCGATATATTAACAGTTAAATTCTATATATTATATGCTAAATTCAATACATAATACATCATAAGCTAAATTCGTTAGCATGCTTTCATAATATTATGGCGATATACTTGATACACGAACTTTCTTCAGATGCTAAATTCGATACATGTTAAATATAAATTTTTGCATATATAATGAGAGATCAAAATATAATAAGCAGTCTAAAATAAAATTTGTCCAAGTCCATAAGGTTAACCAAAGGTGGTTTGGTTTTCTTTCTCAATTAATTATATCGCCACCTGTGTTCAAAAAAAGAAAAAGAAAAGAAGAATGATATCGCCACCGAGGGATGTATATTTCTCAGTGGACACTTGACAGTTGACAATTACCAATTAATTTCCGATATTCAATGCCAAACCAAATTTGACTAAGATTCGGAAAATATTTTTATCAGTACTACTTCTTCGTCCTTCAAATTAATTATTAGTACTTCTCAAGTTCATTTTTTTTTTTTTTTTTTTTTGTAATTGAAAGGGGCCTGTTTGTAAATGTGACTAAATCTGGAAGGAAGTGTTAATAAGGTTAAATTTTAAATCACTCTATTGGTACTTTAATTGAACAATTGTTTTCATTAATTTGATTTGTTAACTTGAAAAACTTTCATTTTTCTCACTAGATTTAAAAAGTTCTTTTCCTAAATGGTCACCCATTTAATTCTTGGCACAATCAAAAATTGATGTTTTTACTAATGTGTGTGAATCTCATGTATAAATTGAAAATAATTAATACCGTTACAAAAATTTCAATGATGAGCCATTTATGAACTACCTTTAAAACTGGGGACAAAAATTCAATATTTTTAAAATTGAAAGACTAAAATAGAGACAGCAGACCAAGTTAAAGGGGAAAAAAAAAAGCAATTAATAATATTTTCAAATACCGGCAAAGGAACTCTATTCTAGGTAAGCGTAAATCAGATACCATGACACCAGGCATTACTTTCGATGACACAGATACATTTCTGTCTTTCAATTGTGACGATCCACTAGTGATCGATTGCTACATTTCAAATTACCAAGTACGTAGGACATTGTTAGACACGGGTAGTTCTAGCAATATAATTACAACCAAGGCACTGGCTGGTTGTCAATTACACAAGGCACAGTTAAGTCCAGTTCGGACACCATTGATTGGCTTCGGCAATCACCATGTTATACCTGTGGGACACTTGAGTATTCCCGTCACGTTACTGGCTGGACAGCTAAAACGTACGGAAACCATAGACTTCGTGGTCATTGATGAGCCATCACCATACAATGTATATTTGGGACGGCCTGGACTAAATCAGTTTCAGGCCATAGCATCTACTGTACACATGCTTTTAAAGTTCCCCACTATAGGTGGGGTAGCTTCTATTCGTTGTGATGTCTTGCAGGCAAAGCAGTGCTACATGGCTTCCTTGAAGGAACCGACCCCCCTGGATATGAAATCAAAAATTACTTCTACCGACAGGTCGACCTCCGTTAACATTACCGATCTAACAGGTGGCTCGGACCTGTCCATTGAAGCAGGGGCCGAGGTAAGAATTATTCCCCTCGCGGCCGATCCAAACAAGGTAATAAAAATTGGGGCTGATTTGCCCCCTCAATTACAATATGATTTGCTTAACCTTTTGCGTGAATTTGCGGAAGTTTTTGCTTGGGGACCGGAGGATATGCCTGGCATTTCTCGAAATATCATTGAACACAGGTTATCCATTGATCCCAATCATAGGCCGATCCGACAACGAAAGCGTAACCTCGGGGGAGAACGTAATAGATATGTGGAGATCGAAGTCAACGCCCTGTTGGAAGTACGTATCATCCGAGAAGTAGATTATCCGGAATGGTTGGCTAACCCCGTGTTAGTTTCCAAACCAGATGGTTCATGGCGCATGTGCATAGACTTCACCGACTTAAATAAAGC
Source organism: Leptodermis oblonga (assembly GCA_016801395.1). NCBI lineage: Eukaryota > Viridiplantae > Streptophyta > Magnoliopsida > Gentianales > Rubiaceae > Leptodermis > Leptodermis oblonga. The sequence continues at coordinate 32,512,346 of CM028755.1, forward strand.
ATGCCCCAAAGATTGGTTCCCATTGCCTTTGATCGACGTGTTGGTTGACGCTATAGCTGGATTTCGATTCCTTAATTTCTTGGATGCATATAAGGGATATCATCAAATTTTTATGGCCAAGGAAGATGAAGAAAAAACATCTTTTATTACAGACAAAGGTACATATTGCTTCATAACCATGCCTTTTGGTTTAAAGAATGCTGGAGCTACTTTTCAACGTTTAGTGAATAAAATTTTCAAAAAACAGTTAGGTCGAAATATGGAAGCATATATTGATGATTTACTTGTAAAAAGTAAAAATGAACTTGCTTACTTATCTGATTTACGTGAAACCCTTGAAACACTAGCCCAATATAAATTAAGGTTAAATCCAAAAAAATGTGTTTTTGGAGCCACTTCAGGAAAGTTCTTAGGATACATGGTTTCTGAGGGGGGTATCTCGGTTAATCCTAAGAAAGTAGAAGCTGTATTGAAAATGCACCCGCCTAGGACAATTCGGGAAGTACAACAATTAACGGGTAGATTAGCAGCTTTGAATAGGTTTTTAGCCCGATCAGCAGAACGAGCATTACCATTTTTTAACATTTTAAAGAAAACTGATAAGTTTTTGTGGACCCCGGAATGTCAAAATGCTTTTGAACAATTAAAAAAATACTTAGCTTCTTTGCCATCTTTGACTATGCCTATTCATGGAGAACAATTGTACATGTATATAGCTACTACCAAATCTGTCATTAGCTCGGTTTTGCTCCGAGAAGATAACCGGGTCCAGAGACCCATCTATTTTGTTAGTAAAGTTTTGCAGGCCGCAGAGAAAAATTATTCTAGCCTAGAAAAGCTAGTCCTGGCTCTAGTTCACTCCACACGGCGTCTTAGACCTTATTTCAACTCGCATGGAGTCACCGTTTATACTGATGCACCCCTCAAAGCCATCTTGCAAAAAGCAGGAGTTTCAGGTCGACTCACCAAATGGGCCATTGAATTAGGAGATTATGACATCACCTTTGCCCCACGCACAGCGGTCAAAGGACAGGTGTTGGCGGATTTCATAGCTGAAGGAGTACCAGACAGCCAAGAGAGCATATCTAGCCCGTCAGAAAAAACCGATCTGCTTTTAGCTATAGCCAAGGGTGACGATGCGTGGATCCTCTACGTAGATGGGGCCTCAAGCCAGTCCGGATCGGGTGCAGGGATCGTACTCACCAGCCCGGGAGGAGAAATTCACACGTATGCTTTACGATTCTGCTTCAAAGCCACAAATAATGAAGCAGAATACGAAGCTATGATAGCCGGCCTGAAGTTAGCTCGGAAATTTGGAGTCGAAAATTTAAAAATTTGTTCAGACTCTCAGCTCGTGGTTAAACAAATTTTGGGGGAGTATAAGGCTAAGGATCGACAAATGGAGGAGTATTTAACATTGGTGCAACAGCAACTAAAATTCTTTCAAAAATGGGCTATAGAGCGGGTCCCGCGAAGCAAAAATACAAATGCTGATGCCTTGTCCAAATTAGCTTCTTCGGTTTTTTCTCACCTGACTAAAACCGTCCTAGTAGAAGAAGTACATACCAGGAGTACAGCCGAACCAAAAATCTTGTCTATAAGTGAAGGACAGGATTGGAGATTTCCTATATGGCAATACCTACAAGATGGCACTCTACCAGAATCCCGGAAGGAAGCACAACGAATACAAAGGAAGGCTGAACACTATCAGATAATCGGGGAGGACTTATATAAAAAGGGTTTCTTGATGCCTTTACTAAAGTGTGTGGGATCGGGAGAAGCAAAGGCCATGCTGAAGGAGGTACACGAAGGAGATTGCGGGTCTCACATTGGGGCTCGGAATTTGGCTAAAAAAATAATCGGGGCTGGGTTTTATTGGCCTCGGTTATTCCAAGAAGCAGTAGAGTATGTTCAACGGTGTTCCAGTTGCCAACACCACGCGACAATTCACAAGTTGCCGGCCTCCAGCTTTACGGGGATAATTGCCCCATGGCCTTTCGCAGAATGGGGGATAGATCTTATGGGTCCGTTTCCTAAGGTCGGTTCATGCCATTACCTTGTTGTGGCCATAGATTATTTCACAAAGTGGGTAGAAGCAGAGGCACTTACAAATATTACGGGGCGAACCGTAGCTCGGTTTCTTTGGAGGCAAGTCATTTGTCGTTTCGGTGTGCCCAGATCGGTTATTTCGGACAATGGAACCCAGTTCGAATCTAAGGAGTTCACAGCCTTGTGTTCAAAACTTGGCATCACCCAGCGTTTCGCATCGGTAGCCCATCCTCCAGCAAATGGACAAGTAGAACTCACAAACCGAACTTTGTTGCACGGGCTGAAATCCAGACTAGAAGATAAAGGAAAAAATTGGGTAGAACAATTGCCCCATGTGCTTTGGTGCCACCGAACCACGCCTAAATCAGCCACAGGAAAAACCCCTTTCGAGTTGGCCTTCGGGGTCAATGCGGTCATCCCCCCAGAAATACAAAATGGAGCCCCACGAGTTATGCACTTCGAAAGAAATCAAAATCAGAAAAACTTGGAGCTCGGCCTGGATCTGATAGAAGAAGTTCGAGACTCGGTACATCAATTATGTACATCAACTAAATTACAAAAATAGTTCGGCAACACTATGATGCTCGAGTCAAACATCGAGCCTTTGTACCAGGGGATTTAGTCTTACGAAACCGATCTATCAGCAGACCACAAAAACAAGGCAAGCTATTTTCTAATTGGGAAGGGCCTTATCGAGTAATCGAAGCTCGACCTACCGGAAGTTATATTTTGAAAGACTTGCAAGGACGATTGATTCCACGAACTTGGAATGCAGCACACTTGAGGAAATATTATCAGTAAAGCAGTTCGAGTTAAATAAGTAAAAGTTTGAAGGAAACAGAAAAGATCATTTTTATTCGATAATCAAGCTCGGTTACAAGGACGATCTGAAAAGTACAAAAAGTTCTTCGAAAGGGACCAGAATCAGAAAAATTCTACTAAGTGTAAAGCCGATTACATCACTGCAACTGCATTTAGGCCTGCTACCTACATTCCTCACACAGCCGGAAGGAAGGGCAAGCCCGATCTAAGGGAAGGCCGATCTCAAGAAGGAGGAGCTTGGGAAGAGGCTTCATCCGCTATTTCCTGGGGGTCGGCCACCGGATCCTCTTCGACCTTTTCTGGAATGGGAACACCGATGTCTCGGCATTCTTGCTTGATTTCTTCTACTAGGTCGTAAGGATCGCGTCCCTCCGGAAGCAAAGAACCCTGGGCTATGGAGTCTTCTGGAGCACCTTCCGCCGACCTGGAGCTCTTTAGCTCATCCCAGCACAGAGTATACCCGCACTGGATTAACTCAAAAAAGCGCCGATTCATCAACTCCAGCAGGGTCCCTTCCTTGAAAGTTTTTAGTTCGGCCTGACGAGCTGCTTCAGCCTCTTCCGAACTGACCATCGCTGCAGCCTTCTTTGTAGCCTCTTCGGCAACTTTCTCCAGGGCAGTTTTCTCCTTCAGCCAGGAAGACTTTTCTTCTTTCAGGGCCTTTATTTCTGCTTCCAGGCCTTGGACCTTGGTCACCAGTTGGCTGGACTTAGTGCTCAGGTCTTGGTTTTGCTGCATTAGCCCGGTTTTTTCAGATTCAAGCCCTGAGATCTTGCTTTTCTCGAGCCCCAGCTGCAACTCCAGTTCCTCCACGGCCTTGTTCGGATTCTTCGACCTCTCCAGCTCATAGCTTTGGGCTAATATATCCAAAGCTGTTGTTCGTCTGTTTGTGGCCGCATAATTAAACAAGACCTGCAAAAATCCGATAAGAGGATAAGTATGAAAGTAATGTCCCAGGTAACCTTTTATTCAAAAAAAAAAAAAAAAAAAAAAAATTTTAACCATGTTCGGAAAATCACCTTTTTTATATGCGAGGCTATACGAGCCTCCTGTTCCACCACTTCATTCAAATGATCCCGGAGCTTCTCGTTGGCTCGGATAATCTCCTCGAAAGATTGAGAAGACTCGGCCGCCAATTCCTGAAATGGCATAAGATCCTCTGGTGGTGGTTCCGGCAAATCGACCTGGTGAATAGGCCGAGCTAGGGAGATCGGTCTCATTTTTTGATCTCTTAGCACAATGACCCTCTCTTTGGTCACTGGGTCTGCGGGACCCAACAAATCATCAGGATTAGGCAGCTCGGCTCCAGCGGGGGGGCCCGACAGAATTTGAGGAGCCTTGGCAGCCTTGGCTGCCTGGATTTCTTCAGGGGTCGGCCTGCTCTTTTTTGTGACCCGAGTCGTCAATGCCGAGCTGTGTGGATCGGCAACCTCTACCTCATCTGTAAGATCGATCTCAGCCGATCTTTTTGAAGATCCTGAAGCTGCGGCAGGTTTGTTGGTTTTTTTCTTCCTTCCGAACCCACCAAGACCACCTGAAAACAAGCAACATACAAAAATCAAAATTATCGAGCTATGAAGGAAGAAGATATCATAAATAAAAAGTTCAAGGGACAGGTATTTACATTCTCCTTTCACACCGGGGGCTTGGCTCAGCCCGGCCCAAACCAGAAGACCCTCTGAAGGGGACCTAGCCGAGTATTTAACCGTACAGGTATAATTTCTTAAAATTTTATAATCTGACTGCACTACAGGGTTAGATATATCTCGGGTTTGATCAGCCGGAAGTATCACTTGAGACCAACGACAAGGTAAGTTTGCTTCATTGGCCTTTACCATAATATATCTAGCCCTCCAATTTTTGTTAGTATCCGGGGAGTCGGTCAGAAGGATAGGGCTATTCCTACGTTTTTGAAAGGTTACCCACCCCTGGCCATAAGGATACGAGCGGGCAGTGTAAAATTGAAAAAACAGATCTATCGAGGGTCGGATTCCGGCCCCAGCACATACGCACACAAATCCTATCAAAAACCTAAAAGCATTAGGAACTAACTGGCTCAGTCCGATATGCAAAAAATCCATCATCTCATTTAGAAAATCGGGAACAGGGAACCTCAGCCCGAACTTCAAGTGATATTCATAAACACCGACCCAGTTCTCATCAGAAATGCTATTTATCCTTTCTACGGAGGTCGGTAAGCGAATTTGGATATTTGGGGTTATATGATTGTCTGACCTAATTTTCTCTAAATCTGACCTAGTTATTTCCGAAGCTATATCTTGAGGTTTAAACTCATGGGTGACTGCCGAATCTACATAAAGCAGTACCAAAATCACGCACAAATAACAAATAAAATTTTATGTATAAACTGACAAAAACTTTAAAGAAACAATCAGGGAAAAACGCACTCACCTGCAGCCGGAACTCGATGCGATGCTCTGGTGCCGGAACTCATTTCTGAAGCCATAGCAGACAGACAAACAGGGACGAAAAGACGCCGACGGAACGATGGTAACAACAAAGTTGTAATACGAACGAGATCGAAGGATCGGAAAGAAAACACTTTCGGATTCCGGCAAAATTCGAAGACTCCGGCCGTCAGAAGGAGAGTAAAGAATTTATTTCTCTTTTGTTCTTTCAGGAAAGCGGTTTAGCAAATGGTGGCAATTGGTTGTCGTTCTTACGATTTTTATAATGGAAGCCTTGGGGAAATCAAAGGAACATGGGTAGACCAAAGGCTGTGCGCATTAATAGCACCTCGGGAGCATCAATGACCTTGGGAGATGTATCGGATTGCTACAATAAACAAAAAGGCGTGTCCAGACTAATCCGCCTCTTCGAAATACCGATCTAAGGTAATGTAAAAGGTACGTCTTTATGATGGCATGTATCTGTCCGAAAACTATTCAAATTCTTTAGATCGATACTATAATTATTACTTATAGGTCGAATAAACACTGAATAAGTACCTAAGTCATAGATTCGGCTTAAATATGGATGTTGCTTAGCTCGGAAAAATTAGCTCGAGTTAACATTTAGAAATTCATATCCTTTATTCTAAGCCTTAGCTCGGAAAATCCAAGGAGTATTAAGTTTTAGATCGGAAAAACCTAATACTGGGGGGCTTGTTGATGTGCATAAAATTGAAATTTCCATTAGGCCTAGCCCAAAGGGTTAAAACAAAGAAACAGTAATATATAAAGAAGCCCAGATCTATGTTCAGGTCGAAAAGATTATATAAACCTAATTTGTCTGTTATAACTTTAGATCGGATATAAATGCTCAGCTCGGTCCTAAAAGACTCAATAAACTCATGAAGACTTAAGGTCGGAAAACATTATAAATCAACTTGGTAATTTTAGATCGGTAAAAACTTATCAACTCAGATCGGTCAAGATTGAGTCGGAAAAAAGTACAATTCTACTAGAAGAAGCCCAGGTCGGCAAAAGTTTAATGGAGTTAGATCGGTCAAGTGTTGAAACTCATCTATATTTAGGTCGGTAATTTAGGTAAGATTAGATCGGTGAAGCCGACCTGAAATAAAGATAATAATATAAAATATCATGGTAGCGCCATTATTTTAATATTGCAGATCAATTACAACAAAGGAGCCAAAGTTAAAGCCAGTTTTCCCGGAAAGGCAAAAAACATCATTGCAAAAGGAATAATTAGGAGCGTATGTCTCCATTACTCAACGGAACCATCAAGAGTAAGCTTATAAATACTCAGGCACAAGCCTCATTCGGGTAAGTTCCAATCAGTGGCAATTCTCACTAGCATTTCTTAAGCTCTTCTCTCATTCACAATTTTTCTGAGCACTTTTGTTCTATATTGCTTATCTCTTTCATATTACTGACTTGATCGTCGGAGCCTATACAGGGGGGAAAGCCCCGCTCCTTTTCTGAATTGATCATCAATTGGTGAACGGAACAGTACGAAATCATCCAGTTTCATCATCTTTGCCAAGCTCAACAACCTTATTAAATTTTTTCCTCAAATTGCTCATCTCCAGTTGGGCCATTGGGTTCCTCAAAGCTTCATTTAAATTGGGCTATTACTGTCTTCAAGAATTCTTTTGGGCCAAGAAGAAGCATCGTTCCCTCATTGTAATTTTTGCGTCACATCAATAATATTATGGCGATATACTTGATACACGAACTTTCTTCAGATGCTAAATTCGATACATGTTAAATATAAATTTTTGCATATATAATGAGAGATAAAAATATAATAAGCAGTCTAAAATAAAATTTGTCCAAGTCCATAAGGTTAACCAAAGGTGGTTTGGTTTTCTTTCTCAATTAATTATATCGCCACCTGTGTTCAAAAAAATGAAAAAGAAAAGAAGAACCACCGAGGGATGTATATTTCTCAGTGGACACTTGACAGTTGACAATTACCAAATAATTTCCGATATTCAATGCCAAACCAAATTTGACTAAGATTCGGAAAATATTTTTATCAGTACTACTTCTTCGTCCTTCAAATTAATTATTAGTACTTCTCAAGTTCTTTTTTTTTTTTTTCTTTTTTAATTGAAAGGGGCCTGTTTGTAAATGTGACTAAATCTGGAAGGAAGTGTTAATAAGGTTAAATTTTAAATCACTCTATTGGTACTTTAATTGAACAATTGTTTTCATTAATTTGATTTGTTAACTTGAAAAACTTTCATTTTTCTCACTAGATTTAAAAAGTTCTTTTCCTAAATGGTCACCCATTTAATTCTTGGCAACAATCGAAAATTGATGTTTTTACTAATGTGTGAGAATCTCATGTATAAATTGAAAATAATTAATACCGTTACAAAAATTTCAATGATGAGCCATTTATGAACTACCTTTAAAACTGGGGACAAAAATTCCAATATTTTTAAAATTGAAAGACTAAAATAGAGACAGCAAACCAAGTTAAAGGGGAAAAAAAAGCAATTAATAATATTTTCAAGCTTTAAGGTATATTAAGAACTTTCCCAAACCTCAAAAAAAGTAAGGTAAAATATAATTACCCTTAATAAAAACGAACCGAAGTCCAAGTTAATCCAGGAGGAAATCAAGGTCGCCTCTGCAAAAATAACTGACGACACGAACTTCCCAATCATGCTGGTGTTCGTTAGTTCCTTTAACATTAATGTTCTGAGAAAACTTGAATTGACTTGGCTGCCTATAGCTCATCACCTAGTTGGATTTGGTAGGTTTTCATTATAATGATCTATCTTGATAAATTTTTTATGAACGTCAATGTCATGTACGACATCTAAAATATTTAATTTGACATAATTTATTTTATTTATATTAATACTAATTGTGTAACGTACATGATTATATTAGTAAAGATAGAAGGAGTAAGAAAATTGAAAGTAAATAGTTCTAATGGACCCGAGAGAGTAAGGCCCTGTTTGGCAAGTTTCTCAAAATCATGTTTTGAGAAAAGTTTGAATTTTGTAATAATTTTTCATCATTTTCAATACACCTTTTTACATTTTTCAATATACCATTTCACATTTCCAATACAATTTTAATATTATAAAATCAAAATAAATCTCAAAACCATGTTTTGAAAATCATACCAAACATGGCCTAAAATTTTAATGGATTTGTCACTATCAAACTTTGTCGTCCCAGTTGGGCTGCTGCTGAATTTGTTGACTTTCAATATTCCTTAATTTTTCCTAAATTTCTGTCTCTCTCTATATATATACTTGGCTTGCTATATTTAGATTCAGTGTCACTTAGATTATAACTAATCTTTCTGTTAGTTTATTCCGATCAATATATATACATCAAGAATCAAGTCGGGTTTTTTTGGGATCGATCATGGAGGTCCGAGGATTATTCTTGCAGGAAGGTTTGATATCTTTAGCGGTGATCGGCATGGTAGCTCTGCTGTGGCGGCTGTATGATGCATTGGTGGCTAAGCCTCGGAAACTTAGATCGGTTTTGACCAAGCAAGGGATTAGCGGACCTCCGCCGACCCTCTTGCTCGGAAACATTTTGGAGATCAAGAAAGCTAGATCCGCCGCCGTCAAGCCACCGCCGATGTGTGGAGCTCCGGCTCAACACAACTGCGCCGAAACCCTCTTCCCCTTCTTCCAAGAATGGCAGAAGAAATACGGTACTTCCTTCATCCCATATAGAGAGCTCTTTCACATTTATTTATACAAATCGCAATCAACTCATACTTATAAATTTTTTTAAATGTACTTTTTGAACGAGTAATAATGATAGTCGGCATATTTGGACAGGTGATGTTTTCATGTTCTCCCTGGGAAATACACAAATATTAGTTGTCACAAGACAAGATATTGTGAAAGAAATTACGACGTGCACATCTCTAAATTTTGGAAAGCCTTCGTATCAAGCGAAAGAGCATAGTGCTCTTCTTGGAGATAGCATTTTCACATCCAACGGGGTTCAATGGGCTCATCAAAGGAAGCTCATTGCACCCGAGTTGTACTTGGACAAGGTTAAGGTAATTAAGTACTTATAAATATTAGAAAGTATACTATATATAGCCCCGTCACGATATGTTACTGATGTTTGCATACGTCATTTTTCGGTGAATGAATGATTTATCGAGTGTAAGTTTGATTTTTTCAGGGAATGATGAAACTAATTCAGGAGTCAGCAATGACGATTATAGAGTCATGGAACACGACGATTGAGGAAAAAGGTGGGATTGCTGACATAAAGGTCGACCCCTTTATGAGACGCTTCTCAGGAGATGTAATATCGAAGGCTTGTTTTGGAAGCAGTTACGCTGAAGGAGAAGATATATTCTCCAAACTTAATCTACTTGAGGAAGCCACTTCCAACAAGAATTTGGCCATGGGTATCCCCGGCATGAGGTGCATATATTAATTTTCCCTTTTGAATTCGATTACGAGTAAACTACCAATACGTAAATACTCCTGAAGTTTGTTCAAATTATCTAGCGGATTTCGAGGTTTGGAATATTACTAAGAGGATACTACACTATCCAATTATTTGCATATTTTTGGGGATTTGGTAGCGTTTTAATAAACCTTAGAATATCACAACGACTAAATTAATTACTCCTTTAGTCTTTTTGAAAAAGTCGTGGTGTTTCTAATAGTGTATGTGAACGTGGTAATTTCAGGCATCTTCCCACGAAAAACAATAGGAAGGCCTGGGGACTAGCCAAGGAGATCAAAGAACTAATCCTGAAGGTGGTGAAGGAGAGGACGGAAGCCGGGTACGAGAAAGATCTGCTGCAAATAGTGATGGAAACGGCGAGAAAGGATCAATTGAGCCAGGACGCACTGGATCGTTTCATAGTCGATAATTGCAAGACTATTTACTTCGCCGGGTACGAGAGCACCGCCATTTCCGCCGCCTGGTGTCTCATGCTGTTGGCCGCAAATCCGCAGTGGCAAGAACGAGTCAAGGCGGAGGTTCTTGACGCTTGCAAAGGCAAAGTTCCTGATGCTGACTCCATCCGAAATATGAAAACGGTAATTAATGCTAATTAATTAATAGACTAATCCTATATGGCCACTAATCATATAATTTTTTGGCAAGCATGTCTTGTCTTTTTAAAATTAAAAAAAAAAAAAAAATCTAAACAGACATAGCCGAAATGGCTCATTCAAAATTTGACTGAACAGTACTAACAAAAAAGAGTGCCATCGAAACTGATAATTAGTAGAAAAGAGTGTTTTGTCAAGAAAATAGGCTTGACCAGCTAAAGGGTTATTTTCATTTAAGGTGTAGTAGGATTTAAAAAGGAAAAAAAAATAAATAGTGTAGTAGGATTTGTAATTTACCATTCTTTATATGCTCTCTGTCCGATTAAAAAAGTTACTCCCTCCATTCCTAAATAAGTGGACATCATAGGAATTTTTATTTTTTTCCTAAATAAGTATTTCTTTACACATTTGAATATGAAAGTTTTTAAAATTCCAATATTACCCTTAATGAATTGATCTAATTTAATATTATTAATTACAATATCATTTAGAATGCACATACATTAGACACATTCTCGAAAAAATTTATTCATCTCCTTAATTTGTGTCATTTTCTATAATGGCTACTTATTTGGGAATGAATGGAGTATCAACGCAAATGACACAAATTAAGTGGCCATTAAACGCAAATGAGAATTATTTTTAGTACAATCAAAACTTCACTATATGAATGATGCGAATTCAAACTAAATAAATAATCTTATTTTAAATTATACATTGTAATTCAAAAACAATTGTACCATTGAAATAAAAACATAAATATTTTTCATTCACTAAAATAAAAATGACACTATTTGTGGTCTCATTTTTAATTCATTTGCAGCTAACAATGGTGATCAACGAGTCCCTACGTCTCTACCCGCCGGCGACAATCATGTCGAGGGAGGTCTTCGAAGACATGAAATTCGGAGACATCGTCATACCCAAAGGCGTCAACGTCTGGGCTTTCGTCTTGACCCTTCACACCGACCCGGAGATATGGGGAAAGGACGCCCACGAATTCAATCCGCAGAGGTTCGCCGACGGGGTGGCGGGCGCTTGCAAGTACCCGCAGGCGTACATGCCGTTCGGAATGGGTCCCAGGGTCTGCCTCGGCCAGAATTTAGCCATGACGGAGCTGAAGATGTTGGTGGCTCTCGTGGTGTCGCGTTTTAGTTTCACTCTGTCGCCGACTTATATCCATTCCCCTGTTTTGCGGTACATCATCGTACCGGAGCACGGGGTTCATTTGTATTTCAAGAAGCTTTGATTGATGTCTGATCATCCCCGGCCGTTCATTCTCTGTTCTTCTCCGGCCGTTATAGTTTTCTCTGTATGAATTTGTATTGTAACTTGTAAGTGAGGGAAAAATTCACATATTTAGAAAATTAATAATTATAATTAAAAGGAAATTTCGATCTAAATTTTTGGGTAAATGGCAATATGTGTCCCTTAATTTTATTTTATTTAATTCTTTAACGTAGTTATTTTTTATTTGGTCTATCAACTTCATTTTTGGTTTGAATCGGTTCTTTATTCAAAAATTAATAACCAAACAGTGAATATAACGAGACATCGAAATCACATCAAAATGAAGTATTATAAGTAATAATTACCTATGAGAAGAACAAAAAATTCACTTAAAAATATCATCCAAATTTGATATTTATATTCTACTAATTTGGTATAATTTTGAATAAATAAGCAATTCACATAAAAAAAAAATGAAGTTAATTGACCAAATAAACCCCTTTCAAGTTAAGTGACCAAATTAAGAAGGGCTAGTAATTCACATTTAGCTAAAAGAAAATTCACACAATGTATGTTATGTGGTAAAATTCAATATATCGAGTAACAATCCAACAACCAGTCATCTGTATATTATTTAAAAAATGATTAGGGTCCGGCCCGTTGTTAGCCGTGGATAGGCGTTGTTAGGCCGTTTTACCCATTTGATCTTCTTTAGATAATATAATGGATTGACAGATTGAATCCAGTGTAATAGATTCCTTATATTTCTTGAATTAATGTTAGAATCGTGGACTTGATTCTCCCCTATGGTATCAGAGCCATTATGGTAATTGATGATAACTGGTTTCTTAGTTTAACACTTTTTTCTAAAATGGAAAAACTGAAAATATTTCAGAAAAAAGAAAATATAAAAAATAAAATGAAAACTGAGGCTGATCTACCCTCAAATTTAGATCTTCTTTCCAAATGGATAATTCCTTCTGTGGAACCAAAATTGATTTATCATCAAGGATTTTTTAATAAAATTGATTTGAAACAGATTTGTAAAACAATTGAACAATCTATTGCTATTTAAGTTGAAGACACAGTAATAACACTTTTTAATGAAGAAGATTTAGATTCATATCGTTTTACTCATAAATTTCTACATATTGGTTTAGTGCAAATTGCTTTTAAACCATTAACCCTGGATAATTTACCAGAAAGTTTTATAGCAACTTTAAGAGATGGTAGAAATAAAGTTTGGAGAAAATCCATAATTGGAGTTATACAATCCAGTCTGGCTCATGGGCCAGTCTATTTTAATGTTCATCCAAATTTTCAATTATCCTTGACATACAAAAATTTTTGTAAAGCTTTGACTTTAAATATTAAAACTGAAGGCTATGATTATGAATCAGGCACAGAAATTATGTGTATATGTTATAGGATTTATTATAAACCGTTATACACTTTAAATCCATGTTATAAAGTGGAGGAAAATGAAAAGAAATTGAATGAAACAATTATTATAGAATCAAATTTTGATAAATCAAATATTACTACTAGAAGGACAATTAAATGGGATGAAATTCCAATTCCCAAGCATTGGAAAATGACAAAGGTTACTCATATTGCACCCAGAAATGAACATAATATTTCAAATGTAATACAGACTCCTGATGGAGATGTTTATGTCCAGATGAGTAATACTCAGGGAATATCCAGATCTTCCTCTGTAAGATCATTTATTTCTCCTTTTAATGATAATATTCCAATGTCTAATAGACATTCTGTTTCTAATATAGGTGAGGTGTCTAAACCTCATCCTAACTTGTGTTTACATTCTTTAAATTCAAGTGGTGAGAATAATCGCCAAAGTTCTTTAAATTTTTTTCATACTGCTTTAAATAATAGTAATTTAAATTCCAGTATTTTAAGTGATGGAATAACCCATCATAATGCTTTAATATCTGATGAATTGTTACGTGATGGAATAAACCGTCATAATCCTTCTATTTCATATCATGCGGATAGAAATTATATTGCTGATTATATTCCCCCTAGAAATTTTTCTGATGATAATATTCCTGTTAGTGAGGAGAAAAATCCTCATGTTGATTTATTATATAAGAAAAGGAATAATATTGTTCATGATATTTCTGATAGGAAAGAGCCGGAAATAACCGAATCAGAAATGAATTTTTCAATATGAATAGTACAACAAAAATATATTTTAGTAAAGGATCTAAAGCTAGAGAAAAAATAAGAAATGAGTTCTTATTACCCAGATGGGAGTTATTTAGGAAATGATTTTTCCAGTCTTTCTCTCCCAATGAGAGAAATGATTTGCAAAATGAATTTTATAAATTCTTAGAAGGAAAGAATATATTATTTCCTTTTGTTCCATGGTTTGTTCATAATTATATTGAACTATGTATCTCTGTAATTGAAAGAGAGTATAGATTACCAAATGGTAATATTTTAAAAAGCCAATTTCCTCCTCAAGGATCTTTTTCCATAATAAAAGATAAAATTTCTATGAATTTTACTGCTTTTTCAAAATTATTTGAAGAAGATACTTTGACAATAACAGTCAAAAATATCAATAAAATTATTGAACAACAAAATTATACAAATGTTTATTTAATAGTCTTAGGAGAACAAATAATCTCTTTACATGATAGATTAGATAAACTAATAGAAAAAGATTTAGGAGCTAGTACTAGTAATATTTCTAGTGAAAATAAAGGTATCATAGCTGCTCCAAGTCTTCAACCTCCTCCTGAAATAAAAAATTTTAAGTTTAAAAATATTCCTTCTGAATTAGAAGAATTAATTAATAATAAATTTAAAGGTTTAAATATAACTACATTAGAAGAAGAATTCTCTAATGAAATTTAAAATAATCCAGAATATAAAACCATAATAAAAGATGAAATTAATAAAATAGGAGAAATGTATAAATTTGCTGATAGGATAACTCAAAGAATAAATTATTATAATAGACCATCTCTGATAGATGTTCTTCATGAAGAACAAGAATTTATACAAAGTAATAGTTATAGTAGTAAAAATATTTATGAATGGAATATAAATGGTTATACAGAAAAACAAATTTATAATATTGTTCATAGAATGTTAATGTATAGTACTATTTGTAAAAGTAATGGTAATTCTGATAGTAATATTGCAAAAATGATAGTTGCAGGTTTTACTGGCCAATTAAAAGGCTGGTGGGATAATTATTTATCTCCAATGAATAAAGAAGAAGTTTATAAAACTATTAAGCAGGAAGGAGACCAACTGGTCGAAAATGCGGTCTACATATTAGTAGTTACTATTCTTGAACATTTTACGGGTAGAATTTCAGATAATAGTGAAAATATCCGTACTTTACTTCAAAATCTCATATGTAAAACACTTTCTGAATTTAGATGGTATAAAGATGCATTCCTTAATAGAGTCATGGAATTGCCTGAAAGTAATAGCAATCATTGGAAGTCAAAATTCATAGATGGTTTTCCCAGTTTATTTGCTGAGAGGGTAAGAAAAACCCTAAGAAAGGATAGGATTAATATTCCTTATCATGAATATACATATGGTAGACTAATCGCAATTTGCGTACAAGAAGGTTTATCATTATGTAATGAGATAAAATTAAGTCAACAAATTAAGAGTCAAAGATTAACAGAAAGAAGTCAATTAGGACATTTCTGTAGTCAATTTGGAATGGAAATTCCCTTTCCAAATAAAAGCCTTATAGGAAAGATAAACTTGAAAAAAATTTCAGAAAGAAAAAATATTCTAAAAGAAAAAGAGAAAAGAAATTAGAATGATAGAATTGCTAGGAAAAAAGATTAAAAAGACATCAAATGTTTTAAATGTGGGAAAATAGGTCATTATGCAAATAAATGCAAGTTAAAAAGAAAATAAGTTCTTTAGAAATAGATGATGATCTTAAAGATAAGATTTCTAAAATATTATTAGAAACAAGCTCTAGTTCTGAATCAGATTATCAAAATGAAATAAATTTTTTAGAAAATGATTTATCAAATGAATCAGATTCAGATTGTGCTTGTAGTATTAAAGGTTCTTGTTTAAAATAAATAAATGATAATTCTGAAAATGAAGAATTTTATAAAATCATGTCTCAATTTAAAGACATAGATATAAATGTTTTAACATATAATAGTTTGTTAGAATTTCTAAAACAAATAAAAAATTCAGAATTAAGGTAAAAAATAATATATGAGATTCAAAATCTTCCTTCCACAAGTAAGAATAATAATAAAAATAATTTTGAAAATAAAATTTATAATGAACCATATTCTATGTTAGAAGTTCAGAAATTAATGAAAGAGAGGAGTAATAGTTTAACCTCAAATACTTCAATAAATGATTTGAATAATGAAGTCAGAATTCTTCAAAAAGAAATCCAATTTCTTAAAATGGAAAACATTGGTTTTGAAAAAAGAATTTCTATATTAGAATCTATGAAAAAAGGAAAAGAAATAATAACTTTTCAAGAAGAAAAACCACCAGATGGCGAAGAACAGTTTTTAAGTTCTTTAGATATAATTACTACTTAAAAGTGGTATACAAAAATTGTACTTTTAATTGATAATAGTTTCCAAATTGAATTAACTGCATTAATAGATAGTGGTGCAGATATAAGTGTAATACAGGAAGGTATAATACCTACCAAATATTTTCAAAAAACTACTCATAGTCTAAGACATGCTAGAGGGGAAAAATTAGATATTCAGTTTAAACTCCCTAAAGCATATATTTGCAAAAATAAAGTTTGCATTCCAGAAAGTTTTTTATTAGTTAAAAACATCACAAATCAAGTTTTTTTATTGTTTCATTTAAGAGATAGTGTGTATATATAATTTTGGTGAGAGATAATTTTAAAAATTTAATTTTTGTTGACTTGTTTCATTTAAGAGATAGTGTGTACATATAATTTTGGTGAGAGATAATTTTAATAAATAACTAAAAATGTGGAAGAATAAGAATCCAATGCTCTTATCAAAGTGTGAACGAGCTAAATGTAAGAAATATATTATTTAATCAAGTGGTAGAAAATTAAAATAATTCACTCAAGAAACAACTATTAAATGTTAATTTTATGTGTCTTTCACATGGATAGCCCAATCAAAACTCTATAGGTGCGCTTGGCGAGTGAGAAAATGACTGAGGGGAATGTGCATTTGATTGTTAGGATTAAGATGTCTATGTTTGGTAGACATAAATAGGAAAATGGATCTGATCACTTAAGCAATCAGATTCTCTTAAAAAAAAAAAAAGTGGCAGTAAACAAAGAAACAGAGCTTACGCATATTTTCTTTCTTTTTTTTGATAGATTATTTTAGCATGTTTTTAAGGCTAATGCTTTGTAAATAGTAACTTTGTAATTCATACATATTGTGCAAAACCAAGCATGAGAATGGAAAATTGATGCCCATTCCCTTGATTATATGACATTTGCCAAATAGCTCGAAGGTAATCTAAAATTGCTTTAATGAAGGACTCGTCCATTCCCGAATATGAGACTCCCCATTCACATTCACATTCTCTTTCTCATGCGCCAAGTGCACCTATTAGACATAAATAAGAAATATGCTTATTAATTATAATTGAATATGACAGTCACGTGGCACTTTCATATCAAACCTATATTAGTTTCTATTATTTGGTAGATATATAAAGTTTAAAATGATTAAAACTCATTAGCTGTTCATCAAAATTTTCAAAATTTAATATCTTCACTTCAGAAAATGTGATTGTATCGTTTTGCATAACCAAAATAAGCATCAAAATTATGTTTTCTCTAATGCAGTTAAATTATAAATTATATTTTTGTACTTTTATAAGTACATAAGTACCAAATTTGAAAAAAAACAATTCATAGGAACTTTTGAAATTAACTAAATAAGACCTAAAAATAAATGGTTAACTATTTTATAGATATTTGCACAAATAATAATGTAAAACCATATTACTGAAATAATAATTATTTTTATAAAATAAAAATTTTACTGAATGATTAATGCAAGTAGTATTAGACTACAATTGATACTCATTTGATAAAATTTTACTGAATGATTTGAAATTTTAAATTTTAAATTTTAAATCCGCTACAGTATTTTCGGATTCCAAACTGTCAGTTAAGAAGTCCGCTACATTATTATTTGTCGGTGGAGACTGCAACCGCCTATGTTAATTATCTTTGGGGCTTTTACCAGTAGAACCGGTTACTGAATTCTTTATTGCCAGCAACATTTCATCAATGTCTATGTCGACTTCTTCTTCTTCTTGCGATTCTCCTGCAAGGTAATGTCCTTGGCTTGACATAGAGACCTCCGATTTTGAATCTTCCAGGTTTTGGAATAGATCTTTTTTCAAAAGATCCATGTAAGAATTTATTATTTCTTCTCTGGAAACAATTCCTTTCTGCCTTTGTAGCATCCTATGAATTTGCTGGAAAGGGCTGATTTTATCCCTTGGAGCTGACTGCTTCTTCTGCTGGTATTCCTGCAGCTTCTGCTTGATTTGATCAACCAATTTTTGGCCTTAAATGACACTAGTAGCAGCATCTATTTTTATTAATTTGTCCCAAATTTTGGTATAACCTATTCTCTTTAAACATGGGATCTTTTCTGGGGTCCATTCATAAATATTTTTACTACTATAACTATTATTATTAATATATTCTTGCTCCTCATGAAGAACATCCATCGGAGATGGCCTATTATAATAATTTATTCTTTGAGTTGGCCTATCAGCATATTTATACATTTCTCCAAGTTTATTAATTTCATCTTTTATTATCTTTTTGTATTCTGGATTATTTTCCATTTCATTAGAAAATCTTCTTCTAATGTAGTAATATTTAATCCTTTAAAATTTTCATTTATTAATTTCTCTAATTCAGGAGAAATTGTTTTAAACTTAAAATTTTTTATTTCAGGTGGAGGCTGAAAATTAGGAGCAGCTAAGACACCTGTATTATCTTTAATATTACTAGTGCTAGGAAGATTACTAGTACTAGTCCCTATATCTTTTTCTATTAATTTATCTAATCTATCATGTAAAGAGAGAATTTGTTCTCCTAAGACAATTAGATACACATTTGTATAATTTTGTTGTTCAATTATTTTATTAATATTTTTGACTGTTATTGTCAAAGTATCTTCTTCAAATAATTTTAAAAAAGCGGTAAAATTCATAGTAATTTTATCTTTTAATATTGTAAAAGATCCTTGAGGAGGAAATTGACTATTCAAGATATTACCATTAGGTAATCTATATTCTCTTTCTATTACAGAGATGCATGGTTCTACATAATTATGAATAAACCATGGAACAAAAGGAAACAAAATATTTTTTTCTCTAAGAATTTATAAAATTCATCTTGAAAATTATTTCTTTCTTCTAGAGAAAAAGATTGAAAAAACCATTTTCTAAATACTTTCCATCTGGGTAATAAGAATTCATTTCTTTTTTTTTTTCTCTAGCCTTAGATCCTTCACTAAAATCTATTTTGGGTTTACTATTTATATTGAAAAATTCATTTCTGATTCAGTTATTTCCGGCTCTTTTCTATCAGAAATATCATGAACAATATTATTCTTTTTCTTATATAATAAATCAACATGAGGATTTTTCTCCTCACTAACAGGAATATGTTCATCAGAAAAATTTCTAAGAGGAATATAATCAGCAATATATTTCCTAGTAGCATGATATGAAGTAGAAGGATTATGACGGTTTATTCCATCACGTAATAATTCTTCATCTATCAAAGCATTATGATGGGTTATTCCATCACTAGAATTTAAATGACTATTATCTAAAGCAGTATGTAAAGAATTTAAAGAACTCTGGCGATTCTTCTCACCACTTGAATTTAAAGAATGTAAAGACAAGTTAGGATGATGTTTATTCACATCACCAATGTTAGATGCAGAATGTCTATGAGACATTGGGATATTATCCTCAAAAGGGGAAATAAATGATCTTACAGAAGAAGATCTGGATATTCCATGAGTATTACTCATCTGAACATAAACATCTCCATCAGGAGTTTGTATTATATTTGAAATTTGATGTTCATTTCTATGTGCAATATGAGCCGCCTTTGTCATTTTCCAGTGCTGAGGAATCAGAATTTCATCCCATTTAATTTCCTTCTTGTCGTTATATTTGACTTATCAAAATTTGATTCTATTATAATTGTTTCATTCAAATTTTTCTCTTTTTCTTCCACTTTATAACATGGATTTAAAGTGTATAACAGCTTATAGTAAATTCTATAAAATATACACATAATTTCTGTGCCAGGTTCATAATTATAACCTTCAATTTTATTATTCAAAGTTTAAGCTTTACAAATATTTTTGTCTGTCAAAGATAATTGAAAATTTGGATGAACATAAAAATAGACTGGTCCATGTGCCAAACTGGATTGTATAACTCCAATTATGGATTTTCTTCATTCTTTATTTCTACCATCTCTTCAAGTTGCTATAAAATTTCTGGCAAATTATCTAGAGTTAACGATTTAAAAGCAATTTGCACTGTAAAAACTTATCTGTAAATTATCTAGAGTTATGAGTCTAAATCTTCTTCATTAAGAAGAGTAATTGCTGTATCAACACTTGAATAGTTAAGGATTGTTCAGTTAAGAAGAGTAATTGCTGTTTTAACATCTTGAATATTAAGGATTGTTCAGTTGTTTTACAAATCTGTTTTAATCTAATTTTATTAAAAAATCCTTGATAATATATTAATTTTGGTTTCACATAAGGAATTGTCCATTTGGATAAAAGATCTAAATCTAAGGGTAAATCAGCCTCAATTTTCATTTTATTTTTTATATTATCTTTCTTCTTAAATATTTTCAATTTTTCCATTTTAACGAGTAGTGTTAAACCAAGAAACCAGTTATCATCTTTAACCATAATGGCTCTGATACCATAAGGGAGAATCAAGTCCACGATTCAAGTATTAAAACAAAGAAATACAAGGAATTCATTACACTGAATTCAATCTGTCAATCTGATAAATTATCTAAAGGAGATCAAATTGGTAAAACGCCCTAAAACACCTATCCACGACTAACAACGGGCTCGACCCTAATCATCCTTTAAATAATATACAGATGCCTGATTGTCTTCAACAACCCATATTTCTTGATTAATACAAAAATAACAGAATGATTCAAGCTTATAGAATCATAAACATTACAGGAAAATCAGATAACCAGATTTCATGGTTTAACACTAAGTATTTAGCCTGCCATTAGGCTAAATAAAAAAGAAAACTAAAATATTAAAAACAAAAATTAAAATGAGACTTACTCTTATATTTGTCTTCAAGTTTTTCTTTTTGAAGAGAAAGGGGAAAATATATTAAAAGAGGAAATTTAAAAGATTACAAAAGAGGAATGGATGATTTACAAGAGAGAAGAGGGAAGAGGAAAGAGGAATACTCGTGATTCCGAGTTCTGCCTCTAAACACTAAACTAAACCATATTTATAGGCAGATTCTGCCTTGAACTATTCCGGATTTGAAATTTTAAATTTTAAATCCGCTACAGTATTTTCGGATTCCAAACTATCAGTTAAGAAGTCCGCTACAGTATTATTTGTCGGTGGAGACTGCAACCGCCTATGTTAATTATCTTTGGGGCTTTTACCGGTAGAACCGGTTACTGAATTCTTTATTGCCAGCAACATTTCATAAATGTCTATGTCGACTTCTTCTTCTTCTTCTTGCGATTCTCCTGCAAGGCAATGTCCTTGGCTTGACATAGAGACCTCCAATTTTGAATCTTCCAGGTTCTGGGATAGATCCTTTTTCAAAAGATTCATGTAAGAATCTATTATTTCTTCTCTGGAAACAATTCCTTTCTGCCTTTGTAGCATCTATGAATTTGCTGGAAAGGGTTGATTTCATCCCTTGGAGCTGACTGCTTCTTCTGCTGGTATTCCTGCAGCTTCTGCTTGATTTGATCAACCAATTCCTGGCCTTGAATGACACCAGTAGCAGCATCTATTTTTATTAATTTATCCCAAAATTTGGTATAACCTATTCTCTTTAAATGAGATCTTTTATGGGGTATAACCCACTCCTGGAACCCATTTCCAGATCCAAGGAATTGAAAATTCAATGAAAAAATACATTGGAGCGATATTATCATTCCAAGAATGATTATTATCCAAATTCATTATTTTAGGCAAAATTTTCACCCAGTCAGCATATAATGCTTTGAAATGCTCAGGTAGGACCTTGATCGATGGACCAAAACTAAGCCACCATTTTACAAACCAATTTGGTATCTGCTTGTTATAAACATCAGCACATATTTTTATAAACCAAGAATGTTTCTTTCTCAGATTTTCATAAAGAAATACTTTTGTTAGGGATTCAATATAATCCCAATATTTGAATTTTATCAAAACTTTTTGTTCTGGATGGAGATATTCTCTATCCTTTAAGGTTGATAAACCCCATTCATCAACATATATAATCTGCTTAATAATAATTTTACTGAAGTTATAAACATTTTGAGAGCAACCTGCACCCGTAAAATGTGTTATTTCACAATTTCCTGAAAATTTGAGAATATTCTCAAAATAAGTTCTTGGCTTATAAGCCAGTTCAGCATATGATGAACTATCCAAATACCTTTGCATTAGCATCCATGGATCATTGACCCATTGCAAATCTTTACCTTCTAAGAGAATTATTATCTCTTTATGATCATTCTGGTGATATGAAGCCATATAATCTTCATTTTCTTCTTCTCCTACAATCCTTGAGAAAGAGGATAATGATGATGCGGTATTACCTTGCTTTTCTTTCTGGGTTATAAACTCCATGAATTCCTCATATAAAGGATTCTCAGGAGACATACTCCTTCTAGCAGAAATATTATCTGCTACTAATCTTCTTCCTCCATGCTGGGCGAGGATATTCCCTCGTCCTCCACGACCACGGTAAGGCCCCGAAGCCCTTCCCCTTGGGATTATCAATCTGCAATTATAAAAATTCTTATCAGCCATTATTCAAAAATTCTCTAGTCAAAAAATCTGGAAGACTATTTTCTTCACCCTTTTTGTATTGAATTTCAAAATCAAATGGAGCCAAATGAGCTTGCCATCTAGCAAACATTTGCTTGGAAACATCATGCTTGAAATCTTTATTAAACATGAATTTTGCAGATTTACAATCAGTTCTTATGATGAACTTTTGATTATAAAGATCATCTTGAAACTTTAAAACACATTTAACAATAGATAAGATTTCTTTAGCTACCGTAGCATAATTTTTCTGGCTATCAGACAATTTTCCAAAATAGTATCTAATAAGGAATTCTTGTTTATTGTCTTTAGATTTTTGTTTGAAAATTCTACCATAACCTATATCTGAAGCATTAGTTTCTATAATTTTCTCCAGATTATGATTTGCAATCATTAGGCAAGGTAGTGATTTCACTTTAGACTTAATTCGTCTAACCACCTCAGTATGACTTTTTGACCAGGGTTTAGGATTTTTCTTTAATCTTTCATAAAGGATTGCAGTATCTTTATTAAGATTTTTATAATAGGAAGAAATATAATTCAGGCTTTCTAAAAATCTTTGTAATTGAGTTTTGTCCATAATTTCATCTGGAAATTTTGAAGCGAAATCTATACTTCTGTTAATAGGAATAATATTTCCTTTTTCAATATTATGACCCAAAAATCTAATTTTTGTTTGAAACAAACTCATCTTTGATTTAGATATAACTAAACCATTTTGAATAATCAATTTCTTGAAAATTTCCAAGTGTTTAAAATGAGTTTCAATATCTTTAGAAAATACTAAGATATCATCAATATAAACGATAATGAATTCACTGTAAGGGATAAAAATATCATTCATTATTTGTTGAAATTCTGAAGGAGCATTCTTCAGACCAAAAGGCATTACCTTCCATTCATAATGTCCTATTGGAACAGTAAAAGCTGTTTTATATTGATCCTTACTATTAATTTGTATTTGCCAATATCCTGATTTTAAATCAAACTTTGAGAATATCATCGAATCATATAATCTATCTAATAAATCTTTTTTATTAGGAATAGGAGGTCTAATCCATTTTAAAACTTTATTAAGAGGTTTATAATTTATTACCATCCTGGGTATACCTCTTTCAATCTCGCTATGTTTATTAACATAAAATGCAGTACATGACCATGGAGATTTTGAAGGTTGTATTAATTCTTTTTGTAAAAGAGATTGTATTTCTTTTTTACATAATTCTAAATATTCAGAATTTATTTGACAAGGCCTAGCTTTTGTCCGAATTTTCTTTTCATCAAAATCATCTTCATATGGGGAAGACTTACAATATGCTTTTTTCTATCCCAAAAAGCATTTGGGTGATCATTGCAAAGTTTTAATGAAAAATTATTAATTTTATCTTATCCTGTAATTTAGGATTTTAAAGCTTTTCTTCAATTGTCAATATATTTATTTCATTTTTTAAAAATCTCAATTGATTCTTTTTCCTTAGAATATTTTCTTTTATAGTATTTACCATTTTTGAAAATGGTTTCATTATAAACTGAAAATTTATCTGATTATTTTTATATGTCCCTTTTAATCCTTTTGAATAAATATGATAAATAGGATATAATTTCCTCAAAAAAGGAGTTCCAAGTATGACTTGGTTTGTAATGTTTTTAACTAATAAAAAGCTTTCTGGAATGCAAACTTTATTTTTGCAAATATATGCTTTAGGGAGTTTGAACTGAATATCTAATTTTCTCCTCCAGCATGCCTTAAACTGTGAGTAGTTTTTTGAAAATACTTAGTAGGTATTATCCCTTCTTGTATTACACTTATATCTGCACCACTATCAATTAATGCAGTTAATTCAATTTGAAAATTATTATCAATTAAAAGTATAATTTTTGTATACCACTTTTGAGTAGTAATAATATCTAAAGAACTTAAAAATTGTTCCTCACCATCTGGTGATTTTTCTTCTTGAAAATTTATTATTTCTTTTCCTTTTTCTAATTTAGAAATTCTTTCTTCAAAACCGATATTTTCCATTTTAAGAAATTGGATTTCCTTTTGAAGGAATTTGACTTCATTATTCAAATCATTTATTGAAGTATTCGTAGTTAAACTATTACTTCTTTCTTTCATTAGTCTTTGAACTTCTAACATAGAATATGGTTCACTATAAACTTGATTTTCAAAATCATTATTATTCCTACTTGTTGAAGGAAGATTCTGAATATCATCAATTATTTTTTATCTTAATTCTGAATTTTTTATTTGTTTTAAAAATTCTAACAGACTATTATCTGTTAAAACATTTATGTCTTTAAATTGAGACATAATTCTGTAAAATTCTTTATTTTCCGAATTATCATTTAATTGTTTTAAACAAGACCCTTTAGTGCTACAAGCACAATCAGAATCTGACTCATTTGATAAATCATTTTCTAAAAAATTTATTTCATTTTCTTCATCTGATTCAGATGATTCATAACTAGAACTTGTTTCTAATAATATTTTAGAAATCTTGTCTTTTAACTCTTCATCTATTTCTAAAGAATTTATTTTCTTTTTTAGTTTGCATTTATTTGCATAATGACCCATTTTTCCACATTTAAAACATTTGATTTCTTTCTTATCTTTTTTCTTAGCAATTCTATTATTTTTTCTTTCTAATTTCTTTTCTCTTTTCTTTTTAGAATATTTCTTTTTTCTAAAATTTTTTTCAGGTTTTTCTTTCCTATAAAGTTTTTTATTTGGAAATGGAATTCCATCCCAAATTGACTACAAAAATGTCCTAATTGACTTCTTTCTGTTAATCTTTGACTCTTAATTTGTTGACTTAATTTTATTTCATTACATAATGATAAACCTTCTTGCACATATGTTGCAATTAGTCTATCATATGTATCTTCATTATATGGGATAGTAATTCTATCATTTCTTAAGGCTTTCCTTACTCTTTCAGCAAATAAGCTGGGAAGACCGTCTATAAACTTAGACTTCCAATGACTACTATTACTTTTAGGCAATTCCATAACTCTATCAAGGAATGCATCCTTATACCATCTAAATTCAGAAAGTGTTTTATACCTAAGATTTTGGAGTAAAGTACGGATATTTTCATTATTATCTGAAATTCTACCCGTAAAATGTTCAAGAATTGTAACTATTAGTGTATAAACAGAATTTTCAACCAATTGGTCTCCTTCTTGCTTAACAGTTCTATAAACTTCTTCTTTATTTATTGGGGATAAATAATTATCCCACCAGCCTTTTAATTGGCCAGTAAAACCTACAACTATCATTTTTGCAATATTACTATCTGAATTGCCATTACTTTTACAAATAGTACTATACATTAACATTCTATGAATAATATTATAAATTTGTTTTTCTGTATAACCATCTATATTCCATTCATAAATATTTTTACTACTATAACTATTATTATTAATATATTCTTGCTCCTCATGTAGAACATCCATCGGAGATGGCCTATTATAATAATTTATTCTTTGAGTTGGCCTATTAGCATAATTAATAATAATGTAAAACCATATTACTGAAATAATAATTATTTTTATAAGATAAAAATTTTACTGAATGATTAATGCAAGTAGTATTAGACTACAATTGATACTCATTTGATAAAATTATATATATATATATATATGTATCTAAATTAATTAATTAATTTAGATTACACCATTTTACCAGAGGAACAAAGATTATTAAAAATTGTATTCTCTCTCATATATATAAACGAACGCCGTCTCTCAGCCACTTCTCTCTGCGCCGCCCTTCTCCCTTTCGTAAAACCTCAGCCTCCTTCACTCCTCCCTCCAACTTTTCTCCCTTAACCCTTTCTGACTCCGGCCGCCGCAAAGTTACATACAAGAGCGCATGAGCATATATTGATAAGCCCCACTTCAATCCTGCTTTGCCCTGTGTGAAGAGTTGGGATAATCCATTGCTTCAGAGGTAATATGATATAATTGGTATAGATGGTGGAGAATTCCAATTTTTGCTCATGTGGGTTCTCCTTTATGTGTGTTTTTTTGTTCGTCTTTTGATTTTCTGTTGCTGCTTTTGGTTTTGGTAGAAACTTAAAATTCCCACACGTACTTGTTTTCTTCAACATCTAGTGTTCTGGTTGTTTGTTGAAGCGCTTCTTTCTCACCCTTTATTCTAAATACCAAAAGGTGTCAAATTTATTGTTTTCCACGCCTTGCGTGCCGATCTTACGGTGTTTTAGTTGCATTCTGGCTCTTGGAAAGAAGTGGAATTCATTTTAATTTTTTGAATGCGTCTGTCGTTTCTTCAGTGGCCGGAGTACTTCTTGGTATGGTTGCATTGGCCTTCGTTGTAGAAGCTAAAAGAACAGCAAATTTATTATTTAGTAATACGTCCTGAATAATTTTCAGGCCTTTATATTGTGTTGGGATTTGGGAGAAAAGTGCCAACTTTGTTATTATTCTGCTTTGTAGTTTTGGTTCTTACCTCGAACTAGAGTGATTGCATTTTTTGGTTGACATACTGTGGTGTCTTGGCAAGACTAGGGGGCATTTATGGCAGGAAAGTCAAACAGAGGGAGGAACCGGAAAGGGTTGCAAAGTGCTACCAATCAGTCAGAGCAGTCGGTATCCTCCAGTGCTCCATTGAGTAATCACTCTAGCTCATCTGATGCGAATGGAAATCCAGTTGTGAATGAGCCATCTAACACCAATTGTGAAGTAAAGGAGTTGGAGGACACTAGTACTAAAAGCAAAGGACAGGATGATATAAACTTGATTACGGATGACCTGCCAAAGCAAGATGAAGCTAATGCAACAGCAGAGCCCAAGGCAAAGCAAGGTAATTTGATTCATTATCTTCCTGATATCAGATTACAGCTATGACTTTATACATGATGTAGCATATTGATCAAACATTTAGTGCCTGATTTTAGAAGTGACTTTTGAATGGCTTGAAATCAGTAGTTGTGGGATAGCTTGGTTTAAATGTGCTATCTATCTCATTGGTACTCTGGAGATTATAAATAGATGATTTTGCTCCCAATTTTACTAGTGAATGATTAAATCCCAGTTCTGTTCTTTTATCCTTTTGATGCATCTTTTGCTGCAGGTGACATTCATCTCTATCCTGTTACGGTCAAAACGCAAGGCGGAGAGAAGCTTGAGCTACAAGTAAAAGAATATCCTAGTTCTTTTTTCTTTTGATTTCTACTATTTTACTAGTGCTGTATTGTATTGCTGTTGTTTTTTGGACATCTGAATTTTGGAAGCCCGTTTACCAATAGTAAAATAGTTGGTTGTGATTACAGTTGAGTCCTGGAGATTCGGTTATGGATGTGAGGCAATTTCTTCTTGATGCTCCAGAGACATGTTTCTTTACTTGCTATGATCTGTTGTTGCACACAAAGGATGGTGCAACTCATCAACTAGAAGATTATAATGAAATTTCTGAAGTTGCTGATATTACTGTTGGTGACTGCTATCTGGAGATGGTTGCAGGTAAGATGCTGTTTAATTGGCTAATTTGTATTTATTCCTCATGAGGACCAGGGCTTCCATAGATGTACTCAATGCGTTACTTTATTGTGCAACTATTGCTTCAAGAAAACAGGAAAGCAAAAGCTCTGTAAAGTTATTCAATTTACTAATGGCGATGAAGCTTTTGTTCATTAGCTCTAAGTTCAGAATTTCTGTTGCAGCATTGTATGATGATCGATCAATCAGGGCTCATGTTCATCGCACTAGGGAGTTGTTGTCTCTTGCCACATTGCATTCCTCACTATCAACATCACTGGCCTTGCATCATGAGATGGGACAGAGTATATCTGGAACTTCAGGAGGTTGGGCCTCTGATACTAGAGCTTTTCCTTTCATGTTTATTCTACTGTTATTGATTTTACGAATCAGTTGGAATTATTGGATAGTATGTCTCTGTTACACTGTTTAGATTGAAATTGGTTGGACTTATTGCATAATATTGGAATGTTACATTTTCCAGATCCCATGAAATCTGAAGTTGCGGACCTAGAAAGTTTGGGCTTTATGGAGAATGTTTCAGGGTCACTTTCTAATTTGTTCTTACCACCTTCCAAAGAGATTCAATGTGTGGAGGGTATTGTGTTTTCCTCCTTCAATCCTCCACCTAGCTATAGAAGGTTGTATTTCTATGGCACGATAATTTTTGATATGCTTCTCCGCCATTTCATTTTTCTTCTTTTGTCACTTAAAGAGTTAGAATATTATTCTGAATCTTACCTTTGCTGTGTCCAGGCTTTCTGGGGATCTGATTTATTTGGATGTGGTCACACTGGAAGGCAATAAATATTGTATTACGGGAACAACAAAAAACTTTTATGTCAATTCAAGTACAGGGACCATTCTTGATCCAAGGGCAAGTAAATCTGCTTTTGAAGCCACAACACTTGTTGGTCTTCTGCAAAAGATTAGCTCCAAGTTCAAGAAAGGTAGGAGAACTAATGGAGCATGTTGGTTCCTTTTTGGACCATTTGAGTTTCTTAGGCTTATTTGGTACAATAATAAATGATGAATGTTCCATCTTTTGGCATCTAGCTTTCCGGGAGATACTGGAGCGGAAGGCCTCATCTCATCCTTTTGAAAATGTACAATCTCTTTTGCCACCCAATTCATGGCTTGGATTGTATCCTATTCCTGGTGAGTTTGATATGGGGGAAATCACTGTACTTCATTGGCAAGAAGGTTGCTCTTTCCCTCTTTTACATTTCATATTTGATGACTATTGTGTTTGTTTCTAAATTTCATCTGGAAGTGGCCCAACTTATGAACCTGATCTGGCTTCCTAAACAAAAACCATGGCTTGCCTGTTTGGTTCTATGTTACATGGACTCTCCGAAACAGGGGGCAGTACCTATGTTGATAATAGTCAGACATGGGTGTGGGATACCTATTAGACATGGTTCTAAAAATTTTGGCCCAGTTACTCAGATGACCAAAGCATTCAGAAGAAGAGTATTACAGGTATTGCTTCACCATAAATTGTGAGAGATGTGGTGATGAGGATA
This sequence comes from Leptodermis oblonga, assembly GCA_016801395.1. Lineage (NCBI taxonomy): Eukaryota > Viridiplantae > Streptophyta > Magnoliopsida > Gentianales > Rubiaceae > Leptodermis > Leptodermis oblonga. The sequence goes on from CM028755.1 coordinate 32,542,036, forward strand.
GAAGGAGAAGGATTTAGGAGAGGTTTAGAGAATGAGAACGAGAACGAGAATGAGAATAGAATATAAAGGGAGGTTTAGAGAGAGAGAGAGAGAGAGAGAGAGAGAGAGAGAGAGAGAGAGAGAGAGAGAGAGAGAGAGTTGTTAATCTGGTATAGGAAGAGATGGATGGGAAGAAGCAGCGGCTGAAGAAATAAGGAACAGATACTAAGTTGATTTCAGATGGTTTTTAATTATTTTACTAATATATTTACATATTATGACTCAGTAAATTGGACTCTTAACTAAATGACCCCTAATCTTATTTGTGCAATTGTTTAAAGCCTTAAACCTGTTATGGAAATAATTCCTTAATTTTTTCTATTATCTATAACACCTATAACTATTATTTCCAAGCTGTATCTCTGAACCTTGATCTTCAATTTGAGAACAGTGATGAGTTTGACACTTAGACCCTCACCTGACACTTGTACACGAGTCCATGTAGCACAGGCTTGGTTAATTCTTTACCTTGAAGCTAATGGGGATTGTAGCTTTATTAAAATGGAGAGACCTAACTTACAGTATTAGGGCATGGCCGCATGGTAAGGTAGAGAAAGCACAACACCATTTTGGCCTAAATTTGCATGTCTATTACCACCTTTGCATTAGGTGAAGAATAGCTACGTTTATTATGAACTATGGGCAGAATGGTTGGACTTTGCCTTACATGTGGATATGAAGTCTATTGATTAGAGTGCATTTTATGTATTAGTTTTTGGTGTAATGAGCCAGTCCTTACTAATCTTTTATGAGTTCTGTACGGTTTTGAAACTAAATAGATCAAAACCCTATAAGACTGGTCTCAGTAGTTTAAAAAATGTATTTGGTATATTTTTCAGTAGAGTCAGTGGATTGAATTTTACATTTTCTTTAGGAGTTGGTTATCTTTTACTGTTGAAGTGTTCATGAGATACGATATATTCATGTCATGAAGTTTTGCATTTTAGATCACAAACGTGATGCAGCCAGAGCTGAGAATGCATTGACACTTTCCTTTGGAAGTGAATTAATTGGGATGCAAAGAGATTGGAATGAAGAGTTGCAGTCTTGTCGAGAATTTCCCCATTCAACAGCCCAGGAAAGGTGTGTCTGGGTTTCTTTTTTACTAGCTGCAAAATCTTTTTGGCTTTGGTAGTTTTATATTTACATTCTGTCAGCATTTTGTTGCAGGATACTGAGAGATAGGGCTCTTTACAAAGTGACCTCTGATTTTGTTGATGCTGCAATAAATGGTGCTATTGGAGTAATAAGCAGATGTATCCCACCCATTAATCCAACTGACCCAGAGTGCTTTCATATGTGAGTAGTGACTTCTATCCCAAAATTTTAGTGATTATTCTGGTGCAGCATCCTGTATGATGAGTGGTATTTTTGTGTTCCAGAATATAGAGTAGTTTGTATTTTTTATTGGCTTCCATCTACGCTTATTTAGGCTATTTTTGTTGTACCCAACTTCATCCAGCTAATGTATGTTTATTGGCAAATGCATGATGTGATTTTTCTCTGAAAACGTTGCTGCTGGTTGTGTATCCTAGAGATATTTTCAGATATTACAGGCCGCACTTTGGTGTGGAAACTGTTTTATGTAATTTACAGACTACTTGATTTGTGAAATAAGAATTTGAGTTGACAGCACAGGCTGAACCACTATAACAGCTGATAACAACTTCTTGCAACTATGAGATTTTTCCAGTTTTGCCCAAGTTTAGCCTCGGAAACCCTATCAGTGATAAGACTGAGGGACTCTTCAAGGGAAATAATTTTTTCATAACAATAATGGAAAGGAAAAAAGGTTTACTTTGTGATACTCCATTCCCTTACCACAAAATTAAGAGGAAAAAATGGGCTCTTTACTTTGGCATTTTGTGCTAGCAATGATGAAGCTTAAAAGCTTTTTGCTTGACCATGGCCCTAGGGTATTAAACTAAGAGTATCTATTTGGCCAAAAGCAAGGAGGCTGTTTATTTTGCCATTTTTTCTTTTGGCGTCTTACAGTATATCTTTGTACCATAACTGTTAATTTCTTCCATTTAGGTACTTTCTCTTTATTGAATATATTTTTCCTGACATGCCTTTGGTTGTAATTACAGGTATGTTCACAATAATATATTTTTTAGTTTCACTGTTGATGCGGATCTTGAGCAAATTCCTAGGAAGCAGTCATCAGAAGCTCCAAAAATCGAGTCATTGAGCACACTTAACAGCTCTTCTGAGCGGACATCCAATAATGTGCCACATGGAAATAAAATTACAGAAAAGACTGAAGGCCATAATATGGGAACCGTTAATGGCACTGTGGATTTAGTATCTGATGTTCCTGCTGAGACTCAGTTGGGTGAAAGTGAACAAGCCACATATGCTAGTGCAAATAATGATTTGAAAGGCACAAAAGCATACCAGGAAGCTGATGTTCCTGGATTGTATAATTTGGCTATGGCCATAATTGATTACAGAGGTCATAGAGTAGTAGCTCAGGTGGCTTATCAATTCCCTTTTATTGAAAAGTTCAAATTTTTAGTACCATTAAAACAAATTTCACAACCGTGCAGGCTAGCTTTTTTTTTGTTTTTGGGTGCAATTTTGCATTTGTGTGTCTAAATTTCATGTTTGTTGTTTGTTATTACTTCTCCTGGTCTTTTAACTTTATATTTGAGTAAATGTTAGCTTTGGTTTGTAGCCAAATTTGCTAGTTTATTTAATGTTTAATTGTTTTGTTACCATGATTGGCTTGTTATTTGCTCATGACTACTTGTTTATTTGTGCAAATTGAGGTTTCAGATCACTCCATGTCTAATTCGTTCTCATATCTCATGATGATTTGCCATTCATTTCTTGCAGAGTGTTTTACCTGGCATCCTTCAAGGGGATAAGTCAGAGTCTCTTTTGTATGGTTCTGTTGACAACGGCAAGAAAATTTGCTGGAGTGAAGGTTTTCACTCTAAGGTTAGAGAGTTCTCAATTTATCCAAATTATTTAGCTATCTACTTTCATTTACCCTCTATTTAGAGTGATTTTCTGTCTCTGCCTCAATTTTCTTTTGTTAAGGTTTTGTAAGAAGTGATTCAAACTTTATTATTTAAGTTTTTTTGCGTTGCAAATTGCAACAGCTTATCCATAAATGGCCTTAAAACCCCAATAAAAGGGGGGAAGAAATGAAATATAGTGGCGTAAGCTGCCATCTCAATGGAATCTTAGATTTTTCCCGAGGAATGAATTGTTGCTTTAGTAACACAAGCTGAGCTGTTAATTGATCTAAATTGTGTGCATATTATGACGCTATGTGAGAATAGGAAGCTTAACTCATGCCTGAGGACTGGACATCTATCTGCATCTTTTTCCAGCTAGCCTCATTTAGATATTGGGCATTCTATTATTGGTAGGAAATTTACATTTTATGGTACTTTTTTTTCTTTTTCTTTTCCTCCCTCTTTGGTACTCTTTCTTGGCCTTTTTGGGGATTTCTGGTTAAGTAGCTATGTACTCTAGGTTGGACTGCAGTTGTAGCTAAACTATAAACCCAAGACATTGTTGAGGGGATCTAACTTTTCTTTTTCATTTGTTACAGCAGTAGTCTGAATCCTTCAAATGATCTTAATTGCTAATATTCATGCAGTTTAGTTAGTATCCTTTCTTATCATTATTATGTGCATTTTGTTATACAAAAACTCCATCGTGATTAGGTGTCAGAAGCTGCCAAACATCTTCATTTGAAGGAACATTGTGTCCTTGATGGGTCTGGAAATGTTTTCAAATTGGCTGCACCAGTTGAATGCAAGGGCATTGTAGGTAGTGATGACAGGTAGTTCTCTGTTTATTACATTGGATGATTCTGCTTGCTCTTGTTTTCTGTCTTCTGTATCCCTGTGTGATATTTGCTTTGGTATGTTTGTGGAACATACAAGCTTGGACAACACTTGTACCCTAGCTAATTTGTTTGACATTTAATCCTTTTCAATGTCTTAAGAGTACTTCTCAGTTTTGCATATCAGTAAATTTTCCTCAGATGCTAATCAAGCAGTGTACTTTATTGACAATTGAAACGTATATTCCAGAAAGCCTTTGGTGTTGAACTTTCTGCATAAGTAATAATGTCATACAATGTAAATTATTCGTAGTTGGTGATATGTTGTGCTATCTTGATTATAATGCATTGTTTTATTCTTATGATAATCTTTACTTATTCAGGCATTATCTCTTGGATTTGATGAGAGTCACTCCCCGTGATGCAAATTATAGTGGACCAGGCTCCAGATTTTGTATTTTAAGACCTGAGTTAATTACTGCCTTTTGCCATGTAAGTTCTGCCATGAAAATTGGTGGTTTTGGTTGTGAGTTTCCTCATTCCATTATAAAACTGTGTTGATCTGATTTTGGCAGGCTGAAGCAGCTGAAAAGTCTAAATCTTTAGGTAAACCAGAGGGGGAAGTCTGTGACGCTTCTGATTCAAATGTCAATAATGCTGAAGCAGTGACGAGTGCCCAGGAAAACACTGTTCTTCCTTCAGCGGAGACACAGGTTAGTGTCAGCTTCATGGAGTGATTCATTAAGTTGATTTTCAGGCACTTCTTATTTTCCTTCATAATTCTTGAAGTTAACATTGTTAAGAACTTGATTTATGCACTCTGTATAAGCTTCTTACTCCGCATAGTGTTTTTTTTTTTTTTTAGTTTATAAATTTCTTTTTAATATAAAGAGTAATAAAATCATGAAAAGCTTGAAGAACGATGGTGACCATGTTAATTGGATAGTGTTCACTTGAGTTCTGGGACTTGCATTGAACTCAGATTCATGAAAAAAACAGTGATTGTAATTGTTGATGAAAAGGTAATGGATGCACTACATCAGTAATTGTATTTGCTATATTTGGCTTTTCACACATCAGAAAACTGAACTTTTATTCCACCGTGGGGGTGACTATATGCATCATATCTCGCCATGGTGTACGGTCTAGACACGTTTCATTTATATTAAATATGACATATGTTTTCCAATTCTTTTAGGTCTTAGTTGGTTATAGTTGTTTTCCAATTCCAGTTCTTTCTTTATAGATGTCTCAGTCCAATTGTTCTCCAATTCTTACTATGATCAAGAATACAAAAATGTGATATTAAGTGGATAACATTGCATTAGATAAGCATTGCTTGGCCGCCCCTTCTTTTCTGGTTGTCTGATGCAGAAATTACCATCAAGAATTTTATTTATTTATTTTCCTTGTGATATTTGCCTTTCAGTTTGCCTTATGTGAGCTGAACTGATCAATCTTTTGCTGTTTTTCAGGATAGGGAGAAAGTTGAAACACAGGCTCTTGAAAAATGTGGTATTCAGTCTGAGAGCAAAGATATGAGCGAGGAAATATTTTTTAATCCTAATGTCTTCACTGAATTTCAGCTTGCCGGTCCTCCTGAGGTAGTTTGGGTCTACTTTACATGTTGCATCTTCTCATACTGCCAGTTTATTGTGATATCCATGTCAGCTCTCTGTCTGCACCTTACCAGGAGATCGCTGCAGATGAAGAAAATGTGAGGAAAGCCAGTCTGTACCTTAAAGATGTTATACTTCCAAAATTTGTTCAAGATCTTTGCACACTTGAAGTTTCACCCATGGATGGACATACATTGACTGAAGCACTTCATGCTAATGGAATCAACGTCCGCTATATTGGCAAAGTAAGTATGTCTATAATTGGTACTGACTATGCTCTTGGGACTTTGGTGTTGCCCAGGTGTAACAATATTTTTTAGGTAGTTGAACATAAAATTCTTCTGATGGAGTGACTAGTATTTGGTTGAATTTTTGCATGATTCTGCTGCTAACTTGGAACTATTGTGAGTCCAGGTTGCTGAGGGTACCAGGCATATGCCTCATTTATGGGATCTCTGTTTGAATGAGATTGTTGTCAGATCTGCCAAACACATCTTGAAGGTGATTGGATACTTCTTACACTTCTGGCTTTATTGTTCTTACATTTATCTTAAGTGTTTTGGGTATGATTTGTTATCAGTATTCTCATGAGGCTACTTCTTTTGCAGGATGTCCTGAGAGACACAGAGGATCATGACCTTGGGAATGCAATTACACATATTTTTAATTGTTTATTTGGAAATATAGTTAATAGAGGTGTTACAAACAGTACGAGTTCAAGAAGCCAAAAGAAGGTGAGCAACCATGAATATGAAGCTAGGAATAGTATGAGAAAAATAAGAGGGAAAATGGTTTAAAAAATGATGATGAACATAAATTACAAATAAACAAATTCAAGTTCGAAAAGGAATCAGTTTACTTGCCCATACCCTCTAATATTACTTCATTTAGAATTTCATCTTCTCTTAGGCATTCTTCCTCTGGTTAAGTTTCTTGTTTGATGTTCTGTCTCGACTTTAGGGCTTATATGGTACCACGTTTTGAAATTGTGTTTTGGGAAATAAATTTTTAATTGTAGTAAGTGTATTAAAAATGCTAGAAGTTATAGTTGAATGGTAAAAAGTGTATTAGAAAATTATTATAAAATATTGAAGGTACTATAGAAAACAAAAACAAAAATATAGCCAAAACATACAGGGCCTTTGATGCGAAGTTTTCGAATATTACTCTTGTGGAATGTATGCTTGAATTAATTACTTTAATATAATTCACCATCGTTCTTTGAAACTAGTAAGGAAGTTAATTGCTCCACTTAGCTTCAGGTAGTTCAAACCCTAGATTAAGGCATTCAAGTGAGCTAACGAACCGTAACTAGGCGTTCTTGGGATTTCCACGTCGTGGACTTTGGCGGTTCACATCAGCCGTAGTAGCCTATCTTTGAAACTGCCGTGGTTGTAACATGAGTGGAAAATATCGTTGGGATGAAATATTGTATCTTGTGCTCAACAGAATGGTTCCAGTTTTTTTGGAATATATTTTGGTGTGAGAAAAGAATTTATTATACTGGACTCAATTGTATTACTGTATGGGAATTTTGCACACTCCACAGTTGACTATGCACATATTTTACAGGAACATGTGGGCCATCCTGCTTCTTGGAAATCTATGAAAGGTCAGGCAAAGTCAAAAAACAGAGGATCTGCAAGGAAGAAGCAGTCCTCGTTTTTAAGTATCAGTTCTGACAGTTTGTGGTCTGACCTTGAAGAATTTGCAAAACTCAAGTACCAGGTATTACGAGCTTGAATATATTCCTTGTGTATTCTTTTGATGGTTTACATTAAATTGTAGCTTGATTCATTTCTTTTTTCCTCATGCAGTTTGAACTACCAGAGGATGCAAGAATGCGCGTAAAGAGAATTCCAGCTATTCGCAATCTTGCCCAGAAGGTGAGTGTTTTGTTGGTACCTTTCTAGTATAAGCTATGGTGGTGATATGCAGTAATGTGATGCTCCTGGATTGACTTGTACCTTTGTTGCTATTATGTGATTTTCTCTTCTGTCCTCAAAATGAATTTGCTACTTTCATTTTGGTTTTGTTTTTGGTTTCTACAGTAAATTAATATATTATAATCATTTTTCATCATTTCCAATACAACTTTTTACTATTCAACTATACATTTTTACATTCTAATACACTTTTTACACTAAAAAATTATTTTTCAAAAATATGTTTTCAAAACCGACTTCAAAACATTAAAAAAGAACAGGCCAAAATGATTGTTACAATTCTTACCCTGTATGTTTGTGATATGCATATTGTTTTCTCTTTTGGGCCAAGCGTTTAAGGTTAAAGATTGTTAAATTTGTTAATTGTTCACTTACATGTACACTATAACAGAATATCATGGCAATTTATGATCCATATAGCCTATCTCATATAGTGGGGATAAAAGTCTTAGTTATTGTTGTTGATGCTGTTGCTTTCGAATATGTAAATGTTTATTTTTATTTATATTTGTTTGTTGTCACCATCTGATCATTACTGTTTATTTGTGTTACTTTTATCCTTATCTCTTTGTGGAAGCTATTTATGGTTTTCATATTCCCATCTATTAAGTGTATGCTCTTGTTGGTTAATTAGTGTTACCAATTGAGCTGTTCATCTTGACAGGTGGGCGTAACAGTTGCAGCTCGAAGATATGATCTTGATGCAGTTGCGCCATTCCAAACTTCTGATGTTTTGAATCTTCAACCTGTTGTAAAGCATGCCATCCCTGTTAGTTCCGAAGCCAAGGATCTTGTGGAAACAGGGAAGGTTCAGTTAGCTGAGGTATGATATTTCTTTATGAAGAATTACTATTCAAATGCTTGCCACTGTCCATGATACTATGTGAAACTGCTAAGCTGTGATTTTACATTCTAATAATATGGAAAGGGAGGATAGCACTTATGTGATCCTGTCTCCATTATATTTTCTTATGAAGCTGGATGAAATTTGATCCTCTCTATGATTTTAGATTACCTTATATTTGGAGGAATATCTTGTACAGTTGTCGGGTTTCAGAAGTAAATGTCAGATGTGTAATTAAAGAGTAATATTGCAAGCATACTCATAATTAGCCCCCTTTGTAACAGTAGTGTGAAAAGTATACCCATTTGGTCATCCAAATTTGCACTAGTTAAGTAAAACAGTGTTGCTGGCTTTCAAATTTGGTTACTTTTTTCCATTTCAGGGGATGCTCAGTGAGGCATACACATTATTCTCTGAAGCGTTCACAATACTTCAGCAGGTATGCTTTTGATTCCTTGTGTAATTATAGGAATTGTGTTTTATCCACTAACTTTTAACTTCATAGATTACATGCTAATCCCTCTCCGATGACATACAGGTTACTGGTCCAATGCACAGGGAGGTTGCCAATTGTTGCCGGTAATGATTATTTACTTGGCCCACTTTTGGGAATAGCTATGCTATTGTGCTGGTGGTAGTTCAGTTTTATACCTATGTACCTTATATTTTTACCAGGCACCTTGTTTATTGTTGGATTAGTGCCTTGTTTCCCTTGCACTTTCACGGGGCTTTGACTCTTGACATTGTTGAGATCTCGTTCCCGTCATTTTTAGTGTATAGGTAGTGTGGTTGTGAGTCCTCTTCATGCATTATCTATGTGGAGTATTAACTCTTGCTTTTATACTTTGGTGGTTTTCAGCTACCTTGCCATGGTTTTGTATCATGCTGGAGACATGGCTGGAGCAATCATGCAACAGCACAAGGAACTCATAATAAATGAACGCTGTCTTGGATTGGATCACCCTGACACTGCACACAGGTATAAGTTTGCGCCTCTGTAAATTTAGCTTCAGCTTAAGTAGCAGTTGAGCCAAGTAATACCTACTTCGAGCATTTTTTTTTCCTGAATTGACCCTGAGATATATGAAGAAGGCCCATCGTCATTGTATGTCCTTGTCTTGTTTACTTGCAGCTATGGGAACATGGCCCTTTTTTACCACGGTCTTAACCAAACAGAACTTGCGCTTCGACATATGTCTCGGGCGCTGCTACTGCTAAGTTTGTCATCTGGTCCAGATCACCCTGATGTTGCAGCAACTTTTATAAATGTTGCAATGATGTACCAAGACATTGGAAAGATGAATACAGCTCTTCGATATTTGCAAGAAGCCTTAAAGAAGAATGAAAGGCTGTTAGGAGAAGAACACATTCAAACTGCTGTATGCTACCATGCACTAGCAATTGCATTCAATTGTATGGGTGCATTTAAGCTCTCTCACCAGGTATGTACTTCAGCATGATTAACTGTGTATTATTGACTATAATTCATGTGAACCTGTATTTATCAAGAATCTCTGGTGTGGTTTGGCAGCATGAGAAAAAGACGTATGATATACTCGTCAAACAGCTCGGAGAAGAAGATTCCAGGACCAAAGATTCTAAAAACTGGATGAAAACATTTAAGATGCGTGAAGCGCAGGTATTAAACATGTCACAAGTGCTAGCCCAATCTTATACCTGGCCAATGTCCTGGATCAACTTGTATTCAAACTTGTTTATATATATATATAATCAGCTATTGACTCTTTTTCTACTTGACCAGATGAATTCTCAAAAGCAGAAAGGTCAAGCTCTGACTCCAGCTTCTGCACAAAAGGCCATTGATCTTTTGAAGGTAGTTCTTTATTTGGGAAACTGTAATCACCCAACATTTCTCCTGTTTTGATTTACTGCCATTCCTAGAGGGTTAGAGGGGTAAGAGAGATGAGGTTATAGAACTTGTTCCAAGTGTATCACAGTGATCATGGGCAATAATTTTCTCAATGGATACATACTATCGGTTCTGTGTACATATTTTGGAATTTGCATTGTAGTATTCCAATGGACATGTATTATGCATATAGGCTACTTATTTCTTGTATCTGTTGCTGTGATCTTAAGAGTTCAAATCTTTTGTGGCAGGCACATCCTGATCTGATGCAGGTATTTAACGCTGCTACTGCTGCTGGTGGGTCTGGTAGCTCCAGTGCCTCTGTGAACAAATCACTTAATGCGGCCATCATAGGTGAGGCCCTTCCTCGAGGGAGGGGTGTTGATGAAAGGGCTGCCCGTGCTGCTGCAGAAGTTCGAAAGAAAGCTGCAGCAAGGGGCCTTTTAATACGTCCACACGGTGTTCCTGTCCAGGCTTTACCCCCATTCACCCAGCTGCTTAACATAATAAACTCTGGGGGGGTGAACCCCGAAGCAGCTAACAATGAGGAAAATGGAGACAGCACAGAAGTCAATGGTCATCCTCCAAGCGAAGCTGGGGATGCCCCTGTTCAGGAACTGAAGCCGGGTCAACAAGATCAGACTCCAGTTGGATTAGGCACCGGCTTGAAGCAGAAAGCGAAAGCCAAAGTTGCGTCGTGATTTTGCTGTTGTTGTGATCTCCCTTGTTGAACAAATTTGAGAGTAAGCTATGGTGATGCCATTGTGTTGCATCTTTTGGACGTCAAGGTCATGGATTAATGTTTTTGCAGAGATGCAAATCGCATGTTTTTGGTTGATTGAGATGCAAAAATTGTTTAGGGAATAGATGCATAAGATAAATTGACTGCTGACAGGAAGATGTAGGATTTCTCTAATTCATTCTTATAAGTCCAATAGTGGTTATTTTTGTCTATTTCCTCTTATGATCTTTGTATTGAAGCATCTTGATAAATCACAACTCAGATGTCTTATGTTTCCTTCCAACCAAGCCTCGAATGGCTTTTGAAACGACTAAATGGTTTTCCTTAAATATTACATCTAAGCAATTAAATCATTATTATTTTTTTAAGTAAATGTATTGGAATTCGTCCAGTACATGCCCAATACGATGCGTCAAAATACTTTTGATAATACAGCAATTTGGGGGCCACTTGCAATTTGTTAAAACTGAATTGGGATGGTTTGCCACTGCCACTTGAACTCGCCATTTTAAATTGATTTTGTAACCAAAAAATAAATCATTTAAAAGTCGCACAAAAAATAATAATGTGGAAATGTGGTTTTTGAATGAAAGTCATAAATAATCATACGTATGTTTTACTTCTTCTTTCTGATGGATTTTTTTTTTGTTTTTTGTTTTTAAGGCTAGTGTTTTGTAAGAAGTAGTTTTGAAATTCTCATACATAATGTGCAAAACCAAACATGGAAAAGCGAAACTGATGCCCATTCCAATGATTATATGACATTTGTCAAATAACTCAAAGACAATTTAAAATGCCTTTCATCCATTCCCGGATATTAGACTGCCCCTATCCCCTTCTTTTTCCTGCGCGCATCAAGTGCACCCTAAGGAGTATGGCCCAATGTAATTGCAAAACATGCATTATCCATGAGAATCATTTCACTGTGCATTTTGTAGGGTAACAAGGAATTTTACCTTTTAACTTTATCACATAATTTTTATATTGTGGAAGAACAGAAAAATAAAATCATTATTCAATAAGTAATGTTAAATTTGAATGCTTAGATAATTATTAAGCATTCGTGGCTCCTTTAACTCTTAACTCCACAATTTAATGTTAAAATAAAAATTTTAGTCAACTTTGAGAACCCTCCTTCTGCATTTGGGGACGATAGCTCCAACTTCAAGCTAACTAGCGAGGACGCAAGTATACTCATGGCCGTAGACGCCCTCTGCAAAGCCGTCAGCAAAACACTATAATTTGCTCTTTTCTGGTGTTGGAGGTGGCGACAGTCCCGGGGTAGCTGATATGAGATATCGTAAAGAAGAATAACTCTTTGGTGAAGGAGTTCAGCAATGGAATTGCACGATTGAAGTTCAGCAAGGAGCTTAATCTTTTCAACCTCCACTCCTACGAGCACTCTGGATTGGCAAACAAGAAAACTGTTAACATTCAGTCAGGAGGCAAAGATCAGTCTGTGGTGTTGGCCACCACATAGACCAAGAAACAGAACAAGCCCGCGCCTCTTTGTCCAGCTAGTCAGTGATGAAGGAGGAGTTCAGTCGTATGGCCAAGGCTGTTACAAACCTGGTATCAGATAACTTTACAAACCTAATTTGAAGAAAGCTGCCCTTGTAAAGTTGAGTATTGTGCACATCAGCCTCCAGGTCGCCAAGTCTGGTGTGAAGAAGAGGAGCAGACAAGCTTAATAAGTCGCTAAGGGAATCCTGGATTTGCGAATTTTTTCCATAAAAAATGCATTTTTATTCCGAAATTCCAAAAATAGGGAAAGTTTTCGGGGAATTCCCGATTTAGAGAAAGCGAAGTTGGAAACTTCGCTTTCTTTGAAAATTGGTTCGGATTCAAATTTGTACTGAAAGCGAAATTGGTTTGAAAATTTGTGAACACAAATTTTCAAAGAAAGCAAAGTCTGTAACTTCGCTTTCTTTGAAAAAACTCGCAGCGAAAATTTGCACTGAAAGCGAAGTTGGTAACTTCGCTTTCAGTACAAATTTTTTACTTTGAGTTTTATCAAAGAAAATTTGTAACTCGGAGCAAAGTAACATTACTTTGCTTGTTAGCTCTCAGTTAACAAGCAAAGTAAATTTTCAAAGAAAGCGAAATCTGTAACTTCTCTTTCTTAGAAAAAACTCGAAGTGAAAATTTAGAAACCAACTTTATATATATTTAGAAAACATATCTGTAAACAATAAAGTTTGACATAGTACAATTTTAATAAAAAAAGCGACAGAATTTCCCCTGTAACAGGATCAAATTCCCCATTAACAATTCACGTCAAATTTACCATTTGTCATTTTTTTCATTTACCATATTTACCATTTTTTCATAATTCATTGGTGATTATCAATGACTTTACCTTTAAAAGCAGCAATTTATAATAATAAGCCCTAAAAAATGATCATAACTTATCGTTAACTGGGAGATAATAATGTTAATGTTAATTGGGAGATAACAAACAAAGTCCCAGTAACAAACAAAGTAACGTTACTATGTTTCGAGTTACAAATTTTAAAAGAAAGCGAAGTCTGTAACTTCGCTTTCTTTGAAAAAACTCAAAGTAAAAAATTTGTACTGAAAGCGAAGTTACCAACTTCGCTTTCAGTGCAAATTTTCGCTGCGAGTTTTTTCAAAGACTTCGCTTTCTTTGAAAATTTGTCACTTCACAAATTTTCAAAGAAAGCGAAGTTGGTAACTTCGCTTTCAGTACAAATTTGAATCCGAACCAATACGTCATCTCGGATTCTAAATCTAGAGTTTTTAAATTACACTAAATCCTATTTCTTGAACTCTGCTTTAGCGTGGAAAAAAAAAGGAAAAAAAAAAACACACTCATGGTATAGACAAGCTAACTTGGGTTCGCCGCACACATAATGCAGTCACTAATACGATAACACAACACGACAAAGTAAATAAGATTGACTTTGCTCAATAGAACACAGTTTCATCCTTTGTAACACACATTTCTTGTTTGCCAAACAAGTAATACAAAACAACAACTTTTTCTTTATAAAAAAAAAAAAAAGAAGTAGTAATTTGGTTGTGTAAAAAAAAAAAAAAAATTGGTGCTCGACGTTATAAAAAGCTTTCTCGTCAACCGGAAAATAGAACTAATAAAGTTGTTAACAAAATTAATGCTGAAAGATTCAAAGTTTTCTAGTACTGGACAATCATGCTTGAGGAAACTGTTGAAGAAAATTTGATATATAAATAATGTTATTCATCAAAGAATTAATTTTGTCGTGATTTCTTTAAGGGAAAAAAGCTCAACGTAACATTTCTTTTTTTATTTTTATTTTTTATAGTCGAGTAAACTTGGGGGCGGAGCTACATTGTCCTGCCCCACCTCAAATTTTTTTTTCAAAATAATCCAATTATTGTATAACAATTACAAAAAAATAAATGATTTTGTCCCAAAAAAAATTAAGAAAAATAGGGACAAAGTATAAAAATAAAATAATTTAGTATTTGATTAATTAAAAGTATGTTTGTTGTTGGAATATATACCATATTTTTAGTGAATTTTAAGTTTGGTAAAGCAAAATATGAGTTTAATAATTCATTCAATAATATTTAAATGTAGTTTTTTTTCCCACACCAAAAATGTTAATACAGTATAATATATATTTTTTCTATAAATTCTGCCCCACCTGATCTTGGGGTCTAGTTCCGCCACTGAGTAAACTGCCATTTGCTGCAAGATGATCTTAGAAGTTGTAATTTTGATCATATACGAAAATCTGAGTTGAACTCGAAACGAACTAGAATTAAGGTTTGATGAGTTAAATTGACCAATACAAGTGATATTAATAATTAAGCACTTAAAGTTAATATTGATGATGTTGACACGGAAACTTAAAGTCCAATCTCATGTATCCAAATACAAGTAACTTTTATTACAATAAGAAATTATGGCACAAACCCAATGCCATATAAATGGGCTAAATATGAGTTGTGGCCAATTTGCAGGTTTAAAAAATATAAATAAATAATTAAATAGGTTACCCGTGGATTTACCCGCGTGCACTGCACACAACTGATAATCCGAAGTGCGACGTTTTTTCACCTAGAAGCTTCCACGTTAATTACCGCGCAAGAAAGGTCTGGTGCCAATTTTCTTCTTCTTTCCCACCATACCCTTTCTCTTTCCTCTAGGGTTTAAGCGTCTGGTCTCTGTTTGGGGGTTTTTGGTTTCTCCTCTCCGATCCTCCAATTTCGTGGGACACCGGCCAAATGGTCCGCTCCAATGGCCTCAGGCTCCTCCAACGTCTCACTCTTCGCACTCTATCCTCCTATTCTTTCAAAAATTCCCCTGCCTCCGTAAGCCCCACATTACCTCCTCTTTTCTTGATGTGAATTCGTAAATGTAATTTGGTTTTTGTGATTTTTGTGTTTGATTTCTCTCTTCTTCTTTTCTTGCGTTGCGGATTACGGCAGTTAAATGAGGTTTTGTCGGGAGGTCGACATAGATGCTTCGGTACGGGATGCTGGAATCAAGACAGGGCCTTTAATTATTCCAATTCTGGGAAAGGTATATTGTTTATGCAAGGGCTTTATATGTTTTGTACAATTATGGAAGTAGGCTCCAACTTGGGTTATTGAAATTATGCTAAATAATATGTTATTTGGGCGTTTTACGAGGGTTAGCTATTGCTATTAAATTTCTTCTTTTCTTCTTCTCCGTTTGAAGTTATGCTGCAAGGAAATCTAAATGCTAAGAAAGTTTTCTAGTTTGCGAATTGAAATTCTGTTGAATAGTTTGGGTTTGGGGTGCTTGGATATTATTGAAGTGCTTTTCTGTTTCATTATCTTGACACACTATTGGCATGTTTTCTGGAAAAAAACTGTAGTAAATAATGGGAGGGAGCAGCTGAGACTAGGATCGGTTAAAGCTTCTCTTGGTGCAGTTCGATCAATTCATGGAACTGGTAACGTCTTTGCATAGTTACATCGTTGTGCAGTTTCGATTAGGAAATTGTTGCATGTATGCTCGCTCTCGTTATTGTTGTCTGAGTGCGAAGTGAATGCTATATGAATGATTTTTGTCCTAATGCTGTAGGACTTCTTGTATTTTTGTTTTAATTGAGTGCAGAATAAGCTCATTTATGTTTGGTCTCACTAGATAGATTTTTTGCCTAATCTTATTTTTACTCTTTGGTTTTAGTTGGACTTTTGTAAATATATAAAGTACTGAAGCTCTTGCAATACCCATATGAATTCAAAATATTTTGTTAAAAATGATGAATTGAGCTTGGTACATTATTCTTTAAATACAAGGTGCGTCTGTTGATATGCTGCGAGATGGGTTCAGCCCATCACAATCAAATTGCAAATAAATGTGGCATATGACAGAGATGTGATCTTAATTATTTGCTGCATTAAAAGAGTCTGAAGACCAAAAAAATAATGTGATTGTTCAAAAGCAATAATATATTGATCCTTTTCCTGTTTTTCTATCCAGTGTCTAGTAAATTCATGTTAAACTTATTCTGAAAGGAGAGAATATGTTTGTTGTTTTGGATTTGCTCACTGACTTGCATTTTCTTGTTGATATTTTATTTCTTCTAATTAGCACAAAAATCAAGGGATTACTTCGATGTGCTTGGAGTAAGTAGAAATGCCACTCCTTCCGAAATTAAGAAAGCCTATTATGGGGTGAGTTTCTGCCTTAATCTGCAGTTGTATCTAATTTCTGCTGGAGTTTGTTTGATACTTAAAATGTGTCATTAACACTTTAGTAGGTAGATGGCTGTTCCACCATGCTTGCTTGCCTTTCTTCCCTTTTAGTTGGTAATGGTTGTATGACTAGTGCTCTCTTGCAGCTTGCCAAAAACTTGCATCCTGACACCAATAAAGAGGATCCTGAAGCTGCAAAAAAATTCCAAGAAGTACAAGAGGCATATGAGGTAGTTTTTTTCATAGAACAGGATTCCTGCTTTCTACTGAATTGAGACATTTAGCCTTCTGGGAATTAATTGATTTCATCTTTGTTGTTTTGTAATAGGTTCTAAAGGATGACACCACGCGAGAGGAGTATATTGAGGTTTCTTATTCATTAAGTTTTACTTTGAAAGGCTAAATTTGCAATTTTCTGCCTTGATGTATATATCTTCTGGATGCTGTAAAATTTGGTGACAAAATCTGTAGTTTATAGGCAAAATAAAAAGTTATTAGCACTTGAAAAGTTTAATGGGACCAGTAGGGTATTGGTTTCAACTTATGTAGGAAGTAAATTACTATATAGAAAGTCTCATTGTTTTGTCTTGTATTCAATTCTTTCTATCTGTTCTTCTAGCACATCTCATGGTAGTATTTCAACTGTTTTCATTTTTCTCTATGCAATTTTCTTTTGAGGTAAATCACCTCAATGGCACTAAACTATTTGGATTGTATAATTTGGGCCACTCATATTTATTTTTGGTACCAATTTGACCACTGAACTATTTAAAATGATAATTTTTTGGGCCTTTCAATGAATTTCAATTAATTGGATGTTTGGAAATTGGGTGACACCATCCCTTTGATCCAACAGTTAGAATTCATTGAAAGGCCACAAGTGACCGTTTTAAATAGTCTAGTGGCCAAACGATTACAAAAGAAAGTAGAGTGGCTCACTTTTTGCATGAACTTACAGACATAACATTTGCAGTATAAGAGTTATATTTTGGTGGTAATTAGTTAGTTTACTATTGTTTTAGAGGAGATTTAAGCCATTCTAGAAGGAGAAATGAAATTAAAGGACAAAAGTTCTGCTACAATATGAAAAGGCCTAGATTACTGAGATCAAAATCCAAATTGATGGTCAATTGTTTTGTTTCCTCTTTTCTATGTTGAACACTAGTTGGAGCCTTTTTGTTGTCTTCCGCTTTTAATGATAATAGTGCTACTGGTGACATGTGATTTTTTCTCTAGCTTGGTCATGATGCTTATAAAATGAAAGATCAAAATGGTGGTCCTGGATATGGCCCATTTGGAGGCGGCGGCGGCGGCGTTTCTTATGAGGACTTCTTCAGAGGCGTAAGTGCTCATCGATGATTCTATTTGTTTGATCAGTGAACCATTTTTCTTTTCTTTTGGGGAAAGCCTTCTGTTATTCTGTTATGGTCTTTCTACCTCGGTGAATGGTGTGGCCCACATTAGTCCAAGATGGTAATTGGTACAGTTTGAGGATTCTTCTTGAATAATCTCCTGTTGGATATATTTTTGCAACATGGAAATATGTTGATGGGATACACTAAAAGAAGCTGTACTCATTTTGTTTTCATAGGAAATCAACATTAGACTGCTTTGTTTGAGACGAAGTATATGTGCTTATCTTGTAACATTTTTTTTTTTCTCGCTTTTCTCCTTCCTATGTGGTTCCTTATTAAGTTAGGTTGTTGATGTTATATGAGCAACGTTCAAAAGTTTGGTACACTGATTTTGGAGGCAAGAAAAACCTGTTGGTGAAAACTTTATGTTCAATTGTTGTACTGTGCAATTTGGTTATGGGCTTTTGGTTTCAGCATTTTTGACTATGTTAATGTTGTGAATACAAAAGGGACAAATTGCTTACTCTTAAATTACACATTGAAGTGTTGTACCTGTGCAGTATGGTAACAGGCTTTGGGTTATTGATTCTGATCTTTATATATAGTGAATTACTTAATTATTATATGTATTTCATTGATTTTTTCCTTTTCTTTTGCAAGTAGTATAAAGATCTAATTGTCTTATGCCTTCTTCTTTTATGATGTGATTTGGCTATACTTACGACGGAGAGCAGTTCGACATATTTAATCGAATGGGTGGCGGCAAAGAAGTCAAGGTTTTGTCCGACATTTGTTGTTTTTGGCTCTGTAACTATCATTAGTTCTTGGATGAGATCTCACACCTTAAGCTTTGTAGGAATCCATTCAACTATCCTTCATGGAAGCTGTACAGGGATGCACCAAAACTCTAACTTTCATGACTGAATTGCCTTGCAATACTTGCAGTATGGACCATTTTCCTTGTGTAGTTTTTGTTAACTTTTAGTTTGGCTGTGCTCTTGTCACCGTCAGTTGAAGCACTGTGCGAATTAATTTTGAGCTGTATAATTGATTCAAAGGCTTTCATTTTGTTAGTTAATCTGAAATTGCTTCTTAATTTTTTCAGGTGGAACTGGTGTTCCTCCAGGAACTAAGCCTCAAACCTGTAGACGTTGTAAAGGAGCTGGCAAGGTTTGTTACCTGGACTTGTTTTATTTAAATTGATACATCAACTGATTTTACTACTTCCCTTTCCTTATTTGTTTATCACATGTGCAGATAAATTATCAGTCAGGATTTGTTTTTGGTTTAATGACTTGTGTGGAGTGTCAAGGGACGGGAAAGATTGTAAAGGTATTATAATCTTCCTATATGTTGGATTTCTTTTGGAAGAAATTATCTTATCTGCTTGTATCTGGGCTGTGGGATTTTTCCATTTTATTTACTGAAAAGTGATAAGAGTTTGGTCAGCCTTATGTTTGAAACAACTCGTGTAGATGAGATGATAATTGTTGATCTTGCACACGCGTTCATTCTTTTGATACCCATGCACTGAGACTAGAGAAAATTAACATAAGGGGTGTTATAAAATAAAAGGAATTTTCACAATGCGGGGATTTGGTGTTTTACTGATTTATCAGTGCTGTTCAGATCAAGAATTGGTGGTCATTTCTCTTAAGATACTATTGCTTGAAAGGATTGTTTCAACTAAGATGCTATATTCTGTTGGGAAATTATTCCTTCTGGGAACTTGAAATATATTTTTTAGATTGTAAAATTGTTAAAATTTTGTTGATTCTGTAAAGTATAGACGACATTGGTTCTTAGACGTACAATCATTATTATATTATGCTGATGGAAAAAGGGCTATGCTATAATAAGGAAATAATGTCTATGAAAGTTTCTACTTACTCTGTGAGGAGTCTTTTCGAAGACTTCATTAGACTGCTGCTTCATTGGTACTTGGAAATTGCGTATTTGCTAGTGAAGGAAATCTCTTAGCTCTAGGAAATATTTTTGCTTGATGCCTTAAGCTTGTTATATCATTTGTGCAAAGTTGTGATGTTTTTTGTACTTTTGTTAGTCTCAGAGAGCTGTCTGTCCGATTACCTCTATATTTGAATGGATGACAGTCATGTGTAGGCTTAATTTTTAGAAAGTAATTGTTTTTGTATGAATTGGTTAGGCTTTCTGCAAGTCTTGCAAGGGAGAACGTGTTGTGAGAGGACCAAAAACTGTGAGATTAGATATCATGCCTGGTGAGTTGATCGTCTATAGCAGTAAATATTGGTTATACTTTTATGCACTGTTTCCTTGGTTCTGAAAATTTCATTCACAGTGATCCTCCTTAATGGTTGCTTCTTCATAAGAGTTTATGCAAGTCATCTTTTGCTGTTATCCAAATTAATATTTGAGTTCAGGAATTGATGCTTAATACTTTATTTTCTTTTTGTCCTTTTAAGACCAAAACACTAAATGAATCCTCTAGCATAAATAAATCAGAACTCAGAGATTTGTTCTACAGAGGAAGTCAAGTCAAGAAAAGTAGCTTTTTGAGCATATTGCTTTTCTCAGTATCCATCAGAAAAAATTTTAATGTTTAATTATTACTTGTGGAGCACATTGCCGTCTGGTTTACTCAAACATGTTTTCCTTAAAAAAGCTGGTGTTTACTTTAGAAGTACAGTCCGATAGAATTTGATTCGTACATACATAAGTACTCAACTTACTATGGCATTATTAATATTCTCTAGTTCCAGTTCCTCAATGTTGAGGAAGAGTTGTTTGAGCTGGATGGTGTTCTTAAGCTTTAGAAGTTGTACAAGGATTAATATGCCAGGATCTGTATATTTTTGCAGCTCAAGCATTTTGCTCTATTTTTGAATGTCATGTGGTCCTTAATTTTGTGCTGTCTCTTTCTTCAGGAATAGACAATGATGACACTATTACACTGCCGAATGCTGGAGGAGCAGATCCGGAAGGCATTCAACCTGGGGATCTTCGTGTTGTTATTAAGGTTACATGCCATATATGGTCAAATGCCTTTCCATTTGTTATTTCAGGTTCATGTGATCCTTAAAACTTTATGCATTCTGTTTCCCAGGTAAAAGAAGATCCTGTTTTCCGGAGACAAGGGTCTGATATCCATGTTGATGCTCCTCTAAGTATCACTCAGGTAATACAATGTCTTGAAAAGTGTAAGATGCAGGGTTATTGGCACAAATTAATCAATTAGCATCTTTCATAGGAGAAGGGACCCTCCTGCCGCTAGCAAGATTTTACTTGTTGGGTGTCCTGTGTAATTGATTCATGTCATTCACAAAAACTAAAGCATTACCACTTCAGAAAGCAGTTGCCTCAAGCTAGTATTTAAAGGGACATAAACTGCTTTATGTAATTGGCGAAGTCAAAGACACATTTGTGTAGTTCTTTTTATCTGATGAACCCTTTAGATGACCATGAACCATCATCAAAGGAGATGTGACCTTGTTTCATATGACCTTATACTCCATTCCACATATTCAGCTCCGGCTTCATGTAGTATCGTAGTTATCCTATGTGGTATCCCTTATTTATCCTATGTGGTATCCCTTATTTATCCTATGTGGTATCCCTTATTTCATAACTATCATCTATTTTACTCCGATGGTTCTCTTTCAGCTTTCTTTTAAGTAACTTTGGACTCCTGAATGCATCATCACAAACCCTAGTTACATGCTAATTGGCTGAGAGCCCTTAGCAATATAGTACTGTAGGATTTACCCATTACTTTTGGCGTATTATTTCCACAACAGGGGCATTCACCTTCGATTGTTTTTCTATGTTAAAGGAGATGGGCAGATTTTCTTTTCAGTTTCTTTAAGATATAGACAACAGAAAATCCTTAGTGAGAACTCTTCAAGTGGTGACAGAAAATCCTTCTTACCCTGTCCCATGCTCGTATATGATATCGTAGTTAAAGATGAGTGTTTTACTTTCTCCTCTTCTGGAGAAACAAGTCTCATCTGCTCAATATTACCTGTTGACATTAACCACTCACTCATGCTGACAAACACCTTGATGGCTAAAGCCTGAAATTGAGAAAAGCATGTGGTTTTGGATGAATTATATTTTTACCATTCGATATTGGGATAACGTTGGATTCTCATTGCAAAATTTTTCCAAATTTTCTGTTTTCGGTTGTTAGTTTTTACTATCTTCTACCATAGAAACTCAAGGTGTGTTTTTTGTTATGCCATTTTCACACAAATACTTATTCAATCCACTGGAGAGGTCTTAGGATAAATTGCATGGACTTTGTTAGTGAACTAGAGTAGAGGCATTTATTTTTATATGGAATCCTGATGATTTAGATACCTCTTCACAGAATGTTTAATAATGAATGCAATCATTGTTGTGCAGGCTATCTTGGGAGGAACAATTCAAGTTCCAACTTTGACTGGGGATGTCGTTGTCAAGGTTTGTTCTTCCTGCTTTTCCTTTTCTATTTTAACTTGCATTCTAGGGTACAATGTGGATTTTTTTTCCCTATTTGTTTTTTTGCAGGTTCGTCCTGGTACCCAACCTGGTCAAAAAGTTGTTCTTAGAAGAAAAGGTAAAGCATGTCTGACTACATTCATGTCCATTATTTGGTTTGACACTAGGCCTTGCAATATGAAGTGTTCCTTTTCTAAAAATGGGCTTATGTATCTGCATTTCGTTTGAGGGTTTTGAGAATTATGCAATAGATACACATAGCTCCTGAGCTGTACAAAGCTCTCATCCGCTAAAAAGCAAAGATGAATTTCCTCAATAAAATGCTTATTTATAAACTCATCATAGTAAATCTATGTGCATATCTTTTGTATGGAATATATTGCGCCACATCAAATCTCATGTGATATATGGGCGTAGAGGCATCTTACAACTGGGAGGTCTCCAACCTGAGACCTCTCAACCACAATTTTCCCCCTCTGAGGGAACCAAAAAAAAAAAAGAAAAAAAAAAAAAAAGTGGCATCCGTGATTTGGTTGTTCAACTATATATTCCACATTATTTTTCCTCATCTGAATTGTAAAGAACTTTATTGAAGTGAACGATGAAATGCCACTTAAATTCTTGTGTGGAAAACCTGTTTTGGCCAGCTGAATTGATAAAGGCGTTTGAAAAAGATAAAAGACTGTGGTTTTAAGCAGTTGATTGAAGAATAATTTGAGGCTTCCTATGTTTCTTTGTAAGCAATGATTATTCTCCCATGTTTGCTTGATGCAGGGATTAAGTCGAGAAACTCGTATTCTTTTGGGGACCAATACGTGCACTTCAACGTCAGCATCCCAACGTATGTGTTTAGTTGCTGAATTTTTTTTATTTCTTAAGTAGGATTTTCAATTCTGGACCCATCCATGAAACCCTCTGATATCACTACCCCCCATTAGACTTGTGAGTTAAGTTGATAAAAATATTTTGCTTGGAAATACTTGGCCTTTGGGGGATGCACATTGCACATTGTTAGGCTGATAGAATCATATAACCCTTGTGATAAAAGCAATGTTAGCCATCAAATATTTTCTGAATCATATTGAAAGTTCCCCATATTCATCAATGTTTTGCAGGAACTTGACTCGTAGGCAGCGCGAATTAATCGAGGAGTTTGCTAAAGAAGAACAAGGTGAATATGACAACGGGGCTGCTGCAGGCGCTTCGGGCTGAACTAAGTTTTTGACTGTGATGCCACATTATCTAATTCAAACATGGGAAATGAGATCAAGTTCCACACCTCCATATCATAAAGCAAGCTGGAAAATTTTGATCGAAGCACATTTGAGATTGTCATTTTATCTTTTTACCTTTCTAGACAGGATGGATGTGTAATGTTTTTTACTGAGACTAAAAGGAATAATAGTCTCCATTTTTATTGAAACTGAGTTAAATTGGCAATCTCCTCTTGGCTATTTGTATATACGCTGCATTCTTTTAGTAGGGAGAAAGAAAAGGAGAAAAGAGTATTGGATGAGTGTATCTGACATTGACAATGATCTAGAGTTGAGTTCTTATTACTATGTTATGTTATGTTCTCTCTTTTGTTAGGATGTTTTATTGTTTTTGGATGCTGCGAAGTGCAAAGCTTTTGTTACTCAAGTGGAGGTTTAATGAATGTTTGAGATTATAACGCTAAAAACTTTTGTGATAGTGTGAAGCTAAATAAGTAATTAAAATATATTTTAAATTTTTTTTAATCAATCACTACATACAATGCTTGTGAGCCTTTCAACAGTACAACAATTTATGATTCAGATTTATTAAAATCGGTGGTTGTGCGATGTACATTTTTTTTTTCACTGACAATGATATACTCCTCAACTAATCTCTTTAATTTTTTGATAGCAAGTGAGGTGTTATGTATTCATTGGCTACATTTTTATAAAATAATTATTAATATTACATTATTGACTAATGAATACATGACACCTAATTTGCTATGAAAAAGTTGAGGAGATTAGTTGAGTAATGTATCATTACTCATCCCATAAATGTTGTTATTTTTGAAATTCATTGAGTATAATTTGAGAGGAAAAAAAATTGAAATTTAGAGAAAAATGAAAGTGTGGTTGTAGTGATTTTTTTTCCCTTCAAAGAAGTGAAGTTTCTCATGTTAACTGTAAGAGCCTAAGGGCTTATTCTTTACGATGTTTTGAGAACGGGTTTGAGTTTTAGGTTGATACCAAATGTATTTGTGCCTAAAACAAAGAAACAATGTTCTCAACCCAAAACCATAAGACATATTCCACCACCACCCAATCTGCCCCTCCGCCTTCTCACCACCGCCACCGCCGCCGTCTCACCCCCACCACTGCTGGCCTAAACCCTAAACCCCCAAAATCCAATTCTTCTTCTTCTTCTTCATTTTTTTCTGTTCCAAGCCAAAAAAATTGTGAGTGAATTCCATATTTCCCCAAATTCCCACAATGGGATGTGAACTAAAGATTCAATTTTGAAATTCCAATTACAAATAAAGAGAGATTGAGTGTGGAGGAGGAAGAAGAAGAAGAAGAGGAGGAGGAGGAAGAAGTTCGCGACGGGAATAAGAAGAAGAGCGGCGGCGCCGGCTGCGGGAAGAAGAAGAATAAAATGATCTCTGCCTATGGGAAGAAGAACCAGAGGAGGTTGCCGGCGGAGGAGGCGGGAAGAAGAAGAGGAAGAAGAAGAAGAAGAAGAAGTTCGCGACTAGAGGAAGAAGAAGAAGAAGAGGAGGATGGTGGCGGTTGCGCGCAGAGGCGGCCGGCGGTAGCGGCAGTGGGTCTTCAATTATTTGAGGTGAAATTGGGTTGAGTTTTGGGTTTTAGAACTTGGTAAGAAACATGGGTTTGGTTTTGGTTTTCGGTTTGAGACCCAAAAAAGGGCAAACCAGTTCTTAGAATAGGTCAAAAGAACAGGCCTTAAATGGTACAACTGTTTATGAGTTTCTTTGTTTCATCAGTAGAAAAATTAAGTAGTACTGTTTACCCCGTTCCATTAGAAGAGTGGACGCTTCTAATGAAACAAAGGGAAAAGGAAAGTGGGAGTATAAGTTATTGTATTTTATTTAAAGTAGACTTATAAGAAAATAAGAATTTTTTCCCAAAATAATGTAAAAAATGGCCGAAATTCCCAAAATAGGGATGTTTTTTTGGAGTTTCCGGAAATCATGAAAGCGAGGTTGCCAACCTCGCTTTCTGTGGAAATTTTTTTTTTGCTCATTTCCTGAAGAAAGCGAGATTTCCAAACTCGCTTTCTTTGGAAATTTTTTTTTTGCTCATTTCCTGAAGAAAGCGAGGTTGCCAACCTCGATTTCTTCGGAAATTTTTTTTTTTTCTCATTTCCTGAAGAAAGCGAGGCTGCCAACCACGCTTTCTTAGGAAAATTTTTGTTGCTCATAACTTATGAAGAAAGCCAGGTTGGGAAATGGATAATTTTTTTGTGAAAAAATTCAGCAATGATAATATAAAGAAAGACTCACCAAATATTGAAATTATAGGGACCACATGTTGTTTTTGTCAAAAGAAATAATGAATGCTTGGCCCCATGGATTAAACTGGCCGACATATGCACACTCAAGTCAACAAAGCATGAAGAAAAGATCTTCAAATTTCTCTGAAGAAAGCGAGGTCGCCAACCTCGCTTTCTTCAGGAGATGAGAGAAAAAAAAATTCCGAAGAAATCGAGGTTGGCAACTTCGCTTTCTTCAGGAAATTAGAAAAAAAAATTTCCTAAGAAAGCGAGGTTGGCAACCTCGCTTTCTTCAGGAAATGAGCAAAAAAAAAATTTTCCAAAGAAAGCGAGTTTGGAAATCTCGCTTTCTTCAGGAAATGAGCAAAAAAAATTTTTCCAAAGAAAGCGAGGTTGGCAACCTCGCTTTCATGATTTCCGGAAACTCCAAAAAAACATCCCTATTTTGGGAATTTCGGCCATTTTTTACATTATTTTGGGAAAAAATTCAAGAAAATAATATAGAAAAATAAGGCACAAAGTAACCTCTATAGTCTATACTAATAATTTAGTGTTTGTTAGAGCATCCACAATGGATGGAAGCCATTTTAGCTCCAAAAGCTAAAAATTTTGGAGCTAAAATGACTTCCATCTCCATGAGAGATCAATGGTTGGAGCCATTTTTTGAAGCTATTTGTAAATTTTATTATTTTAATAGTTTAAAACTATTTCTTTTATTATATAAATGCTTTTAAATATTTATTGTTAATAATATTACATACATTTTGTTTAGGGAACAATTTTCATCTAATAATTTTATTTTCGATTGTCATAAAATGCAAAAATTATAAAATAAAAAAATTTAAAAAAATTAAATAATAATTCAATTCAATAAATGTTTAATAAAACATTGCAATATTAATTATAAACACACACAAAATGTTTACTGCACTATTAAAATGGAAGTGATTTACCGCACTATTAAAATGTTTTCGGTTAATTATTGTTTGTTGTTCGTTATTAATTATTGTTATGTTTATTGTCCTTTTTTTTTGTTTGTTTTTTATTATTGTTACTATGATGTATTTTGTTCTTATTGAATGTATGATGTTTTCATATTTTATTTATAATATTGTCAATTTTAATTATTTTTCCTTAAATTTGTCATAATATTTTTAAAGCTATTAAAATTCGTGTTTAATAATTTTCATATACTTTATTTTATTAACATTTATAATTTTAATGAGAAACTAAATTTATTTTTGAAAATTGAATATTAAAAAAATTTAACAGTAAAAGTACTTAAATGACATAAATTAATTAAACTAATTAAATTATTACAGAAAATAAATAGAAAAACCAATTGAATTCAAAAAAAAAAAAAAACTAATAAAATATTAATTTCCAGAAATGGCTCCGGCAAAAAGCTGGAGACATTTCTGGCTCCAAAAACTGATCCGCAGCTATTATAGCTGCAGATCAGTCAAACGATTGGCGAATGGCTTTTTGCCATTCCCCCACCCGTTAGACACAAGCGGAAGGGGTAAAAGAAAACACGCTTCCGCTGGGTATGGTGTTAAGGATGTTTATAAGAAATCACTGAATTTAGCCCAACAGTTAACATGCCAAGCTTAACTAAAAGGACATAAAATCAAATCCCAAATTTCTCCACCAAATGTGTAGTTAAGACCCTATAGACGAAGCAAAAGAGTCTCCTCTCATATGCTATGTGTTAAAAGTACGTTTCTTACTCCTACTGAAGGGGTAAAAGAAAATTGAAAGAAAGAAATTAAAAAGGCTGTTCCAAACGACTCAAACTTGCGTTTACATTTACATTTTTTTTTTAAAGAAAAAATTTTTAAATTTGTTTGATCATTTGATAGTTCGATGCACAATGTTTCAGTAACTAAATCCGATACGCTTGTTTTTTCAATTCTTTTTTAACATAACCGCAAACAATTATAAACTAAACTCGATACATGAGAGGCTAAAATTGATAAGCAATATCATGATACAAATGAGTCTAAACGTGAAACGCATATTTTTATAACATAACTACGATACTTAAAAAATTAAACTCGATACGCGCGTCATTGAATTGTCAGACAATTCGTATACAACAAGTGTTTGCCTTTACATTTTTATAAAATAAAAAAAAATGTGCATTAGTTTAGAGCCATTACAAATATAAACATAGTAAATTTTGCTTCTGTTGCAAGCAAGAAAGTAATATGATTGATAACATTTCCACATATTTAGTCGAACATAATTGTATTTGTTTTTTCATGATTATTTCTAAAACATGTACTTCCAACTATACACTTTATGCCCCATTTCAACTTTTAAGCAGAAACACAACTCTTGAGTCTACTTAAATCCATTACTTTTTTCTCAACCTAACTTCAAGGTAAGAATTTCCTATGCATACCTTATATTTGCTTTGCTCCTAAAAGTTTCATGATATCATCCACTGGGAGATCTTGGTAGCTTTACATTTTGTGGGACAAAAGTGAAAAAGTTGAGAAATCTCTGCAACAAAACAAAGAATTTGAACTGAACTCTTCTCTCTTAGATTTGAACAAACCTTTTTTAATACCTAGTGTTTCTAGCACTAACCATCAAGCAAAGCATCAAGGCCACAATTGTTTTCTTCATGCAGTTTTCCTAAATATTACTCCCTCCGTCCCATATAAAAAGGTTCAGTTTCAAAAAAAAAGTTTGTTCGATTAAAATAGTCCAGTTTTAAAATGTTTACATAACTTGCCGTTACTAATATAATAATGTGTAGTCCACAGTTAACTATATTTTTTTTATAGAAAAAGTAAGATGTAAATAGAAAATATAGTACTCAATTTCTTATTTTAAGTGTTGTACCTTCTCGTCCATAATAAGTCGTACATTTTTTAAACTGGACTCTTTATTGGGACGGACAGAGCACTACTTTTATGGCTTTTCTCCAAAGTTTATACCTTCCCTCCATTCATAAAAAGATCTCTACAGAAGCTCCAATGGCAGCTTCTTCAGCAAATCATTCTTTTCTTTTGGCATCACGTACACTATTAGTAGTAAGAATTTCTTTGCTTCCGAGTTGAGTTTCGGATTTCTTGAGACGATTTAAATTCCTGGTTTGCTTCCTGCAGAATCAAAACCAGCAGGAAAAAGTGGCGTGCATGAAGCAGCAGCTGTTAGTAGTAGAAGTTGTGGATGCTCATGATCTTATGCCAAAAGATGGCCAAGGCTCAGCCTCCCCATTTGTAGAAGTTGACGTTGGAAATCAGCTTAGTAAAACCACAACTGTTCCCAAAAATCTCAACCCCATTTGGAACCAAAAACTTCTCTTCAATCTCCAAAAACCCGAAAACTCCCACCGCCAAACGATCGAAATCTCTGTTTACAACCAAAGAAAAGAGGGGAGAGACTTTCTTGGGAGGGTGAGAATTCCAATCTCGAATATTGTCAAAACAGGGGATGAAGTTTACCAGAGATTCCATTTAGAAAAAAAGTGGCTATTTCCATCCGTCAAAGGTGAGATTGGCCTTAAAATTTATACTTGTTCTAATCTCCCTGACCTTCCTCTTTCTGAAACTTCAGCCCTTTTAAGTGAAAAAGCTGTTTCTTCTATTCCCAATCCTCCTGTTTCTGTAACAGAGACATCGGAGAGTGATCCCTCCGAAGAGCCTGTTGAAGTCATAGAAACTATCCAACAAGTTCACAAACACCGAGTTTTTTCCTCCAAATCTGAACAGGTTGAGAAAATGCATCGCCCTGTTAATCCACAAATGCACTCTAACCATGAAGAAGATGACTATGAAGTGAGGGATGCCAGCCCTCAGCTCAGTGAGCGGTGGCCCGGGGGAAGCAGAGGAGGATGGATGAGCGGAGGCGAGAGATTCACAAGCAGCATCACCCATGACCATGATCTGGTGGAGCAGATGTTTTATCTATATGTCAGAGTTGTCAAGGCCAAAGATCTTCCA
The DNA here is from genome assembly GCA_016801395.1 of Leptodermis oblonga. NCBI lineage: Eukaryota > Viridiplantae > Streptophyta > Magnoliopsida > Gentianales > Rubiaceae > Leptodermis > Leptodermis oblonga. The sequence goes on from CM028755.1 coordinate 32,571,829, forward strand.
CCGAGCTCGATCACGGCTTCCTGTGATCCGTACGTGGAAGTGAAGCTCGGAAACTACAAGGGGAGAACTAAGCACCTGGATAGGAAACTGAATCCAGAGTGGAACCAGGTATTTGCTTTCTCTAAAGAGCGAATTCAGTCATCTGTGCTCGAAGTTTTCGTAAAAGACAGGGAAATGTTGGGGAGGGATGATTATATTGGAAGGGTAGTTTTCGATTTGAATGAAGTTGCAACCAGGGTTCCCCCTGATAGTCCCCTGGCTCCTCAATGGTTCAGATTGGAGGACAGACGCGGAGAAGGAAAGGTTCGGGGCGAAATCATGGTCGCAGTTTGGATGGGAACTCAGGCCGATGAAGCCTTCGCAGAGGCATGGCATTCTGATGCTGCTTTAGTATATGGCGAAGGAGTTCTCAACACCAGGTCCAAGGTTTATGTTTCGCCGAAACTTTGGTATCTCAGAGTGAATGTAATTGAAGCTCAGGATGTAATTCCCAACGACAGAAGCCGCCTCCCTGATGTTTCTGTCAAAGTCCAGCTGGGAAATCAGGTCCTGAGAACTGAAATTTTCCCTGGAAAAACGGCAAATCCAATGTGGAATGAAGATTTGGTTTTCGTAGCCGCTGAGCCTTTTGAGGAGCAGTTGCTCCTGACAGTTGAGGACCATGTTCATCCCTCGAGAGACGATGTTCTCGGAAGGATAAATCTCCCCCTGACCCTTTTCGAAAAGAGGCTTGATCACAGGCCTGTTCATTCTAAGTGGTTCAACCTGGAGAAATTCGGGTTCGGGGCCCTGGAAGTTGACAGAAGGAAAGAGCTGAAATTCTCGAGCAGAATTCACCTCAGGGCGTGTCTGGAAGGAGGATACCATGTTTTGGATGAATCAACGATGTACATTAGCGATCAAAGGCCGACAGCGAGACAACTCTGGAAGCAACCTGTTGGGATTTTGGAATTGGGAATTTTAGCCGCTCAGGGACTTCATCCGATGAAGACGAAAGACGGCCGGGGAAGCACGGATGCTTACTGCGTGGCGAAATACGGTCAGAAATGGGTTCGAACCCGGACAATCCTCGAATCTTTAAGCCCCAAATGGAACGAGCAATACACCTGGGAAGTCTACGATCCCTGCACGGTGATAACAATGGGAGTTTTCGACAATTGCCACTTGGCGAACGACAGGCCTGGAACTGCTCCGGCTAGAGATTCCAGGATTGGAAAGGTACGAATTCGATTGTCAACTCTAGAATCGCACCGTGTTTACACACATTCGTACCCCCTTTTAGTTCTGCATCCCTCAGGGGTGAAGAAAATGGGTGAACTCCAAATATCCATTCGGTTCACAAGCCTTTCTGTAGCCAATATGATATACCTTTACCAGCATCCCCTGTTACCCAAAATGCATTATTTGCACCCTTTTACGGTAAACCAGCTGGAGAATCTGAGATACCAGGCCATGAACATCGTCGCAGCGAGGCTCGGCCGGGCCGAGCCCCCACTCCGGAAAGAAGTGGTGGAATACATGCTGGATGTGGATTCACACGTGTGGAGCATGAGAAGAAGTAAGGCAAATTTCTTCAGGATCATGTCTTTGTTCTCAGGGATTATATCCCTGAATCGCTGGCTAGGCGATGTTTTTCATTGGAAGAATCCAGTTTCTTCTGTTCTGGTCCATATCTTGTTCCTGATACTAGTTTGGTATCCGGAACTGATCCTCCCGACCCTGTTTCTCTACCTCTTCTTCATCGGACTGTGGAACTACAGGCTCAGGCCGCGGCACCCGCCCCACATGGACACTAAGCTTTCCTGGGCTGAAGCTGTTCACCCGGACGAACTCGACGAGGAGTTCGACACGTTTCCGACGTCACGGCAGCACGACGTGGTCCGGATGAGGTACGACAGGCTGAGAAGCGTGGCCGGGAGGATTCAGACGGTGGTGGGAGATATTGCAACGCAGGGGGAGAGGTTTCAGTCGCTCCTTGTGTGGAGGGACCCGAGGGCAACCAGCCTGTTTATAGTTTTCTGTCTTTTTGCTGCTGTTGTGCTCTATGTGACGCCGTTTAGAGTTGTGGTTTTGGTAGGGGGACTTTACATGCTTCGACATCCAAGGTTTCGCAGCAAATTGCCCTCTGTTCCCAGCAATTTCTTCAAGAGATTGCCTGCTCGAACTGATAGTTTGCTTTGAGTTTGCATTTCTGTTTTTATATTTATTTTTTATTAATTTTAAATTTCCAATAAGTGTTGAATAAGGATTATAGAAACATAACTCTGAGTGAGTCCTTAGTTCATCATAGACTAGCTTTCTCCTGAAAGTTTCTAAGAACATAGCTTATAACAGGCTTCCTGACTGTTTTCTTTGATTGAATTAATGAATAATGCGAAGAATAGTTCATGGTTTGACTGTTATTGAGCACTGATTGATTATTCAGTTTGTACATCTTTATCTTTTAAGGAAATTTTGATGGAATAGTATCTGATGAAGAAGCCCAACCTGCAGGAAAGTAATGGGATGGGACACCGTCTCCACATTCCCTTACCGCTTCCCAACCAACCATTATCTTATGCTTTTGGCCTTTCCTCGACTTCCACGCCTCAAACCTGTTATTCAGATACTTGTATAGGTATCCACCTAAATACTTTGGTGGGCCATAATCCTTAGGCTAAGTCAAATTCTGGAATCCACAGTAAACACACCAATATTGTTTCAAAAAATATTTTTGTCGTAATAAAAGAGTCGTGTTTTTTTTTAATATCATTATTGATATAATTATATATGATTCTTATTTAATTTACAGTTTAAAAGTAAGAACATAATCAATGAAATAGACAGTGACAAATTAGTTATTTTACTTTACTTTTTTTTTTTTTTTTAATCCACACTATCATTTGTCATTAGCTTGGATGAAAAAGGTGATATTACATAGGTGGCATACATGATCTTGTGCTAATTGGTGCGCAGCACCTACATTAGACCTATCAACTTTGCAAATAATACAAGATGATAGATATTGTGAGAGATTTATAATATCCTTCACAATCACCTTACAGTAAATCTCTGATTGTTCTGATATCTGATTTGGTTGATAGCATCGAGGCAATATTTTGATATGTTAACAGAAGATTATCCTGTAACTAATGCAATTATTTTACATTTAAATCCACACAAAGATTACATTTTTGAAACATATAACTTTATCATCGGAAAGGAAGGGGTGGAACTTATTGAAATTTTTTGTCTATAAAAAGCTCTAGAAGGGAAACTTGATACAACACTTTTCCACCCAAAAAAAGAAGAAGAAAGAGTAGATCAGCTTGTTCTTGATTATTGGAATAATAGTTTCATTTCATTTCTCGTGTACTGTTTTGGCCATTACTCCTTCGTTTTATAACAAATTGTGCACCCACATTAGTTTCATATGCTAATCATAATATTCAATTCAATGCAATCAGAATATGCTTGATTACATGAAATTGGTCTGGTAAACAAAATTCATTTTAGAAAATGACTACTTTCAATAATATTATATGTGATAAGAGCAACAAAGTTTTAATTAAAACAAAATTGTTCAACACGTAACGTAATATTGTTGACAATTAATGATGGGGGAATCGGCATCTGATTTCTGGGATTAAAATTCTTATGTTTGGTACGCGAAAATCTAATAATTTGAACTATTATATTTTCTAAAAGGCAATATCACATTTCTTTAATGAAATATTTATCCATTCGCAAATATAAGATGCCCCTTATTTTCAGTGCAAAGCTGATATGTTTGGTACATTTTCAGTTCTGCATATTTATAGTGCAAAGTTGATAGGATTTTGCAGGAATTCCCCCACTTCGTTATTCCCCTCCCCATAGTCCTGGCCTTCGATGTAATAGATTATGTCTTAATGAGAATGAAGTATTTCTTTTTTAAAAAAAAAAATTAGGCGTGAATTAATGGATTATTGATGCGTACAAACTGAATATTGTAGTTTCTCTAAATTTTTATGAAATATTCAAAATGCTCCAGATCGGTTTTTTCAAAATTCACCCAAATTTATTTTGTTTCACTTTTCTTTATAATCTCAATTGTCATTTTACTACTGCTGAGAACCTAAACGAACGTCGACAAACAAGATTGAGATCGACTCTACAAACTCGGATCAATTTCATTTATTTAATAAATGAACAATGGATGAAAATTCATTTACGTTCATTAATAAGTTCGACAAAAATATTAACTATACAATGTACACATATACCAAATAAAACTATTTAATAATTGAATTTTATATACATTTATATGTACATAAATCTTAATATATTAATTTGAAGGGTGAACTACATTTACCTTCCTTGAATTTTGAGAAAACTATAAACAACTCCCCAATTATTGAAAACTACATATAATCCCCCATTAACCCACCTGAATGACCATGTCATATGGCTACAAAAGCGAAAAGACATAAAAACATTACCGGCGATAGAGAACAAAATATTATTAAGAAGTTCCACATTAACTGAATCAGATGAATTTGAGGTGGTGACTCCAACAACGGCACTGCCAACTCTAACGTCATCCTATTTTCTCTCTTTCTTTTTGTATTTGTTAGATATGAGATAAGAGTATTTTGTGATTCATGATTGAATTTTTATGACATCCGTGTGCCAAATAAACTTTCAAATCGAATTGGGTCATCGGCTAAAAATTTAGGTGGGTCAATAGGGGGTTAGATGTAGTTTTCAATAACTATGGGTTATTTGTAGTTTTTCAAAAACTCAAGAAAGGCAAATGTAGTTCACCCTAATTTGAATTGAACTTTTTGATTAAAAAAAAAAGAGAAGATAAAGTGAGATCAACTTTATATCTTAACCAAATAGTGTCATTTTATATTCACTACTAACTATGGAAGATAACGAATACGAATGTTGATGAACAAAGTTTGGGCTCGTCTCAATTTGATAAAATTCCGTTCGAGTTTGTCTATTTTCAAATTTTAAGATCGATTAATAAAAAGAGGTTGAATATATTATAGTACAGCTAGATATCTCAATGCTAGCTAACTTCACCTTTAATTTGCTAATAACACAAAAACAAGAAAGGGAGAGCGCTATCACAGCACAAATGCCATTAATTGTGCGAAAAAAAAGTGTTGAATCCGTGAAGTTAAATGGCTCTGGTCATCATCAACAAACCGACGTAATGAGCCTTAACGCTCAGCATAGCTGGAGCGGAAAAACTCGTGAAAACCCCTCTCTCTCTTTCTCTAACATCATGTGAATGCTTTAATTTTATGCCCAAATCTATTGAATTCCAACAAATGGTTACACCGATTTCCATTGATTCCATTCACGCCGCTGCTGTTCTGTTCCTCAATTCCCCTGATCTTAATAGAGCCACGATGATGCCGCATATGGCCATGGTTCTTCTTCTTCAAGTATTCCATTCCGATTAATATGAAGGATTTGTCCTTCTTTCTCTTCAAGAATTATTTGGGATCTAAAATGAGGAAAGGTTTCAAGCACTTCTGCAATGGCGATGGCTCCACTTCCACCCTCAATCAGCAAACGATGATGGGTCCGGGTCAGGCGCCGTCGGCCTCTGTTTATAATTATACCCCTTTTTTGGATGGCCAGAGGCAGCCGACCTTGGAGGAGATGATTTTGCAGTTGGAGATGGAAGAGGCGGCTTCGAGAAGGGCGAAACTCGATGAAGAGTACGGGGAAATACGGCACCGGATGTCCTGTGTCAACAGTTCCGACATTTTAAGAAGTGCGAGAAGCGCGTTGAATCAGTACCCTCGATTTTCTCTCGACGGGAAAGATGCCATGTACCGGTCTTCTTTCCGGAATTTGTCCCCTGCGAGAAACTCGCTCGGCAGAGGATTCTACGCGGATGGTTCCACTTCAGAACGGCAGAAACTGAGAGGGATGCCGGCAACGGTGGCCGGAGAGCGCGTAGTGTGGTGTAGCCCTGGGGTGGTCGCTAAATTGATGGGTCTCGAGGCCATGCCGATCCCAGTTCAGAGATTCCGCACCGGCCGGAGGAGGGATCACTTGGGGCTTCTTGATGCGAGCGGTATAAAGGGGCAAAATCAAAATCTGAGAAGAAGAGCAGGAAGACTCGATAATGAGATTGAAAAGACGAGATCGGCGTTCGATCCTGATGGCTGCGGCGGCGGATTGATCAGGAGAGGCAGGGTTTCTGGTTCTTGCTCCAGCTCAAGACAGGGATACTGTGTTATGAAGCCACTAGGGCCGCCGCCGGCGGTGGATGTGGAGCTGAGAAATGAGCAGTTGGAATGGCAAATGCTGCGTTTTCGCCAAAATGATGCCTCCCAATTTTAGTTTTTCTGGTTCGATCGCTTATCTATACTTAATTACTTAAAAAGTCTCATTGCACGTAAGTTTACAAGGGTTTTTTTTTCTTTACAAGGAAAGTTATTGAAATTCTTAGGCCATGTGTGTAATGCATGTTTTGAGATGCATTTCCAATTTTATAATATTTTTTTGTTATTCTCAATAAATTTTTTTACATTTTCAACACGCTTTTTTACATTTTCAATAAATTTTTTAATATTATAAAATTAAAATGATTCTCAAAACATGATTTTGAGAATCATACCACACAGGGCCTTAAAGTTTACAGTATAATGAAACGAAAGAAACAACAATGTCAATTTCTATTGTATAAATGTTGACAAGTAAATTTTAACTTTATATGATCCCGTTATGTTACAAATTATAAGTAATAATAATGACTTTAACATGGCATATTTTTGTTGTGTCACAAATTATGATTTGGAACAATGTAGCATACGTTCTGCTACTCTGAAATTTTGCACATTTGCCAATTTATGTGAATTCAGTTCGCCTTAAAGTCCTGACCTCGGAAACTGATGGATAGGAAACTGGAACTTTGATGGCTGCTCTGCTCTGGCCCAGGAGCCATTCCGAAGTGCTGGCTGGTTGAATAGCCTCGCAAGTTTTAATTTTTGTTAACGATTTTCAAGAGTCAAAGACTGTCTAAAATCACTCACTTGATTGGTCACAAAAAGTGGTGTCAAGTCCTATTGGAAAAATTAAATCAAGCTTAATTAGAAAATTCTAGTTTTGATAAGATTTAATAATTACTTGTTTAGTTTGTTTCCAATTTAGATTTGATTTGTTTTGGAAAACTAGTTTTGATAAGAATTCGAGTAACTGTGGGTCTATATAAAAGACCTATGGGGTATTGTTTTCAGTTGAGCTGAGAGTTCGAAAGGTTAAGGATGTCTTCTGGGTTGTGAGAGGGAGCCTTTTTGGCTATATTGTGATGTGTTGTTATGGGGGATGTTGAGTTATTGATGTAATAGGTGTGTAGGCAAAGACTTTCGGCTTGCCCCGCCTTTGATTGATTGAGTGGATTTTGTGGATGTAGATCTAAAGATCGAACCACGTTAAATTGTTGTGTGTTGTTTCGTCGTTCGTTTTGATTATTCCGCTGCTCGTTAATCTCTTTGGGCGCTAGGGATATTTTCATATCCTACAAGTCCACACAATTTGAGAAAGTATCTATTATAGTATTATGCAATGAGTGATATAATTATTAGAAATAATTTATTAAAAAAATGATTAGAAAGGACATAGCAAAACAAAAACTATGGTGAAACAAACACTATAACAACCTTAAAACAGCACCCCCCAAACTCCCATTGCCTTCAAAGTTCAAACCATTCAAGGGTAAAATACACTTCTGGTTACTTGTTTATACAAGTTTATCCACCTGCATATATGGCAGCCTTGGCGTATAGAAGTGGATCGGGCAATTAAGGTATAATGTATGTCTTACTTTGTAGTATTCTATAAAGGGTTATTTCTCGTTATCTCAAATCACATCATAATGGCTTTTTATTACTAAACAAGAGTGTCTTCGTGATCAGCCAACATTTAAAGACTAAATTAAACTGCTAAAATTTTTATCACTGCACAGTACTCCATTCTTTATCTGCCTAATCTGAAGATTAAATTTGCCTGCAAAAAAACTCAAAAAGAACACAGAGAGCAGGTCAGTTACATCAGTCTATCAGCAATTCTTTTTTGTCAAACAAAAAATGCATGTGGCATCCCATTCGCACTCATTTTGGAAGAACAGACAGAAAGATGGTTAAGAAAAACTTGAAAACTGAGAACTGTGAATATAATCACAGAGAAATTTCATAGTCTAAGATGATGAAGGTTGGTCATCATAGCTTAAGGGCATTGCATTCAGATAAACTACATGAAGGTTATCGAGCACGATAAATATTAATCTAGTTCCACAAACTACTGCAGAGAAACCAAACCACTTCTCAATCATAAATAAGAACCTGGAAACAAGAATAGGGGCCATCAGAGCAAGCAGTCTGAACGAGCAGGCAACCTCCTGAAGAAATTTAAAGGCGACGCAGGGAGCCTTTCTCGGAATCTTGGATGCCTCATCATATAAAAGCCCAAAACAACAACCTGAGCTTTAAAAGGAATGACATAAACTACTAGAGCAGCAACCAAGCAGAATATAAGAAACAGAAAGGTAGCTCTCGGGTCACGCCAGCTCAGAAGGCTGTAAAACCTCTCCCCTTGAGTGGCCAAGTCACCAATAACAGTCTGCACCCTTGATCCAATGCTTCTTATGCGATCATACCTCATTCTAAGAATGTCTCCTTGACGAGATGTCGGAAAAGTATCAAACTCTTCATCCAACTCATCTGGATGTGCTCTATCAGCGTGAGACAATCTAATATCCATGTTAGGAGGATGCCTTGGCCTCCATCTGTATTTGCCAATCCCAACAAAGAAAAGAGAAAGAAAAGCAGTGCTTAGTATAGTTCGCGGAAAAGATACTAGGCATAAGAGCAAAATATGAACAAGAACTGTCCTGAAAGGACTCTTCCAAGCGCAGATCCTATTGAACCATTTGCAGCATGCAGCAATGCCAGAAATAAGAGAGGCAATTCTGTAGTGGTTTGCTTTGCTCCTTCTCACACTCCACATGTTTGAGCCAACATCAAGCATATATTCCACCACCTCTTTTCGCAGTGGCGGTTCAGCACGGCTCAACCTCATGGAGATTATCTGTGTTGCTTGATGCCTTAAATTATCAATCTGAAAACAAGTAAGAGGATGCAGATAATGCAAGCTTGGCAAGAGAGGCTGGTTATACATTAGGAGCATGTTTACCAAAGATGTGCAAGAAAATCTCACAGCTAACTGTATTTCCCCCATCTTTTTCACCCCAGAAGGTGTTAGGAGAATGAGTGGATATGAGTGTGTGTACACCCTCTCAGTTTCAAGGGTAGATAGCCGAATTCTCACTTTTCCAATCCTTAAATCTTTTCCTTCTCCGCGCTTGTCTGATCCAGATCCTTGCAACTGACAATTATCAAATACACCAATTGTAATTACAGTGCATGGATCGAAAACTTCCCACGTATATTGTTCATTCCACTTGGGATAGAAACTGTTCAAGATGGTCCTAGTCCTGATCCATTTTTGTCCATATTTTGCAACACAATAAGCATCAGTCATCCCACGTCCATCTTTTGTCTTCATTGATGACAAACCTTGAGCACTCAAGATTCCCAATTCAAGTACCCCGATTGCCGGTTTCCACAGCTGTTTTGCAGCTGCCCTCAGATCACTACTATATTGAGTTAGTTCATCAAGAACGTGATAACCACCATCCAAGGATATTCTGAGATGAACCCTGCCATTTAATTTCACCAAGTTCGTCTGGCCATTTTCAGAAGAAACATGCTTCTCAAGACCATACCACCTATTAATTGGAGTTCTGAAATCAACCCTTCTCTCCACATCATTCAAAGGAATCTCACACTTGCCCAGAATTTCATCCTTATTAGGTCCTACTTTTTCCTCCACACTAACAGTTAAGTGCTCCTCGAAAGGCTCTGATGCTACAAACATCATGTCTTCATTCCAAAATGGACAGAAATTCTTGCTCTGCGAAATCTTAGTCCTCAAAACCACATCTCCTAGCGCAACCTTAGCGAAAAACTCTGGCAACTGTCTATTTCTATCAAGAAGTTGCAGTTCAATAGCCTCAATTATATTAACCCTTAGATACCAAAGCCTGGGAGATAAGTAGACTTTAGACCGGATATTCGCCACTCCATCACCACTCAAAGTAGTAGCAAAATCCAAATGCCAAGCTTCTGGAAATGCCTCATCAGCTTGTGTCCCTTTCCAAACAGCCAACATTACCTCTCCTTTCACTTTAACCCCCTTCCTGTTTTCCAATCTATACCATTGTGGAGCCAAGGGACTATCAGGTGGAACCCTTCTTGGGACCTCAATCACATCAAAAACAACCATACCAATTAAATCATCACCACTCCTCTTTTTATCCCTTACTAAAACCTCCATTACAGGGGACTCGATTCGATCACTCAAGAATGCAAATACATGGTTCCATTCAGGATTAGAGTCATTGCAAAAATGCTTAGTCATACCTTTCATGCTGCCAAGTTTAACTTCAACGAAGGGATCAGCACTGTCATTACCATCTTTTGTAAGCAACTCTTTTGCCTTAACCACCCTCACATAAAGATAGTGCATTTGCTCCACAAGATCAAAAGCAGTCCCCACTCTGTTACTTCCAGCTACCCTTCCTCCACCAAGGCTTGGTGAGGTCTCTCTGAGCTCGAAATCCTCAGCTGAAGTCGAACATTGATTGCCATTAGGGGTCTGGTTTGGATTCCTGTTCTGGTTTTGTTTTGGTGGCATTGTCTTCGAACCAACATGCACAAGGAAAAATTATTTTCAAGAAAACATCAAGGTGCGGCAGAGATTATGAAAGTTTATTTATTTTAATTATCTGTCTTTCATTCCCTATTCTTTCTGATACATCTTATTTTCCAATATTTCTATAAATTTGAAAAACATTACATAAGTAGACCATATTATTGGGCTTATTTTGATGTTACCACAATGTTACTATTTACCCCTTGATTCTCTCCCCCGACATAATTGAAATATGAAAGCATATCTTAACCGTTTATTTTCAGTTACTGTCTCTCAACATCAAAGAAATCGCTGTATTATTTTTCAAATGCGAAATGGTATTTTCAGTTCAAGATAATCGCTAAAAGATCCTATGATTTCTCCAAATTTACTTGGTTGTCATTGCTGATTAAGACTCTTTGCCCATTTCTTATGGTGCATTCATCTTGAATTTGAATTGGTTCACCATTTCTAACTGAATCCTAAGTTTTCTCCGTTTCCTCACCTTAATTTTCTTCTTCAACGTAAGCTAATTCAAAATCCTTAAAATGTGTCACTTACCATAATGTTTTACTCTCCTTCTCACTACTTTGCTACCCACCACTTTAATGCAATATCCCTTCTTCATAAATTTCTTATGTGTACTGAATCTCCCCTTTTCTCTCTCCAGTAACCAAAAAGTACGCTCATGTCCTCAAGAATGTTTACCACAAACATGGCGACTCTGCTTGGCCGTACATATAAGGTCTTGAATTTCAAAAAGATTTTCAAGAGATTGATGGTTCCATCACAGCATGATATGGGAGAACATACCCATTAAAATTTTGATAGGAAATCAAATGCTTAACACATCAACAGACTGAAAAAATTAAAAACAAGACGAATGATTGGAAAAAAATCCGATATTTTCAACAACGAAGAAGAGTGATTACTAATGAAGCCCAGTATTTTCAACTAAAGAAACAAACAGATGTTATTCACAAACATGTGCGCACATTATTACGTCAACGATGAATTTAGAAAAGAAAAGGGTTCACCTGGAATAGTACTGCGTAAGAAGAAGAAGCATCAAACGCCTTGAAAAACAGAAACCTGGCTGCTCTGTCACAAAAATGAAGCGAAAGTATGAGAAAACACCCGGAAAAATGTCAACTTCGAGGAGATATAAACAGGGGGAATGAAAAAAGGCGAGGCTTTTCTTCTGGGATTGTGAAATTGTTTATGTTCGTAAACAAAATCTTAAAACTTCCTTGCTTCAACCCATTGCTTTGTACACAAGAAAGACGAAATGGGCGTGATGAAAGGGGCAGTAACCAGGGGTCACTGTCAAAAGTGTGCTCTGTGTCTGTGTGTTTTTAGCAATATCTTCGTACCACTCAGTACTCTACTCACTCACCCTCTCTGCTGCTGCTGCTGTGCGTTAATGGAAATGGCGTAGCGTAAGCTCTTTTTTGGCTTTTCAGGGCTAAAAATTTGGTAAAAACTTGCCTTTCCGGTTAGTGGGACGTGGGATATGCTGCGAATTAAGGCTGCGATCCTGTCAGCTATGTATTTTGCCGATTGCAGCCTTGTTTTTATGCGATGAGATTTTGATGATTCCGGCATTAATGGTGTTCTAATTATAATCCGGGTCTTCCCTGTTTAAAGCCATGGAATAATCCTTGTTGAAGGTTTGAAATCATTGAGGAAACAAAATGTGGAAAAAATCTCTTTTATGAGCGGATTTCTATTTTTTCTTCAAATATTATTGATTTTACAGTTTGATTAGAATAAAACCAACGTTTTTTTTTTTTTCTTTTTTTGAAAACTTTTCATTTGGTTTTGTGAGAAGGTACAGCCTTCATTAGTAATGTAAAGGGTTATCTAACATGAAATAAAACGAATTATGACATGCCTATCAATTTTTGAAAACGCTAATGGCAATTTTGAATCCAAATAAATGCTAATGGCAAAGATGGTTGAACAAAATATTAGTGGCCAAAATGCACATTTGCCCAAAATTATTTATTGCATTTGCTATTGTATTTGCTTTGTACCTCACACTAAAAGTAATAAATATGTTGTGTGACACATTAGCTACTTATCTACCTATCAGTGGAGGATCTAGGGAAGGTGCCCCTTCCACCCATAAGTAAGGGTGTTATTAGTAATGAATTTTCTTTCACTCTTGCAAAACCCCACCCCGTCCACTTCCTACCTTGTACGGTTGAACCTCCCATGTTATTTATTTCTACCTCCGTCACTGCCTATCATATACCGCAATAATAACATAAGTATATTTTACTGTTTCTTATACTTTTAATTTATACAATACGCTTAAATTACTTTTATGACACTCAATACGCACAAAATAATAAGTACAAAGAAAGTAGATGAATAGAAGCGAAATCATGACATATTAGGCTCTTATTTTTGTGACCCAATTGAAGAATTTTTGTTTGTGTGAAGAAATAATTTTTTGGAGGAATTTGTGTAAGAAAAAAGGAAAAGTGTAATGATTATGTTATTTTTTGAATTTATGTGAGTGGAGATTTAAAGGGAATTTTAAATTTAAAATTTAAAATTTTGTAAAAATGATGTTATTTCTTTATGATGGATTTGTGGAGGAAAAAATGATGATTTTCCGAAAATAAAATGAAACAAAAAAAAATAGAGCCAGAGACCCTAGGCCCCGTATGGTATGCCTTTTGAAAGGTGTTTTGAAAGATGTTTTAGATTTTAAAATTATTAAAAATATATTGGAAATATAAAAAGGTGTTTGGGGAATGTAAAAAGGTGTTTGGAAAATGTAAAAAGGTGTATTAAAATTGATGAGAAATTATTATAAAATGAAAGTGAGAGTGAAATGAGATGGAAAAAAAAGTTGCCATACAGGGCCTAATTAACTACAATCAATGGGGCAATCCCTTTTTCCCTTGGTTTATAGTTATACTCTTCTTTTTTACCTTCCAAAACTTTGACAATGTACACTATATCAAATTTACATTTTCATGACGATTGTTTTTAATTTTCTTTCATTTATTGAATATCCATTTCGTAATAAACCCAATCGTGTTTGCACATTATTGAAGGATTCTCTTAAAATGAGAATAAAAGAATTCGATTTAGTTAAAAAAAAAGAAAAAAAGAAAAGCAAAAACAGAAAAGCGCACACAGAAAAGATAACTATGATTTATGTTTGGGGGGGGGGGGGGGGGGGGGGGGAGGATTTGTTGGGGTTTGGGTGGGTTGTTTGTTTGTTTACTTTTATCCGGAAATGAATCAAATGATAAGTGAGCGGTAAGTAAGAATGCATCTAGTCTTCTTATAGGTTACGAAGGTAAATTACAAAACAAAAAAGCTTTTCCTTTCCTTAAGGTTAAACTCCATTTTTGGTTCAGACTACATGATATTCCATATACAGTCTTTCAAAATAAATTTTTTAACACAATAAGAGAATTTATTTTTTACTTTCTTTTTTTATTTTTTATTTACCTCACATACTCTTATTAAGTACTCCCTCTATTACATTATTAAAAGGGTTCACTTTCAAATTTTATTTTTGTTCCAATAGAAGAGTAACTTTTAATTTTTTAACTCTTTCTACCCATACTAATATAATAATATGTGGTAATTAGTCCACACTTAAAAAAGGAAGGAAATTAATAGAATAAATGGTTGCAAAATTGATAATTTAGGTGTTGTACCTTGAAATCCATAATAAATTGTATATGCTTGAAAGTTGACTCTTAACCCCGCGTCGGGGGAAGGGGGGTGCATCTATAATAATGTGTGGTTCACAATTCACTCACATATAGAAAGTAAGCGTATAAGTGGATAAAATTGTATCAAATTACATAGTTTATGTGTTATACCTTACAGCTCATAAAAGTATATGCGAACTCCCTAGTGACTCGGCCTATCTGGTAGGGGTTATGAATGGGGATTTTAAGGTACAATGGGACCTTAGTTATCTCACTAGGACTATTCGTAGGCAGATGATGGGGGATCTCGTATTCAGTATAATTTTCGAAAAGGTAACTCTCCTACATACTGCATTGCTCGTTTGGCATCATGGATGTAACAGGATATTCATTTGGACCATAGGGCATTTTCACCCAGCCTCTCCAAGGCATTGATTTCATACATATCTCAGATCCCTTACATTAGAGCATAGTTCAGATTTCTAGAATTAGGGTTTTTGCTTTTAAAATGTATTTTTTTTTCATTTGCATATTGTAATACCTAATGGAAGGCTCACTACGTCCTCCTTGCCCTTTTGGTATTTTAGTCCTTTTTAAATTTTAGTAAAACGGTTGTCAAACCTTCCAGCCACTTATTATTTACTTAATTTTAGATAATTGGATGGTAAATATCTTCAAGTTGGTAAGGAAAGTAGAGTCTCCTCAACTAGATAGTAGTCATAATTGCTTGGAGCTGCTATTCTATTCTATTATGTAGGAAACCTGTATAGCCTCTCTAATTAACCTATATATTTTCTACTATGAAAATAAGAAATACAAATCTATTATAAAATTACTACTAAGAGTAATAGTATAATATCAATATATATAAAGCTAAAATGCAAGTGCATAAAATGAAGACAAGAGAAAAGGAAGAACATAATAGTGATAAGACTTTTCATTATTTCTCATTCATCTCCTCTTTCATTCCACACATATACCTCTATATATAGGCTAAGTACATAGCCATTCATGAATACAAAAACACCTCAAGAGTCACAATTTATTATATGGGTAATGGGTAATTAAGGGGGTAGATGAAAGACCGCAATAATTAGGGGTAGTGGAATATAGTAGGACATTCATAATAATAATAATAATATTTATAACACTCCCCCTTGAATGTCTATTATTAAGATAAATGCCTCGTTAAAACCTTACTAGGAAAACCCAGTGGAAAACCCAGTGAAGGAAAAAGAGTAAATTTTCTTAGTACAACACTACCTCATTAAAAAACCTTACCAGTAAAAATTCAGTTGGAAACAAACTTGGTTAAGGAAAAAGAATACAGTTGATAACTGCCCCTCTTGAGCACATTATTTGATATTATTCCATCGTTACATTCCGATCTTGTATCTCAACTTCTCAAACGTTGAAGTTGATACTAAGTGAATAAATATTTAATGTATCATTCCTGCGACTGGGCAATACATATAGTATTCTTTTCAAAGAAAGTAATGAAAACTTTTTCATCTGAGTGCAACCACTTATCCTCAAATATGCTGGATTGCTGATCTTAACCAAGTATGCTCCCTACTTGCTTTATGAATTGCACAGTGTAGCAGGATTATAAGAAGTAGCAGCTATGATTTCTTTCATTAATTTAACTCCTAGAAATAGATGTACCACTGCATATAAGCACATCACTGGTTTGATCGCACATTATAAGGATCAGTAAAATATCCAACATCTGCATAACTTGGAATATCATACTTGTGTATTTCAAAAAATAAAGACCCCATATTTATTGTTCCTTCAAACAAAAGAAACATATGTGTTCATGACTTGCAAACATATTTCAGAACTTGTGTACGACTTGTAAGATACATTATTATTTCGATAGCTTTAAAATGTTGTACTTCTGGACCAAATGGTCCTTCATCATCCTTATGATGACAAAATGGATCTTTAAGCACATCAAGTGATCTTACACTCATAATTGTGCTCAAAGTATGTGTTCGATTCATATAAGTGTTTCAACACTTTAGCGGTATAAGAAGATTGAAGAAAAGAGATGTCATTCTCTAAGTACTCCATTTTGAAACCAAGACAAATGTTGTATTTCAAAGATTGTTCATTTCGAACTCTTGTTTCAAATATTCAACCACATTTCTATCTCTTTAGGAGTTCTTATTCAAAATCATACTTTAAACAATCAATAATAGTTTGAGACACATCATGAGTTCTAAACAAAATAATCAATATAAAATGGGATTTGGATCATCAATAAAACATAGATATGGAGCTTTAATAATTTAATATAATAAATATCGCGATAAACTGCATCGTGCCTTCAGGGCAATTCAAATCTTTCAGAAATTTTCATTAGTCATTCTAATAATCTTATCATAACAAATTATTGCATTCACCACGTGAGATTATGCCACCCTGTAATCAATACATTTTCTTCAGGAAACAAAACTTGTGCCATAAATTGTGTCAGTTCATTATTTTATTTCGCTTTTCACAAATACTTATTTATGACTCACAAGTTAACATATTCAGTTGTGTGAATTATTAGCTCAAAGACTTCTCTTTGAAATATTGAATTCAATTATGCTATAATTGCGCCTTTTCATTTCCTTCATTTTTCTTGGGCAATAATTTCTATGTCAACATTTATTCACAAGCCCAAATTGATGATCCTTGCTTTCATTCATAATGGCAACTGCTGCAGCATAAACAATTTTATCATCGACGTTGATTGTTCATAATTAAGTTCCATATTTAGTAGTCAAACATGACACAATTAAGATCTCATATTATAAAAAACTTTCAGGTACCTGAGCTTCTTCCAGAAGTTTATTATCTGTCATGCTCAGAAAACTCTTCAAGAGTTTTTTAATCTTGAAAATTCTTCTGGAATATATAACACCTCAATTTTCCATCTTTATCACTTGCTCCTTTTTCACGAGGATTTTTATTTTGGAACCGATTAATCTACCACACCTTGATGTCGCCTTTAATTATTTATTAGTAGTAGAAGGTTCTTCAGGGACATCAATTTTAATTGGAGCATTAGTAGCCAATATGTGTAATTCAGTCACCCTTTTTTTTTTAGGTCAGAAAAAAACATCTTGCAAATGCAAGTTGTAAATAAATTATCTTTTGAACTTCAGGTTCATATAATTTTATACGAGGATCATTGATAATTCACTCAAAGTAATTTTCTCAATTGGCTACGTACTTTTCTCCCTATGATGTTGGGAAAACTGACTTATCAAAATAACAATTAGTAAAATGAGTAGTGTATAAATTTCCAACTTTAATCTCAAGATATTTTATAGTGGAGATTCATGCCCAACATCTATTTCTAACCTCCTTTGAGGTCTCCTCTTTGTGCGTTGTGGTGGAACAATCATAATATAAGCAGCACACTCAGAAATTATCAGATGAAAAATATTTTAGTTTTTGACCAAAACCATTTGTTGGGGAGATAATTCATTAAAATTTATTGGCCTAATGCGAAAAAATATTGCAACATGCAATATAGCATTCCCCCAAATATATATTTGGAAGTTCCATTCTCAAAAATAATGGTCATGTAATAAGTTAATGCATATAATGAAACGATTCTATTAGACCGTTTCTAATGCGAATATGAACAACAGGATATTTCACACTTATTCTAAAGACATGCAACAATTATTTAAATAGTAAGAAAACTCATAACTGAATTATCTCCGCAAGTAATTTTCAAACTCTAGATTGCGATTTTTAATAATAAACGTAATGCAACAATTTGGTTTATGCATCAATCAAAATTATAAAATACCTAAATGGTCTATACATTGGGTAAAAAAGCCCACAAATATATCACCATATATATGTTCTATTACTGTAGGAGATTCAGTACGAATTTTCACAGGTAATGACTTTACAGTCAGTTTGCCTTGAGAACAAGCACTATATGAGAATTCATTGGATTAAAGAGTCTTCCTGCCCTTCAATGAATTCTCTATTTTATTCGCATCATTATAGAATCAGGATGGCCAAACCGATTGTGCCATAATAAACTCATTAGTAAACTTTTGGTTTACTATTGCATAAATTTCAATTGCATTAATATATGTGTAGTACAATTTGGGGGAATAAAAAAGTAACTTTTGCAATAAAAGTTTATTTTCATAAATAGTACTTGTAATTTACAAGTATTTGTTATCACCTTTATTTTTATTAGCAATATGATATTCATTTCAGTGAATATCTTTAGAAATCTCAATAGATTTCTTTGGAACTTTAAAAAATACTGCATCATCAGGTGCACTATTTTGTTTCCCCAGGTAAAATGATAGTTACTCTTTTGGAGCTTTTAATAAATTGTACCACCAAATATATAGTACTAACAATAGTTTATAACATTATTAGATAAGAACATTATTTCTTATCGCTATTTGTAATATATTGTAGCACTGTCTTCTGGACATAATGTTTTATGATTGATCAATGCAATGTCTATTTTTATCACAAAAACAAAATTCTAAGTGATGATGTATTTATTTCAGTATAATATTTATAAATAAAAGAAAGATATTAATAAACAAATATTATATATGAAAATATAATTAAAATTAAACACTTCAAAACAAACAAGAAAGAAATTTCTTATTAGATATTTCAATATTATCACTTTCAGGGTGCATAATTGAAAATTAACTCCACAACATCATTACAAATAAAATATGTCTTTGTCTTTTCTCTTTATTCTTCTTTTGTGATTCATGATAAATAGTAGCAAAATATTTTAGTGTACGACATGTACATCTATGACCCAATGGTCTTTCATGTCACAGCGTTAAACTAGTTATCTAATTTTCTTTTTAATTTCATTTTTCTTGTCACAACTCCCCACTTCTGGTGGTGAGTTATAATTATGTATTGCATAATAATTCTTCCACTTTTGATGGTGAATTAAATATATTTGTAATTATCATTACAATAGTTAATATAAGGTTCGCACTAACGATTGCGATTTTGTGCATTATATGAATGCATAATTAGAATATTTACTTCAGGAAATGAAACTTTTTTGAATTGTAGGAGTTCATAATTTTCCCATTTACTTCGAAAAATGGAATTTTTATTTATAATATGGGTGCATAATTGTCACATTTACTTCAGACAATGGAACATCTTTATTGAGCGAGGTTCGTGAGTTTTCAACAAAACTCATTATTTTATCGTGACAAAAAGATAAAGTAAATCAAATGTTTAATAATTCAAAATAATCGTTGTATAGCAATCTATCTCTATTTTAAATTTGTCGACAGGACAAACTGATACTTTGTAATCAAATGATCATATATCTCTCTTTCAAATTTGTCAACAGGATAAATTGATATTTTTCACTCAAGTGATCATATATCACTTTTAAATTTGTCAACAGTACAAATTGATAGTTTGCATTAAAGTGCCCAAATTTCAGCATTCCTATTTCAATTGTACATACTTTTCAACTATGTGAGAAAATACATACATATGTAAAACATCAAAATATCTATTACAAATAAATTCTTAGAATAATGAAACAAGCATATAAAATATCAAAACAATATATCCAATTACGGTTAGGATTTTCACACGTAAAATCATTGTAGTACGACATGAGCAAGTTTTCGAAATCCCTTACAATATTTAAATTCACCAAGATAGAAAATTAGGCATATCAAACAAAACTTTTAAATCACATATTCTTTTATGAATCTTAGTCAAGTGCAATTAGTAGATATACAAATATATATATATATATATATATATATATGTTGTATTCAAATAAATACACACCTCAAGATTGCATAGCAATCATTAGGAAAAATATCATATAGAATCATCCCATGAGTTTGAACCTTTGGTGATTCCATACTGCTACAAATTCTCCTTTTCAATCAACCAACCTTAGTTGGATAGAGTCTCGTGCTACTAACGTGTTATAAAATTACTACTACGAGTAGTAATATAGTATCAATATAAAGCTAAAATGCAAGTGCCTAAAATGAAGACAAGAGAAAAGGAAGAACATAATAGTGATAAGACTTTTCATTATTTCTCATTCATCTCCTCTTTCATTCCACACATATACCTCTATATATAGGCTAAGTACATAGCCATTCATGAATACAAAAACACCTCAAGAGTCACACTTTATATGGGTAATGGGTACTTAAAGGGGTAGATGAAAGACCTTAGTAATTAGGGGTAGTGAAATATAGTAGGACATTCATAATAATAATAATAATAATTATAACAATATCTAGAATTTTTCTCTGAATTTCTTCACAAACTTCTCAATAACTATTCAACAACTTTCATGCATTAGGTCCTAAACATTACACTTAAAACTCACATTTGAATTTCCTCATTCATCTAAGGATCCCAATTATAAATGCATTCAAAAGCATATTTCTAACATTTCTAAGACCCTTTTTAGCTCAAAACATCATTCACCTTTCACAAAAGAAAAAAAAAAAGAAAAGGTTATTGTATTCAATATTTGAGTGAATTGTTCAGTTCATCACGAACCTTTGACCATGTTATTTGAATAGACACGAACCTTTAAAAATTATTTTTTTCATCACAAACTTTTCAAAAATATTACAAAACATGACATTCCATCCATGGTCTCCGTTAAATGCTTGACGGAAGGTAATGTTTTAGGGCAAAATCATCCAATTTCCTTTTCCTTTGCCTTACATTCCATTATTTTACTTTCATTACCAAACAAACCCCAAATCTTTTATATTTTTACCTATTCGTCCTAAAATAAAATTTCCAATTATAATATTATTACAAATATAATAATTATTCTTAAACTTATGATATATTACTAAAGTAAAAATATTTTATTCCTTTCCCAAAATAAGTTGTGGTCACAATTTAAGAAAAATAAAATAGTAGGGGCCAAATCATAAAATTGCAAGAAAAAAATGGAAGAGCGGGGAAGACATTGTTCATAGTCTTCCCCACTCTTCCTTTCTTTCTTCTTTTTTTTTTTTTTTTTTGTTTTTCTTCTTTCTTCCTTTCAATTTTTCAACGCAGTCTGCAATTCTCAGGCTGGAAAAGAAGATGGAGCTGGCAAAAATCTTCAAAGCCCTGAATTGTCGAAGTTCAGGGCGCCGCCATGACTTATTTTTAGTTCATGAAGCACAGCTATGGTTTCATCCAAATCATCCCTCTCAGAACAGACTACGTGGTAGAGAATTACTACGGAGAACCTCTCAGAAACTTGGATTAATCAGATTGTGAAGTTGAATCTTCCCAAATTTCGCAAAATATTGGTTCGGCCTTGGTTTCGAAAATTAATATGGTTCTTGTTGTACGCTGTTGCTGCTCGGTTTCAAGCGTGATAAAATAAATAAGTAAATTAAAAAAAAAACCTGCACTTTTGTGACATTAGAAAAGAGAAGAAAAAGATAAAAGTAAAATAAAAACAAAAATTGAAAGAGAAGGGGGAAAGAAGGAGAAGCGGCTGCGGTAGGTGAAGGAGTTTGCAGCGGATCTCAAATCGTGACAGGTGGATTCTGAATTTCAGAGATGGGGGTTACTGGATGTTAGCAGACGGTTGTCTCTACAAGATTACTCTCTGGCAGTAGAGGCGCCGGCAGCGTCGGAAAAAATGGAGAAGCGGTGGCGGTGAAATGCACAAAAGAAGGTAATGGATTTTAATTTTGCCTGGATCTTTAGGGACACTTTACATCTGTCACTGAATGATAAAATAATATACTTACTTCTTTTAGCGACCAAAACGCATTAATACTTTATTCCTTAACTTATAAATATTCTTTGGCAGACATTTTCGCCCTAAAAAATTACCTTCCGTCAAGCATTTAACGGAGACCATGGACGGAATGTCGTGTTTTGTAACGTTTTTGAAAGGTTTGTGATAAATTTTTTTTTTTTAAGGGTGAATTTATGAATTGGTCACCTTACTTTGAGTTTGTTAACGTTTTAATCATCTTACTTTTTAAATAGTCTTTTTTAGTCACCATACTTTCGTTTTTGCACTTTTTTGGTCACTCTATTAAATTGGTCCGTTAATTGGCTAACGGAGCAATTTATTTGAGGGTAATTTTGTCAAAATTCCTCCATACTTCTTAAATCCTTCTCTTTCTTTTGGTTTAATTACTTCTAACCCCCTATGATATAAGTTTTTCACACTTTGTCCCCTTTATTTTTAAAATAATTAATTAACAACCTAATTACTTAATTTCTTCAGGATATATATATATATGTTTTGTTGATAATATTAATTAATGCAAACTCATCAAAACAGATTACAAATTAAGAGAGTTCCTTGCGGCCTCATGTGCGTCTTCACAAAAATTACTTAATATTAATTAATGTTTTTGGTTTTTACTGAGAACAACAACATCATCTTCACAACTGCTCCCTACACCATTCAATTGTCGCCGTCACACCTCCAAATATTTCACCACTGCCATCACCTTCACAATCATCCATCTGCGAGTTTCTCCTTGCAGATCCATCATAACGTTCATCATCTCCTAAACAGATCTGCAATCGCAATCACCAGATCCAAATTTTCTAGCGGCCGCAGCTTCTTTCATCGCCTTCCCTTTTCCCCCATCTCAATAGCCATTGAACGTTTTCTCAAAACACACACTCCTTCCATTTTCTGTTACCTTCGCAAAACTCCGCCTAAAATACACTTCAATATCATAACTCCCGTCTCATCTTGATGAATAATTTTTGAAACCTTAGCATTAATGCGTTCAGAATACTAAGTCGAGGGATGTTCTTTTGTTCACAATATGCACCAGCTCAACTGGGTTCTTGAGCTATTGGGGTGAGATTTTCATAGACTAGCTTTCTCCTGAAAGTTTCTAAGAACATAGCTTATAACAGGCTTCCTGACTGTTTTCTTTGATTGAATTAATGAATAATGCGAAGAATAGTTCATGGTTTGACTGTTATTGAGCACTGATTGATTATTCAGTTTGTACATCTTTATCTTTTAAGGAAATTTTGATGGAATAGTATCTGATGAAGAAGCCCAACCTGCAGGAAAGTAATGGGATGGGACACCGTCTCCACATTCCCTTACCGCTTCCCAACCAACCATTATCTTATGCTTTTGGCCTTTCCTCGACTTCCACGCCTCAAACCTGTTATTCAGATACTTGTATAGGTATCCACCTAAATACTTTGGTGGGCCATAATCCTTAGGCTAAGTCAAATTCTGGAATCCACAGTAAACACACCAATATTGTTTCAAAAAATATTTTTGTCGTAATAAAAGAGTCGTGTTTTTTTTTAATATCATTATTGATATAATTATATATGATTCTTATTTAATTTACAGTTTAAAAGTAAGAACATAATCAATGAAATAGACAGTGGCAAATTAGTTATTTTACTTTACTTTTTTTTTTATTTTAATCCACACTATCATTTGTCATTAGCTTGGATGAAAAAGGTGATATTACATAGGTGGCATACATGATCTTGTGCTAATTGGTGCGCAGCACCTACATTAGACCTATCAACTTTGCAAATAATACAAGATGATAGATATTGTGAGAGATTTATAATATCCTTCACAATCACCTTACAGTAAATCTCTGATTGTTCTGATATCTGATTTGGTTGATAGCATCGAGGCAATATTTTGATATGTTAACAGAAGATTATCCTGTAACTAATGCAATTATTTTACATTTAAATCCACACAAAGATTACATTTTTGAAACATATAACTTTATCATCGGAAAGGAAGGGGTGGAACTTATTGAAATTTTTTGTCTATAAAAAGCTCTAGAAGGGAAACTTGATACAACACTTTTCCACCCAAAAAAAGAAGAAGAAAGAGTAGATCAGCTTGTTCTTGATTATTGGAATAATAGTTTCATTTCATTTCTCGTGTACTGTTTTGGCCATTACTCCTTCGTTTTATAACAAATTGTGCACCCACATTAGTTTCATATGCTAATCATAATATTCAATTCAATGCAATCAGAATATGCTTGATTACATGAAATTGGTCTGGTAAACAAAATTCATTTTAGAAAATGACTACTTTCAATAATATTATATGTGATAAGAGCAACAAAGTTTTAATTAAAACAAAATTGTTCAACACGTAACGTAATATTGTTGACAATTAATGATGGGGGAATCGACATCTGATTTCTGGGATTAAAATTCTTATATTTGGTACGCGAAAATCTAATAATTTGAACTATTATATTTTCTAAAAGGCAATATCACATTTCTTTAATGAAATATTTATCCATTCGCAAATATAAGATGCCCCTTATTTTCAGTGCAAAGCTGATATGTTTGGTACATTTTCAGTTCTGCATATTTATAGTGCAAAGTTGATAGGATTTTGTAGGAATTCCCCCACTTCGTTATTCCCCTCCCCATAGTCCTGGCCTTCGATGTAATAGATTATGTCTTAATGAGAATGAAGTATTTCTTTTTTAAAAAAAAAAATTAGGCGTGAATTAATGGATTATTGATGCGTACAAACTGAATATTGTAGTTTCTCTAAATTTTTATGAAATATTCAAAATGCTCCAGATCGGTTTTTTCAAAATTCACCCAAATTTATTTTGTTTCACTTTTCTTTATAATCTCAATTGTCATTTTACTACTGCTGAGAACCTAAACGAACGTCGACAAACAAGATTGAGATCGACTCTACAAACTCGGATCAATTTCATTTATTTAATAAATAAACAATGGATGAAAATTCATTTACGTTCATTAATAAGTTCGACAAAAATATTAACTATACAATGTACACATATACCAAATAAAACTATTTAATAATTGAATTTTATATACATTTATATGTACATAAATCTTAATATATTAATTTGAAGGGTGAACTACATTTACCTTCCTTGAATTTTGAGAAAACTATAAACAACTCCCCAATTATTGAAAACTACATATAATCCCCCATTAACCCACCTGAATGACCATGTCATATGGCTACAAAAGCGAAAAGACATAAAAACATTACCGGCGATAGAGAACAAAATATTATTAAGAAGTTCCACATTAACTGAATCAGATGAATTTGAGGTGGTGACTCCAACAACGGCACTGCCAACTCTAACGTCATCCTATTTTCTCTCTTTCTTTTTGTATTTGTTAGATATGAGATAAGAGTATTTTGTGATTCATGATTGAATTTTTATGACATCCGTGTGCCAAATAAACTTTCAAATCGAATTGGGTCATCGGCTAAAAATTTAGGTGGGTCAATAGGGGGTTAGATGTAGTTTTCAATAACTATGGGTTATTTGTAGTTTTTCAAAAACTCAAGAAAGGCAAATGTAGTTCACCCTAATTTGAATTGAACTTTTTGATTAAAAAAAAAAGAGAAGATAAAGTGAGATCAACTTTATATCTTAACCAAATAGTGTCATTTTATATTCACTACTAACTATGGGAGATAACGAATACGAATGTTGATGAACAAAGTTTGGGCTCGTCTCAATTTGATAAAATTCCGTTCGAGTTTGTCTATTTTCAAATTTTAAGATCGATTAATAAAAAGAGGTTGAATATATTATAGTACAGCTAGATATCTCAATGCTAGCTAACTTCACCTTTAATTTGCTAATAACACAAAAACAAGAAAGGGAGAGCGCTATCACAGCACAAATGCCATTAATTGTGCGAAAAAAAAGTGTTGAATCCGTGAAGTTAAATGGCTCTGGTCATCATCAACAAACCGACGTAATGAGCCTTAACGCTCAGCATAGCTGGAGCGGAAAAACTCGTGAAAACCCCTCTCTCTCTTTCTCTAACATCATGTGAATGCTTTAATTTTATGCCCAAATCTATTGAATTCCAACAAATGGTTACACCGATTTCCATTGATTCCATTCACGCCGCTGCTGTTCTGTTCCTCAATTCCCCTGATCTTAATAGAGCCACGATGATGCCGCATATGGCCATGGTTCTTCTTCTTCAAGTATTCCATTCCGATTAATATGAAGGATTTGTCCTTCTTTCTCTTCAAGAATTATTTGGGATCTAAAATGAGGAAAGGTTTCAAGCACTTCTGCAATGGCGATGGCTCCACTTCCACCCTCAATCAGCAAACGATGATGGGTCCGGGTCAGGCGCCGTCGGCCTCTGTTTATAATTATACCCCTTTTTTGGATGGCCAGAGGCAGCCGACCTTGGAGGAGATGATTTTGCAGTTGGAGATGGAAGAGGCGGCTTCGAGAAGGGCGAAACTCGATGAAGAGTACGGGGAAATACGGCACCGGATGTCCTGTGTCAACAGTTCCGACATTTTAAGAAGTGCGAGAAGCGCGTTGAATCAGTACCCTCGATTTTCTCTCGACGGGAAAGATGCCATGTACCGGTCTTCTTTCCGGAATTTGTCCCCTGCGAGAAACTCGCTCGGCAGAGGATTCTACGCGGATGGTTCCACTTCAGAACGGCAGAAACTGAGAGGGATGCCGGCAACGGTGGCCGGAGAGCGCGTAGTGTGGTGTAGCCCTGGGGTGGTCGCTAAATTGATGGGTCTCGAGGCCATGCCGATCCCAGTTCAGAGATTCCGCACCGGCCGGAGGAGGGATCACTTGGGGCTTCTTGATGCGAGCGGTATAAAGGGGCAAAATCAAAATCTGAGAAGAAGAGCAGGAAGACTCGATAATGAGATTGAAAAGACGAGATCGGCGTTCGATCCTGATGGCTGCGGCGGCGGATTGATCAGGAGAGGCAGGGTTTCTGGTTCTTGCTCCAGCTCAAGACAGGGATACTGTGTTATGAAGCCACTAGGGCCGCCGCCGGCGGTGGATGTGGAGCTGAGAAATGAGCAGTTGGAATGGCAAATGCTGCGTTTTCGCCAAAATGATGCCTCCCAATTTTAGTTTTTCTGGTTCGATCGCTTATCTATACTTAATTACTTAAAAAGTCTCATTGCACGTAAGTTTACAAGGGTTTTTTTTTCTTTACAAGGAAAGTTATTGAAATTCTTAGGCCATGTGTGTAATGCATGTTTTGAGATGCATTTCCAATTTTATAATATTTTTTTGTTATTCTCAATAAATTTTTTTACATTTTCAACACGCTTTTTTACATTTTCAATAAATTTTTTAATATTATAAAATTAAAATGATTCTCAAAACATGATTTTGAGAATCATACCACACAGGGCCTTAAAGTTTACAGTATAATGAAACGAAAGAAACAACAATGTCAATTTCTATTGTATAAATGTTGACAAGTAAATTTTAACTTTATATGATCCCGTTATGTTACAAATTATAAGTAATAATAATGACTTTAACATGGCATATTTTTGTTGTGTCACAAATTATGATTTGGAACAATGTAGCATACGTTCTGCTACTCTGAAATTTTGCACATTTGCCAATTTATGTGAATTCAGTTCGCCTTAAAGTCCTGACCTCGGAAACTGATGGATAGGAAACTGGAACTTTGATGGCTGCTCTGCTCTGGCCCAGGAGCCATTCCGAAGTGCTGGCTGGTTGAATAGCCTCGCAAGTTTTAATTTTTGTTAACGATTTTCAAGAGTCAAAGACTGTCTAAAATCACTCACTTGATTGGTCACAAAAAGTGGTGTCAAGTCCTATTGGAAAAATTAAATCAAGCTTAATTAGAAAATTCTAGTTTTGATAAGATTTAATAATTACTTGTTTAGTTTGTTTCCAATTTAGATTTGATTTGTTTTGGAAAACTAGTTTTGATAAGAATTCGAGTAACTGTGGGTCTATATAAAAGACCTATGGGGTATTGTTTTCAGTTGAGCTGAGAGTTCGAAAGGTTAAGGATGTCTTCTGGGTTGTGAGAGGGAGCCTTTTTGGCTATATTGTGATGTGTTGTTATGGGGGATGTTGAGTTATTGATGTAATAGGTGTGTAGGCAAAGACTTTCGGCTTGCCCCGCCTTTGATTGATTGAGTGGATTTTGTGGATGTAGATCTAAAGATCGAACCACGTTAAATTGTTGTGTGTTGTTTCGTCGTTCGTTTTGATTATTCCGCTGCTCGTTAATCTCTTTGGGCGCTAGGGATATTTTCATATCCTACAAGTCCACACAATTTGAGAAAGTATCTATTATAGTATTATGCAATGAGTGATATAATTATTAGAAATAATTTATTAAAAAAATGATTAGAAAGGACATAGCAAAACAAAAACTATGGTGAAACAAACACTATAACAACCTTAAAACAGCACCCCCCAAACTCCCATTGCCTTCAAAGTTCAAACCATTCAAGGGTAAAATACACTTCTGGTTACTTGTTTATACAAGTTTATCCACCTGCATATATGGCAGCCTTGGCGTATAGAAGTGGATCGGGCAATTAAGGTATAATGTATGTCTTACTTTGTAGTATTCTATAAAGGGTTATTTCTCGTTATCTCAAATCACATCATAATGGCTTTTTATTACTAAACAAGAGTGTCTTCGTGATCAGCCAACATTTAAAGACTAAATTAAACTGCTAAAATTTTTATCACTGCACAGTACTCCATTCTTTATCTGCCTAATCTGAAGATTAAATTTGCCTGCAAAAAAACTCAAAAAGAACACAGAGAGCAGGTCAGTTACATCAGTCTATCAGCAATTCTTTTTTGTCAAACAAAAAATGCATGTGGCATCCCATTCGCACTCATTTTGGAAGAACAGACAGAAAGATGGTTAAGAAAAACTTGAAAACTGAGAACTGTGAATATAATCACAGAGAAATTTCATAGTCTAAGATGATGAAGGTTGGTCATCATAGCTTAAGGGCATTGCATTCAGATAAACTACATGAAGGTTATCGAGCACGATAAATATTAATCTAGTTCCACAAACTACTGCAGAGAAACCAAACCACTTCTCAATCATAAATAAGAACCTGGAAACAAGAATAGGGGCCATCAGAGCAAGCAGTCTGAACGAGCAGGCAACCTCCTGAAGAAATTTAAAGGCGACGCAGGGAGCCTTTCTCGGAATCTTGGATGCCTCATCATATAAAAGCCCAAAACAACAACCTGAGCTTTAAAAGGAATGACATAAACTACTAGAGCAGCAACCAAGCAGAATATAAGAAACAGAAAGGTAGCTCTCGGGTCACGCCAGCTCAGAAGGCTGTAAAACCTCTCCCCTTGAGTGGCCAAGTCACCAATAACAGTCTGCACCCTTGATCCAATGCTTCTTATGCGATCATACCTCATTCTAAGAATGTCTCCTTGACGAGATGTCGGAAAAGTATCAAACTCTTCATCCAACTCATCTGGATGTGCTCTATCAGCGTGAGACAATCTAATATCCATGTTAGGAGGATGCCTTGGCCTCCATCTGTATTTGCCAATCCCAACAAAGAAAAGAGAAAGAAAAGCAGTGCTTAGTATAGTTCGCGGAAAAGATACTAGGCATAAGAGCAAAATATGAACAAGAACTGTCCTGAAAGGACTCTTCCAAGCGCAGATCCTATTGAACCATTTGCAGCATGCAGCAATGCCAGAAATAAGAGAGGCAATTCTGTAGTGGTTTGCTTTGCTCCTTCTCACACTCCACATGTTTGAGCCAACATCAAGCATATATTCCACCACCTCTTTTCGCAGTGGCGGTTCAGCACGGCTCAACCTCATGGAGATTATCTGTGTTGCTTGATGCCTTAAATTATCAATCTGAAAACAAGTAAGAGGATGCAGATAATGCAAGCTTGGCAAGAGAGGCTGGTTATACATTAGGAGCATGTTTACCAAAGATGTGCAAGAAAATCTCACAGCTAACTGTATTTCCCCCATCTTTTTCACCCCAGAAGGTGTTAGGAGAATGAGTGGATATGAGTGTGTGTACACCCTCTCAGTTTCAAGGGTAGATAGCCGAATTCTCACTTTTCCAATCCTTAAATCTTTTCCTTCTCCGCGCTTGTCTGATCCAGATCCTTGCAACTGACAATTATCAAATACACCAATTGTAATTACAGTGCATGGATCGAAAACTTCCCACGTATATTGTTCATTCCACTTGGGATAGAAACTGTTCAAGATGGTCCTAGTCCTGATCCATTTTTGTCCATATTTTGCAACACAATAAGCATCAGTCATCCCACGTCCATCTTTTGTCTTCATTGATGACAAACCTTGAGCACTCAAGATTCCCAATTCAAGTACCCCGATTGCCGGTTTCCACAGCTGTTTTGCAGCTGCCCTCAGATCACTACTATATTGAGTTAGTTCATCAAGAACGTGATAACCACCATCCAAGGATATTCTGAGATGAACCCTGCCATTTAATTTCACCAAGTTCGTCTGGCCATTTTCAGAAGAAACATGCTTCTCAAGACCATACCACCTATTAATTGGAGTTCTGAAATCAACCCTTCTCTCCACATCATTCAAAGGAATCTCACACTTGCCCAGAATTTCATCCTTATTAGGTCCTACTTTTTCCTCCACACTAACAGTTAAGTGCTCCTCGAAAGGCTCTGATGCTACAAACATCATGTCTTCATTCCAAAATGGACAGAAATTCTTGCTCTGCGAAATCTTAGTCCTCAAAACCACATCTCCTAGCGCAACCTTAGCGAAAAACTCTGGCAACTGTCTATTTCTATCAAGAAGTTGCAGTTCAATAGCCTCAATTATATTAACCCTTAGATACCAAAGCCTGGGAGATAAGTAGACTTTAGACCGGATATTCGCCACTCCATCACCACTCAAAGTAGTAGCAAAATCCAAATGCCAAGCTTCTGGAAATGCCTCATCAGCTTGTGTCCCTTTCCAAACAGCCAACATTACCTCTCCTTTCACTTTAACCCCCTTCCTGTTTTCCAATCTATACCATTGTGGAGCCAAGGGACTATCAGGTGGAACCCTTCTTGGGACCTCAATCACATCAAAAACAACCATACCAATTAAATCATCACCACTCCTCTTTTTATCCCTTACTAAAACCTCCATTACAGGGGACTCGATTCGATCACTCAAGAATGCAAATACATGGTTCCATTCAGGATTAGAGTCATTGCAAAAATGCTTAGTCATACCTTTCATGCTGCCAAGTTTAACTTCAACGAAGGGATCAGCACTGTCATTACCATCTTTTGTAAGCAACTCTTTTGCCTTAACCACCCTCACATAAAGATAGTGCATTTGCTCCACAAGATCAAAAGCAGTCCCCACTCTGTTACTTCCAGCTACCCTTCCTCCACCAAGGCTTGGTGAGGTCTCTCTGAGCTCGAAATCCTCAGCTGAAGTCGAACATTGATTGCCATTAGGGGTCTGGTTTGGATTCCTGTTCTGGTTTTGTTTTGGTGGCATTGTCTTCGAACCAACATGCACAAGGAAAAATTATTTTCAAGAAAACATCAAGGTGCGGCAGAGATTATGAAAGTTTATTTATTTTAATTATCTGTCTTTCATTCCCTATTCTTTCTGATACATCTTATTTTCCAATATTTCTATAAATTTGAAAAACATTACATAAGTAGACCATATTATTGGGCTTATTTTGATGTTACCACAATGTTACTATTTACCCCTTGATTCTCTCCCCCGACATAATTGAAATATGAAAGCATATCTTAACCGTTTATTTTCAGTTACTGTCTCTCAACATCAAAGAAATCGCTGTATTATTTTTCAAATGCGAAATGGTATTTTCAGTTCAAGATAATCGCTAAAAGATCCTATGATTTCTCCAAATTTACTTGGTTGTCATTGCTGATTAAGACTCTTTGCCCATTTCTTATGGTGCATTCATCTTGAATTTGAATTGGTTCACCATTTCTAACTGAATCCTAAGTTTTCTCCGTTTCCTCACCTTAATTTTCTTCTTCAACGTAAGCTAATTCAAAATCCTTAAAATGTGTCACTTACCATAATGTTTTACTCTCCTTCTCACTACTTTGCTACCCACCACTTTAATGCAATATCCCTTCTTCATAAATTTCTTATGTGTACTGAATCTCCCCTTTTCTCTCTCCAGTAACCAAAAAGTACGCTCATGTCCTCAAGAATGTTTACCACAAACATGGCGACTCTGCTTGGCCGTACATATAAGGTCTTGAATTTCAAAAAGATTTTCAAGAGATTGATGGTTCCATCACAGCATGATATGGGAGAACATACCCATTAAAATTTTGATAGGAAATCAAATGCTTAACACATCAACAGACTGAAAAAATTAAAAACAAGACGAATGATTGGAAAAAAATCCGATATTTTCAACAACGAAGAAGAGTGATTACTAATGAAGCCCAGTATTTTCAACTAAAGAAACAAACAGATGTTATTCACAAACATGTGCGCACATTATTACGTCAACGATGAATTTAGAAAAGAAAAGGGTTCACCTGGAATAGTACTGCGTAAGAAGAAGAAGCATCAAACGCCTTGAAAAACAGAAACCTGGCTGCTCTGTCACAAAAATGAAGCGAAAGTATGAGAAAACACCCGGAAAAATGTCAACTTCGAGGAGATATAAACAGGGGGAATGAAAAAAGGCGAGGCTTTTCTTCTGGGATTGTGAAATTGTTTATGTTCGTAAACAAAATCTTAAAACTTCCTTGCTTCAACCCATTGCTTTGTACACAAGAAAGACGAAATGGGCGTGATGAAAGGGGCAGTAACCAGGGGTCACTGTCAAAAGTGTGCTCTGTGTCTGTGTGTTTTTAGCAATATCTTCGTACCACTCAGTACTCTACTCACTCACCCTCTCTGCTGCTGCTGCTGTGCGTTAATGGAAATGGCGTAGCGTAAGCTCTTTTTTGGCTTTTCAGGGCTAAAAATTTGGTAAAAACTTGCCTTTCCGGTTAGTGGGACGTGGGATATGCTGCGAATTAAGGCTGCGATCCTGTCAGCTATGTATTTTGCCGATTGCAGCCTTGTTTTTATGCGATGAGATTTTGATGATTCCGGCATTAATGGTGTTCTAATTATAATCCAGGTCTTCCCTGTTTAAAGCCATGGAATAATCCTTGTTGAAGGTTTGAAATCATTGAGGAAACAAAATGTGGAAAAAATCTCTTTTATGAGCGGATTTCTATTTTTTCTTCAAATATTATTGATTTTACAGTTTGATTAGAATAAAACCAACGTTTTTTTTTTTTTTTTGAAAACTTTTCATTTGGTTTTGTGAGAAGGTACAGCCTTCATTAGTAATGTAAAGGGTTATCTAACATGAAATAAAACGAATTACGACATGCCTATCAATTTTTGAAAACGCTAATGGCAATTTTGAATCCAAATAAATGCTAATGGCAAAGATGGTTGAACAAAATATTAGTGGCCAAAATGCACATTTGCCCAAAATTATTTATTGCATTTGCTATTGTATTTGCTTTGTACCTCACACTAAAAGTAATAAATATGTTGTGTGACACATTAGCTACTTATCTACCTATCAGTGGAGGATCTAGGGAAGGTGCCCCTTCCACCCATAAGTAAGGGTGTTATTAGTAATGAATTTTCTTTCACTCTTGCAAAACCCCACCCCGTCCACTTCCTACCTTGTACGGTTGAACCTCCCATGTTATTTATTTCTACCTCCGTCACTGCCTATCATATACCGCAATAATAACATAAGTATATTTTACTGTTTCTTATACTTTTAATTTATACAATACGCTTAAATTACTTTTATGACACTCAATACGCACAAAATAATAAGTACAAAGAAAGTAGATGAATAGAAGCGAAATCATGACATATTAGGCTCTTATTTTTGTGACCCAATTGAAGAATTTTTGTTTGTGTGAAGAAATAATTTTTTGGAGGAATTTGTGTAAGAAAAAAGGAAAAGTGTAATGATTATGTTATTTTTTGAATTTATGTGAGTGGAGATTTAAAGGGAATTTTAAATTTAAAATTTAAAATTTTGTAAAAATGATGTTATTTCTTTATGATGGATTTGTGGAGGAAAAAATGATGATTTTCCGAAAATAAAATGAAACAAAAAAAAATAGAGCCAGAGACCCTAGGCCCCGTATGGTATGCCTTTTGAAAGGTGTTTTGAAAGATGTTTTAGATTTTAAAATTATTAAAAATATATTGGAAATATAAAAAGGTGTTTGGGGAATGTAAAAAGATGTTTGGAAAATGTAAAAAGGTGTATTAAAATTGATGAGAAATTATTATAAAATGAAAGTGAGAGTGAAATGAGATGGAAAAAAAAGTTGCCATACAGGGCCTAATTAACTACAATCAATGGGGCAATCCCTTTTTCCCTTGGTTTATAGTTATACTCTTCTTTTTTACCTTCCAAAACTTTGACAATGTACACTATATCAAATTTACATTTTCATGACGATTGTTTTTAATTTTCTTTCATTTATTGAATATCCATTTCGTAATAAACCCAATCGTGTTTGCACATTATTGAAGGATTCTCTTAAAATGAGAATAAAAGAATTCGATTTAGTTAAAAAAAAAGAAAAAAAGAAAAGCAAAAACAGAAAAGCGCACACAGAAAAGATAACTATGATTTATGTTTGGGGGGGGGGGGGGGGGGGGGGGGGAGGATTTGTTGGGGTTTGGGTGGGTTGTTTGTTTGTTTACTTTTATCCGGAAATGAATCAAATGATAAGTGAGCGGTAAGTAAGAATGCATCTAGTCTTCTTATAGGTTACGAAGGTAAATTACAAAACAAAAAGCTTTTCCTTTCCTTAAGGTTAAACTCCATTTTTGGTTCAGACTACATGATATTCCATATACAGTCTTTCAAAATAAATTTTTTAACACAATAAGAGAATTTATTTTTTACTTTCTTTTTTTATTTTTTATTTACCTCACATACTCTTATTAAGTACTCCCTCTATTACATTATTAAAAGGGTTCACTTTCAAATTTTATTTTTGTTCCAATAGAAGAGTAACTTTTAATTTTTTAACTCTTTCTACCCATACTAATATAATAATATGTGGTAATTAGTCCACACTTAAAAAAGGAAGGAAATTAATAGAATAAATGGTTGCAAAATTGATAATTTAGGTGTTGTACCTTGAAATCCATAATAAATTGTATATGCTTGAAAGTTGACTCTTAACCCCGCGTCGGGGGAAGGGGGGTGCATCTATAATAATGTGTGGTTCACAATTCACTCACATATAGAAAGTAAGCGTATAAGTGGATAAAATTGTATCAAATTACATAGTTTATGTGTTATACCTTACAGCTCATAAAAGTATATGCGAACTCCCTAGTGACTCGGCCTATCTGGTAGGGGTTATGAATGGGGATTTTAAGGTACAATGGGACCTTAGTTATCTCACTAGGACTATTCGTAGGCAGATGATGGGGGATCTCGTATTCAGTATAATTTTCGAAAAGGTAACTCTCCTACATACTGCATTGCTCGTTTGGCATCATGGATGTAACAGGATATTCATTTGGACCATAGGGCATTTTCACCCAGCCTCTCCAAGGCATTGATTTCATACATATCTCAGATCCCTTACATTAGAGCATAGTTCAGATTTCTAGAATTAGGGTTTTTGCTTTTAAAATGTATTTTTTTTTCATTTGCATATTGTAATACCTAATGGAAGGCTCACTACGTCCTCCTTGCCCTTTTGGTATTTTAGTCCTTTTTAAATTTTAGTAAAACGGTTGTCAAACCTTCCAGCCACTTATTATTTACTTAATTTTAGATAATTGGATGGTAAATATCTTCAAGTTGGTAAGGAAAGTAGAGTCTCCTCAACTAGATAGTAGTCATAATTGCTTGGAGCTGCTATTCTATTCTATTATGTAGGAAACCTGTATAGCCTCTCTAATTAACCTATATATTTTCTACTATGAAAATAAGAAATACAAATCTATTATAAAATTACTACTAAGAGTAATAGTATAATATCAATATATATAAAGCTAAAATGCAAGTGCATAAAATGAAGACAAGAGAAAAGGAAGAACATAATAGTGATAAGACTTTTCATTATTTCTCATTCATCTCCTCTTTCATTCCACACATATACCTCTATATATAGGCTAAGTACATAGCCATTCATGAATACAAAAACACCTCAAGAGTCACAATTTATTATATGGGTAATGGGTAATTAAGGGGGTAGATGAAAGACCGCAATAATTAGGGGTAGTGGAATATAGTAGGACATTCATAATAATAATAATAATATTTATAACACTCCCCCTTGAATGTCTATTATTAAGATAAATGCCTCGTTAAAACCTTACTAGGAAAACCCAGTGGAAAACCCAGTGAAGGAAAAAGAGTAAATTTTCTTAGTACAACACTACCTCATTAAAAAACCTTACCAGTAAAAATTCAGTTGGAAACAAACTTGGTTAAGGAAAAAGAATACAGTTGATAACTGCCCCTCTTGAGCACATTATTTGATATTATTCCATCGTTACATTCCGATCTTGTATCTCAACTTCTCAAACGTTGAAGTTGATACTAAGTGAATAAATATTTAATGTATCATTCCTGCGACTGGGCAATACATATAGTATTCTTTTCAAAGAAAGTAATGAAAACTTTTTCATCTGAGTGCAACCACTTATCCTCAAATATGCTGGATTGCTGATCTTAACCAAGTATGCTCCCTACTTGCTTTATGAATTGCACAGTGTAGCAGGATTATAAGAAGTAGCAGCTATGATTTCTTTCATTAATTTAACTCCTAGAAATAGATGTACCACTGCATATAAGCACATCACTGGTTTGATCGCACATTATAAGGATCAGTAAAATATCCAACATCTGCATAACTTGGAATATCATACTTGTGTATTTCAAAAAATAAAGACCCCATATTTATTGTTCCTTCAAACAAAAGAAACATATGTGTTCATGACTTGCAAACATATTTCAGAACTTGTGTACGACTTGTAAGATACATTATTATTTCGATAGCTTTAAAATGTTGTACTTCTGGACCAAATGGTCCTTCATCATCCTTATGATGACAAAATGGATCTTTAAGCACATCAAGTGATCTTACACTCATAATTGTGCTCAAAGTATGTGTTCGATTCATATAAGTGTTTCAACACTTTAGCGGTATAAGAAGATTGAAGAAAAGAGATGTCATTCTCTAAGTACTCCATTTTGAAACCAAGACAAATGTTGTATTTCAAAGATTGTTCATTTCGAACTCTTGTTTCAAATATTCAACCACATTTCTATCTCTTTAGGAGTTCTTATTCAAAATCATACTTTAAACAATCAATAATAGTTTGAGACACATCATGAGTTCTAAACAAAATAATCAATATAAAATGGGATTTGGATCATCAATAAAACATAGATATGGAGCTTTAATAATTTAATATAATAAATATCGCGATAAACTGCATCGTGCCTTCAGGGCAATTCAAATCTTTCAGAAATTTTCATTAGTCATTCTAATAATCTTATCATAACAAATTATTGCATTCACCACGTGAGATTATGCCACCCTGTAATCAATACATTTTCTTCAGGAAACAAAACTTGTGCCATAAATTGTGTCAGTTCATTATTTTATTTCGCTTTTCACAAATACTTATTTATGACTCACAAGTTAACATATTCAGTTGTGTGAATTATTAGCTCAAAGACTTCTCTTTGAAATATTGAATTCAATTATGCTATAATTGCGCCTTTTCATTTCCTTCATTTTTCTTGGGCAATAATTTCTATGTCAACATTTATTCACAAGCCCAAATTGATGATCCTTGCTTTCATTCATAATGGCAACTGCTGCAGCATAAACAATTTTATCATCGACGTTGATTGTTCATAATTAAGTTCCATATTTAGTAGTCAAACATGACACAATTAAGATCTCATATTATAAAAAACTTTCAGGTACCTGAGCTTCTTCCAGAAGTTTATTATCTGTCATGCTCAGAAAACTCTTCAAGAGTTTTTTAATCTTGAAAATTCTTCTGGAATATATAACACCTCAATTTTCCATCTTTATCACTTGCTCCTTTTTCACGAGGATTTTTATTTTGGAACCGATTAATCTACCACACCTTGATGTCGCCTTTAATTATTTATTAGTAGTAGAAGGTTCTTCAGGGACATCAATTTTAATTGGAGCATTAGTAGCCAATATGTGTAATTCAGTCACCCTTTTTTTTTAGGTCAGAAAAAAACATCTTGCAAATGCAAGTTGTAAATAAATTATCTTTTGAACTTCAGGTTTATATAATTTTATACGAGGATCATTGATAATTCACTCAAAGTAATTTTCTCAATTGGCTACGTACTTTTCTCCCTATGATGTTGGGAAAACTGACTTATCAAAATAACAATTAGTAAAATGAGTAGTGTATAAATTTCCAACTTTAATCTCAAGATATTTTATAGTGGAGATTCATGCCCAACATCTATTTCTAACCTCCTTTGAGGTCTCCTCTTTGTGCGTTGTGGTGGAACAATCATAATATAAGCAGCACACTCAGAAATTATCAGATGAAAAATATTTTAGTTTTTGACCAAAACCATTTGTTGGGGAGATAATTCATTAAAATTTATTGGCCTAATGCGAAAAAATATTGCAACATGCAATATAGCATTCCCCCAAATATATATTTGGAAGTTCCATTCTCAAAAATAATGGTCATGTAATAAGTTAATGCATATAATGAAACGATTCTATTAGACCGTTTCTAATGCGAATATGAACAACAGGATATTTCACACTTATTCTAAAGACATGCAACAATTATTTAAATAGTAAGAAAACTCATAACTGAATTATCTCCGCAAGTAATTTTCAAACTCTAGATTGCGATTTTTAATAATAAACGTAATGCAACAATTTGGTTTATGCATCAATCAAAATTATAAAATACCTAAATGGTCTATACATTGGGTAAAAAAGCCCACAAATATATCACCATATATATGTTCTATTACTGTAGGAGATTCAGTACGAATTTTCACAGGTAATGACTTTACAGTCAGTTTGCCTTGAGAACAAGCACTATATGAGAATTCATTGGATTAAAGAGTCTTCCTGCCCTTCAATGAATTCTCTATTTTATTCGCATCATTATAGAATCAGGATGGCCAAACCGATTGTGCCATAATAAACTCATTAGTAAACTTTTGGTTTACTATT
The DNA here is from genome assembly GCA_016801395.1 of Leptodermis oblonga. Lineage (NCBI taxonomy): Eukaryota > Viridiplantae > Streptophyta > Magnoliopsida > Gentianales > Rubiaceae > Leptodermis > Leptodermis oblonga. The sequence continues at coordinate 32,611,318 of CM028755.1, forward strand.
GCATAAATTTCAATTGCATTAATATATGTGTAGTACAATTTGGGGGAATAAAAAAGTAACTTTTGCAATAAAAGTTTATTTTCATAAATAGTACTTGTAATTTACAAGTATTTGTTATCACCTTTATTTTTATTAGCAATATGATATTCATTTCAGTGAATATCTTTAGAAATCTCAATAGATTTCTTTGGAACTTTAAAAAATACTGCATCATCAGGTGCACTATTTTGTTTCCCCAGGTAAAATGATAGTTACTCTTTTGGAGCTTTTAATAAATTGTACCACCAAATATATAGTACTAACAATAGTTTATAACATTATTAGATAAGAACATTATTTCTTATCGCTATTTGTAATATATTGTAGCACTGTCTTCTGGACATAATGTTTTATGATTGATCAATGCAATGTCTATTTTTATCACAAAAACAAAATTCTAAGTGATGATGTATTTATTTCAGTATAATATTTATAAATAAAAGAAAGATATTAATAAACAAATATTATATATGAAAATATAATTAAAATTAAACACTTCAAAACAAACAAGAAAGAAATTTCTTATTAGATATTTCAATATTATCACTTTCAGGGTGCATAATTGAAAATTAACTCCACAACATCATTACAAATAAAATATGTCTTTGTCTTTTCTCTTTATTCTTCTTTTGTGATTCATGATAAATAGTAGCAAAATATTTTAGTGTACGACATGTACATCTATGACCCAATGGTCTTTCATGTCACAGCGTTAAACTAGTTATCTAATTTTCTTTTTAATTTCATTTTTCTTGTCACAACTCCCCACTTCTGGTGGTGAGTTATAATTATGTATTGCATAATAATTCTTCCACTTTTGATGGTGAATTAAATATATTTGTAATTATCATTACAATAGTTAATATAAGGTTCGCACTAACGATTGCGATTTTGTGCATTATATGAATGCATAATTAGAATATTTACTTCAGGAAATGAAACTTTTTTGAATTGTAGGAGTTCATAATTTTCCCATTTACTTCGAAAAATGGAATTTTTATTTATAATATGGGTGCATAATTGTCACATTTACTTCAGACAATGGAACATCTTTATTGAGCGAGGTTCGTGAGTTTTCAACAAAACTCATTATTTTATCGTGACAAAAAGATAAAGTAAATCAAATGTTTAATAATTCAAAATAATCGTTGTATAGCAATCTATCTCTATTTTAAATTTGTCGACAGGACAAACTGATACTTTGTAATCAAATGATCATATATCTCTCTTTCAAATTTGTCAACAGGATAAATTGATATTTTTCACTCAAGTGATCATATATCACTTTTAAATTTGTCAACAGTACAAATTGATAGTTTGCATTAAAGTGCCCAAATTTCAGCATTCCTATTTCAATTGTACATACTTTTCAACTATGTGAGAAAATACATACATATGTAAAACATCAAAATATCTATTACAAATAAATTCTTAGAATAATGAAACAAGCATATAAAATATCAAAACAATATATCCAATTACGGTTAGGATTTTCACACGTAAAATCATTGTAGTACGACATGAGCAAGTTTTCGAAATCCCTTACAATATTTAAATTCACCAAGATAGAAAATTAGGCATATCAAACAAAACTTTTAAATCACATATTCTTTTATGAATCTTAGTCAAGTGCAATTAGTAGATATACAAATATATATATATATATATATATATATATATATGTTGTATTCAAATAAATACACACCTCAAGATTGCATAGCAATCATTAGGAAAAATATCATATAGAATCATCCCATGAGTTTGAACCTTTGGTGATTCCATACTGCTACAAATTCTCCTTTTCAATCAACCAACCTTAGTTGGATAGAGTCTCGTGCTACTAACGTGTTATAAAATTACTACTACGAGTAGTAATATAGTATCAATATAAAGCTAAAATGCAAGTGCCTAAAATGAAGACAAGAGAAAAGGAAGAACATAATAGTGATAAGACTTTTCATTATTTCTCATTCATCTCCTCTTTCATTCCACACATATACCTCTATATATAGGCTAAGTACATAGCCATTCATGAATACAAAAACACCTCAAGAGTCACACTTTATATGGGTAATGGGTACTTAAAGGGGTAGATGAAAGACCTTAGTAATTAGGGGTAGTGAAATATAGTAGGACATTCATAATAATAATAATAATAATTATAACAATATCTAGAATTTTTCTCTGAATTTCTTCACAAACTTCTCAATAACTATTCAACAACTTTCATGCATTAGGTCCTAAACATTACACTTAAAACTCACATTTGAATTTCCTCATTCATCTAAGGATCCCAATTATAAATGCATTCAAAAGCATATTTCTAACATTTCTAAGACCCTTTTTAGCTCAAAACATCATTCACCTTTCACAAAAGAAAAAAAAAAAAGAAAAGGTTATTGTATTCAATATTTGAGTGAATTGTTCAGTTCATCACGAACCTTTGACCATGTTATTTGAATAGACACGAACCTTTAAAAATTATTTTTTTCATCACAAACTTTTCAAAAATATTACAAAACATGACATTCCATCCATGGTCTCCGTTAAATGCTTGACGGAAGGTAATGTTTTAGGGCAAAATCATCCAATTTCCTTTTCCTTTGCCTTACATTCCATTATTTTACTTTCATTACCAAACAAACCCCAAATCTTTTATATTTTTACCTATTCGTCCTAAAATAAAATTTCCAATTATAATATTATTACAAATATAATAATTATTCTTAAACTTATGATATATTACTAAAGTAAAAATATTTTATTCCTTTCCCAAAATAAGTTGTGGTCACAATTTAAGAAAAATAAAATAGTAGGGGCCAAATCATAAAATTGCAAGAAAAAAATGGAAGAGCGGGGAAGACATTGTTCATAGTCTTCCCCACTCTTCCTTTCTTTCTTCTTTTTTTTTTTTTTTTTGTTTTTCTTCTTTCTTCTTCTTTCAATTTTTCAACGCAGTCTGCAATTCTCAGGCTGGAAAAGAAGATGGAGCTGGCAAAAATCTTCAAAGCCCTGAATTGTCGAAGTTCAGGGCGCCGCCATGACTTATTTTTAGTTCATGAAGCACAGCTATGGTTTCATCCAAATCATCCCTCTCAGAACAGACTACGTGGTAGAGAATTACTACGGAGAACCTCTCAGAAACTTGGATTAATCAGATTGTGAAGTTGAATCTTCCCAAATTTCGCAAAATATTGGTTCGGCCTTGGTTTCGAAAATTAATATGGTTCTTGTTGTACGCTGTTGCTGCTCGGTTTCAAGCGTGATAAAATAAATAAGTAAATTAAAAAAAAAACCTGCACTTTTGTGACATTAGAAAAGAGAAGAAAAAGATAAAAGTAAAATAAAAACAAAAATTGAAAGAGAAGGGGGAAAGAAGGAGAAGCGGCTGCGGTAGGTGAAGGAGTTTGCAGCGGATCTCAAATCGTGACAGGTGGATTCTGAATTTCAGAGATGGGGGTTACTGGATGTTAGCAGACGGTTGTCTCTACAAGATTACTCTCTGGCAGTAGAGGCGCCGGCAGCGTCGGAAAAAATGGAGAAGCGGTGGCGGTGAAATGCACAAAAGAAGGTAATGGATTTTAATTTTGCCTGGATCTTTAGGGACACTTTACATCTGTCACTGAATGATAAAATAATATACTTACTTCTTTTAGCGACCAAAACGCATTAATACTTTATTCCTTAACTTATAAATATTCTTTGGCAGACATTTTCGCCCTAAAAAATTACCTTCCGTCAAGCATTTAACGGAGACCATGGACGGAATGTCGTGTTTTGTAACGTTTTTGAAAGGTTTGTGATAAATTTTTTTTTTTTAAGGGTGAATTTATGAATTGGTCACCTTACTTTGAGTTTGTTAACGTTTTAATCATCTTACTTTTTAAATAGTCTTTTTTAGTCACCATACTTTCGTTTTTGCACTTTTTTGGTCACTCTATTAAATTGGTCCGTTAATTGGCTAACGGAGCAATTTATTTGAGGGTAATTTTGTCAAAATTCCTCCATACTTCTTAAATCCTTCTCTTTCTTTTGGTTTAATTACTTCTAACCCCCTATGATATAAGTTTTTCACACTTTGTCCCCTTTATTTTTAAAATAATTAATTAACAACCTAATTACTTAATTTCTTCAGGATATATATATATATGTTTTGTTGATAATATTAATTAATGCAAACTCATCAAAACAGATTACAAATTAAGAGAGTTCCTTGCGGCCTCATGTGCGTCTTCACAAAAATTACTTAATATTAATTAATGTTTTTGGTTTTTACTGAGAACAACAACATCATCTTCACAACTGCTCCCTACACCATTCAATTGTCGCCGTCACACCTCCAAATATTTCACCACTGCCATCACCTTCACAATCATCCATCTGCGAGTTTCTCCTTGCAGATCCATCATAACGTTCATCATCTCCTAAACAGATCTGCAATCGCAATCACCAGATCCAAATTTTCTAGCGGCCGCAGCTTCTTTCATCGCCTTCCCTTTTCCCCCATCTCAATAGCCATTGAACGTTTTCTCAAAACACACACTCCTTCCATTTTCTGTTACCTTCGCAAAACTCCGCCTAAAATACACTTCAATATCATAACTCCCGTCTCATCTTGATGAATAATTTTTGAAACCTTAGCATTAATGCGTTCAGAATACTAAGTCGAGGGATGTTCTTTTGTTCACAATATGCACCAGCTCAACTGGGTTCTTGAGCTATTGGGGTGAGATTTTCTTCTCTTTTGTAATTTTGAGGCGACTTATCGCTCGAGATTTTGGGTAATTTTTCCCTTGGATTGAAAGGCCTGCAATTTACTTGTTACTTGCTTTCTGGGCAACTATTATTCAAAGGGTCAAAAGATTGCAAGAGATTAGTTAAAAGTGGCTACTGGTGATGAGAAACTTTACACCCATGAAGAGAAGATTGAAAAGCTTGAGCATATAGTTGACAACTTGAAGAAAGCAATTGAAGGTCTAGAAAGAAATCAAGGTGAAAAATTGCAGCAACTTCAGGGCCGATTTCAGCAACCCCATTGACCCTTCCTATTTAAATTACACTGAGAGCACACTAGCTATTATGCACAACGAAGGACTTTTGGAGAACAAAAAGGTGGATTTTTTAGAAGAGAATGAAGAACTTTTTTAGAAGAAAAAACTGTAAGATTTTTGGACAAGAAAATTGAGCATTTTTGGATTAGAAATCATCATCATATTTCTTTAGTTTTGACCTTAGTCAAAGGGGTAAGTCATCAAGTATTTAAAAAATAGAGGGACAAAGTGTTAAAACCTTATATCACAGGGAGTTAGAAGTTATTAAGCCAAAAAAAAACAGAAGGATTTAAGAAGTATGGAGGTATTTGACAAAAATACCCTCAAATAAATTGCTCTGTTAGCCACTTAACGGACAAATTTAACAGACACCAAAAAAGTGCAAAAATGAAAATATGGTGACTAAAAAAAATAATTAAAAAATAAGGTGACTAAAACATTAACTTTTCCAAAGTAAGGTGACTAAATTATCAATTCACTCTTTTTTTAAAGGTTCGTGTCTGATATGACGTAAAAAGTCCTGATCTGGATGCTTCGGTCAGCTGATGAAGATCTTGAAGGCCCAGCTCGGATGTACAAATTGGTAGCTCGAATGGGTGGTGGCGGAGCTCAGATTGTTGATGTTATAGCTTGGACTGGCAAACTTCTTGATAGATCTGGGAATGAAAATGGTGAACAAAGAACAAGCGAGGCTATCCCCCCTGTTCTACTCCGACGCTCAAGTTAGTAGAGTATATAGGTAAACTAGATTAACTGAGAGCTAAAGCTCATAAGAAAATGCGTACCTGATTTGATCTGATGTCTGGGTATATATAGCTCACCTGGCCTTGCCTTCTGCATCATTATGAGTTGGAGCATTTATTGCACACCTTAAATGCCTCTGCCCTTGATGAGCTTCTCCTTCATTGCCGTTGTAACGCCTTGGCTATTTATGGCTCGGATAAGACTCTTTCACCTTTATTGCTTCTTTGTATTTATTGCCATGAGCAACTCCTGCATGAAATCAGCCTTGGATTCCCGCCCCTTAATGTCGCTTAGCTACACTATCATTGTTACCGTTGTCCCGACCTAAACTCTTCCGATCTTGGTTATCTTAATTGCTTACTGACCTGAACTATTTCCTTAGCTCGGATGACTACCGACCTAAGCCTGATTTTGGGCTTTTTATGTCTAAGTCTTCTTTGTTTTTATTGGGCCAAGCCCAAAGGCTTTTAGCTATTTTTATGCACACCAGTGTCTATTCAGATAACATGGCTAAAGGTTCGTGATGAACTGAGCAATTTACTCTTAATATTTTAAAACTTCCACACAAAAACATCTATGGATCGAGGACCCTTAACCAAAAAATAAAAATTGTTTAAAATATTTACAAAATTACATATATTTCTCACATTGCTAGACATAGCAACATGAAAGTATTAACTCAGAAAGAAATCATCACAAACTACTACAACTAAAAACAGAAAACATCTACTTGAACACCATAGTTTTTATGTGGTAAAAAATTTCATTCAGCATAAAAAATGATAAAAGAGGTGGATGAAGTGCAAAGATGAGCACGCAACTATGTCTAAATTGCAAAAATAGATTCAAATCTTTGACAAAATGATTATTCATCACGTAATTTACCAAAACGTGCAAAATTTGATATTTTGTGAAACTATCTGTTAACCTTCTAACATAGGCTTTTTGTCAGGGGCAAAATCATCCAATTGACTAGTCCATGCAAATTTTGACACATTGTTATAGTATTTATAAAATAGACCATAATCTTTTATTTTTATACATATTCACCCAATCATTTTAATTTAACCTTTAGTTTCAATTTTATCTTTCTTTTTATTTCTTAAATTTAATCTTTATTGTAATAATATTAATTTAATTTTCTCAATCAAATTATAAATATTTTAGGGTTCCACATTCCCCCCCAATAATAATTATTATTTTCCTTAATTTTTTCATTACCATATTTCTCTCCCTAATAATTATTAATATTTTTCTTAATTTTTAATTTTTCTATTTCTCTCCCAACTAATGATAATTATCATTTATCCCTTTTGTCTTGCCTTTAATTACAACAATTATGACTTTCCATTTTAAAAATTATTTTCTTTCTTTATTATTATCACCACCACTGTCAACCACCTCCGTCACCCACAACCGCAGATCATCACTTGTAATGACATTTAATTATCCATATTGCATGAATCAAATCTGATGGTAAATGAAAATCTAGCCTGAATCATATGCTTTACACAACAAATTGAATTTTTCCATGCTAATCCCGACTGTGGTGCTACGCGGGCATAGTTTCCTACTAGGACAGATGCTTAAATAAGTTGGAATCAACACAGATTGAAATAATTTTAAAAAATTAAAACAAAAAAGAAAATTGAAATAAAATAATAATATTGAAAATAATAAAAAAGAATGGGAAAGGGTGGAGGATAGTGAATTGGAATAGTTGCCGGTGATTGTCGGCGTCGAGTGGTGTGCTATGCTAACTGGAACGGAGTAAGGAGGAAAACGCTAACTGGTTGCGATTGGACCAGATTGCACGAAGATAGAGGTTGCTAGCTTTGTGAAGAAGATGGACAACAATGTGACTAAGTTGGCAGTGTGGAGGAGACAATAGCAGCGGCGCTTAGAGCAAAACCCTAGTTGTTGCTTGAATCCATGGAAGATGGGAGGAGAGGGAGAAGAGGGTGCGGATGAGTGGGGAGGGAGAGGAAGAATTACAATAAGCCTAATTTTGAGACATAAAATTAGGCCTCAATTAATTTATAAAGAAATCTGATAAATTAAAAGGATGATAGACAATTTTACCCCCTATAAAAAGCCTTTGTTAGCAAGTTAACGGATAGACTTCATAGAATGTCAAACTTTGCACGTTTTGAAAACTTATGTGATGAAAAATTGGCATTTCAAAAAATTGTACCTAACTTTGCACTTTGGCATAATTGCATGATTAATTGTACGCTTCACCCAAAAGAGTTTAAAGGACAATAAAACTCACGTTTAAAACATATACAAAATTATAACTATTTTTATACTGATTCAACATTGATATATATCTTTAGTATTTTGTGCTACATTTTCCATAGTTTGGGACATCATTTTTGCGTAAAAACTACGTTATTTAAAATCATCTAAGTATTCAGATGTAAAATCATCACAAACTGCTTATTTTTCCCCGCCCAACCCCAAATCAATGGCACATTTTGTTCTTAATCTCCATGATATATTAGTAATAAAAAGCAAGCTTCTTTACCATATGCATGTGCTCAATCTGCAACAATACTTCCCGTCAATGGATGTGCAGCGATGCTTGGTGATGACAATGAAGACGGCTATGAAGGAGTGGATTGAAGGGAAGGGTTTGCTAGTGAAGTGAAGTGAAGGGAAGGGAATATAATAAAAGTTGTGGAGGAAACATAAGGGTTAAAAGACAAATTGACTCAATGACTCTTAGAATCTCCCTTTTTTCTCTAGCCCAATTGGATTTTACCGGAATATTTTCAAAAAAGGGGATTCGAACTGTTTTGGTTTCAGAGCCTTAACATTTGGGGCAGATTTGGTTGAACATTGGTACGAAGAGGGTTTCTAGTTTCTGAGATAGAAAGCGTAAAGCGTGCACTATTGTTCAATGGGACTTAAAGCATGTTGTCTTTCCTTGGAGACAGAGAGTGTGGACGCTTTACTAGTTACTCATAAAAATCTGCTTTCAAAGCTGATCCCTAAAGTCGGCTCATATTTTCTGAAATTTGGGGAAATTTTTTTCATCCATATCTTGTGAAGGATTTTCAAAGAACAAGAAATTAAACTAATTAAATTTTATTTGAGTACATTATGACGAAAAAAAAAAAAATATATGACGTCAATTTCCAGTAAATTTAAGGAATCCCTTGTAGAAAAAGTTAATCAAATTTTAAGAGCAAATCCATATTCTATTGTTTTTCTTCTTAAGTTTTAATGTTTTAAATGACTTGGATGGTTCAAAATCAAACTACAAGCTAATCCAACACTAGGTCAACAAGTTTTTGACAAGTTTACTTTATCTCAAGTTGTAACTATTTCGATAAAAATATACCCTACTTAAGAATTAGAAGGTCATCATATACAAGTGTACCTAAAAAATGGTCCAACACAAGTTGTAAATCACTAAATTGATTGTCATGACCCAATAAAATATCCACTATCTTTTCAAATGGAGAAGTAGGTTGGCATTCAAGAATACAAAGCTAAAAACCCAAAAAATAGACAGGAAGATAAACAATGCCACATGTCCTAGTGAAAATATTTATAACATGAATGTCTCATGTCTATACAAATGTTGATGAGTTATTAGAATCATAAAATAAAGGTACATTTCATACCAAATTCTCTTAGTTAATGTAAATACTCATAAACTAGTTATATGGAAAAAATAACTTTGATACATATGAAAAGATTAGCAAAACATAAAGAAGTACATTATCATGTCCAGAATACCACTACTATAAATTGCATATTATAGATGATGAAAAATCTCTTCTTTTACACATAGCTAAACTTCTACAGTATTACATAGTTGATATATATATATATATATATATGGCAAATGTGCAAGTTTACCCCTAACGTTTCGTGAAAGATGCAACTTTGCCCCTAATATTTTTTTGGGTCCAAAATTGTCCTCAATGTTATCAAGTTGGGTGCAATATTACCCCTCTGTTAAACTAACATGCCACAAAAGATAACTTCTGTTAACAAATGATAAATGGCATCTCATTGGTCCACTAAAAATAACAAAGACTCACACCCGTCATATCCCTGCACACATCTATCAAACTTCTCCTCCATTTCAAATTCCATCCCTACACACATCACACGAAACAAAGAAACCCACCCAAGCCCTGCCAACTTCCGTCACTATATTATTATCATCCTATGAAAAAACTCTCACTGAAACGAGCACCGCTGATGATCTCTCTGCCGCACCAACCCTTTTCCTGCGGGGAGAACTCAAGAACATACAACCCAACTTAACTTCACTAGTCTTAATCCTACGCTCTGTCTGTGCTGGCAAGGGCTGACACAAGCACGACAGCTTATACGGCCTTAAGCTCTGGAAAGCCCTGGAAGTCGTCATCTTATGTAGCCACTTCCACTCTGCATATTCATTCTTAACCTTGCCATCTTCAATCCCTTCACTGGTTGAGACACCATCCGTTCCCACGTCAGAGAAGAAGTAGAAAGGCTAATACACATGTTCTGCATAATTCTCGTCGGCGTTGATCCATGACAATCTCCTATTTCACTACTCTAATTCAAAACTCATCGAGCACTTCGAATTGTCCAAGGTATCCTTAAGGAACACCAAGAAGAATGGATCATTCAATGGGACAAAAAATTGAAGAAAATTCAGTCTTTGGTGCCAGAAGGCAGTATTAAAGTGAAGCACATCAAGACCGGTGAGGACTTGCTGTATCTCTGAGAATCGTCACCACCTTCCTCCTAATGACATTCCCGGATTTAGTATGGGTGGGAGTCTTTGTTATTCTTGGTGGGACCCATGAGATGCTATCTAATCACTTTCTAATGGAAGTTATCCTTTTGTCATATTAGTTTAACAGAGGGGTAATGTTAAACCCAACTTGATAGCGTCGAGGGAAATTTCAAAAAAAAAAAAAAAATTAAGGGCAAAGTTGCACATTTGAAAAAATGTTTGGGGTAAACTTGCACATTTCCTATATATATATATATATATATATATATTGATACATCTAGAATAGAGTTCTATAGAAGTGATGAAATGTAACACCCAACTACGAATTGTGTTACATCCTTAAAACTTAAAATATTAAATTATGTAGTCTTAAAACTTTAAAATAATTGTACATCCAAAAAACCTTCTTTTTCTTTTTTGTGGTGATAGATGAAGTACATTCTTGTCACTTATACCTTTGAAATTGTAGAAACAAGACCTTTCTGGACGAGAAAACTTAATTATTTGTGTTAGTACCTCTTTGGTGCTCAACTGTGCATGTAATATAAATGTGTATGTGGTTAAACGTATATATGATCTTCTATTTGAATTGTATTAAAGCTACGAAAATCAAAGGCAATTCATAGAAAATAGAGGAAACATTCATCCAAAAAGATCAGCTCGTACCACTAAAATTCATAACATGGTAGAGAGGGTAAGTGTTTGTGTGTGTGTGTGTGTGTATTCTTTGTTTGTAGTTCTAAGTCATTTCATTTTAATAAGTAAACTCTAGGATTGATCTTTGAAGCACTTATATATGTCAATGCTGTTTATAATTCAAATTAAGTAGTTCAAAATTTTACAATAGTCGCATGAGATCCATGTATATCCTAATTTTAGTTTCAAAGGAACTTTAGTGGAAATTTTCAAAATCTATAAGCATCGTGTATAAATCTGATGAGTGATTTTGGCTTAAATTACTTGTCATCTTACGCATGTGTTTTACATATGCACATACAAAAAATTAGGAGAAAGATTAAAACTCTTCAAGATTTGATTCCCAATTGCAATACAGTTATTGCTTCTTTTTCTTTTTTTTTCATATCGAAATAGATTATATAATCAAGACTTCATTTGCTAGTTCATGCTCTGATCTTCCTCTTTTGTCCTTGCAGAGGAACAAGACTCATATGCTTGATGATGAAATAAGAAGTATAAAAGATTTACCTAATCATCTTGATGTATAACTTTTGTAATCTTGATTTAATTTCTCTGCCAGTGCATTCATAGTATCATGTCCATCTGTTTCAATGGAAGAGTCTCGAGCTAGGTACAACTATATATGAGTCATAATATACAACTATAAACATGACTCTTTTATTGGGACGAATGTAGAATCATATCAAACATCCACTAACTTTCAGTGTTTGATGTTAATCCATATTATGGCTACTGGAGCATGGTCCTCAATCCAAACTCCAAATATGTTGCCAACAGCTGCTGCAGTTTGATATCAAATGCTACTGATGTCCAATCTCCATCGATTTATGTCCATGAATCTATGGATTGGAATGTTTAACATGCCTCATTTACCCACTGCTCCATTCTTGCCATTTGAGTTGCCTAGTTAATCTTACCGACCGACTGTAGCAGGAGTGGGTATGGTTAGACCCATGACTCAATTGCAAAAAATGCCAATCAATCATTTGTAGACATTGTCTACTACAATTTCTAATCTAATGGCTCCATTGATATGTTTTGGAACCATCCCTGCATCAAGTGTCTACACTAGCAATATTGAAGGATAAACTAGCACACAAAGTGTGCCATGATACAGGCATTGCGTCTTTCATGAGTATGCAGGTTCGTTCTTTTTTCTTAAAGTAAATCTATAAGTTGTTGTTGTATCATAGTCAAGTTTGGAGTTTTATCTTAATAATAAATAACTTGTAAATAATTGTACGTTTGGATTGTTTTGACAAGACACGTGAGTAATATTTCTTCCTCATTGTTTATAGATCTGAAAGTGTAACTCGATTTTTGAGTTAATTAAGCAAATTTTATGTAATGAGTGTTAGGTGGACATAAGTATAATAGTTTTTAGTTGGAACTTTTAGGGAAGTACTACTATAATGGGTCTACCATCTCAAATCATGGCATCGACTTCTTCAAGTAGTAGCAGTATATTTTTGAAAAATAATGACAATAATTTTAGTAAGAGGTGATTGTTAATATCTTTTTTTCATTACATTTTTTGTGTCCATTCTTTTCTTTTTCTTAAAATTTTCATATGTTAAATTCTAGAGCTAATTATATATAACTTCATATGTGATTCTCCAGGATATGAGCATAAACGTTGAGTCTGGAAAATCAAAATGTGTAATTGCGCAAGAGTGATAAGAAGTACTCTATTTCTTTTACATTGCACAAGGAAAGTTTCGTGTTTGGAAGTTGGAAATGCACACGGGCAAAGGTTCGTGACCAATTGTGCATTTTACTCATATATTATTCTCAGTAATTTGTTACTTTTAGTTCTTGCTTGCCTTTACTCTATTTATCCCAAGATGCGTACTTTTTATTATTTTCTTGCAAGAGAAATTAATACTTATGTTCTCTGTGAAGACGATCTCACTTGCTACTATACTAATCTTTATAGTGTTAATTGAGCGGATTATTTTGGCAATTTAATAACCTACAGAATGCATAAAGGAAGGTTTAGGGTGTAAATATAAGTATTCGAAGCGTTTTTCTGAAACTACTCAACAGAATGAAAACTCTTACCCAATATATTGTCAAAGAGATGATAAAAGACGAGAAAAATTTAAGATCATGAGCTTGCTAATCATTGGATGGCTCCATACTGTCCATACCTACTTGCAAAGTTCATTTGTCATATGAATGTATAAATTAGTTCTAAATTTTTAAGCAATGTAGTATATTTATATGTATACAAGGGTTATGATAAGATGTTCACAATGTAGCTTCAGATAAAGCAAATTATATTATTAATGAAATAAAGAACTTTTAAGAGGCAAGATGGATCACACCACCTTAAGCAATTTGGAAATTTTGAATTTGAACTATATGTATTTAGTTGTTATTGTTCCACCCATCCACCTAAAAAATCAACAAACAGTGACTTTTGTAGAGTCAACTACTTCATAACATTACAATCTAGTTTTTTTTTTATATATATATAAATATTTATAGAGTTCTTTAACATGAACTAGTATGGTGGACTTGCAAAGACGCTACATTGGTTATATATAGAATTCTCAAAATATTTCACTTGAAAATAATCTATTAGACAATGGGAACAACGAAAAATATGGAAAGTGATAGGTCAAATTATCAGTTGTCAACCCTCGTATGGTGAAAAATAATACATTATGCTACCTTTAATGCATGTAAGAAAGAACAATTATTCAAACAAACTTAAGTCAATCCAAGAGAAAACTTTAGGCAAATGCCAAAGTTGATCAGGCATTAGAACTATTGAAATAAAATCATGTGGTAGACATTTGTCTAGAAGAAGCAAAAATACATCTTATGCTAGAATCATTGCTAGAATCATTGTGACAATTGTTCACAACTATTCTCATGCATTGTGATCCAATAAACTCAAAATAATAATAATTGAAGTATGCATGTTCTGTATTGAAGATATGAAGATGAACAAATCATAAACCCTCAATAATTCAAATGTAAAGTGCTATTTATTCTACACAATTGTTTGCATTTGTTGGGTAAATGTATGCAAGAGTTTGGTATCATTGATAATATTTCAGAAATATAGTGGAATAACGTCATCATTAAAGAAAGATTGACTATGAAAGAAAACATTGTCACTCAAAAATATTAGCATCCCTAAAGCATCGCACTCAGTGAGGCGCACCACCACTAATTTATGGAATAGTCAACTATTTAATCGATGTAAAAATTATTACGGATTTTCCCTTTTTTCAATTATTTGAATTTATTTGGTTCATATTGTAATTTACACTACTATTACACATTTGTCCCAATATTAAACACATTTTTATTAATGACTATTATATTTACAAATTCTCAGTTATAAACATAGTTATTACTTTAATTACATTCTAATTTTGGATCTGGATCAAGGACTAACAAATATAAATAAAAATGATTTATACTTTTTATTTAATTATTTAGAATATAGTGGTTTTTATCACTATGGAACAACGTAACAAAACTAATATACCAATATGTAATGTTTTTTCAGTCAATTGTTTAGCAAATTAAATACACAATTACAATCTTATTATTTGATAAGTTAAAAGAATTTTGAAATTGACTGATTCAACTAAATATTCAAAACATTAAATTTCAACGCAAATATGAAAATTTTAATAGGTTTTAATGCTTTGGATCAATTGTAAAATGTTGAAGACAAGGTACAAATATGACATAAGTATAATACATCTTAGACTAAAGAGTAAACTTAAATTTTGTCCCTTAGTTATTGTTTTAATTATTTTAGTCCCTAATATTTAGGAATAATTTTTTTGATCTTTAACATTTAAACATGAATGAAATGATCTATTAATTAGACGGGTCAAAATGGTAGGAATAAAAAGGCAAAATGTAAGGCTCAAAATTGGAGCTTACCCTACAACAAATTCTACTCACCAACATAATATTTGGGTAAAATTACAAAACAAACTCCACTGTTTTGCAAAATTACAAAGTACCCCTCTAACCATAAAATTCTAATGTGGTAAATTTATATTCCCTCTAGGTTCTTTTTTAGTAGGAGTAACAATTCATATCGTGTTTGGGTTATCAAATTTGGGTTGGCGAATTTCTGTGTCGACACCCTCAACCCTAACCTTACCTGTTTAATTATTCGTGTTACTTGTGTCGACCCCTTCAACCAGCAAACATTTCAAATTTGTCTCGGGTTCGTGTTATGCTTTAGTGTTGTAATACAAATTACTCGTGTCGGGTTCAGATTGACGAGTTCAGATGTCGATATTCTCAACCCTAACCTTACCTATTTTAGTTAAGCGTATTATTCGAGTCGACCTATATAACTTGCGAACCCGCCAATGCTCAACCCAAACCCATTTATTTCGTGATAGATACGTGTTGTGTCAGAAATTGTCTACCCTAGTTTTAGTTTGTATGCCCAGTTTTTAATATGAATAATTCATGAGATGTAAATGTAATTATTAAAAATAATTGGGTCTGTTTAGTAATTTTATCCAAACATTATGCATTTTTTTTCTTTTTCTTTTGCTTGAAAGATTTCTTTTGTGATTTTATCAACTCTTCTATCTACTGGATAAAGTGATAAACCCCTTCTCTTCTTTCCGTTGCTCAAAACATTCTCTGAGACTTCAAATAATTCACACGCAGAGAATAGCAAAAGATGAACACAATTTCATCCACCTTTACGTTCTCCCCAAATCCAACCAATCTCCTCCAAAACCCAGCATCGAAATCCTTCACAATTTCGTTTCCGAGATTTTCTTATGAATCCCTTAAACCCATCCAAACCCCACTTAGATTTACTCCGCATTCACCCACCACGATCAATGCTGTAGCTGAGGGAGAAACATCTTCGGTGGCAACAGCGGACCTTTCATCCGACGCCGCGAGAAGACTGTACGTTGGGAATATTCCGCGGACTGTCACCAATGATGAGCTCAAGAAAATTGTGGAAGAGCACGGTGCTGTTGAGAAGGCTGAGGTAGTTCAAGAACTTGAGTTGTTTATTGGTGTAAATTTTGTTTGTGCTTGTAATTGTTTTAATGGAGTCGATTATACCAGTAATCTAAATGATGGTAAAAGAGGAAATGTTAGATATGAGTGAAATTTTTCGGTTTTAATTGGTGGGAAGGAAAGATTGAGTTCTATGTTGAAACGACCGAATTATTGATTGAAGGGATTTTGATAATTATTTGAGAGGCATAACCATGGGAGTTAGAATGGTTGGTGAATATGATTGTATGTCTCTAAGAACCTAGATTTACTTGTGAAAATGATAATTTGACTTGGTGAATGTTCAGAATTTGGTTATCATTTCTGGAGACAGTTTTCTAAGTTGACATGGAACATTCATTCAATCATAACAACAAAAGGTTTCACATATTGAGAATTTGTTTCACTATAGGGAAAGGAAGATATGGAAACTCAAAAGCCCCTTTTGGATCTACTATGCTTGTATATATAATATGGTAGCATGGTTCATATATTCCAAATTGGATTTTGCATGATTGGAACTCCGAACTGGTCCCCTGTTTATTTAGCCTTCTCCAAACTTCACATGTGCAACTGGTTTCACGATGCACGACTTTTGTTTTTGGGAGCATTCAATATGAACTTATGAATCTAGCTTCAGATGTTGGAAGGGAAATTTATTCCTATGCAGTAAAGAAGAAACTGCATTGTTTACTTTTTCCTCTTCTCCTTAAGCTATTCAGAGCCTGTCTTTCTAGATTTGTTAGAGAATGATGAATGAGGACATCAATAGAGTTGCATATTACTGAAGTAGCTGAACTATTCCCAGTAATATGATGGATGGATTTACGTTTTATCCACTTTCTATTCGTAGGTGATGTATGACAAGTGGTCTCAAAGGAGCCGCCGGTTTGCATTTGTGACTATGAAGACTGTTGAGGATGCAGAAGCAGCTGTTGAAAAGCTAAATGGGACGGTAAGATTTATCTGTATTAAGGATATATATATTGAGAGTTCTTTTAACTTAGAATCTCCAACCAAGTTGATGCCCTTGAATGATGTTCTAAACAAGTCTGTGTTCAATATTCTTATCCTGCAGGAAATTGGTGGGCGAGAAATCAAAGTAAATATTACTGAAAAGCCATTGCAATCGTTGGAATTTTCAGTCCTTCAAGCAGAAGAACAGTTTATTGACAGTCCACACAAAGTTTATGTTGGTAATCTTGCAAAGACAGTAACCACAGAATCACTTAAAAATTTCTTTGCCGAGAAGGGGGAGGTACTTAGTGCTAAAGTCTCCCGGGTTCCTGGGACCTCTAAATCTAGTGGTTACGGATTTGTTTCATTCTCTTCAGAGGAAGACGTGGAAACTGCCATTTCATCTCTGAATAATGCGGTAAATATCTACCCCTGTTAGAACTGAATAAATCATGGCCTAATTTTATGATAAGTTTTTAAACTTGTAGGTGAATACTGCCGGTCTGAGGTGACATTTCTCTTCAATCCATTACATTTGAGATCTTCTCTAGTTGCCTCAAATATAATAAATCTTTCCTTCCTAACTTGAATAGGTTAACATTAGATGAGTCTAAAAAGTCTTTAAGTTTGGAATGCCAATACTTTCTGTAGTGAATTAGTATTATTTCTCTGGCAGTATTGGAGTTTTTTTTGTTAAAAGTTGCAGCCTTTCCTTGCTCTCTTATTTTTGTTACATTCAGTTTGTGTAAGTTGCACATTTGATAAGGTTGTTTGCTGTTTAGTGTTTGCATTAAATTTGGGGATTCCCTTTTACTTCTGCAGGTTCTGGATGGGCAGAAGATTCGTGTAAATAAAGCTTAAGAAAGAGTAGCTTGCAGAAACTTGTAGAGAAAACCTTGTTCTTCAACCTAAGCAATGGAGAGGGTGGAAGCTCAAACATGGATAGAGTTTAATGTTTTCAGAGGAATGGTGCCATATAATCATTTGTTTTTGCCTATCATTGATTTGTTATCATATTTGTTATGTGATAGGCAGTTCGAAGTTATGGTTCTGTCACATTGATGTTCATTTTGCAAGAGATTTTATTAACTGAGGCAAAGAAACCAAGGTTTTGTTCTTCTAGGCAATATATATGAGTATAAACATAGAACATGCACTCCAGAAAAATAACTCCTCTACTCTAACCAATTCGAGAGCTTCTGTACGAGATCAGAGAGATATCAATGGAGTGCATCATGTGTAAAATTTCTCATATTTTTAAGGGATATCAATGGAGCTTTTTAAGATTTTTTTGGGTATAATTTACTTCCTCATATTTTTAAGGGCTACTACACATTTCTAATCTGAAATAACTTATATGTTTTTTATATTTCAATTATACTATTACTTTTTTAGTGTAATTTATTCATGGACTATATGTAATTATATTGTGAAATGTACGGACAAGTAAAAACAAAATTCTTTCTATTGGAGCGAAAGGAGTACTTTTTATGTTCTAATCGAAGAGTACTTTTTTTTTTTTTTCCCAAATAAAATAGTCTCGTATTTTTTTTCTTCTTTATATCCTTACGTATATGTTTATTTATAGGGAGAATTATAGTTACCTTCCTTGAGTTTTAGTGAAATTACAAATGCCCCATCAAGTTTTCTTAAATTTACAACCACGTCCTCATTTGTTCAAAATTTCCCAAGATAACAAGGTCCTCAACATGACAAATTCAACGGTTTGACAGTCAAACGAAGTACGTATCGAATTTAACTTATGAATGTATCCCGGTTATATTTTGAAAATATGCGTATCACACATAAAATATGATGTATCTCGTATAATCTCTAATGTATTATGGTTATAAGTTTAGTTATTGAAATATCATATTTTATATATAGTCTACAGTATCGCATATAGCTCTAATGTATTGCATGTAGTTGATGATGTATTGCGGTTATGTTAAAACAACAAGTATCGCAAGTAATGGAAACAAAAACACGTGTATCGAGTTTGGACATAAAAGTTTCCTTGTAGTAAAGAAAATACACGTATTAAATTTAGCATATGATGTATCGTGTATTGATGAAAACACGTGTATTACTTTTAGTTGTTGAAATATCACCGTCAAACTATCTCACAAAATGGAAGAATTTATAATTTTACCAAAAATTGGGGAGGTAGATATAATTGTCAAAAAATTGATGGGATATTTATAATTTCACTAAAATTTGGGGCAAAAAAATGAAGCCCAATTCATAGCCCATACTTTTTTTTTTTTTTTGGAGAGAAACAATAGCCCATACTCAATAGGGTAATTTATCTCAATGTTTTGTTGATAGTTAACATCAATGATTGAAAAAATAGACTACAAGTCAGTCTACTAGTACACTATCGCCTAGCGGTTAGTACGCATGACGAGCTATTTAGATGTCGGGAATTTAATTTTTACCTCTGTTAGTTCTGCTATAAATACAAAGCTAAATAAAGTATTTAAAAAAAAAAAAAATTCAGTAGTAGTAGTATTATTATCATCGATGCGCCGTCGTTTGCAAGTCTTCCAACTGAAGTCTCCATGAATCGTGCAAAAGAATCTGAGAAATAAAATTAAATAGCAACGGCAAAAACGTAAATTCAGGAAGCACACCACCGCATCTAACACCAATCACCGCACCCCGTCACCACTCAAATTTGTCTCCTCCCAAAACATTCGCGCCTTCCAATATTTCCCGCTTCCTTTCCCCTCCTATTTTCATATTTCTCAAATCCCATACCATTTTAAAACCCTAAAAAATTCCTCCAAAAAATATTTAAAGAAAGAAAACCCAAATTCTAGACTCACTAGCCTGGAAACTATTTTCCCAAATTAACATATATACAATCTTCAAGAACAGATTTTTTTTTTTCCTTTCAGTGAGCCGCAGAAGAGTTTGAGTATTACAGGGAGAGCGAAGAAGAAGAAAGATGTTTTATTCTCATACGTTCTTGGCGAGAAAAGGGCCATTGGCTACTGTTTGGTGTGCAGCCCATTTGCAGCATAGGCTCAAGAAATCTCACTACACCTCCACTAACATTCCTTCGACTGTTGGTCTGTTTTTCTTTTCTTTTTTTCGCATATCTTTTTGATGATTTTGTTGGGATTAACGGGTTTTATTATTTAAAAAAAAAAGAAGAAGGTTTTATTAATGATGCGAAAGTTGACAACTTTCTGATTTTTGGGGCTAATTGGTAGTCACTTGGGCATTGTGCAAAAGAATTAAAGACTGAATTTTTACAATGATTCTAGTGTTTTTCTTAATTATTTTTTTAACAATGATTCTTGTGTTGATTTTTCCTGGTTTCTGACTGATGTATGGAATTCGTTGTATGGGTTTTTTTTTTAATAAATTTTCAGACATCTTTTCAAATTGGGATAATTTAGTTGCTCATGCATTCGGTAATTTTTATGTTTTATTGATTTTATTGGGCGACCTTAAATTATCTGCAGTTCTACTACCATAAAGAATCGTTTTTGAAATTCAAACTGCCACTTCCTATTGGGAAAATACGGAGAAAGATTGAATTAGGTTTCCTTTTGATAATTATTGATAGTGATTATTTCCTGTAACCCTTTGGCGTACTTATACATGATTGGAAATGCATTTGATTGTTTCTAATGTTTGCAGTACATTTGTCAGGCTACTTTAACAATAGTGAACATAGGCCATAAAGATTGGTTCTTTACCTACTTTTTTCTTATAATGTGAAGGCATGCATTTTTTTTAATTGTTTCCGTCAGTTTATTAATAACCTATGTATGATTCTATTTCTGTTCTGTTTCCGAACTGATTGACTGGATGTTCTTTCTTGCAAATTTCTCTGTCTCTCTTTATTGGGGGGAAGAGTTTTATCTGTTTCACATTCAATGCAAGGAATGTTAGCAGCTAGTTTTATTGCAAAATGGAAATACATGGTAGTTTTTGTATATCAGTTCATAGTATGATGTTGTTTACTTCTGCTTTCATTTTTTCAGAACGAATAATGTACCCCGAGTGTCCTATTGCTTTGAGGATGTCAGGGCATCTTTTACTTGGTGTTGTTCGTATTTATGCCAAGCAAGTTGACTATCTTTATCATGACTGCAATGGTGTAGTAACAGACGTAAGAAAGGCATTTTCTTCTGTCAGTATCAATCTACCTGAGGGTGCTACTGAAGCACCATTTCATTCTGTCACTTTGCCAGAAAGATTTGAACTTGATGCCTTAGAACTTGATGATGATTATCTCTTGGGAAGGTGAATTTCTCATTAATTTGCTGTTCTTGTCTTTTGGGCCTATTTGTTTGGATGGTTTATGATTTTGATTTGCAGGTATGAGGATAATCATCTTAAATCGCTAGAGGAGATAACGCTTGAAGGTAGGTTTCACTCTTGCATGTGTACCTAGTCAAAGATATATTTCTTTAATAATTACAAGCTTGACCATGAATATTTATAAAATTTTTATCATGCAGATCAAATTCCTACTGGAACAGAACCATACATAATCATTACCTTTGATGAGGTAGGCTTGAATTTTCCTGTCTTTTAGTTGTGATGGCTTTAATGTGTATCAAATCACTAAGCATATAACTGTTGGGGTTTATAGGAAATTAGGAGTGGTTCGCCAGTCCAGGAAGATGCTTCAGGATCAAGGGCCCAGCCGATGGAGGAAGAGTACGAACTGAAAGGGCTATTAAAAACTATTTTAGTAATTCTTTCGTTAACTTGTTGACATTTTCTTTTGCTGTTACAGTGTTCTTCCTTCCAATCCAGAGGATACAACTGCAGTCATGGGAGATCCATCTTCAAGTAATCAGGCGGAAGTCAATGTTCCAGAACCCATTGGAGATAGCGCAACTGAAGTTCTCCCAGATACTGAGATTATGCGTGATGCTGCTAATGACTTCCTTATGGAAGATGCTCCTATATGGCCTGGCAATGAGAATGATATTATGGAACCTGACCGAGTGCTGGAGGAGCAGATAATCAGAGACAATGAAACCAAAAGTCCAGCTTTTGAAGAAATGTTGCCTTCTGGAGGTCCCTCTATTCCGCCGTATCAAGCTGAAGAACCACAATCTGTTGCTTCTGAAAGGACTAATGCAAGTTTGGATTTGCACATTGGTCTTGGTTAGTGAAACTTCTCATAATTTTTTATATGAAAACAGAACTACAATACATACAATAGAGCAAAGGTGAACCAATTTTGCATCCATATGCTGATACTCTTCTGTATTTACAGGACATGCAACACCTGAGCTGGTACTCCGAGCAACACCTGTTGAGCAGCCAAGAGCAAAGCAGAGAAAAAGGAGAAGGCAGTTTTTTGATGAATCCACAGTACTGACTAATAAGTATGATTGATCTTCTGCTTAACTGAATAGTTACTATTTTTATTTTTTGTGCTTAACCCTAGGGTAATTTCAGGTACATGAAGAAGGCTCTGGAAGATTCCCATGATTTGCTTCGGAAAAAAAGGAATTGTCCTGCCTCTAATTTGGATATCTGGAAATTAAAGAGATTGAAAAAGGATTCTATGTTTCGTGAACCTTTAATAACTGGTAATCCATTTTTACAATTCTAAGCTATAATATTGTCACCTTTCGGTGGTGGATTACTTTTAACTAGTGTTCTTCTAACTTTGTAGGATTATCTTCTGATCTGCTAAGTGTGTATGATAGAGAAGTCATTTCTTCTAAATCTCATCTAGTAAACTTAGAAGAAACTCATGCCGATCCAGAAGTCATGCAAGACTTAGAAGAAACTCATCCCGAGCCAGAAGTCATGCGATCACCCACCTCTAGAAGCCCAATTGAAGTGGAAATTGAGCATCTCCGTGACTTTGAAGGTCCTACTGTTGGCACTCCAATATCTGAAAACTTGCCTTCTCCGAACAGATTTGTTTCATCTCCTGTAGTGTCCATGCCTTCTGAGATCAGAAGAGATGAGGCCACTCCATCCACTATCAATTTTGGTTCAGATATGGATCGCTTTGAGACGACTATTGGAACTGATGTACATCCTACCCCGGACATGGCAGCATCTAGTGGACTGTTTGGTTCTGACATAGAAACCTCAGCCACTATTCTCCGCGATGCACAAGTAGAGGATAGTATCCTTTCTGATATTCCTGAGATGGCAAATTCTGCTGGGGTATGCTACTGTGATATTTATTCCTGACCTAGCATTACTCACATTTTTTTGAGTCATTTTAATTGTTAAAATATTATTTTAACTAGCTTATCATCATTCATAGTAGTCTTCAGTCCTTTCAAATTTCCTCATCCCTTCCACTTAAAGTTTGATGACTGAGGTTCAATTAACTACGGCATGCTTCATAGAATACTACATCGTTTGTTTGCATTGTGCTTATATCTTGCTGCAGAGCTCATTGTTCATTCTCAGTTTGAGTTTTGGACGTTTTCTGATGACACTGATTGATAATACTGGAAATCCTAGACCTTCTTTGTACTAACTTAAAAATGAGATATATATATAGCCTTAATTGATAGCATATTTGCCAAGCACCTATTGAGGGTTTCACCTGACTTCCTCTCTCATTTCAGGAGCTAAGCTTTTTGGAACAAGATGAAAACACACCAGCAGGTAAGCTAGGAGCCTTTTTGTAGGATGTTAATTGCAGCTTTTATAATTCGAAGAGTTTCAATCACTATCTATCCTGAGGCTACTTGTAGGATGTTATTTGCATCTTGTATTTACGATAGAGTTTTCATTGCCACTTGCTTGGAGTTTAATTAGACATCAATTGACATAACTCTTAATCAGGGTCCCCGCAATCAGGTTATCGAACCAGAAAAAACTTGGAGACTCAAGAATTTGATAAATTATCTGCAAGAACAAGGTACCTTCAATTACTGGCCTATGTGTTCTTTTGATTCTTTGAAGAAACAAAGATTTATTATTGTCTGATGTTGTGTTTGAGTAGAGCTGTGGCCCAGTTTTTGAAAAGGCAGTCATCTGTAACCCCCAATTCGGAAGACTCTGGGACTCTCAGTTTGAATGCAATATTGGAAGGCAAGACCAGGAAGATATGTGCTCGAATGTTTAATGAGATGTTGGTAAGTCATAAACACTTGATCACTTGTTATTTTCCTGTTTCCTTTTTTACGGGTAAAGTTAGTAGAGCGTCATCTTTGATAACTTTGGTCCGAATTGGCTCTTCTTTTGATATGCAATAGGAGTTGAATTTATTGATGCTGGTACATTTCTATTGCACTTGTGCTACTGAAGATGTTCTACATGTCTTATAGCTGGAATTTGGTTGACTTTTTTTCCATTCTTCTCTCCCCAAGTTGCACATGTGAATTTATAATGTTTTATTTTCCTAGATCAGCTGCCTGGTATATAGACAAGTGTATAAGCAATCTAAGGACATGACGATTTTGCTTAAAGCTAACTTTAATGTGGTTGATCAATTGTGTAAAGTTTGATTTTAGAGTCTTGTCAAGATATTTAGCTGTTACAATCCCACGAATTGTTCTACTTTGTTCAGGTTCTGAAACACTGTGGACTCATAGATGTAAATCAAGAGGCGCCTTTTGATGATATTACTTTGAAGGTGACTTCAAAGCTCTCAAAGGAACCATTATCAAGCTAAATGGACCAGGTTCTGATCCATCCGGAGAAGGCTGCAAATGGTTTACTTGAACGGGACACGCTAAATGGACCAGGTTCTGATCCATCAGGAGAAGGCTGCAAATGGTTTACTTGAACGGGACACAGGATGATGGCGAAGGATATAAATGTATAAAACACTAACAAAGAAGATTGAAGTTTACCTGGCATGGAGTTGGTGAAGATGTGATGCTAAATTCTTATGTGGTTGCCTTTGCTCTCTGGTATCGCAATCCTTGCTCCCATACTCTTGCGTATTCATCGGTAACTTGGTTGTTCACCAATGATACATTGCCTTTTGAGTTGTCTTAACCGGTGGAGACTCCAATGAACTAAATGAAGAGATAATCTTCTGAAATCTTGCCTTTGGTTCCAGTCTCCCGAAGAGTGGCTTTTAGGGTGTACATGGTAGCTGCTTATCTCGCATGATCTGAGAGCTAGTAGTTGTTTATTGTCTGAATCCTCGGAACTTCATCCGATATAATTGAGGATTTTAGATTTGATAGTGGTTGTGGGAGCTGCTGCTAAGCCTCCATGCTTCTTTAAGAGAGTAGCTTATAGGTATAGTAAATATGTATGCAGGACTTTTACAAATAGATTCATATATTTATAGGTTGTTCTTGCTGATTAACGTTCAGTTCTTTTGATTTCTCTATTTTGTTGGTACACATTTATTCCGCCTATGTGATTTAAGTAATCATTTTGAATATTTTTGGCCATTCTTCATGGTATGTGATGCTGAGCCTAATCTGACATTAACAACCGTCTTCCGTTTTAAAAGAGGGCGTTTCAAGTTAATGAGACGATGTAATTTACTAAAACTTCATTTTAGTAATTTGGACAGAAGATTGAAAAGTTTACTATTCGTGCAGACAATGGAACCACAGTATTTTTTTTAGGTTACACTAGTGCCTAGTGTTCTAGTCAACATAATGCAGGAGATCACATAATTTATTCTGTTACTGGGAAGTAGAGGAGACTTAATTAGCAGCAACAAGATCTTCGATTTTTCTTTCAATGTGGGCTTCATGGTCTTCAAGCCGACCTTTGATAGCATCGCCCTCCCAACGAACGAGTGTAGGAACACCTTTAAGCTTGAACTTTAAGTCCACTCTCCAGGGATGCTGAGGATTTCTCCAAGTCGGTCTGTCTCCGGCGTAAGCTCTTAGCAACGTGATAGCATCCGGGGATGTTTCCAGTTTCTTGTATATCACAGGCTCAGCTCTCACACAATCTGCAGCAAGAAAAAGAAGGGAACCATGAAAACCTATCTGAAAAAAGTACAATATCATGTAAGAAGTACATGGATTTTGGAACATTGCAAGACGAAACTGAGCATAGTGCTCGGTTAGAAATATTTTATAAACACAAATTTAGATACTTTAAGATACATTTGACCTGAGTTAACTGGTTTAAACAAGCTAAACCGCCCAGGTAAGATGCAATACATCAGACCTTAATGACCCGACCCTTCCCTAGACCCTCACATATGAAAGAGTTTTTATGCACCGCACTGCATTTTTTTTAAGATACTCCAAAAGAGCTCATAAATTTACAATCACTATAATTTGCATTGTAGAATTTCAAAGTTGACATATACAAGCAACAATAACAACTGAAAAAAAGTTTGCTGAGATAAATAAATGAGTGAAACATGGGAAAAAACTCCAGAACAGATTCAGAGGGATACATAACTTCTATTCAAGCAGCTTATGTGCCTGCAGACGATTTAACTGACAGCACCTGCTACGACATTTGCACATTTAGATGCTACCGGAAGGTCTAAGGCTAACAATGACTGGGGAGAAAAACAAATGAAGGGTACAGTTCAAGAGAGAAACAAAAGATGGTCATAGGAATCTAAAATGGTTACCCAATGACTGTAGGTTGATTATTCTATGCATTATAGCCCATCAAAAGCAGCTATTAACCCATTTTGGTATTCTCTTGCTGCCTTTCCCACCTTGATTAGTTTGTTAAGAAAAAACCTAAATACTAGAAAATCAAAATGTTGTGAACTTAGTTTATCTATAGCAATATGTTCAATTCAATTCATAATGGGTAAGCAGACAACTCTAACTCACCCTCTCAATGACAGCAAGCCTAAAAACATCACAATTCTCAATAAACTTCCAAAATCAACTGGTTAATTTACTACAAAATTGCATCAGTTTTCATTATTTCTCACCAAGATAAAAGTGGAAACTCACACACAGACACACACAAAGGAACAAACTTTACGGGGAAAGCAGGGAGACAGTGAAAAGGGTATACACTGTAACAACAATCGCCATGAAATCTTCTCAGGAAAAAAACAAAAATGGAGAAAACAAAAAGAAAAATTACCAGGGCACCAGGAAAGAGAGGTGGCAGGGTCTTTATCAGCCAAGAAAAGGATGAGATTGGCTTTGTTATTTGGGGCTTCTGCTTTGAACTTCTCGAAAACTCCATCGAAGGTTGATAAGGTTGCATCCAGTACCTTCAGTGGCATTTTCGCTCTGAATTATCAAAATGGTTCCCTAGAAGCAAGTTCCAAAACCCGCCGGAAACAACTCAGTTGTATTCGTCGCCGACTGAATTGTGTCTGCGAGGCCTATCAATGCTGTATAAAAAGATAAGGGCCCTAATTTCTAGATTGTGGGATTTGATCAGATCCTCTGTCAGCAATTTCACGCTACGCTAATACTCCCTATGTTCTCTGAAAAGAAAAGAATCTTTGTGAAAAATTTCACACAAATTAAGAAAGTTGTTAACTTTACCTAATTACTCTTATTTAATAATAATTTTTATCATCTCTTACTATATTGTAATCTGTGTAAGAATTTACTCTTATTGGGCCTGTTCTTTTGGTTTTGATTTTGAAAACGGTTTTAGTTTTAACAGTAAATTTAATATATTTTAATCATTTTTCATCATTTTCAATATAATTTTTTACTATTTAGCATCTACTTTTTACATTTTTAATACACTTTTTACATTATAAAATTAATTTTCAAAACATATTTTTAAACATGAGATAAAGAACAAGCCCATTATCTCTCCCTATTAAAAATATCACTATTAATAAGATAATATTGAAATAAGAGCAGAAGTGTTAATCTTATTAACTTTAAATTAGTATTCTACCCCCAACAATGAAATTTACTTTAATGTTAATCGTATTTAATATTATCTTGAAAATAATTTTAATGTAATCTGTACATATTCAATATTACTTTAGTGTTGATCTTATCACAACATGTTGTAGTTTGTATGTATGAAAAATATTCATTAAAATTGAAAAGCATTCAAAATAAAACAAGTTAATATAAATAATATTGTAAACTGAAAATAATGTTAAATTTAACAAAAAAATTAATTGTATTGAATAAAAGAAGAATTGCATTCATGTATTAATTGGACTGAATTATAAATTAATTTAGCATTTGAGTTCACCTTGAATACTCTAAAAGCCCTCTTTGAAAAATGAAAGACTATTATATTTTGTGAGATAAAATTAATTATAAGAGTAGTTAATTATCATTTTGAAAATTGAAGAGTTTGAATTAATTATGCTGGTTTGATAAAAGTGATGTAAGGGTAGAATTGAAAATTTTCTTTTTTTTTTTAATTGAAAATTATAGAGATGACACTTTTAAAAGAATAAATATTTTTAGCTTAAAATACTTTTTTCAAAGAACAAGGGAGTATTTTAGTCGAGGTAGACCCATAAAACACTAGTCAAATTCACAAACGGGTTGACCCATTTAATACAAGAGAGCCCTGGACCGAGGCGCGTCCACTGACACGCCTCAGCCCAAATTTCATAAATGCCCTCATGCGTACAAAAAACCATCTCTCCTCTTTCTCCATAGTAACTTTACTCTATTTTCTGTCTTCTTCAACTTTCTTTCTGGGTTTGCTTTCTTCTGTTTCGTCTGTGCTAGTTCATCCTTCCTATAGAAGATTTCTTCAGCCTCGCCATCAAATACTTTCCCAACAAGAAGATTTCCTTTTCCACTAGTATGGTTCTCCTCCGAAGTCACCATTCTTGGACAAATGATTTCTTTCCACTTCATAATTGACAAGGTAAAGGTCTCAAATCTAAACCATTATAAATTTACATAAATTACTACACTGTAGAAGAATTGCATCCACCTTCTAGTCTTGGCATGATCATCCAAAAGAAGTACAAACCCAATTTTGCATAATGGACTCAGTGCAGCACTTCTGTTCAGCAAGGAAGACGGGCTAAAATGATACTTTCAATATACAAAGTACAAATTTAATATAATTAGTATTATAATTATCACAACAACGTGCGTACTAATAACTAATATGATGTTGTTTGTTGTATCAATTCTGTGCTTTAACTGTATCATTTTAATATACATATTGTGTTAAATGTTTGTTTTGAATATATCATTTTAATATGTACGTTATATCAAATATTTGGTATCATTTGAATACGCATTTTATATCAAATATTTGTTTTAAATGTATCATTTTGATAAGTTTGTTGTATCAAATGTTTACTTTACATGTATCATTTTCATATGCTAATGTTTACTTTAAATGTATTGATTTTATGACTATTTTGTATTGTCTTAAAAAAATATATATATATGTTTCATACAATTGTCTAAAACCCAGAAGAAATTATCTGATAATATTTTATATATTTTTTAATATCTAAAATAATATTGCAGCATAAAACTTATGACTGAAAAAGAAGATGGAGGAGAGAAAGGAAAGAGAAGAAAGAAAAGATGGAGATGAAAGTGTTCTTGAATTTCCAAGGGAGAAGAAGTAAGGGCAAAAAAGTAACACAGGCTGCTGGGCCCGTCTGTACAGTCTTTTGGGAACTGCATGGATCTTCCCCTCTCGGTCCAAAAACTATTTCCCTTAATACAAATCAAGATATTGGGTATCGGGTAGTATGTCATCTCAGTTTTATGATATGAAATTATATTTTTACCCTATGTGAGGTGAGAAAGCCCAATGTACTATCGCCCAATGTAGACTATTTTAATAAGTGGCGGAATCAAACTCCCAGGTACAAAAGGGACAAAATATGTAGGGTAATAATATTCTTTTTTAAGGTATAACAAAGTTTTAAATAATATATATATATATATTTATATATATTATATAAAATTAACTCCTTATTAACAATGTCAAAAGAAAATATCAATAAATGTTTTTAAGAAGCAGAACTTATACTTTTTTTGCTACATGTAAGCACAAATTTTATACGTAATAATTTTTCCCCCCCCCTAAAATAAGCACTATTTAACAAATCTGTCAATCGTGCCATAAAAACACAAACTAGACATCATAATAATATATCTACAAAAAGTTTAGAAAGATATATGCAACATTATTTTTAAAAAAGTTTGCATTCTCAAACTCATATTAAACAGGTTTATTAGTTTTGGGAACTATACAAACTTAGGGGAGATGATGAGATTTAAGAATGTAAAATAGTATTGAATTTCATTTGGTCAATCTTCACCTTACCCCTAATTATTATAATTTTTTATGGGGTAACTATCCAAATACTTCTAAACTTTATACATTTTATACTATAGTAGTTGTATTTTTGAAACAATTGCCCTACCAAAAACAAACGTAGCTACGACGCTGATCTCAACTGACTTAATACTGATCTCCACACGGAAAGCCCATCTCGTTGTTTGGACATATTATGAATGAGAAAATTGCACTTTTGGTCCAATTTCTATATTCCAGTTACTCTTTTGATTCATTTTTTAAATTTTTTATTGCATTTTTTGTCCCTCTTCATTCATGTTTTCGTATTTTTAGTCTTGATTTTGTAGATTATTTTGGAGAAAAAATACAATTTAAAATTTACACAATCATTTCTAAAATGACCTATAAAACCGGTTACAGTAGATCATAGAGATTTCAAATTTCCCCCTTATTTTGGGGTCCAATGAATGGGTGTTAAGTAACATTAACTTGAATCGCATTAAGCAGTCTCCAAAAGCCAACACTAAATACTATTGCAACAAATTGTGTGTGGTGGGTTCATGTATGCGACGAACTAGTTACGCTCAAGTTTGTGTTTCACTCGTTAATTTAGTTTTTTTTTTAAATTTATTTTTAGTGCTACTATTTAAAAGCAGAAGTTGCACTATTGTAGAGTACATCTTTATTATTGGCAAAACAGCTCTAATACTTTATCAAAGTGGTATTTGATCTTTTATATAATATCTCTTTATTTTTTATGAAGTAGATCTAATACTCTACGAAGAGATGCACTTGAGAGTTGAGATCACTTCAAGGTAGTCCATCAGTGGCTGAAATTTCACTCCGAAGAAGCAAAACCTTTGGTAGAACAAAATATTAATACCTCAACAATTTTATTGGATAAAATTATTAAATACATAAAGTTAGAACTCTTGAATTCAGGGTATACTATGACCTCCGGTTATTGTTTCCCAAAAGACTACAAATATTGTGAGTATAAACTTAAAATTACATTATTTATTCATTTAGCAAAGGAGCAGGATTGGGGTGCAAGTCAAGAAAGGGATTTATGAACCCGAGACCATGAGTTTAAATATTGTAGGATTATAAGGTTAAGATAATAAATAACTAAAAAATCAATGCAAAAAAAATGAAGATCGATCAACATTTACATGTATTGATGAGATCAAAACACATCTATATATGATAGCTTTATTTTGCGACTGTGCTAAAATTCTCTAATTTGTCGAGGAAGGTCTCCTTGAACGAACGCTAACAAACTAGCCGTCAAAGAGGCGTTTAACATGTTAATCCCTTAGTTTGGGGTTTAATTTTCCATATATTATAATTAAATTTCTATCAGTTGAAAGAATGCAAATTTGATTAATCAATTTTTGGACGACGTACGTGCAATAAATTTGTACTAATAGTGAAAATCATTTTGAGGAAATTGTAAATTTTCCAAATAATTAATGAGGTTGTCAGTTACTCTCAATTGATGGAAATAATATTGATTGTTATTATTCGTGAAAAATGTAAGTTGTTAGTCATAGAAATTAGAAACAAACTTATAGTGTGTTTTCTCTTTTTGAGTTAAAACTGGAGTACTAAATCAAAGCGATGAGAAAACATAGTTGTGTAGGCAGTTATTCAGCGATGTGTGGTTTACAACTAATTAACCTTTAGAAAGTAAGGTTAGGGGTATGTTATTTGTAGGACACTTTTTACTAAACATATGATACATTTTCAGTTTTTAAGTGATGAAAATACATTAATATCCTTTACTCTAACAAAAAATTAATACTTTATTATTATTCTTTTTTTTTTAACCTTCGCCACAGGACGGCGAATGTTCGACAAACCTTCGCTGTCCTGTGGCGAAGGTTTTCGTCCGGCAGCGAAGGTGCTCTTTTTCTTTTTTTAATTTTTTCTCCACCGATCGACTTTCATAGCAGAACGAGTTTGATTTGCTTTTTTTTTTCTTTTTTTCTTTTTTTTGTTTTCTCTATTCGACTCGATTTTGGCACGACAAGGAAGAAGACGACGAGGAAGACGAGACAACGAGAGGAAGCAATTTCTTTCTCACAATAGAGAGTCAATTCAATCTTTTCACTAGAGAGAAAATTAAAAAGTGTCATATATTTAGTTCAAAGTGTCCTTTAAATAACAAGTCACTATTTGGAACCCATCAAAAGTTGTACATCCTCCAAACTTGACTTTTCTAATGGAACCGAGGGGGTAATATTAATCTTAATTGCTCTTTCAATTGCAGGAAGAATTGAGAAAACATGCATTAATTTACAGGAAGATGCAATAATGACGAACAAAGAGTTCAAATAAACACTAACCTGCCAAAGAATCAGCATATCTCTTGGCTTTTTCTTCAAAATTCTCTTCTATTAAGGAGTCTCAATCAGCAGGAAACACAGAGATTTTAAAGACATTCCTTTGGTCCCAATGTTTTGTCTGTAAGAACTTCACCAAACGAAACCTC
The DNA here is from genome assembly GCA_016801395.1 of Leptodermis oblonga. Taxonomy (NCBI): domain Eukaryota; kingdom Viridiplantae; phylum Streptophyta; class Magnoliopsida; order Gentianales; family Rubiaceae; genus Leptodermis; species Leptodermis oblonga. The sequence continues at coordinate 32,644,166 of CM028755.1, forward strand.
TTGAGAGCATAAGTAAACTCCGGATTGGTGCTATTGTGAAGATCCACTGATCGGAGGCTGGGAATATCTAGCCATGGGCTATACGCCGAAGGGTATCGCAACGGTACAGTTTAAGGCTCCCGAGTACCGGAAAATGATCAGCTGAAGCCTCCCAAACCACCAATCTGTCCTTCCAATGTGCAAGTGTTTGAGTCGGAGAAATTTCCCTTTTCTGGCCTTCCACAATTTCCTCGAAATGCATAGTCTCTTAGCTTGAGAGCCTTAAGATTCTCCAGCTTCCCTATTGTATCCAACTCTTTCCAATCCAGCTAAGTATGTAACAAAGTGAGGCTTTTTAACTGTTTAAGAAGGTTTCTCTTTGAAGGAAACCATGTGAGCTTCTTGCTTATCATGTCATGATCATATTCATTCAGTAACTTCAGATTTTCGAGCGATTCCAATTGGCAAAGATGATGAAGAAGTAAACTAGATTGCCATTTGCGTCGAAAAGCTTGGTTTAATGCCCCGCTGATGCCCAATTTCTTGAGCTTGGGAGTCTGATCAAAAACTTCTTTTTGGCAACTTTCAGGTGAAATTGTGCATAGTGTTTGGATATTTTTACCTGACAAAACATCTTCCTCACTTTGCAGCCTTTTGGTACTAGGGTATGGAAAACTGGTGGATGCATTTGTATGAAGATGTCTCAATTGTGGCATCTCCCAAATGTCATCGTGAATTTCAAGGGTAGGACTAGAAGTATTCACTATTAGAGTTTGCAAATTCCACAAGGAAGAGATTGCTGAGGGTAGAGATGCAGAATTTGTGGACATGGCTATATATTTCAGAAGGACGAGGCTCGAAATGCCAACGGGGAAACGAGTGAAAATGAGAGGTTCAACTCTGAACTCCCTGTACCCTTAGAAGCTTGAAAGTGTTTATGATTGGTTTAACAAGTTCTGTATCCACATGACTGAATTCTCCTCTAAGAAGGAACGAACACGCTTACCAGAAGGTCTTCCATATAAATAAGCCAAAGGATTGTAATTGTTGAAGCAAATGCGCACACATTGATCAAACACTGGGTTTTCAGATAAAAAAAATCCCTGTTAATTTTTTGGAAAAAGTTCTCTTTTGTAGCTTCTTTCTTGCAAAACTCTCAGAATGTATCATGTATCAAACATGTTTTTATTCTGCCATTTGACCTCCTATCTCCAACCATCACTAAGTTTCGACTGACAAGTTCCTCCAAGTATTGTTCAGCCATATCCTCCCAACTCAAATTCCCTTCCTCCTGATGTGGTATAAGCTCTTCGGCAATCCACAAAAAAATACTAATTTCCAAACAGGGATTTTGGAGCTCGGGCGAAAGACACCAAAATAAAGAAAGCAAAGGCTTCAAGTGATTGTATCTCGTTCAATTAGTTTGGTGGTTTGTGTTGTATTCCTTCCAATGTAGCCACTCACTTCATTAGCAAAGCTTTTCCACCACCACTTATCACTACTTGCAAGAATATATGAAATAACCACTATTGACAATGGCAAACCATTGCATTTTTAGCAATCTTCAATTCATAGTCTAATAATTCACCGGGGCAGTGAAGCCCGTGAAAAACCCTCCACCTAAGTAACTCTCGACTGTATTCATAAGAAGTTCAACTCAAAGAGAGAGTTCGGATTCTGTGGTTTTGCATGCTCTGCAACTTTTGTATTGCGAGTAGTTATTAAAATTCTACACTGCAGGTCATTGTTAGGAAAAGCATCTTTGAATCTCTGTCAATCTTCTATGTCCCAGATATCATCAAATATAATATGAGATATTGTTTTCCCTCCAACTGTTGGTAAAGATATTTTTCTAGTTGCTCTTCATTCATTTCAGTCACTCCATAGTCGCTTTTGGTAAAAGAATTCAAGATTTCGAGCAGCACTTGCCTTTTATCATATTTTTTCGAAACATAGGCAAATGCTCGAATCATGTACCCATAATCAACGTTAGTATCCTTGTAAACCTTTTTAGCTAATGTTGTCTTTCCTAATCCCAAATCCCAACTATTGAGATAACTTCAAGATGCTCAGGTCCTCTGGTTAGAAGTTCTATCACCTCTTTGGCTGCCTCATCAAACCCAACCACATGCTCTTCTTCGACTGTGGGTGCCAACTTTGACTATAAAAAGATATATCAAAATTACTCTTTCTACGCTATGCCACTATATATTATTTTTGTCTATAAAGATATATAAAATTAATCTTTTACTGTAAAGAGATCTGATAATTAATTACGAGCTTAGGGCATCTTGAATCAAAGACACAAAATGTGGTGTTGTAATTTCTCAACAACCCCCACCCCCCCCAAAAAAAAATTACACCGGTCTTTACACCAAAGGATATTTCATATTTATACCATGTCAGATCTCATTATTTTGTAAGATAAATTAACATGAACTCCATAATCCATATTAATTCATCATAATTAACCAATTAACCCGGAGGAAAGAGAGATCGATGCGACTGAAAAGTATAAATTTCCTAACAAATGAATAAATCAAATTAATGGTTATTCGATCTTCAATCTAATTAATGGTTAAAACTGAAGCAAAATCAAATACTTGTAGATCCTAATTTAATTGAAAAAAAGAAAAGAAAAGAAGGTGTAACTCTAAATTAACTAGTTTTCAACGTACCTCGGTGGAGTTTGCATCAAAGCGATTCTTCGTATGTGTAGAATAATTAAACTAAGTGTCCTATTAGTTTCTATTTCCTATTCGGTTTATGTTTCCTATTCGTTTGTTTCCTGTTTGGTTTCGTATTTTGCAATCTGAATCAATGTAGGATTCATGGATAATTTAGCCTATAAATATATGTTTTTGGTTGTCATTGTAATCACAGAGAAAAATAAAAAGAAAAACAGAGCTAGATGCAAAGATATAGGAGAAACTAAATAGCCTTTGGGTTATTTCTCGACCAAGCTTGGGCTTTGGTGCGCCGCACAGATTGTGTGCGTGCGGGTTTTTTTATTGTTCCTTATTACAAAGAAATTTTATTCCGCTGTGCGCTAATCTCTTTAATATTATTTTGGATATATATTATTTTCTATATCCTACAAGCGGTATCAGAGCCTGTGTTAATTTTTGGGAGTTCAAAATATCTACTTTATTTAATCCTCCTGATTGCCATGCATTTGTCTTTGATGAAAAAAATAATTTTGAAATCTGGTGTCAATTTATAGAGAATTTTTTCAAGATGGTTGGTATATGGCATGTGATTGAGCTAGGTTTTGAAGAACCTGAAAAAGACAAGGAAGGTGAGGAAAGTAAAAAATTGGAGAAGAATCGTTCTCACAATGATCATGCACTCTATTATTTGAGAATGAAAGTTGGATTAGACGTATGCAGAAGTTTAATGGAAGTAAAGACAGCTAAGGAGTTTTGGGAACAGTTAAAAGTTAATAATCCAAGAAACAAAAACGTTCAAAAAAAGAACCTGCAGGAGTTCAGGAAATAATTCGAGTTGGCAGAGATGAAACCTAATGAAAAGGTGCAAGAATACATGGTTAGGGTAAAATCCATAGCTGGTCAAATGAAGATCAACCGTGATAAAGTAACGGAAGAGCTGATGGTGTCTAAAGTTTTTCGGACGTTGACTTCGAAATTTCACACTAAGAAAGAGATTATTGAGGCCATTAAAGATCTTTTCACTTTTTCGTATACTGATTTTGAAGGAGAATTGGTGACATATGAGATATCATATGACAGACCATCTATTGATGGGGTGTCAGAAGCATTGAAGGCTTTGGTATATAAGGCTAAAGAATTCGATGATGGTGGAACCAATCAGCAGGGCCAGAATTCTCAAGAGAGAGGACGTGGCGGTCAAAGCTTCAAAGGCAGAGGCCATGGTAGAGGTAATTTTTCTTACCAACCAAAGGTTAATTCGGATGCTCAAAATAATAGGCAAAAATGTGATATGTCTAAAATTAAATGCTATAATTGTGGAAAGATGAGTTACATAAAAAAAAGATTGTTAGGGTCTTAAGAATAACAATACTGGACATGCTCAAATAGCTGAAAGTAGTGGTGATAATCAAGAAACTATTTTATTTATTGCTGGAGCTGGTGAAGAAGATAAAAGTTCTAAGTGGTACATTGATTCTGGCTGTAGTAATCATATGTGTGGGAGAAAGAAAATTTTTTCTGATTTTGATGAGACCTACAGAAATACAGTGAGATTTAAAAATAATCATGTTATGTCTGTTGTTGAAAAATGTAGTATTCCCATTATTTTTAAAAATAGGAAGACCAGTGCAATAGGTAATGTCTATTATGGGCCTAATCTTAGTCAAAATTTGTTGAATTTTGGTCAGTTGCAAGAGAAGAATTATGATATTAATTTTAGGAATGGTCGTGATGAACGGATGGGGATGATTGCAAAGGTAGACATGAACAATAACAGATTATTTCCAATCACTCTAATTATTATAATTCAGCTTACTTTAGTACCACTGGCTGTGATGAGAGTTGGTTGTGGCATATGAGATTTGACCACTTTCATTTTGGCGGTTTGAACTTTATTGTGAAGAATAATGTTGTTACTAGATTGCCATCACTTAACTTTAAATCTCGACAATGTGAATCGTGTGTTTTGGGCAAGAAGCACAGGGAGCCTTTTTCAAAATGTGAAGTTTGGAGGGCAAAGCAGCCATTGGGGTTGATTCATTCTGACTTCTGTTCTCTTGATGTTCCTTCTCGAGGTGGTATCAAATATTTTATCACTTTCATTGATGATTTTAGTATGAAGACCTGGGTTTATTTGTTGAAATTTAAATCTGATGCATGTGATATTTTCAAGAGTTTTAAGACTTATGTTGAAAAGCAAAGTAGGCGTTCCATTAAAACTCTGAGGACTGATAGAGGCACTAAATATACGGTGTGTGATGATTTTTAAAAAAATCATGGGATCAAACATCAGATGAAAGCCAGGTACACTCCACAGCAGAATGGTGTTACAAAGAGAAAGAACAAAACAATAATGGATATGGTAAGGTCGATGATGACGGCCAAAAGTATGCCTAAGGATTTCTAGGCTGAAGCTGTAGCCTGTGCAGTTTATTTGTCGAATAGGTGTCCAACAAGAAGTATTGGTAAGAAGACTCCATATAAGATTTGGTCAGGAAAAAAACCAAATATCTCCCATATAAAGGTATTTGGGTGTGTTACATATGCCCATGTTCCAGATGCAATTCGGAAGAAGTTAGATAATAAGGCAGAAAAATGTGTCTTCATTGGTTACAACAGCGAGACCAAAGGGTATAAACTATTCAATCTTGATACTGAAAAAGTAATTATTAGCAGAGATGTTACTTTTGATGAACATAAAATTTGGGATTGGAAAAAGAAGGCACCAGAAATTATAAAACGATCATCAACAGTGTATATTGGTGGAGATAATACAACTGAAGAACCGAGTCAGCCAGTTCAACAACCAGTTTGTGATTCTTCTACTTCTACAACTTCCACCTCAAGTGCACGTCCATGGAGAGAGTCAAAACTGTCAGCTCATTTGAATGATTATGTAGTTGGGGATGAAGTTGATAATTTGACTAATGAGGATGTTGTGAATTTTGCTCTGTTTGCAGATTGAGATCCTGTTAATTTTACCGATATTGTTGGAGATGATCGTTGGGTGCATGCAATGGATGAAGAAATTAATTTCATTAAGAAGAATAATATTTGGGAGCTTACAAACCTTTTGGGTGGAAAGAAGCCCATTGGTGTAAAGTGGGTATACAAGACAAAGTACAAGCCTAGTGGAGAAGTTGATAGATACAAGGCAAAACTTGTTGTAAAAGGTTACAAGCAGAAGCCTGGAATTGACTACTTTGAAGTGTTTGCTCCTGTTGTTAGACTTGATATTATGAGAATGATAATTTCTTTAGCTTCCCAGAATAATTGAAAGATTTTTTAGATAGATGTGAAGTTTGTTTTTCTGAATGGAGTTCTTGAAGAGGAGGTATATGTTAATATACCTCCTAACTTTGTAAAAAGAGGTCAAGAGAAGAAGGTCTGTCGATTGAAGGGAGCCTTGTATGGATTGAAGCAAGCTCCAAGAACTGGGTATACTCTATTGACAGCTTCTTTCTTGACAGTAATTTTTAAATGTGTCCATATGAACATACTTTAGATGTGAAGTTTTTACCAAGTGGGGATATTGTCATTGTTTGCTTATATGTGGATGATCTGATATTCATTGGAAACAATAAAAAGATAATGTTAGACTTCAGGGAAGCAATGATCAGATAGTTTGAGATGACTGATTTGGGCCTTATGTCATATTTTCTTGAGAATGAAATTTCTCAGACTGATTGTGGAATCTTTATTTCTCAAAGAAAATATGCTGGTGATATTTTAAAGAAATTCAAGATGGATGGTGCTAATCCGATCATGACTCCAACTGAAGAAAGGTTGAGATTAACGAAAGAAGACACTGAAAATTCTGTGGATCAAACTTACTTTAAAAGTATGGTTGGTAGTTTGAGATATTTGACTTCTACAAAGCAGGATATAAATTTCAGTGTTGGATTGATAAGCAGATTCATGGAGAATTCCTGTCAGTCGCATTTGCAAGCTGCAAAGAGAATCTTGAGGTGCATTAAGAGCACTCAAGGAGATGGTATTTTGTATCCGAGAGGTGAACCAGTAAAGTTTTTGGGGTATACTGACAGTGATTGGGCAAGTGATACAGTTGAAAGGAAAAGCACTTCTGAGTATGCTTTCTTTATTGGTTCTGGTGTATTTTCTTAGTGTTCAAAGAAACAACCAGTAATAGCATTGTCTAATGCTGAGGCTGAGTATATTGCAGCTTCTGATTGTGCTACTCAAACGATTTGGTTGAGAAGGATGCTGGGTTTCCTTCAGCATAAAGAGGATGGTCCGACTACTGTGTTGTGTGATAGCAAGTTGGCAATTGAGCTGAAGAAGCATCCAGTTTTTCATGGTCGCAGTAAGCATATTGATATCAAGTATCACTTTATTCGTGATTTGGTTAATGAGAAGGAGATCGTTGTTGATTACTGCAAGACTGGAGATCAAGTGGCGGACATTTTCACCAAAGCATTGAAGTTCGAAATATTTACAAAGTTGAAAAAGATGCTCGGCATGGCTAACGACGCGAACTTAGTTTAAGGGAATTAAACTGAATTTCCTATTAGTTTCTATATCGTATTCGGTTTATGTTTCCTATTCGTTTGTTTCCTGTTTGGTTTCATATTTGTTTTAGGAAATCAAATTGTTTTAGGAAATAGTTATAATCTGAATTAGTATAAGATTCAGGGATAATTTAGCCTACAAATATATGGTTTGGGTTGTCATTGTAATTACAGAGAAAAATACAAAGAAAAACAGAGATAGATACAAATATATAGGAGAAACTGAATAGCCTTTGTGTTGTTTCTCGACCAAGTTTGGGCTTTGGTGCGCCACACAGATTGTGTGCGTGCGGGTTTTTTTATTGTTCCTTATTACAAAGAAGTTTTATTCCGCTGTGCATTAATCTCTTTAATATTATTTTGGATATATATTAGTTTTATATCCTATAGTATGTAACAAAATGTTGTTTGTTGTCCTAACTTTCTCGCCAACTTCTTCAATCCGTGTGCCCAAATCCCTTGGCAGTTTCGGATATTCCCACGTCAGAAGAAAAAAAATCTGGAAATTGGATTCATTGACGTTAGACCGTCAACCTGGAGTAGGAAAGTGTCGACCGCGTCCTCAGCTTCACCAACTATTCTTTTGACCTCGATCGCCCGTTGACTTGTGAAAATTGTTGTTGTAGTCGCCGCCGTCATAATCGTCGTTGAAGATGATGTTATTCCTCATGGCAACCAGGAGTGTCTCCAGTTGTCGTTGCAGGTTCTCAAGCTCTTCCCTTATGTCATCATTCAGATGATGGCGGCGCCGGAGCCTCTTGATTTTCTGGCTGATTTTGTCCTGGAGGAAATCGATCTTATTTGCATTTGGAACCAGCATCTTTACTTTTACTTCTTCTTCGATCGGAACAAGCCTGCCTATAGGTTATATAAATGTTGTTCCAACCCTACAACTAACCTGCAAAATAACAAAAACAGACCACAAAGAACAAATTGTTAATTGTTAGACATGCTGAGGAGTGAATATTTCGCTCTATTTAGATGATTCGAGCCAGGGCCATTCCTGCCAAAAAAGGGCCCGATTCGATAATACAAAATTGAGCCCTTTTATATTATCGTAAATGTAAATGTAAATATATATATATATATATATATTCATTAATAGCGCTTTCTAAATAAAACATTTCTAAATCAAAAGGAAAATATAATTATAAATATAAAAATTCACTTAAACGTGACATTCTTGTTACATATTTAGTTGCAAAATCATCCATCAAGTTGTTTATGTCAACTTCTTCCAAAAGTTCATTTTCAATTGCAATTAAAGCCAATCCGTTAAAACTGAATTTTATGACATAAGTTGCTCGTGTAGATTATAGCTAATTATGAATTAAAAGAAAATAATTGCAGGACATATATTTTGATCTATATACACAACAAATAAATACATCAATTTAATCAAATTTTAAAACTAAATTTAGATCAGCATAACCAGTTTATATCACATTATTACAACAACCATTGAAAGAGAAGTATATATTACCAAGTGATACAAACTAATATTGTAAGGTGATAATGTTGGAAGAACGAAACGAAGTATTGCATTTGACGTTGAAAATTTTGAATCTAAAAAATAATAAGAAACTGAATCAATATAAACCAAACTAAATCGCGCACACACAATTAGGCGGCGGATCAAAATAGCCACAAGGCTTTTCCGTTTTGCTCTGTATTTTTCTCTGTGATTATATTGACAACCCAATAGATGTATTTATAGGCTAAATTATCTCTGAATCCTACACTGATTCAGATTAAAATTATTTCCTAAAATAATTAGATTTACTAAAACAAATACGAAACCAAACAAGGAACTTAAATTGGATAGAAAATAGAAACAAATAAAATAAAAAACTTATTTTAATTATTATTATTATATATATATATAAAATTAATCATAAGGGAGGAAGAGAAGCGTGTACGGTTCATATGTACATATATATATGTACATATATACATATATATATATATGCTGCATATGCACAAGAAACGTCTCTTGTACACACAAAAAAATAGAAAGGAAATATCCAGACACTAAGAAACGTGTCACATGAAACTTCATCTTTCCTCTTATATATATAATAATAAAAATAAAAATAATATATATATATAAATATACATATATATATATAATAAATATTGGGCATGTGGGGCCCTAAATATTTGGGGGACCTGCACCATCGCTCATGTGAGACCGGTGCAGGGCCAGCCCTGATTCAAGCCCTCTATAAACTATCAACTTCGATGCAGCAAAGTAACGCTACTTGTCAACCCAGGATACAACAGACCAACACACAAGTTGTATTTCCTAACAATCTACACAACTATTAGGAATCGTCAACTCTTACTAACACATTTTTTTCAATCTCACAAAAACTATATATTTTAGGGGTTGTAGAGAACATAAAAGTTATATGATTCAGATTGTATATCCTCCTAGCATACACGACTATGTATATATAGCATTAGAAAGGATTTAAAGCCTGCAAACGTTTTTGCTAAACGAAATGAAAAACGGATATAAATTATCGGTGCATTGATGCTACTAGAAACGGATGCACTAATATGATAAAGGGGCATACTATTTGCAGGCACTATTTTATTATTTACGGGCACATTTTTCTGTGAATAGTCTATTTTACTCTTTAGGTATAAACAATATTGATCAAACGAAATTGTTATTTGCAGGCACATTTCAATATAAATGACAAAATCCCGCCCAGCTGACCAAATCCCACAAAATCCCGCCCAGGGGGGATTTGGTCAAAATCCCACCCATATTGGGTGGGATTTTGTGGGATTTGGTCAAAATCCCGCCCAGCATGGGCGGAATTTTGATTTGTATGAAATTTTATTTGTTTTGGTCGATTTTTTTTCTTCAAACAAAACAGCTACACGAGAGTAGCTTGAGGGAGAAGATTGTAGGAAATGTTATTTTTAAATACCCAATGATATTTTAGAATTTTCACAGAAAAATGTGTCTGTAAATAGTAAAAATGTGCTTGTGAATAACAATTCCGATGATAAAATATTGGTTCATAAAAATGATTGATGAAAAACCTATGAATCAGTTATGATACTTTAATGCTTATCAAAACTCATGAATCAAAAGTTTGTGTACATGAAATAATCATTTCAATAGCACTTTTAAAGCTTCGGTTACCAAAAATTAAGCATTATCACAAATACTAAAGATTATTTCTTAAATCATTTTGTAACTTATCAAACTTGTAACTGAATTTTCAACACAAATATTAAAGCTACAATTTGATGAATAAAAATGCATTTTGTTAAAATGTTCCAACAATAAATTAATCATGTGGCATTATTGAATGCGTAGTCAGATGTACAAGTATATTATATTGATAAACTAAGAAGTTATTATGAGATAATCATTTCGTGGTCCTTAAATCTAACCTCATGCATGTCGTACTTTTGTTCTCGAATTTGAAATTGTTTGTTTTCTTTCTTCAAATTTTGATTTTTTTTATTTTTTCTTTTATCTCTATGTACTCCATTGCCTAAATTGGACCAAAACCAACCCAAAGTCGATAAACTTTGGACTTACGATTCCTTACAAAAAAAATTGTCACTACTTGTATTATTCCCTCATATTTCAATATCTGTTTATCACGTTTTTATCAGGGGAAAATCGTATTTTTTTTTCCTCTTCTATACCCTCGTTACACTTTTAGACGCGCTTCTTCACCTCATTGCATTTGTGGTCTATGTTATTTCATTTGTTGGCATTTTAGTCCATGTGACCAGCAGTGACTGATTTTGTACGTCATCAAAAGTCAAAACTCAATTTTAAAGTTTACAAAACCAACCCAATAGTTTCGGTTCACTGATATTGCAAAATGAAGATAATAAAATGATTTCTATGTTGTACCTTCTGTAAATGGGGATAAAAAAATGAAAATTGCGTCCCCAACTATTTAAAACTTGCATATTAACTTCAAATAGTCTCACTTTTTTTTAATGAACAGTCAATTAAATGGTTAGTGTGCATGGAGACCCTTTATTAATAATTTGGGTAAAAAGGTCTGACGGAGACGTAATGAAATTTACCTCAATATATAATAGTGCAAAATGCATACGCTGATGTAAATACAAACTCATGGATCTTGAATAAACCTAAGAACAGGACAACCAACCGATCTAACCAGGCTAGCAATCCGCCGAGAGAGTTGCATAGAACAATAAACCGTGGTGTGACGAGTCGGGCTAGCATCATGCGCCAAAGCATCTGCTGCATAATTAGCTTCTCTAAAAACATGGTGCAATCATCAAAATATCAACAAATTAAGATAATAAGACGATTTTCGTGTTGTACCGGACATTATTAGTATGAAAAAATGATATCTACGTTCCGAATTTTACTTAAAAATTTTAAATTGACCTCGGCTAGTCGAAGTTTTTCTTCATTTGAGTCATTCTATACTAATAGTTATGGTGATATCATCAAATTATCTACAAATAAAGATAATAGGAAGATTTCTTTGTATAAGTGAATGTAATTAGTGAGAAAAATGACAATTACGTATGCAATTATAATTACAAATTACAAATTGTCCCCAGTTAGTCTAATTTTTTTTCAATTGAGTCTTCAATACTGATAGTTATGGCGCTATTATCAAATTATCAACAAATGAAGAAAATAGGGAAATAAAGAGTTCTTACAACATAGATAATTTGATGAACGCACCAAAACTACAAGTATATATAGAAGAACCCAATTGAAAAAAAAGAAAAAAAAAAGAAGAAGTTGAGATTACTTAGGGTCAATTTTCAATTTTTAAGTAAAATTGGGAATGCAATTGTCAGTTTTTCCGTTAGTAGAACATGGAAACCGTTCTTTTATCTTGATTTCCTGAAAACTTTATGATTGCACCATAACTATAGTTGTTGAATCGCGATACGTATTGTGTATCGGAAATCACATTTTACAATACGTATATCATATCTGTGTCATATTGTAAGATACGTTTATATATAATAAAATAATATAAACATTAGATTAAAACTGTATATGTTTTTATTCTATATATATTATATTATATAAAAATAAATAAATATTTGTTGTAAGTTAACTTTCTTAAATTTATAAAAATTAATATTTAGGTGAAAATTATAAAAGATATAAGTTAAACTTGAAATTAAATAGTATTATTTGAAACATGTCAGAAATTTATTATAAAGTCCAAACTTTTTTCTAAATCAAAATTTAAAAACTTATTATACTACACTAATACGCTTATATATAACTTATTATTATCCAAAAATAATTAATCAATTAATATTCTCGTCATTTTGACGGAATTAATATTCTCATCATAATAAATATACTATTGATATAATTTTTAAAAGAGCAAACCACTTTGGTCTCTCACAAATTACTCAAAGCTCTTTTTTGTCGCTCATATTTAAAATGATGAGAAAATGTCCTTCACATTTCAATAGTGTACTCTTTTGGTCCCTCACTAACTTTCCATTCATTTTTCCATCCAAAAAGTCACATGTCACTCACATGATCAATAATTAAATGGTAAAATGAAATAAAATATAATAAAACTTGGTATTAAATAACTTATCATTATTCTTTTCCAATTTTGATAATAATTTTATACTTATATTAGTTATGAATACACGTAATTAAATTAGTAAATATATGAAAACATTAACATGTAATTTTTTTTTTATTAGGATAAGAAAATTTTTTGAACATAACTCTTTCATTTAAAATGATAAAATATAACTAAAATATATTGAGATTATAGATAACTAGCCCTTAAAGTTTAAAATTATTTATTTGTGTTAGCGGATTTGAGTTTTATTTTACAAAATCTGTTACTGTGATGGCCCAACCAGACCCCCCCATCTTAATTAAGGGTTACCGGTTGAGTATCACTAATTACAAACTGGATTCTCACTAATCTTACATTTTATTACAAGCACATATCACAATAACTAAAAATATAAAATACATAAGTATTCCTATCAAAAGTATATAATTTACTAAGTATGACTAAAATCAAATAGGCAGCGTATGCAGGTCGAGGATCATCAGGGGAACTAATTACAAAAAGTTAGCACCCTATTTAAGAATTTATCATCCTATCATATCCTCAAGGGAATTGTTCATATACATATTAAGCATGTGAGGGGCATGTGACTTTTCTTTAGATGGAAAAATAGATGGAAAGTTAGTGAGGGACCAAAAGAATACACTTTTGAAATGTGAATGACGTTTTCTCACCATTTAAACTGTGAAAGACAAAAAAGAGCATTGAGTAACTTGTGGGGGATCAAAATAGTGGTTTGATTTTTTTAAAATCACCAAACAAATATAAAGATGATTAGTATCGAATAGTCTGAGAAAGAAAGAGAGAAAGGGTTTGAGATCATCTAGTCCAAAATGTGTCTCGGGACTTTTTAAGAAGAAAAAAAAATCAGGGGTAGTAGAGGGATCCCACCACCACCCCAACCCCCCTCTTCCTTGCCCATACCCCCCCCCCCCCCCCCCCCCCCCCCCCCCCCCCCCCAAAAAAAACCCAATTTTTTTTTTCTAAAAACGAAGGAGACGCACATCTAGTTCAAAAATTTTGGACCCGATGATCTCCTCCCAAAAGAAAGAGAATAAGGAGAGGGGAAGGAGTAAAATATTGAAAAGAAAGAGGAGATACAGGAGAAAGAAGGGAGGAGTAATTATCTGTACGGCCAAGTAGAAATAGAGAGGGTGGGAATAAATAAAGTCTGTGTTATTCTACTTAAAGTTACATAAGTAACTAAAATATTTGGGTTTATTTATTTATTTTATTTTATTACGTTATGTGCACAATTACTTGCGCATATTATATGGAACATGCATTTTCCGAAAAGTTTTTCCCTCAAAAATAATGTTTTCAAACAATTCTGCTCTCTCCTCTACTTGAAGGAATTAATTATATTGAGCCACTGGCTACTTTCGAGCATGATTACCTCAACTCTATGTACTTAACCCAAATAGCAGTTTTTAAAACAATTATCTTACGCCTTGTTTTGGATGGTGTTTGGTAACTGATTTTGGATTTGGCTTTGGACCTAAAGGTCAAACTTATATTTAATCCAAGTTTTCATCTTTTATTTGGTATTTGAACTTGAGTTTAGTTAACAAACAAAGTTCAGAATCGTAGTTTAAACTAATATGTGAGTTCTTATTTGACACTATTCTTTAAACTAAGAGCAGTTCAAAGCACAATTCCAACGCATGAATACACACCATTGCAGACAGATGATGCTCGGTTTGGGCCTATATTTCCCAGCTGCCAACATGCGTCATGAGCTTGCTTCTTCCTACTCCAGACCACTTTGTAAATAATCATATAATTCTCCATAAACTACATCCAAGAAACTTAATTTGGCCGGTTCAATGCTCCAAAAAGTCATGTCAGTGAGAATTACAAACTAAAAATCGGAATTGATGATTCCCATTTTGATAGGTAAAGAGGCATGTGATACAAAGAGTGAAACGTTCATTCACAATCAAATATTCTTTCTTCTTTTAACAATTTAGTACTTGCAGGTACCTTATAGAATTTGGATACATTATAGACTGTACCCCATTTCTTTAATTTCATAACAATGACTCAGACCATATTCAAAAAATGAACAAACAAGGTAGGCAAAGAAGAAGGAAGAAGAGATGCAGGCGAAGAAGAAAATTTTGAGCATTGTGCAGTAAGGTGTCTGCCGCCTTGCCCATCCTCTGCACCATGTATGAAGCGGAGGATGTTTTGGCGACGAATTGTCCTTCATTGCAAGGCTGCCGAAGAAGAGAGCACTGAAGAATAAGAGATCGCCGAAGAAGAAGAATTTGTCGGCGAATTATAGTAAGGTGTCGTCGATCTCAGCTACCAGGGAGAATTTTTGCGGTGGCACCAAATGTTGGTTGGGTTCGTTGATACGGCATCAAAGGGATTGCGGGTTCCAGAATTTTAGAAAATATGGGTTTGGACTTGGGTTCAGCTACAGTTCAAACTGGACAAAACTCATTTGCCAAACAAAAGTTTGTCTAGACCCCACAATTGGGTCCAAAACTAGTTACCAAAACAGATTTGATTTTGCGATTCTTTGACAAGCATATGTTTTCATACATTGGATTGGATTTGAGAACTAAAAATTATATGAGATGAATTCCGTAATTTTTTTCCTTGATCTTTCATCTCTGTTGGATATGGTTCAATAATGAATATAATGAAATCCAATTTTTAGTTACATGGCTGGCTTACTAAATTCCATACTGAACCCAAAGCATAAATTCAACCATTTTTAATTTTTTGAAGTCATTCTCTTGCTTTTTTTAACAACAGGAGGGAGGTTCTATGCAACTAAAGGGGAGCTGCTTGCTTTGTTTATACTCACTCCTACCCAATTTAAGTGTCACTTAAGGACTAAATTTTTTACCCAAAATAAGTGTCACTTACACATTCCAAGACTATATTTCATTGATTGTTCCAAATTTACCCTTATTTATAATGCTCCATTTCAATGTGTTAGAAATGTGAAAGAGCCTTTCAATTGAAAGAAGATTGGGATAATACTCAGTCTTAATGGAAGAGAGAGAGTAGAAATTAGTGTTGGGATAATACACTATTTTTTCATTTAGAATTACAAGCTAACTTAAATAAGGCTAATTTAGTCTTTTTTACACTTTTCTTGATATGTGTGAAACAACCTTAAGTGACACTTAAATTAGGTAAGAGGGAATATATAATAGTGTATAAGAATGTAGTGGACCCCACGAGGTCTACCAGGTCAAGAAGACCACTTCAGGATTGCTGGAACACCATGCTCAACAGTATCCTCTTGTATTGTTCATGACTCTCAAACAGTACCCTCCGACACTGTTTGAAGAGTACTATGCTACAGTTGGAGGACATTCTCTTGATTTAGGGAGATCCTCCAACAACTCTAAATACATTTAATACCTCCAAGGTAAGGGATTCCATTTTTCTCTCTCTAATTTAAGGCTTTTACTCACAATTTGCTACTTCCTAACTTGACCGTCGGAGACTGTTTTGGGAACCAAATCCTAGAATCCCTTGACGGTTTTCTTTCTTTCGACAGGTATTTGAAACCCTTCCGCCTGAGTGGACTCTCTGCTACCCTCCGGCAGCACGAACCTCATCAATATACAACAACATCTCAATAATACATTATTTTTATTATAGATCTTTAGTGCTTCATTTGGAGCAATTATTTCCGTTTTTTGTACTCACTTGATCTTCAAATATTCCTAATGATAACCTCATAAATCAAAATTATTATCCTTTTATTATCTCGTTTTATGGAAAGGGACAATTACACACATACAAAAGTCTCTCTCGATATTTGGTCATATAATAAAATACTCATCTAATTTATAAAAATTTCAAAATACGTTCATGAATAGTAAAACACTCTTCGAGTTACAAAGTGATAGAATTTGCTCTGTAATATGACCAAATCAAGAGAGTTTTTATCACCGTAAACCAAGGCCTAAGGTGTTTCATAATTTTCTAAAGGAAAAATGGCATTTTCAGTCCTTTTTGTTTGGGGCAATGGTAATTTTTGTCCCTTTCGTTTTACTGTGGCAGAAATGGTCCCTTTTGTTTGCATTTGTGGCATTTTCAGTCCACTTAACCGGTGATGACAGGTCAATTTTTTAGTCAACGGTTTTTAGGACTTGTTTGAAATGAAAAAATAAAATTAGGGCTTTTTCGCAATTTCATTAATCTTCAATGGCTGATCCGTAAACCATCCAAAATAGAACAAATCGAACAGGGCACCATCTTCATCACTTTCTTCAGCCTTGCTTCCTCCACGGCTGATCCGTAAACCATCCAAAAGAAGGGGAAAAAAAACCCACATATCCGAAATACCAAATACCACCATTGTTGCAATTCCAAAATAGAAAAATGACCAAAAACACTTAACCCACAAATTTGGAAGCTTCAAAATAGAAAAAAAAGGAATCCCACAGATTCATCGCCATCATTATAATCAACGTTATCCAGCACAGCCCGTGAAGAACCAGCCAGAAAATCCCAGCCGGCGACTTCATAGCGTTATCCACCGACGAATCTAGCGGCGAAGATCCCCTAAAACTATTGCTACGGCGACTCTGCTGCTGCAACGCCGTCAACTTCATTCCTTCTTTTCGCTTCCTCCCTGTCCCCTGTCCGATCGTTTCCTCCCTCCCCTTAGACTCCGGTTGACAGAGAGAGAGAGATAGAGAAGAAGGAAATGGGTCTGAGCCTGATAGAAGGATTAGGTGTAAATGTGAGAGATGGGGTGAGTGTGATTGAAGGAAAGGAGGAGTTGAGTTGGTGCGGGTTGGTCAGTGTAATCACAAATCAAAACACACAACGCAACAATATAGTAGAGAAGTAAAGAACAGAGAGAGAGAATCTGATATCTTGGAGTTAAAGAATGAATTGAATTGGTTGCTCTGTTGAGTGTTGATGTTTCCTTTTCAGTAAGCTTTTTTTTCAACATGGAGTTACGGGGGGTTGTTGATTCTGATGGAGCTCCTGTTGAAAATGGAAATGGGTCAGCTGAAAATGGCAAGGAGGAAGAAGAAGATGAGCTGTCTTTTCTTCGGACATGGAAGCCCAAGGCCGGGAACATAGCTTCAATTCTTTGGGCCATTGAAGATTAATGAAATTGCGAAAAAGCCCTAATTTTATTTTTTTTATTTCAAACAAGTCTTAAAAATCGTTGACTAAAAAGTTGACTCGTGAAGACCTGTTATCACTGGTTAAGTGGACTGAAAATGCCACAAATGCAAACAAAATGGACCATTTCTGCCACGGTGAAACGAAAGGAACGAAAACTGCCACTGACCCAAACAAAAGGGACTGAAAATGCCATTTTTTCATTTTTTAAAACACCATTAGTGTTACACATAATTATATGAACAAAACTCGAGGGGTTTAAATGTACATATTGTCCTCTGAAAAAATAAAAAATATAAAAGGGGGTGGTCAAAGCTTGCTGGATACTCATTGAAGAACAATTCGAAAAGTAATATTAAAAAAAGAGTGGAAGAGTGCAGCCGAAGCTTTTCATCTCCTTGATTAATTTCTTTTCTATAAATTCTCATTCTCTCAAACTAAAATTGAGCAGCTCAGACTCATCAATTAGTATTAGATTAGCATTTTAGTAAAAAGTTCAAGCAGTACTGAGCCCAGATTCGACATCGACGATGGCTGTTTTCTCCTTCATTTTCAGATGCTTTTCGCCTTCGTCATCCAAGGTGTCTGCAGCATCCATCCATTCTAATAAGGAAAAATCATTGGCCTCAGTTAAACGTAGCAAGAAACTAGAGAAGCCTGCAAGGGCCCCCGTTATTGCTTCTTACTTCCCCATTAACTCCCACCTTTCCAGGCTCTAGATTTTCGTTTCTTCAATTTCAACCGCAAGTCTTTTTATGATATTCCTTTCGCCCTATATAAAGAATTCACTTTCAATTTTTTTGTCGAGTTTATTTTCTATTTGTTTACCTCAATATTCTTGATAATATAGAAAGTAATGATACAAGTGAAAAGAAATATATTAAATATTGTATTTTATAACCTATAATAAATTGTACATTTTTAAAGCGAACCCCTTTTAGTAAATCAAAAAGAAAAGGAACTAACCGCGAGACTAGGAGATCAAACGTACAAAAAAATGGGATTCTAACTTAGCACATTTTGGGTGAGATTTTGAAAAGAGTTCTCTTTAGATATTAGAGGGGGAGTAATATATATTGAGCATTGCATATTGCATTTTGAGCTCTCAAATTTCCTCTTCCATTGTCTGTCAACTGCCATTTGCCAAAGAGACTGTTATTCTTGTCAACAATTTTCCTCTCTTTTTTTTTTTCACAAACTTATTAAGATTTGGATACCGATACCTTTCAAATTAACTAATTATTATAACAAGGGTTAATTACACATACTTCCCCTGAAGTTTGAAAATTTTACTAATACCCCCATGAAGTAAAAATATATAACAAATTGTCAGATTTATAAACTTCAAAAACTAAAAACTGTTCACTTTAAGCACCCGAAATTGCCAATTTTGCAAATTTTGAAGGACGAGAATACAATTTTCCCATAACTATATAATAGGCTTAATAACATATACTGCCTACTGAATTCTCATTACCTACAAATTGTCCCCCATATATTTTAAAAATATAATTGTCTTCTTTTAGACAGTTTTATCCCCATAAAAGATTGTCAATGCAACAAAAGTAAAGACAAATTTGTCCAAAATAAGAGTAAAGAAAATACTTTTTAAACTTATGAGGCAAACAGAGAATTTGATTATAACTTAGGGGGTAAACTATAATGAAGCTTATATAATAAGCAAATTACAATATTATATGCGTAATGTAAGTGGCCATTAAGTGGGGCAGAAGGAGAAGGACCGACTCTCACTGTGTCCGTTTCAAAACCTCAAAAGCTACTCAAAAAAGCAAAGATTGCCTTCTCATCATTCTAAAAGCTCAAAAACGAACAAGAATCCAACTCAAAATCAACCTCTATTTTCCACTGCATATATTCGCTGTTCCATGTCGTCTTCGCTTCACAAATCACATGCTGTAAAACCCATCTTCTTGATTCAACTACAACCATGGCTCTAGTCAGTAGGCTTCCTACCCTTTCCTCCTCGAAATCCCATTTCGGAAAAAGAACCAATCTTTATGCAGTTAATCCAATTCGTTCCATTCGATGCAATTCCCAATCTTCTTCACCATTCACTGAGAGGCATTCTATTGAGAGGTACCAAAGGGATGATTGGCTGTACCAGAACAGCACTGCCCAGTTGGAAAAAACCTGCTTTTGCCCTGTCCCAAGTGATTCCAGCTCGATTAGGGATTATGACATTGCTCTTCAGCTCCGGAGTTGAAGAAATTGCTTCAAGTTTTGAAGGAAAAAAGGGAAAAGGAAGGTGGGACCGGAAGAAGAGGACCCGGAAATGTGTTCTTGGTTGGGACAGGACCTGGGGACCCTGAATTGCTGACGCTCAAGGCCTTGAGGGTCATTCAAAGTGCTGATCTTGTGCTGTATGATAGGCTGGTTTCCAATGATGTGTTGAATTTGGTGAACCCTGATGCGAGACTTCTCTATGTTGGCAAGACTGCTGGGTACCACAGCAGAACTCAGGTTTGTAACCCTAAGTTTTGAATTTACCTTAAATGTTACCGGAATAGTTGTTTTTTGGGATTTGAGTAAAGCAGTAAACACATAATTATAGTTAACACATTGAATTAGGAGCCTTTTGCAGAATTTATGTATTTTGGAATGATGAATGTTTGGAAATTGCGGTTTGGGTTCTTTAGGTATTTTGAAAGATTAGTTTTGTTCCGGATTGCTTTGATGATTGACTCTGGATTCGGAGTGATTTGACTCTTTCTTTCTCTCATGCATTTTAGAAACTTTTGTGTCTTCCTCCATCAGGAGCACAGTTTCTAACTTCATTTTCTAAACTATAATGCTTACAAGCACTTTGATTCAGGAGGGTTGAGGGACAAATAGCTTTTTCTTCTTCTGTTTAACATGCAAATTTGTTTCAGAGGATGATGTGGCAGAATGTGTACCATTTACCCTTATTTTTGGTTTAACTGGGAGGTCTTGAATTGGGATCTCTCAATTATATGTTGTGAATTTTCGGATGGGGTTGGGGAGCAAGTGAAAAATATCTGTCTGTTTGTTATGAGTAATGACTTCACAATGCAAGATGTGATTCTGTTGAGAAAGGAATATTCACGAGTGATGATTTTTACAGGAGGAAATTCATGAATTACTTTTAAGTTTTGCTGAAGCTGGTGCCACTGTTGTGAGGCTTAAAGGTGGTGATCCCTTGGTAAGATTTTTCAATTTTTATGGTGAATTGTGTCTCTATGTAGTTTTTTAAATTAAGTAGAGAGAATTTAGTGCTAATATATTTGTGCTGATAATAGACTTGTCTCCTTTCATAAATAGTTTTTCCCTTTACTCCATCAATAGTTTATGTGAATTCTCTTGAATATTTAGGTATTTGGTAGGGGTGGAGAGGAGATGGACTTTCTACAGCGACAAGGAATTCTTGTGAATATAATTCCAGGTACCTCAAAGATCATGGCAAAATAAATACTTTGTTTCTTTCCTTCTTCTATCCATGCATATTCTTTTCAGTATTCGAAGTTGGGTAGAGAATTTGATTCAGTTGTAGTTTCTGTTCACATGGGAAACATCATGTAATGGTGCTTCTGATAAGAAATTGTCACGGTTTTTGGAGGCTCAGTCATTGTCTATCTTTAATATTGGTATCTACAACATCACGCTTTCTAGTGTAGTACAGTCGATAGTTTTCTGGTTTGGATACTGCATCACGCTCTTTCCATTTTATATCCCTTGACATGGTTCCCTTTCATGATGAAGTAAATCCATTTATAGATTGAAATGCAAAGGCTGTTGTGACAGATCATTTTGGCCATTATTTTACAGGCATAACATCTGCTTCTGGAATAGCTGCTGAGTTGGGGATACCATTGACTCATCGAGGTGTTGCAAATAGTGTTAGATTTCTCACAGGTCATTCAAGAAATGGAGGAACAGATCCTTTGTTTGTGGCAGAGAATGCAGCTGATCCTGATTCAACCTTAGTTGTTTACATGGGTCTGTCGACAATACCTTCTCTTGCCTCGAAATTGATGCATCATGGTTTGCCACCTGAGACCCCAGCTGTTGCAGTTGAACGAGGGACTACACCTCAACAGCGTATGGTATGTCACTCGTGTTTTGATCTATCATGTTTATCTAGGTTTTACTATTTTTGCATTCACATTTTCAGTTAGTCCCTAATAATAATATCTTTGTTGTTGTCATATGAGAGCATGCATGAAATATAAATGGAACTTCATGAGCATTGGTTGGATGTTGAGCAAAACTGATTGTTAACAAAATGAACTAACATATTTCTCATAAGCATAAATTAATTGCTGAGATCAAATTCAATGAATTTTATAACTACTCCCTCAGTCCCATAAAACGAATAAACTTATTATGATTTTCAAGTTAAAGTAAGCTATATTCCACTGTTTTCACTTATACCTTTGCCTTATCATTGTGGACTACTCAAAATCATATTGTTATTGGGAAGAAGTTGAAACTGGATACCTGCCACCATTTGTTTTGAATTCAACAATTGATGCCCTGGGTGCAGTACCAGTAAATTGGGCCTTCAGATCACCTGTACCACTAAACTTATACAAACCCTATCCCACTTGTGTTTTCAAATCAAAATAATAAATAAGTGCGGAAACACCCGTATCTTGAAGTTGTGGTATAGGGTTGATATAAGTGGTACAGAGGATTTGAACTCATTCGTTGGGTTTCTACATTCCCTGAAACATCCCTCACTCTGGGAAACTAGGAGCTGCATATTTCAATTTGAATCATCTGACCTTGAAAACATTCACTTTCTGGGAGAATTTCATCCCTTGGAGCTGGAAATAGTCCCAAAGTTGGCAGCACTTAAAAAGCATTTTCACTGAGCAATATAAAACTTTTTCTTGTTCTGGTCTGCCTTTCTAGACATTGGTTGCATTTGAATCCTTCTCTCCAATGCTTGATTACACTAATGGTGAAGATCTTATTTCACTTCAGTCATATAATATATTAAGAATTATAGTAAATGCAACATGCATGACTGTGCTTAGAAGTTTTCTATGCAAGTGTCATTTTCTCTGGGCTAATAGTCTTATTTTCTTCATGTAGGTATTTGCGGAGCTAAAAGATCTTGCAGATAAAATTTCTTCACACCAGTTGGTATCACCTACTCTTATCATGATTGGCAGGGTTGTCGCGCTTTCACCATTATGGCAAGCTTCTGCCAAAGAGGATTTAGCTTTGGTAGAATCCAGTAATGCCTTGAAGACATCTGAGCATTAACCTCTGTACTCTACATTCTACAAGACACTAACCTACTGATCACCGCTGTTACTATGAAAGATTTCTGATCCTCAGCAACTGATACGTATCGGGTTGAATCATACTTTTCTCTTGATATTCTGAAGAAGTCAGCAGACAGCAAGCATAAACAAGATTGCCTGCAATAGACAAGAGGATAGAAGAAGTCCTCGAGTAAAGGCTCTGTGCAGACTATTGGTTTAGTTTTAAGGGTGAAAGGCCATTTTACCGACGGCCGAATGTTTGTCACTGAAAGTTCTCCACTAGCATCAACACAGCTGGGATTTTGCAGAAGGAAGTTTTGCGCTAGAGCGAGTGAGGATTATTTTTTCCCTTCTTTTTTTATTTTATTTTATTTTATTTTTTGTAAATTCATTAAAGATCCTAAGCTATTGTAATGCACTGCTAGCTGCTGGGCAGTATTCTTGTATGCCTTAGTTCATGGGATCAAAATGGGAAAAACAATCAAACTTGGTAGTCAAAATTCCCTGCTGCAAATTGAAGGCTGTAGATATCAAGAGGAAGCTTCACAACTTTCAGTCCTTGTTGGATCCCTGTCAAGAAAAATTAGTAGAAGACATGATAGAATATCATTTTCTAGGGGAAAATTAGTGAGAAAAAAAGTCCAACTATTATGTCCAATTCGTCCCCCTTTCTGGCCTTCAAATACTTTTAGGCAAATTACATTTACCTTCCTTGATATTCGAGAAAATTACCAACACCCTTTTGAGTTTTTTCAAATTTATCGATGTGCCATATGGATCAAATTTATGCCAAGTAACAAAAAATCCCGCGATCTGTTTGACTTTACGCCTAAGACATGGTTTTTATAATGATGACCAAATCCCGAGCGAGATTCGTAACTTCTACTAAAGATGAGGTTGTTCGAATGTTTCAAGAAGTATTAGTAATTTTCACAAAACTCGTAAATATTTGATACTTTTCCCAAATCTCGAGAGGGAAATGTAATTTTCCCACTATTTTATCAGTTTGAATTTGCCCATTACCCCTGAAGATACCAATACCAATATATGGGCATTGTGTCTAAATTATTTAAAATTGGTGTCCTTATTTACTGTTCCAGATAATATAAGACAGCAGCAGACTTGAAGATGAAGCTAGAAATCTGATTTCCTTTCTATATATGTATATTTACATTCTTTTCATGTAGTACATAGAACTGGGTATAAAGAATGAATTGAATGGGAAAAAAATTATGTATATTTTTTATTCTCTAACCTAGCTAGCTACATGGTTTGAAGCAGAGATTATTGACGAAAAAAAACTGGGGAAATATGCCTGCACTTCGCCTGTAATTATCCATGGTTCCTCCAAAAAAGGGCATCATCTAACCTCAAACAATATGGCTTTTGCAGAAATGTAGAGCTAGCATTTCCCCTCGGCTGCACCTTCCGATTTAACATCCCTAGTTGATCTTCAACTCGTGATTATACTGATGAATGTGGCTGCCTGCTGTTACACATGCACTCAGGAATAGGGTACTTTGTCACATCTCTTCCTACTTTGCTACCCCTCAACTCCGGCTGCCCTAAGGAATCACGGTGCAACTCGAAAATGATATCATTGAATTCTGCTTCAGGTAGAGATGAGTTCATGAAGTGTGAGAACATCTGCCTTTTATTTGGGGTGATGGTTTTCTTGTGCCCTGCATAAGCCCTGTGACCCTGAAACCACAAGAAATTTCAAGTATTAGCAAAGGATATAGAGAAACTGACCGTTAAAACTAGTTTTTTTCATTATTGCCTGGAAAGGAAGTACTTTGTCAGCAGCCCAGTACTTCCTTTCCAGGCAATAATTGTAAAAAAAGAGTTGTTAGATGAGACAGATATGGCAGCAGCCAGCAGTACCTGAATCGCGTGGCCCATGTTTCCTCCGTGGGATGGCATGAACACATCACTGTTCTCAGAAACTATATAATCAATTGCAGCCATTAAGGAGGCTTTCTTTTCAAAGGGCTCCAGCTCTCCAGGAAGAGCAAGATCTTCTTTGTTGTAAAAATGGGGAAATTCTTTGGTCAGTGGAAGCAATGCTTCTTTTCCACCCAATGGAGTCCCTCCAGCCCAAAAGATTCTAGCAGTTTTCGGGGCTCCAAGAGCTTTAATCAACCTGATGCAATAATACAACAGAATTAGAAAAGAACTTTCAGGAAATCATAGTCACCAGTTTAGGCGGTAAATTCCACCCAGCCTGTCTGAAAATTTTACCTTGCAACCTCCAAAGCATTCAAGGGGCATAGACCAGCAAGCTTCCGTTCGTGGTATGTCATGTTTGATCTTGAAGTTAACAGTTCCGGCCTTAGTTTCCTCTCATTGCTAATCATCTCATCATACTCTTGAGTTAATCCAGGAAGACATCCAGTCCTGACCCATACATCCTTTTCCATCCGTAAATGTAGAGCAAGATATGGTCCCTTGCTCCTCATTCGCTCGGTCAGTTTGTTCCCAAGGTCTAAGATTGGTGGAGCAAACCGCAATGCATGAAAAGCAACCTACACATTTCAGTAGGAGTTAACATTGAATTTCTTAAACAGTAACCACAGTATCAAAATGTTTAATTTTAAGCAGTGAAAATATAATCCCAGATGGTAAAAAGAAGCCTTCAAGAATACCTTGCAGCGAAGCTTTTGAAGGTCAGAAGGCAGATCCTTAGAAAGTTTAGAATCCAAGCTTCTCAAAAGCAAAACACCTTCCCTCCTCATCTGCAAAAAACAACAAAAAGATGCCATAAGATTTCTTGAAGCAGTGAATTAGTTCATCACTTTTTTTGTGACTATTTAAGCATACAACAAACCTAAAACTAAAAGTGGATTATTACTGGGATTATTACTAATTAGTGGAGTTTAATGGTTTTTAAGGTCTCAGTCCCAATCAAAGTATGGCCAACAATATTTGAATTCAACAAAAGCTACTCTGGAGGATTCCAAAAAGGGAGCTATGTCCAGGCTGTTTCCTTTGAGCTTAAAAGCAACAGGAATTTGAGAGTTCCAGAAGAAAAGCATTTCCTCAACGCGTATGAACATATCATATCATGGCAGTTCTGTCTTACGCAACTTCCTACAGTATCCACCTCTTACACGCATGATCAAATAAGGTAAATTCAAAACAAAAAAAACTGATTCAAAAGAAATCTTACTCGTCTATGATACCGCGATCGAATCCATTGAGGGCTGGCATAAAGTCTCGTCATTTTCTCTTCCACTGGCCTTGTCATAACATGTGTGGATGGAAGGGATGAAACGATTCTCACATCATTCTCCAGGACTTTCTTGAAATGATCCAAATCAAATATATCAGAAAATTCACTGCAACAGTAAGAAAAAAAAAACCAGATCATTTATTTATAACATACTACTCCATAATCAGTCAAAGCATTCACACAAGTAGAAAAAGAAGAAGAAGAAGAAAAGAAAAAAAAAACACACAAATTTTCAATCTAAGAGAACTGCTATTCACATGTAAAAACATATTTTCCTCCAAGAAATGAAGAGATGGAAAGACTCGTGATTTAGCCTAAAAGATTCTTAGTATGTTCATCTGCAAGGTACTGTCTCAATTCAAAAATGGGATTTCAACAAATTTCTCGTAACCCATCCTTGACAAAATTGAGCCCCACAGTTTAATCCAATCTCCACACCCCCTCCAAAAAAAAAAAAAAAAAAAAAAAAAAAAGAAACAACAACAACAAAGACCCTGATAACCCAGAGCGGAGAAATGAAGAAATGATTCAAAGTGAACAAACCTTTCATCACCCCAAATAACATTGATTTGCAAAATGGGAACAACAAGAGCAGCCCCGAGAATTCTTGCCATAACAACAGCATCAACAATCTGATTCCTCTGCTGATTCAATCCGCCAGCAACCACCACCATCAAATACTTAGTCCTGTCCTTCACAACATCAACACTCGTCCTTTTATACTCCCTGGTAAAATCCAAACAAGGCCTGTATCCCAATCCATCAGGCTGCTTCCAAAACTCACCCTTCTCATCAGCATTTCCCTCCATTCCCACATTTTCCACCCTTTTCTCCCCTGTTCCGGTAGCAACAAGCTGGGCATTCAACAACCCCGTCGAGACGACTGACTTTTCTTCGAAGGTAGAACACGGTTTCGGCGTAAAAGGCACGACGGGATCAAAGTTGAAGAAAATCTTCATCATCCCAAAGAACCCAAACACCGAAACCAAGAAAAGCCAGAATCTTGGATTCTTCCACAAAAACCGAAACCTGGACGACAACACATGGGATTGAGCTTTCTTCTTGGGCGAAAGCAGTAAAGATTCCAAAGAAGTAGATGAAATGGAGTTGATTATTTGGGACGGTACTGAAATGTAAGATTGTTTCTTCTTGTTACTCTTAGAAACAGCCATTTTGTCAGCAAATTTTCACTCTGTTTTGAGAGTTTTCAAAGAGAACCCTTTTGAAAAGGCTAAACCCAGTGATGGTTTGAGATTTCTACAGCATTTTCTGTGTGGTTTCGTGGGGAAGATTGGGGTTTGAGAGAGAGAAGAAGTGTGTGGGCGGCGGGAAGAACGAAGCAGAGAGAGAGAGAGAGGTCTTGACGGATGAATGCGTGTTTGGTATTGGCAATAAAAAGGGCAGAGTCAGAGAAAGGGTGTGCTAATTGTCAGACTAAGCTGTGGAAATTCAAGCTTAATTTAAAAATTCTTGTTTGAAATATTCTTCACTTATTACTTGAATTTGGAGGAAATTACATCATTATCCCTTGGCTCTGTTCTTTTCTGATTTATATTGGAAAAACTTTGATTTTTTAATTTTTTTTTTTAGAGAGAAGTTTTTTTTGAAAATTTGTATAGGTGAGAGATAAAAAGTATAATGATTGTGTTATTTTTTAAATTTATGTGCATACATATTCAGAGGGAATTTTAAATTTTAATTTTGAATTCTTGAAAATGAAGTTGTTTCTTTGTGTAAAGTTTTGGAAGAAAAAAGTTATGATTCTTGAGAAATAGCCACAAAAGAACAGAGCTTAATGGCACAAAATCCCTTTTTTCTTTCCTTTTTTTTTTTTTTTAATATATTAGAATACCTTTTGATTCACCAAAATAAAATGTGAATTATATAAAAGTATATGTTATAGATATTTTTTATTTATTTCATATTTATCATTTTTAATACACTTTTTACCTCGTAAATACATTAATTTAAATTTTTGATACACATTAACATTAAAATTTTATTTTCAAAATAAAAATATCATAAAAATTGTAGTAAATATATTTACGGTGAATTTCCAACAATAAAATCCTAAATGTTTAGTAGATTTACTAATCTTGTTAGGAATCGAAGTATTCGTTACTCTTTCTGTTATTAAAACGTGTTTGTTAAACTCTAATTTTTTTTTCTCTAAGAAGTTTATTTTATAATTTTCAATGACAAAAAATAAATCCAATTTTATTCATAATAAGAAATTAAGAGAGGTAAAATTACCATTAGTGTAGTAATTGATTGGTAAGGGGAAAAATGACATTAATTAAGTATAAAAATAAAAAGAAATACATTTCTCTTAATATTTATATATATATATATATATTCCTACAAAACTTTTTAGAAGAAAAAAGAGAGTATATTTCAAAATTATAAAAAATAATTTACTATTGGTACCAATGTTAAGGGCGATAGATGTAATTTAGCGCGTCAGTTTTATAAAAGGTAAACTGGTTTAGTGGGAACTGGCTGGATCTTTTGTGTTTGTAATTTATGAGAAGCATTTAATTCGGTTTCGGCAAATATGGGAATTTATTTTTCAAAATTAATAGTTTCCCATGTTAATGTTATTATTATATAAGGGTAGACCAGTTCAGATAGCCTATGGTCTTCCTAACAAATTATTAATTACATAGTACGTTTCAAAAATATGTTTGGAAATTAATTTTCAAAAGTTTAAAATGTATTTCAATGTGAAATATATATATATCTTAAAATAAAATTTAAAAATGGGTTTTAAATAAGAGAGAGATTTATTATCCTACAGAATTATATGGTTAGATCAATAACAAAAGAAAAAAAGAAGTCAAAATATAAGTAATTAAATTTGTTCCTTTATATTGCATATATGTGTAATCAAAAAGTAAGTTACAATCCGAATCTGTAAGGCCCTATTTGAAAACGTGATCCAAATCATGATTTTGTATCATGTTTCCAAAAATTCCTCTATTATAACATGTGATTTTAGCGGGCATCGCATCAGTGTGACATTTATACGGTAATTTGAGTAATTTTAACCTCTTTTTTTTTTTATCTCTATTAACCACAATTAAATGTCATAACTAATAAACAGTTGACTATAAAAAATTCATCATACATTTTACTATTTGTGTGCTGATATATTCGTTATTTTATAGTGAATTATAACATGCTGCCATCATAGTTGATCATAATACAAAATGCACCAAAAAGGGAAAAAAAAAATTACAATATATTTAAATGTCTATGCTATGCATTTGAGGTTAAACTCGATACTTTTAAAGAATATCACATGTTTCCAAAAAAAAAAAAAAAAAATCCAAATTGTGAGCAGACACGCTACATTGGACGGTACACAACATGTCAAATACAAGTATTTTCGTTTTAGTTATTGTAAGTTGGACGGTCACACCTAGGGGTGATATCGAGCCGAGCCGAGCCCGAACACACCTATGTTCGAGCTCGGCTCGGCTTCATTATCTCGGGCTCGAGCTCGAGCTCGAGCTCGAGTCAAGCCTGGAATACGAGCTCGAGCTCGAGCTCGTATAGGATTTATGAGCTCGAGCTCGGCTAGCCGAGTTCGAGCCCTTAGCCTTGTTGATCTCCACTTTGCTAAAACAAAATTAGCCTTGTGGAGGATTCGAACCCAGGTTCTCTAGGTTCCCCGCTTGGTGTCTTACCACTACACCAAATGTAATTTCATGTTAATATATATGAATGATAAATTATATATCTATTTTATCTTTTGTAAAAATTATTTTTTCTTATCGAGCTGTTCACGAACGTAATCGAACCGAGCTTCCTTTTGTTCATTTATTGTTCGTTTATTAATCGAGCTTAAAATTTTGTTCATGTTCGTTTATTAATAAATAAACGATCTCGAACCGAGCTTTTAACGAGCCGATCCCGAGCTTGTTCGTGAACGTTCGTGTTCGTTCTCAGCCTCACACCACTAAAGGAAATCCAAACAAACTTTTGATAAAAGAAAAGAAAGATAAAGTTAAATTTTCTTCTTTCTTTATGAAGACTAAAAAACAATTAATTTACTTTATATACGATGTATTATGTATGTATATTGTGTATATATGTGGACTACCTTATAAAATATCAATAAATAAATAAGTAACTAATTAATTAATTATGAGTGGTGGACGGGGTGTTGTTGGCGGGAAGGAAAAAGGTCAAAGGGATTGGGTACTGTAATTTTGAAAATCCTACATGGAAAACGATTGTTGCACTCTGGCAATGATGAGGCTTACTTAAATAAGCCCATTTCTTATTGAATACATACATATTATACACATATATATATAGAGGCATTGAAGGGTTTTGATTATTCTAAAATTCATATTACATTTTTAGTCCTTCGTATTTAGAATAATACTCCCTCCGTCTCACGTAAAGAGTCCACTTTGTAATGTGTGCAACTTATTATGAATTGTGAGGTAAAATAAATAATTTTTCACTTATACCCTTAATTTAAAAGTAAAGGTTAATTGTGAACCACACATTGTTATATTAGTAAGGATATGTAATGTAAATAAATTCAAAATGGACTCTTTAAATGAGACAAGATTTTTTTTTAAAGTGGACTCTTTGAGTGAGACGAAGGAAATATTTCTCTATTTTTATTTTTAACGTAACGCTTTTAAACTTTCTACATTTATAAAAGTACAAACACCTTTAGAAATTTAAACAAAGATACTACTAGCTAATATCTATGAATATGTATACAAAGATTAAAAATATATATATATATATATTCAATTCTTTATCGCTGATAAAATAAACTTTGAAAGTATTTCTACAATTTTTATAAATGAATTTAGGGTTTTAATATTTGTGCCAAATTTTATGAAATTTTTTACCTTCTCATTTTTTTAATCTTTTTTATCTAAATATCTTTTGGTGAACTGTGATTTGAAATATATTTTGCAAACACAAAAGAGTTAGTCCAATCTTATTGTCATAATTTATTACTCCCTTAGAAGGATTAACTCCCAAAAAATTGGTCAACGCACGGCTAGTTTTGATAATGAACTTTAGACACAAAATACACTCAAACCATCATTTGGTCAAACAAGACCAGTTGTAACTAATGACAGAGCACAAAAATTGTTGGGTTAATTACATATTTAATCTCTTGACATTTAAAATAACATCTTGAACCCTTCAAATTATCAATGTTCTTGAGATTTATACTTAATTTTTCGAACGATATTGATCGATAGTAATTTGATCAAACTATAACAAGGTATTTGTAATATTGACTAAATCAGGGAAGAGGTCAGTAGTATTCCTGACAGTAGTGATACTAATCACAACTTTTTATAACAAAGTGATGTGGCATGCGTTGATCGACTATATTTTTATGAAATACGTAACATTACATTATTGATTAATGAATACATGCCATATCAATTGTTATAAAAAATTGTGATGAGTATTATTACTCTATCAGTAAATCTCGAGAGTCGCTATTAATTTTCTTAAACTTCAGGGGAGTTAAACAAAACCAAACCAAAATTCCAAGCACATAAAGTGTAAAATATAAATTAGTACAATTTGAAAAAATGAAAAATGGTCTAAGGTGTAATAAATCCAAACATAAGTGGCTCAAAGTACAATTTATTTTCCATCTAAAATGTGAATGTGGATTACATTAAATTTAATAATTATGAATTAAGTACAACTACAAATAAAATAATTTTTGACCAAGTAATATATATATATATATATACGTGTTTCGTGTAAGAAGAGGCGATGAACTGCAATTTGCATGCATTGCATTGCAATATTAGTTGTACCTTCAAAATTAAAAAGTTATTTATTTTAGGCTTAAATTATTGGAGCTTGCATGCGATAGCTACCTAACTATCACTGTTTTTATTAAAGAGAATGTTTTCTTTATTCCTTAATTAATTAGTTGCACCTAAAAGTTATTATTCTTATTCTTATTCTTTTATTATTATTAGTTTAAGAACCCCATGCCACCTAAAAGTATTGTTGGTTCTAATTTATATCCAATTTAATTTACGGTAAAAGGTAAAAATAAAAATAAAAACTTAATAGGTCAAAGGTGAATCTGCTACTAATTTTTGCTTCTAAAACTAGTGCTGAATTTTCACGATAAGTTCATATTCGAGGGAGTTTTTTATTTTTTATTTTTATTTATGGCTGTATAGTTTTTTTTTATTATTATTATTTTTATGCTCTTTACGGCTGTATAGTTAGATACGAGGTTCCACTACACACATATACAAGCGTAACATTTTTATTTTTTTTGAATTTTAGCAATTACAATAGTACTTTTTAAAACATAGGATATTCAAACCTTTATAATAAATTTTTACTTTTTATCTTTTGGGTACTACAGACAATACATTTTTTGTTTTAGAAACAAGTGATACATCAGATCTTATAAGTGATACACGATAATTAGATATTATACTTGATATATATATATTTTTTGTGACTATACAATACATTTATTTTTATATAAGTGATACACAATTTTTTTTTTTTTGGCATTTGGGACCCGTTGGGCCTCATCTTATTACATTTCCCACCCTGAGTGGAAGTTGATCCCGTGTCCTGCAAGATGTTGCCCATTAAAACTACTGCTAAGCTAATCTTCAAACTCCCAAGTGATACACGATAAATGACATGTATAGAAACATTACACTATATCCTCATAATATTTAAACTATGTAATTTCGAATCATACAATCCTATATTTCCTCCGTCTCAATTGATAACTCGTGCTAAAAAAAAAAAAATACAATTATTTATTTATTTTAAAGTACAATACATAAAATAATTAATTTATCACAGTTTTTGTAGTCTTACTGTATATGTATGAACTAATTACGAATATGCCAATAATAGTTAAAAAATAAAAATATACTATACTGTATTCTATTTGGGACGAAAGCAGTAGTATTATATTAGTAAATCGAAATTGGTTCCCAGTCGAACCGATGCAGATTCTTTTGATCGATTCTAGGAGCATGAATACAGATGCCAAGATATGCGTGAACAATTCAAACTCAAAGGTGGAAATTAGCTCAATTCCACAAGTGGTCGAGAAGAGTACTTATTAGCAGCGGCGGAACTAGGCCGGGGCAGGCCGGTGCCTACGCCCCCGCCTAGTTCCCGGAGGTGAAGGTAGTAACCCTCACTCATCCGCCGGCCGCCAAGTTCCGCCCCTCTGCATCTTATTAAGGAAGAAGCTGAAGATGGGCGCTGCGCTCTGTCTTCCTTTCTTTCTTTTTTTTATTATTATTACTTTTTTTAACTCTTAAGTGAAACGATGTCGTTTACTTAAGAGTTAAAACAGAAAGGGCAGTTTTATTTGGGATTGGCCATTCGGCCATTTTTCTTCATTTAGCATCCCAAGCCCATTTCTTAATTTTCATTAATATTTGTAATGTCTTTTATAAGACTTGTTATTTATTACTAAATATTTTGTGATAAATATTTATTATAATAATTTAGTTTTGATTATTTGTGGATAAATATTTATTATTTTGTTTTGTTTTATTAAGGTTCATTATTTTTAAATTTATTAGCATTGAAAATAATGACACCTACACAAAAATTGCACTAAAGTTGCCCCTTCTAATATTTTGTTCTGCGTTCGCCGCTGCTTATTAGTTTAAACTTTAAAAATTAAAATAGAATATTTAGGAACAAATTACTCCTTATTATTTAAGTGGAGTTTATGAGTGGACCCCGATACAAAAAATAAATAAATAAAATAAGAGAGTGGAGGTTCACCAAACAAATCATTGGAAGTGAAAAAGAAGAATCAAAATGTTGAGGAAAATTCAAGGAAAGTAACGATCATATTTTCAAAAATAGGATTTTGTAATTTTGAATTTATATTAATTCTTTATTATATACTTTTATATTTCAATATATTTTTATATTTAAAAATTAATTTTCAAATTTTAATTTTGAAAATATGTTTTCAGAATAAAAATACGTGTAATCAATGTAAGAAGGGGGATTTTTATTTTTTTTGAAGAAGAAATACTTCATTGGGTTCATTGGGAAGGGATAGAGCGGAGAGCCTCCTGCATAATTCTGTCAGTTTTACACTATAAATAGATAGAATCAACCTAAGTGAGAACCAAACTCTTAATATTTAAGTAGTCCGCCCCACATACTAACCGTTGAAGCATTAACTCGTTTATAAAAATGATCTCGTTTCTAGAAGGGGATCGATAAAGACGAAGGAGGATAATCTCAGTATCTGTGAAGAGGATTATCCATTCCAAGAAGAGGAAGACTGTCGTGACATGAAAATGCCAGTTGTACCCTTTAAACTATGGCCTTATAACCAATCATGTGACCTGCCGCCATTCTTCATTCCCTCCCTCCCACACCCAGCCTGTCTTCTTTTTGTTTTCACCACTTCCAAAACTTTTCTCCATTTTTCTAAAAAAAATATATATATATATAAATAAGTGATCAAATAAATTTATTCTTTAGAAATTTTGTTATTATTAATTTTAGGTATGTTTACTTATAGCGTTTGTATTCCACTCTTCCTTCAACAAGTCTTTCATCTCATATATTTCATTAATGTTTGCTGAAAAAGTGGATAATTGCAAGCTAATGCTATTAGGTTTAGAATTTTATTAATAGTAAGAAAACACATATTCGAGAATTGAGATTAGTATATTAATAGTTATGACACTATTAAAAAAAACATAAACATTTTATATAATAAAGTACGAGTCCGATAATATGATACTCCCTTTGTTTTATTAGAAGTGTCTACTTCTATCAATGTACAACTTATTATGAATGTCAAGGTACAACACTTAAAATAGCTAATTTGATATCATTTATTCCGTTTATATTTTTACCGGACTAATTATGGACCACACATAATTATATTAGT
The DNA here is from genome assembly GCA_016801395.1 of Leptodermis oblonga. Lineage (NCBI taxonomy): Eukaryota > Viridiplantae > Streptophyta > Magnoliopsida > Gentianales > Rubiaceae > Leptodermis > Leptodermis oblonga. The sequence continues at coordinate 32,679,441 of CM028755.1, forward strand.
AAAATTAGATAATTAAAAATTTTAAAAATGAATTTTTCTATTAGAACAAAATATTTTTCAAAATAGATTTTTCTAATAAAACAAATGTAGTACACAAATAAGTATACAAAATTAGAAGTCATATTTTAGGACTTTTAATTCCATTGAAGAAGCAGAAATTTTGTTGTGGGAAACCAGCAACTTATTGTATTATTTATTTATTAAATTAATAATGAATGGAAGATATATATATATATATATAGTAAGTGGTACAGTAAACAGATAGACTATGAAAAGAGGGTAGAGAACGGTTTACGAGGACAGCTGGAGATAGGGCATGAACACGCTGGCAAATTGTCCTAGGTGGAAGAGATTGCGACTTTTCTCTGTTTGCCACGTTGGAGACTTTGTGCTTCACCTGACTACCTGAGATGAGAGTTCCTGTTGTTCTTCCATCGCCCTAAGTTTCCTTGCGCTTGCCGGTTCTATACTATGCTTCCAAGTCCCACCCAACTTGCCCCTCTCCTTTTATTTTTATTTTTTTTATTTAAAAATATATAATGATTTATATAACAGTTTATACAATGATGCTAATAACACATGGTAAGTTATACTTTTATGTGTTTTATTAGAAGAGTCAAGTTTTAATTTTTTTTACTTCTCATGCCTTTACTAATAAAATTATGGTTATATCACAACTAATTTACCTTTGTAAAGGAACAACCTAATACCTCAATGGTTAGTGCGCAGAGCGGGTCACTTAAATGTCGATGGTTTGATTCAGATCTGTCTTCTGCTTATTTATAGTGCAAAGCTGACCTGACTATGCAGAAGGATGAAGTATTTTTTCAAAAAAAAAAAAAAAAGCCTTAGAAAAGTAAGGATATTATTAAAAAAACAATGACATTACTTATTTTAAATGTTGTATATTGAAATTTATAAAAAAAAATTATACATTTTTTGAATTTTACTTTTCTAATGCTACGGATAAAGTAAATGTAATGTGCCCTACTTCTTCTATATATATATATATATATATATTACATCTACCTCCCCCAAAATCGAAATTTCCGATTTATCACTATTTCGTGAAAGTTACTAATACCTCGTTGAATAATATCAATTGTCCTCTTTATCTTCTGAAAATTACATCATCTTTTCGTTATTTTATCATAATTACTTCATTTGAAATGTAAGAAGGAATACAAATTTGATAATTATATTTTTATTTTTATTTTTTTGGATAAATTGAGCCATAATTTTCTACTAATATAATTATTATTATGTAAACTGCTGGATATATAAATGACGCCGATGCCATGTCGACCAAGGTCAGAGTGGGACGACGCCAGGTACCACAGATAGGCCTTACCAAGCTCAGTCCAACACTAGGCCCAGGAGAGAACAAGCCTTTTGGGGAAGGACGCGTGTCTCATACACGTGTAATTCCTCGATTGGTTCCGCAAGGCGATTGAAGAGGCGGTTAGACTTGGATAATGGAAGATCTCCTCCTATTTCCCCGGTGACGTCATCAGCTGATGTGGCACGTCGTTCTCCTACAAGCTGCCCGAAAAATCTACGCCTATAAATACTCGGTCGCCTTGCTTAACTAAGGTAACATATTATTACTTAACTAGTATTACACTGCGATATTTGCTAAAATACTAACTTATGCATTGGAGTAAAATCAGTGAGTTAGTCTCGATTGCAGGTATTGCGGCGGACGACGAGCTCAGAGCCTCGGCACGGATCTAGGCTTCAACATAAACAATATATATATAAAAAAATTGATAAAATTATTTATTTTAAATGTTATATATTTCCATAATTGAGTTATATTTTGAATGAGACAGATGAAATAGAAAACAATTATGATTAAAAATAAATAAATAAAAATAAGGAAAACTGACAAAGCAAGAAGTCAGAAATCTCTTCATAACTCTATGAATTAATATATGGTCTAAGTTCAAGATCTGAACAATAAACTTAATAATCCTTATCCATTTACCTAAGATCCTGAGTCACTTATGTTTAATATTCATGAACAGATTGTGCCTAGGTTTCTTCAGTTTCACGTTGATGACGACCCTACCTCTCAATTTCAAATTAAATAGGGGTGATATTTTGAGCATTAATTTTCATATATATATATATATATATATTAAAAATCCTTAATCAATGTCCAACATTAGTCATATCATTTTGAGTTGAAAATAACAATTATTTCAGAAGTATTTTTTTAAAAATATTGAGGGGTCAAAATTAATTATACCACTCAAAGTTGAGTACGTAATAGTGCATACCATATACTACTAGGATTGTTCAACCGGTCGGTTTACCGGTATACTGGTTCTAGTTTGTACCGATTTTCAACCGGTTGATAATCGGTTTTTACTTGTTCCAGTTCTGTTGGTTTAAACCGGTGTTTTGGTTTTAACCGACAAACTAGTAACTTTGTAAAAACAAAAACCATAAAATTTACAATTCATAATTAAAAGGAAAAATATCAATTGTGCATAATTCAAAAAGGAAATAATTAATAGTTTAGAATCAATCATGATAGTTAATAAAAGGAATAACAAATTTATAAGGAATAAATTAATGATTTAAAATCTATTATACATAATCCAAAAAGGAAATAACTAATAAGGAATCAATTAATTATAAGAATCAATTAATTATAGGAATGAATCATGTATAATTTAAAAAAGAAATAACTAATAAGGAGTAAATTAATGATTAAAAATCAATCATGCATAATTCAAGAAAGAAAACTAAAAAAATGAATACTATTAATAAAAAAATAGTAGTTAATTATCGGTAAGTTTTTTTAAGAAAAAAGAAACAAATCATAATTAAAAGAAAAAATATCAATCATGCATAATTCAAAAAATAAATACTTAATGATGCATAATCAATTATGCATAACTAATAAAAGAAACAAAAGATTTATATAAGGAATAAATTAATAATTTCGAATCAATTATGTATAATCCAAAAAGGAAATAACTAATAAGGAATAAATTAATTATTAGGAATCAATCATGTATAATTTTAAAAGGAAATAACTAATAAGAAATAAATCAATGTTTAACAATCAATTATGCATAATTAAAAAGGAAATAATTAAAAAAAAAGGAATACTATTAATAAAAATATATTAATAATTAATACCGGTTTGGCAGTTAACTGGTTTACGGATAAACCGGTAATGGAAAAAAACTAACTGAAAACCGACCGATTGACAGGTCAAAACCAAAAAACCGAAACTGGAAAAACCAGTAAACAGGTAATCCACCGGTTCTGGTTCGGTTCTCGGTTCCCCGGTTTTTGTGAACAGCTCTACATACCATTGCACAACACTGCAGTAGTATATGTGAAAGTAACTATAACTATAAATTTTATGAGTGAAAATCGCTGCAATAGTATATGTGTAAGTTCTCAAAATTCTCTCACAATCATTCAATTCACCAAAATGATAAATTAAAACTATCACATAAGAAAAGTGGTGAATCCATAAAACGTATTTTAAAATTTTTTGAGTGGTTCAATATATAAATAATTTTTTTTCAACGGTAAAATACATTCTAAAAAAAATATTTATAATTAAAAATAAACAAGTAATAAGGGTAAATGAGAGGGTTAGAGGGTCCAGGGACCACCCAACCCCCTTTAGAATCGCCCTTGCACAAGAAATATCAGAAGTAAAAGTAGCGGATGAACCAAATCTAAGTAACTCATATGTAATAGTATTGAGCATCTTCCCCCAAAAAATTCCACAAAAATCATGCATATGTAATTTACCCAAAGCCTCTTAGTGGAACGCTTTTTATTTATCCTTTATATGTGACTGTTCTTTATGTTGAATTTGAAATAATGTTTGAAACTTGATTTTAAAAAATAATTTTATAATGTAAAAATTATATTAAAAATATAAAAATGTATAAATAAATAGTAAAAAATTGTATTAAAAATAATGAAAACTAATTATAAAATTATTTTTTCAAAATCAAATTTCAAATATTGTTTAAAACCTAACATAATTTAGTTCAGCGTTAGATAACCATCCTGTTAATTTTTGGTGGTAGGGGTAGGGGTAGGGGTGTATCATGTTGGATTAGATGGATGTTTAATGTTTAATCTTGTCACGAAGGAGACGGAAAGGCAGTACAATAAGCCAAATTTGGGATAGAGTATAAGCCAGGACAATCTCTCGTGCTTAACAATTTCGGCATGTGATTTGGTGTATCCGATTATTAATTACATACTCATAGTACTCTAGTTGGATAAGACACCTAAATTATGCGTGGACAAGATTATTGCATTTCATATATATTTGTTTGTACAATAATTCATAACACTCATTTTCATTTAGGCTTTCATATTAATTTTATTTTAAAAAACTATAAAAATTATGTATATATATTTAAAAATATAAAAGATATGATACATGTTCTGGTTCAATTAGATAGTTGTATAGGCTGGCAGTACCCAATTTGCCCCTCATAAAGGCTGCATAATAGTTATAATTTTATGTATAGAGTATATGTAATAGGATTGAATAATTACTTGTTTAATTTATTTTTAATTTTGATTCGATTAGTTTTGAGAAACTAACTTTTAAGAATGATTTGGTGATTATGGGTTTATATGCACTCATAGGGTATAGTTTTAAGTTGAATTGAAAGTTTAAAATATCAGAGATGTAGAAGCCTTTAGGCTCTTTGACTCTGGACGATATGAGAGAGCCTTTTGGCTAAGTGCGATGTGTGAGAGATGAGGCATTGCCATGAGCTCTGAGGTCATAAGAGATAGTGTTCCTGCTTATGTCTTTGACGTTGATATCGGTGTGTTATTGTGAAGTCATAAGAGATAAATGTTATTACGTATGATGTTGTATTGTTGATGTAATAAATGTGCAAGTAAAGCAATTTTAGATTGCCTTGTCTGTGATTAATGATATAGTGAATTTCTGGATCGAACCACGTTCAAATTGTATGTTTGTTTCATTTTTCTATTTTTTTTTTTTTGTTCCGAGAATTTTATATTCTACACATATGCATCTCATGTTGTACTATGAGGTAATACTCATTGCGTTTCATTTGGTCCTTTTTCCATCTCAATTTTAATAAAATGTCCCATATCCCATCCACTTAATCAGAGGTTATTTGACGGAAAAATGACAATTTTGATACCAAATATTTGGCATATTTATAACTTTGGTACTAAAAGTTTACTCAATTTCAAACTTAGACTTTATGTTTATACTTTGTGCATTTTTAGTACCAAGACCTGATATAGCAAGTTTAAAAGTAATTGAGGTTTTTTCTAATTATGAAATTTTGTGGGACTAAAAAGATAAATTTTATAAAATATTAAAAACTTTAAAAAGAAAAAGAAAAAAAGAAGCAGTGGACAAGCTGTTCACTGTCTTCCCCAACTCCCCTCCGCCTGCGATAAACGATGAACAGTTCGGTACTGTTTATCTTTTTTGTTTTTTTTCCTTTCTTCTTCCGCTAAATCGGGTCTTCTTCTTATTATATTCATACCCATTCCAAACATCCGAAACTAACGGTGAATCCGAAACCCATTCTTATCGGAAGAAGAAGATCCGATTTATCGGAAAAAGAAAGAAAAAAATATAATTTTACTGTTCACTATCTCCCCTGCGATTTTTTTTTCTTTCTTCTTCCGATAAATCGGGTTTCTTCTTCCGATAAGAATGGGTTTCGGATGTTTGGAATGGGTAAGAAGAAGAAGACCCGATTTATCGGAAGAAGAAAGAAAAAGAAATTTTTTATGAACAGTACCGGACTGTTCATCGTAGAAGATGAACAGTACCGGACTGTTCATCGGGTCTTTTTTTTTAAATATTTTATAAAATTTATCTTTTTAATCTCACAAAATTGCATAATTTGAAAAAATCCCAAATTACTTTTAAACCTGTTATAATAAGTCTTTATATTAAAAATTTAACAAAGTATAAACATAAAATTTAAGTTTAAAACTGAATAAATTTTTAATATTTAAGTTACAAACTGGCTAAATATTTAGTACCAAAATTGTCATTATCTCGTTATTTGACATTTGTAATAAAATTTTTTTTTTTTAGGAAAGGAGTTGGAAGAGGAGAAAGAGGAAGAAAATTGAACAAATATTCGTCAGAAAAGTCAAACTACTCGGTAACATTTCAACACGTCTTGAAAATGAAACACCAAGTCCACCGCCCCGCTATAGGTAAAACAGTTACGCGTGAAGCTTTGGATATAGACAAATATTTTAATTTCGCGAAATTACTAAAATGTTAAATGATCAAAAAATTATACAGATTTTAGATAAAACGGAATTTTATGTTTCAAATGTAAAGTACTATAATAGTTCACACAATACTTTTATCATTATTTTTAATTTTATTTTGTTAAGTGGAGTTTTAATTGTTATTTCTTTCGTCTCAATAGAATTGTTCATATTTAATTTTTTTTCTTAATAAAAGAGTTCCTTCGTATGTTTTTATTTTATTAATTTAAATGCCTTTAATTAATATAATTGTGTGATATATAACTAATTAACACTTAAAAAGTAAGGCATAAGTAGAGAAAATGATGATAAATACTTATTTTAATTGACTTATTTTTAAATACATAAAAGTTGGTTTTTTTTTTTTGAAGCATACAGGATCATATGACTATGTAGTAGAGAGTTATTTTTATTTTTTGGAATAAAAAGAGTAATTCGTTTAATAGTTTCATTAAGTTACAAGATTTATTTAGTAATTTCATCAAAATACAATCTATTTTTAACAATTTGGACAAAACTTGTAAGAAGTACATGTAATGCACCCAAAATTAATCCTATTATGGAATTTTGTTTTCTTATGCAGTGATGTGTAATTTATTTATTTAATTTTTTATAATTTACTTTTTTTAAAAAATTATTCTATCTGTTTTATTAGAAAAGTATACTTTTATTTTTTTTTTCTAACAGAAATTTTCACTTTCAAATTTTTTACACCTTTTACTCTTACTAATATAATTATATGTGGTCCATAATTAAACTACATTTAAGAATTAAGGATATTAATGAAACAAATAGGTCAAATTAGTTATTTTAAATGTTATACATTGATATTCATAAAAAGTTTTGTAAACTAGACTCTTCTAGTGGAATGGAGAGATACATCTATAATGAATAGATTAAATAAGAGAGAATTTAGGAAATTTATTTATAATACTTTTTGGTAATGTTTCTATAATTTGATATTTTTTTGCGTAATATTTTCTATAATCTAATATGTCTATAATATATAAATATATGCTCTAGATTTCTTAATTAAATTATAAAGGGTGAGGTGAGAGTTGGAACTTGGAGGGGTCTTGAGTCTGTTCTGAATCCCTAAAACTGCCAATAAATATTTTAAATGGTTTTCATTTAATTCAAAATGCTAAAGTAGAATTTTTATTTTTGGGACCAAAGTGGGAAATTCAGTAATTTAATTCCGAGCTGACTTAATCTCCACGGCAAATTATTTGTTCATGAAATGTGGAAGAAAGAGGTTGCGGAATTTGTGGTTAATTTGTTGGCGGGTGCCATCAATTTTTGCGTAAAAATGTTAAAAGCAGCCTTTGATATCATCAATCCCTTTTTGACTAAAGTAATTTCTCATGATTGCCACAAATCTGAAGCCAATTAATTTCCTAATCACACAATGGGAACACATACTTTTGTCATCGAATTTTCAATTTCATCAAACAAATTAAGTCCAATGGAAAATTGCACTTTCGATTCTTTATGTTTGATCTCGTAATATTTTGTTAATTTTTATTTTAATTTGATACTTTTGCCTCTTTTGTTTGAAGATATTAGTGATTCTAGTAGTCCATTTTACTTGCTATGTACTCAATCCATTCCTAACTACTAGCGTCTTATTTGAGAATTTTTTAATCCCACATAAGTATCCCTTAACACATTTCTGATACAAAAATTTAATAATGTTTCAATTGTACCCTTTCTTTGATTGATATAATTTAATAGTATTAATTACAATGTCATTTCAAATGTATATACATTACACAAATTCCCATTTAAGTTAAAAGAGAAAAATAAATTGGGGTAAACATGAATTTTACTCATCTCTTTAATTTGTGTGTATCCATATCAGACAGATGAGACACTTGGATTGATTTATCATGTTTTTGGGAAAAAAAAAGTGTATTTCAAAATTAAAAACAAATTTAAGGAGACTCTTTTGTAGATATAGAAAGAAGAGACCTAATATAAAAAATTAATTTCAAAAAATATTTGTATTTTTTCCCCAATATTCATATTAGGACCAAAAATTTCCAAAATAGACAAATTTTTTTTCATTCCCAAAATATAAAAAACGAATTCCATGAATTCGTTTCTTCCTTTTTTGTTTTTTATTAATTTCATTAAGAAACAAATTCATTAATGAAATTAATTTTTTCCTTTTTTGTTTTTTATTAATTTCATTAATTCAAAAGAACCCCCGTAAATCCTTTTTGAGTTGTTATGAAAAAAAGGCAAAACATAATTATGTAATTGAAATTTTAATTTTAATAAAATTTTAGAGGAAGTAATTTACGGCATTTTTTGAAATGGTGGTCAAATTACCTTTGTCTTCTTTATTCTCTCCATTTTCTATATCAAAGGCAGGCGCGATAGAGCTGCCTAATCCCACTAGTATTTCCTATGCAAGCCCATTTAAACTAAAAATAATTAAAAATGGAAACATCAATATCTGTCTAATGTTATTTCTTTTTGAGAGAAACGAATTTATGAGTTTTATTTTTAACGGAATTAATTATTTTTAAAACATAAATGCGTGACTAAATTTTCAAAGATAAATAAATTCCCCAAATTCATTTATATGGAGATTTTATGTATTTCAAAAAATGCCGTAAATTACTTCCTCTAAAATTTTATTGAATTACAAATTAAAATTTCAGTTACATAATTATGTTTTGCCTTTTTTTTATATTTATTATAACAATTCAAAAACGATTTACGGGGTTCATTTCAAAAACCCTAAAATTTGTTTTTCATTAAATAATATTTATTTTTTTAAAATGAATAAAAACTTAGAAACATGTTGGTGAACCGTTTTCAATGAAAATAATTATTTAATTTTTTTAAAATTCATTTAAATATAATTTCTTTTATTTATTTTAAAAATAATGTTAGTGGAATTCGTTTCTTAATGAAATTAATAAAAAACAAAAAAGGAAGAAACGAATTCCAAAGAATTCGTTTTCTTCAAGTTTTTTTTTTTTTTTTGGGTTAGTTTTGAAGGAAAACGAAGTTGGGAGATTCGTTTTAACCCAACTTTGTTTTTTATATTTTGGGAATTTTATTTTATTTTTGATTATTTTCGTATTTATATGTGGCCAAAATGAATATTTGGGGAAAAAAAATCATGAAAGAATTATATATATATATTTTTTTTTCATACCGTTACTTATATAATTGCATGCATATAATTTATAATTAGTTACACTTAAAAAATAAAGATATTAGTGGAATAAATTAGTTCTTATAAATATTGTATTTTTTAAATTTATAAAAAATTATACATCTTTTAAACATATAATTATTCTAATAAAACGAATGGAAAAAACAATTGTTGGAGATGAAATTCACTATTCTGATTTATGAGTTACGCTAATTAGGTTCAGTTAGTAGTAAAGTCGTCCAAGTTATGATTGTTATCATTCTTATATTAGTGGAAAGGACCACTCCCTCCCATACTCATCACTATCCTAATCCTAATTGTAACTTGTTTGCTACGCCTGTTTAAAACATCTCTATTGCTATTCATTTCGTGTGCTCTTTTTCTTGATGACTTCAATCTTCAAACCATTGTGTGGTTCTCAAAAGTTGATTCCCAATGCCTTTGGCTTTGGATCCATAACCATCTTTGAATTCATCACCCTAATCTTGCCTAATATTCATCTGTCATGTCGACAACGGAATATTACTGTTTTTAATACATTATTTTTTCCCCTTCCATCCTCCATACATTTATCAATATGAATACTAGGGTGTAAATGCGCCGTGACTCGTCGAGCCAAGAAATATATGATATTTTAAAGTCTTTATGTATTTTTAATATTTTAAAATATAAAAGGTTAAATCACTTCGTTGGTTTCTTAAGTTGGAATGTTGTATTTATTTGGTTTTCATAACTTGAAAATTTGTTGCAAAATGGTGTCCAAATTTGAATTCCAATAACATTTGAACTATTTTCGGCTAACATATAATATTCAACACATTAATACAGATAAAAAATATAAAAAATTTATGTTAAAAAAACTAAAAAGGAAAAAGAGGAAAGTCTAGAATTGAGTACCCCAATTATTTGTATGTTGTTTTAAGGGAAATTATTTGATGTTATGAATTGCAAGAGGGTTTGTGTTTAAGTAAAGACTCTAAAAGAACTAATGATTTCGGAGGCTTATTATTGCACCAGGAAAATATGGCTGCAATCTCTCATCAACGCCCATTTATTGAAGATATAGAAAGCTATTGGGTGACCCAAAAATCTCAATATCGGAATCATTAGTATTTCTTACCATTCACTTAACATTATAGTTTTTCTTTTTTTTTTTTTAAAGGTAGGGCTGCATATAGAATCTTGATTCCGAAGGAATTTCACATTAATTATGAACAATTGACTACAAAATGTGCAACTAATACGGGTGTCAATATGTTACAATGACATGTAAATCTAACACGTTATAAGTGATTCGTCAACTCGAAACACGATCAGATTGTCACTTTAAGAGACTAGTTTTGACAATCTCTTATATGATACGAAAACATAAATTCAACTTAATATGTTATAACCAGTGGCGCAGTCAGAAAAATATATGTAAGGTACCGATCTAATAAAAAATAAAAATAAAATTCTCATACAAGTAAATAAATATATCACACATATAAATATATGAATATATATTAGGGGTGAATTGTACCCCTCCGGCCCCCTAAAACCGCGTATGGTTATAACCAATCCATCAAGTTGTCAATTTGAAACACGACCAGATTTCTATAAAAAACGTTGAGTCGTTGTCCAATATTTCTTTTATTGGATTCCAATATTATGTCTTGGTCTCCTTGTTCTTCTTTTTTTTTTTTTTTTTTGGATTACACTTGCTCTCCTTGTTGATGAAGTGTATCTTCGACCATCATGCCACAAAGAACTCAATATTGACAATTAGAGTCCATATATATATGTGCGCCTATGAATCTTATACATAGTTTAGATAATTCGTTTTATTTCTGTTTTTGTCATGAGTTTATTTTAAAAAAATATAAGAACATAAATTATAGTATTATAATGAAATTTCTTTTTTGTTTGAGACGAAAATAATAATGAAAATAGGAAAATTTATTTATAAAATAAAAAATGTAAAATAAGGAGAATGTCCATGTTTAAATCCATAATTACTTGATATGACACATTAATAAAAGACAAGCATCCAATCAAGATTTTATGGGTAACAATCATGCCATTAATTATTCCAGATTTCAACTAAGAATTAGACATGTGTGACATTGAATCTTAAAGATTCTATAAATATCGGTTTCATTTTAATTGAATTCATTTTTAAAATGTGAGAAAAGATTGTTACAAATTTCTTTATAATTAAAATTTAAAATGAAGTGAAAATAAGTTATGTGGACAAATGTAGCCGAATTGACAGTTTTTGTTCTGTGTTTTCCTTGGAATGGCATCTTGCATTAGAACTTGTGGACGACACATAAATAAAAGACAAATTCCAGGTAAGATTTTAAAGTTCATAAAAATGACAAAAAAACTTTTAAGAATTTTGATTCTTGGTGTGACTTTTGGGAATTATTTCAAAACAAAAGGGCAACAACATCTCAAAATTAGTACGCCATTTGTTCCATTAAAAGAATTCACTTTTAAGAATATTTTTTGTTTAATAGAAGAGTTCGTTTTCAAATTTTTTACTCACCATACCATTACTAATATAATCATATGTGATTCATAATTCAATAAAAAAATTCGCTTTCAAATTTTTTTACTCACCATACCCTTACTAATATAATCATGTGTGGTTCATAATTAGCACATACTTGAAAAATTTTGAATAGCGTCAAATTAATTATTTTAGATGTTGTACCTTGATATGCATAATAAGTTGTACATATGTCAAAATGAACTTTTCTAATAAAACAGAGAGAATATTAAAATTGAATATGATCTAAATTATTGGAATAGTTGTCTTAATCAATTACCCATAGAAAGTAGAAACCACAAATAAAAGTTAAAAATTTTACAAAATTTACTACATGAAAGCATCACATTATGATATTTTTTTTTGTCTAACACAAAGTGACAATTAAATATATTTATTTTAATATAGTTGATAAGGTAAGATTTGATTTGATATTTATCAGAACAGAAGCACAAACAACGCATCAAGTTGATCTAACCATCCGAAATTTTTTTATTTGATAAAAAAAAAAATTGCAATAGAGCATTTAAAGAAGAAAAAAAAAAAAAAAAAAAAAGCAAATTGGCCAGCGGCTAGAGTGTCTTGTTTGGGGAGTAACCTAATTAATCAAGTTTAGTGAAGCTACCATGCCAGCATTATATATATTACAAAACACTACTGGCAAAAATATCCTTGTAGCTAACTAAGAAGTAGCAAATCATTCCTGACTATTATTAGTCAACTAATTAAATTAGCGTTTCCCAAATTCCAAACTAAAACATGGCCTTCTAATTAATACTTAGTAGATAATTAATTTTCCCAACTTCCAAATTAAGTAATTAGAAGACCAAATTAGTAAACATTACAATTATTGTACTATACAGAAAGAGATTAATTAATTAATTAATTAATTAAATCATTTTAATTCCAGGACAAGTCATTCATAAGAGAACAAGTATATATGCATGGAGTAGTTAATTCCATATTAACTCTTCGCTTATTAGTGTGTAATGTAGGGTACAATGAGGACATAATCAACCATGCTTTTTTTTTTTTTTCTTAATTTTTTATTTTATTTAATTAATTTTGTTTTAGAAGAGAAAAGCTGTTTGAATGGAGGTTGGAATGTCTTGTAATTAATATTCTATCTATCTAACAATAATCAACCTTCATAATATTGATTAAAAATATTGTAAAACACATATATTACTATTCACTCCCACTCTGTTTCATAATAAGTGTCCATTTAAAGAGTTTGATTTGTTTTAAAAAGTGTCTATTTATAGAAAACAAGAATCCATTTATAATTTTATCATATCTTTAAAATAGTTATGTTGAATACACTAATAATTTTCCCATTCCCTATGCCAAAATTGGGATGATGCTAGCATTTATTAAGGGGTAAATAGTCTTTTATCACTATTTCTTAATATGTGTGCAAGTGTCAAAATAAACACTTATTATGAAATAGAGAAAGTAATTACTAGCTAGCTAAGCTAGTTGGAAATGGTATAATTAGGAATATTGTATTCTCTCCGTCCAATATATATATAAAGTCATTTTTCAAGTTGTATCTACGTGTGATTCAGAAATAGTTGTATTACTAGATTCTTTTAACGGACATATGGAGTAATGATTTTGGATATTTGGGATTCTTTTTGGGTGAGAGAGGCAATGGTACATCCTCATCAAGTGAGAATTTCTGCTCCAAATCAGAAGGGAGGAAGAATTCTCTTTAAATAATTTGAAGTGGATGAAACTAACTTGTAACCACTTCAATAATTTTCTTGTGCATGCATTAGTCATTTGGTTGTGGTTTAATCAAGAGCTAGGTAGCCATAATTAATATAGAGATTAAGGGATAAGCAAATTTAATTAATACCACAAAATTCATGTTGTTTAAAGAATGATTAAGTCTCTTCTTATTAGGTGGATGGTTGGTAAATGTTTCCCATTTCTTCTCCTAACCTCATTTTATGTATATTCTCCTTCACTTAACACAAGATACCACATGAAATTAATAATATTGTTAGGTAAGTAACATTTCTCAGCATTTTAGTTTTTTTTTCCCATCAAAACCCTATGTGAGGTTTGAAAAAAAAATATCAATACTTCTGAAAGTTTGTAAAAAGATAAAAATACCCTTTAATTTCTTATTATTAATAAAGGGGAAAGATAGTGTTCAACTAAATAGGCCATGATCTCTGCAAGAATTTATTTTATAGGCAGAGGCCGCTGCTCTCTATTTTGGTTTACTTGCATGTCGAGGTCAATCTATAGTTTCTGTTCAGGTTGAGACAGATTCCAAATCTTTATTGGATTCCCTGGAAAGGGGGGTCTTGGTCTTGGTGGGCCTTGCCAGTGCAAGAGAACGATCTGGCCCAGGCCTTTCTTTGACAATTTCACTTGCACTCCTATTTACAGGGAAGCCAATGTTGTGGCAAATTTTTTGGCACCTCGTGCTAGCGAGATTTCGCACACTCAGACTTTTAGCCATGCTACTTTGCCTTCTTTGGCAAGGGGGCTAGTTAATTAGCTTAGACCGCTCTTTCCCTTATATAAGGGGAGTGGTAATCTACACTTTATTTTTGCATCTGAATATATCTATGCTTATTTGTACTTTTAAGGTAAGGTTCATTATGTCCTCCTTCGCTCTTTTTATACTAGGCTATCCTGCTTTTTTAATAAAAGGTCACTATGCCCCTAGCCACTTAATATATATATATATATATATATATATCGGCTGGGTTCTCCACAAAAAAAAAAAAAAAAAACAAAAAAAAGTACAAAAAAGAACTCAAGTTCGCCACTGTCCTTGTCATTCAGCATGCATGGACTTAAAATTGGAAATCAACCAAAAAAAAAAAAAAAAAAGCATGGACTTCAAATTAGTTGGTATACTTTCTATCTCTCGTGAGAAAAAGATATAAAAGAAAAGTTCGTACACTAAAATTAGTCGATTTGGTGAGGAGTTGAACCACCATACTTTTTAATATGATCTGAAAAAATCGAACAAGACAAATAAATATAATATAAAACGTAAACGTTAATGTCATATGAAATCATCAACTCTCAACGGATTATATATAAAAATCAATTACGTAATTGTTTTCAAAAAACCACTTACGTAATTCATATATTTCATCGTATAATTAAGTTAATTAAATATTGATCCACGCATGCTAGATGAGCAATTCCCACTGTCCTAACTACTGACCCTTCGATCTCTTTTGACATCTTAACTTACAATGATGAGTTCATTTTCATTTTTTAATTGATCAAAGCATTGTAACCGAGAAGGCTTTTATCGCAAAAACTTATATCCGACGTCGTCTGACTGTCCAACGACGTGCGTATCGAATTTAGCTTATGAAGTATCGCTTGTATGTTATGTACTAAATTTAGGTGTTGAAGTAATTATATATATTGTATGTTGAAGTATAATATATATATTAAAATAATAAGTATCGGATGTGGTGAATTTAAATACTAAAATATTGAATTTGGTTTTTGAAAAATTGAGTTTAACCTCGCCACTAGAGCCTTGAAAGGTTGTTTGTGAACGAAAAAAATGGAAAAAGAAGTATCATGTTCATTATTTTGTTTTGAGCAAACTCATTAAGAAGACGTTGACATTTCAACGATTAAACTTAATCTACTTGGCTTAGCTTCTTTGATGATGAATTAGTACTAATTCTAAATTACCTAACTAAAATATGCCTTCAAAGAAAATAGACTATCAAACGACACCGTTGACATTTTTAGTTCACTAAATATATATATATATATACCAATTGAAAATCAAATAATTAATTCAGCATTTTGCACATGTGTAATGGTAGTTGTGGTGATTGCTTGTTCGATCTCATCAATAAAAATAATTTCTTGACTTTTATGGCAAAGAAAAAAGAAAAAAGAAGAAGAGGATGGAGCTAATATCATTAAATTAATTAATCAAGACGTTCCAGAACAAGCTATAGAAAAGAAATTAAATTAAATAATCAAAGAATTAATATTACTAAATCAATTACGGAAGATATATATGACGCTGTAGATGTAACATGTTACGTTGTTAACTAATTATGACCCAATTTAAATTTAAAATATTACTAGCGAATTTAGTTTTTCTTTTTCTAAATGACGCAATTAAAAGGTAGACTAATTTTTAATAATAGTGAGAAGTACAGAAACATCGAAACCTGTACATCCTCTATCCCATGTAAACTTTGGAGTCATTTTTGTTCTAGATAGAGTTGTAACATTTTATTTTAGGGTTAAATGTTTTTAAACTATTATGTATTTAAATTCTCTTACAACCCAAAAAATTCATATTCATAATCTCTCTCTAGGTTAGGTTGCAAGTATAGGAGAAAGTATTGGAAAAGGTGCGACGGTCACTTACTAAAACTGTCATATGACAAAACTGGAGTGCATTAATAATCGTTAGGTTAACAATGACATAATAATTACTAACCATCCGAAACTGAATTCAAAATGTTGCTGTATACTGTTATTTTTTGGTCTGATTTTCAAGTAGTACTTATATTGTAGAGATTTGCAACAAAAACAATACTCCTTCCGATCCAAAATAAGTATCATTTTAGAGGTTTTCAGACAAATTAAGAATCCATTACAATTTCATTTAAATGATAAATAACCCCTTAATTGTTGTAATATGATACTACAAGAGTCTAGAAGTTATAATCTAATTGTACTAATATTTAGTATTTAAGATAATCACAAACTCTAAAAAGATAAGTTAAGACAAGGGCAAATTAAGAAAATTTTTATGTTTTTTCTTATTTTGAAGATTTTTATTCCCTCTAAAATGACACTTATTTTGGATAAGAGGGAGTAGTTCAGAGTTGCTGTAGTGAAATCACTTGCATCCTTTTTGCTAGATATGCATTGAGTGGAGTTTATATTTTCATCGAATTTGTCGATAAAAAAAAAAAAAAAAAAACCATCCAATATTTTGTCGTTGGCAAAGTCTTCCCAATGACCACTCCCCCAAACCTTGCCTCCCCCTAACTATCCTTGCATCCCCCTAACTATTATTGCATGTAGAAGAATATTTCTTAACCAATTCAATTAAAAATTGGGAAAAAAAATGAAGCAATAATGAACTAAAAAAAAGGATACAAATAAATATTAATTGAAATCGATTAATTGACCAATAAATATTGTCGGGATGAGAGAGGAAAAACAAGAAACAAAGAAAAGGAGTAGAGAGACAAGATATTATCAGTATGGAACTTTATTTATTTATTTAAATAAAATTCAACTATTATTAATTGTAAAAATAAATTCTATTACATCACGATGAAGTAGATTTAACCTCTCTACATCATTTCCTATTGCATCCTTGGATGCCATTTGTGAGTGTGTGTGTGTGTGTGTGTTTTTAAAGGTTAATTAGCCCTCCTATAATTGTTATATTATGCTCTACACATTGTGTCACAATGTTTCTTCTTGATCTCTTGACTTCATGCTTATGATTGATCTATCTTCAATAGAATTCTTGTATTTTTTTTAACCACCGAGAGGAGCATATATATATATATATATATATATGATGCGACGCAAAAATTACAATGATGGAACGATGCTTCTTCGCGGCCCAATAACTCATTGTGAAAAGTAATAGCCCAATCTGTATGACGTTGTGCTGTGAAGGGAATGAACAAGATGGGGAATGATTGAGAAGTCTGGGTTGCTGAGCTCGACAAAGAGGATGAAGCTTGATGATTTTGCACTGCTCCTTTGACCAACTGATGATTAATCAAGAGAAGGAGCGGGGCTTTCCCCCCTGTATAGGCTCCGACGATCAAGTCAGTAATATGTAAGAGATAAACAGTATTGAATGATAGCTTTGAGAGAAATAATAATCAGAGAGGGTTGCGAGAAATTGCTTATTGGAACTTACTTGAATGAGGCTTGTGCCTGAGTATTTATAAGCTTACTCTTGATGGTTCCGTTGGGTCATGAAGACATACGCTCCCACTTATTCTTCTTGCAATGATGGTTTTCGCCGTTCCCGGAATAATGGCTTTAACGTGGCTCCTTTGTCATCATTGTTCCTGCATATATATTAAAATTGTGGTCCTACCATGATAACTGTTTTGACAATACTATCTTTATCTCAGACCGGTTTATTCTTTACCGACCTGAGCTTTCCTGTGTTTTAGTTACTTACCGACCTGAGCTTTTAACACTGTAACTTCTCTAAACTTTTACCGACCTGGGCTTCTTAAGTAGACTTTCCTAAACCAATCTTACCGAGCTGAGATATAAAGTTTACCGACTTAAGATTTATAAGTTGATTTTTAATACTTTCCGATCTAAACCTTCACAAGTCTATTAAGTCTTTAGGACCAAGCTAAATCTTCATATCTAATCTAAAGTTATGACAGAGACTCGGTTTGTACGATCTTTCTGACCTGAACATGGATCTGGGCTTCTTTATACTTTACTGTTTCTTTGTTTCAATTAATTGGGCTAGGCCCAATGGGGATTTTAATTTTATGCACATCAACAAGCCCCCCCAGTATTAGGTTTTACCGATCTAAAACTTAATACTCTTTGGGTTTTTCGAGCTAAGCCCTAGCGTAAAGGACATCATGAATTTCTAGATATTAATCCGAGCTAATTTTCCGAGCTAAGCAACATACCGTATTTACTAAGCCGAATGTGATTGAGGCATTTTTCCAGTATTTATCCGACCTATACTTCATATAAAAACATGAGATATGACATGAAATCCGACCTACAAAGAATAGTCTCATCCAACTGCATAGTAATAATTGTAATACCGATCTGAGGAACTTGAATAGTTTTCAGACAAATAAATGCAACCATAAAGACGTACCTTTGCGTTACCCTAGATCGGGATTTCGAAGAGACGGACCTGTCTAGACACGCTTTCACATTTATTATAGCAATCGATACGACTTCCAAGGCTGTTTATGTTCTCGAGGTATCATAAATGATCACAACTTCTGGTCTGCCCACGCCTTTTCAATTTCCTCGAGACTCCCTTATAAAAATCGTGAGAGCAAACATTTGACTCCCTCCATTATTTGCTTTCCTGAAAAGAAAGAATTTTTTCTTACCTTCCTTCTCCTTCCCTTCGCCGGAGTTTTCGAAATTTGCCAGAGTTCTATCGTCGTGTCCCAGTTCCCGCAATCTTTGCTAGGGTTGTTGTCCCGCCGTTGTTATCTTCCTGTTGTCGTGCCTTTTCTTCCTTTTATCTGTCTGCAATGGCCTCCGAGAGAAGCTCAGGTACCGGAGCATCGCGCCAGGCTCCGGCAGCAGGTTAGCATCCTTGTCCCTTTCCTTTCTGATGATTTATTTTCTTTTCAGATCTGTCCTGTTTGAACATTTCTGTAGGATTGATTTATCCATGATTATTTGTATTGATTCCTGTAGATTCGGCTGCCCCACACGAATTTAAACCCGAGGAAATAATCTCACAAATGACTATGGCAGATTTAGTAAAACTTAGGTCAACCCATTATATAGATTCTTCTGTCCCTATTCGCTTACCCGAGCCCGAGGAGAGGATAAATATTGCATCTGAGGGTTGGGTCGGGGTTTATGAGTATCATATTAATTTTGGGCTGAGATTTCCGACCCTAGATCTGTTGAACGAAATGTGTGACTTTCTTAATATTGGGTTGAGCTAACTAGTACCTAATGCCCTTAGGTTTCTGATAGGGTTCATATATGTGTGTTTTGGGGCTGGGTTTCGGCCTACGGTAGAATTGTTTTTTCAATTCTATACGGTTCGTAAATACCCTTATGGTAAATGGTGGGTGACCTTCCAGAAGCGTAGGAAAAGCCCTATACTCATTACCGATTCCCCTGATATCAACAAACAATGGAGGGATAGATTTTTTATGGTGAAGGCTGAGGAAGCAAACCTACCCTGTGGTTGGTCTCAATTTATTTTACCAGTCGAACAATCCCGAGACAAGTCCGACCCCAGAATTCAATCGGACTATAAGGTGCTAAAAAACTATAGTAACTCGACTAAATATTCGGTTAAATTTCCTTCAGAGGATCTTCTTGTTTCGGCCGGGCTGAGCCAATCTCCCAATGTAGAAAGTAAATACCTGTTCCTTGAACTCTTTATCTATGGTATCCTCATCCTTCATAGCTTGGTAATTTTGATTTTTGCATGTTGCTTATTTTCATGTAGTCTCGGTGGGTTCGGAAGGAAGAAAAAAGCCAACAAGTCTGCTGCAGCTTCAGGATCTTCAAAAAGATCGGCTGAGATCGATCTTACAGATGAGGTCGAGGTTGCCGATCCTCCCAGCCTAACATTGGTGACCCGGGTCGCAAAAAAGAGCAGGCCGACCCCGGAAGAAATCCAGGCAGCTAAGGCTGCCAAAGCTCCACAAACACTGTCCGGCCCCACTTCTAGAGCTGAGCTACCAAGTCCAGAAGATCTGTTGGGACCTGCAGACCCAGTGACCAAAGAAAGGGTCCTTTTTCTGAGAGATCAAAAGGAAAGACCGATCTCCCTAAGTCGGCCTATTCACCAGGTTGATTCGTCGGAGCCGCCGCCAGAGGACCTCATGCCATTTCAAGAAGTAGCGGCCGAGTCTTTTCAATCTTTTGGGGAGATTATCCGAGCGGGCGAGAAGCTCCGGGAAAATTTGAATGAAGCGGTGGAGCAGGAGGCCCTTATAGCCGCGCATATAAAAAAGGTGATTTTCCAAACATAGTTAGAAATTTTTCTGAAATAAAGGGTTACCTGGGACATCATTTTCATAATACCCTTGTCTCGGATTTTTGCAGGTCTTGTTTAATTATGCGGCCACAAACAGAAGAACGACAGCTTTGGATGTCCTAGCCCAAAGCTATGAGCTGGAGAGGTCGAAGAAACCGTCCGAGGCTGTTGAGGATTTAGAGCTTAAGCTGGGGGTCGAACGCAGCAAGTATTCAGAGCTTGAGATTGAAAAGAACGGGCTAATGAAGCAAAACCAAGGTCTGCTTTCGAAGTCGAGCCAGCTGGAGACTAAGGTCCAGGGTCTGGAAACCGACGTGGATGTCTTGAAGAAAAGCGAGGCTGTCCTGCTTAAAGAAAGATCCAACTGGGCGAAGGAAAAAGCTGACCTGAAGAAAGCTGCAGAAGAGGCCAAGAAAGCTGCAGAAGAGGCTATCAAGACTGCAGAAGAGGCTACAAAGAAGGCTGCAGCGATGGTTAGCTCGGAAGATGTCGAAGCAGCTCGCCAAGCCGAGCTGAAAACTTTTAAGGAAGGGACCCTGCTGGAGTTGATGAACCGTCGTTTTTTCGAGCTAATCCAGTGCGGGTATACTGTGTGCTGGGACGAGCTAAAAGGCTCCAGGTCGGCAGCAGACGCTCCAGAGGACTCCATAGCCCAATCTTCTTTGCTTCCGGAGGGACGCGATCCTTTCGACTTAGTAGAAGAAATCAAGCAAGAATGCCGAGACATCGGTGTTCCAATTCCAGAAAAGGTCGAAGAGGATCCTGTGGTCGACCCCCAGGAGATAGCAGATGAAGCCTCTTCTCAAGCTCCTCCTTCCTGAGCTCGGCTTTTCCTTAGATCGGGCTTCCAGCTGTGTGAGGAATGTAGGTAGCCCGCCTAGATGCAGTTGCAGTGATGTGCTTGGCTTATACTTTGTAGATTTTTTCTGATTCTGGTCCCTTTCGAAGAATTTTTGTATTTTTCAGATCGTCTTTGTAACCGAGCTTGATTATTGAGTGAAGACGATCCTTTTTGTTAACTCTTGTTGTTTCAACTTTTTCCTTTTCCATCTTTACCTCTGACTGCTTTTACTGATAATATTTTCTTAAGTGTGCTGCATTCCAAGTTCGTGGAATCAGGCGTCCTTGCAAGTCTTCCAAAATATAACTTCCTGTAGGTCGGGCTTCAATTACCCGATAAGGTCCTTCCCAATTAGAAAATAACTTGCCTTGTTCTTGTGGTTTGCTGATAGATCGGTTTCGTAAGACTAAGTCTCCTGGTACAAAGGCTCGATGTTTGACCCGAGCATCATAGTGTTGCCGAACTAAATTTTTGTAATTTAGTTGATGTACATAGGCTGAGTCCCAAACTTCTTCTATCAAATCCAAGCTGAGCTCCAAGTTTTTTTGGTTTTGATCTCTTTCGAAGTACATAACTCGCGGGGCTTCACTTTGTATTTCTGGGGGGATGACAGCGTTGACCCTGAAGGCCAACTCGAAGGGGGTCTTCCCTGTGGCCGATTTGGGCATAGTCCGGTGGCACCAAAGCACATGGGGCAGCTGTTCTACCCAATTTTTACCTTTATCTTCTAGTCTGGATTTCAGCCCATGTAACAAAGTTCGGTTTGTGAGTTCTACTTGTCCGTTTGTTGGAGGATGAACTACCGATGCGAAACGCTGAGTGACACCAAGTTTTGGACACAAGGCTGTGAACTCCTTAGATTCGAACTGAGTCCCATTGTCCGAAATAACCAATCTGGGCACACCGAAACGACAGATGACTTGCCTCCAAAGAAACCGAGCTACGGTTTGCCCAGTAATATTTGTCAGTGCCTCGGCTTCTACCCATTTTGTGAAATAATCTATAGCCACAACAAGATAGTGGCATGAACCGATCTTAGGAAACGGTCCCATGAGATCTATCCCCCATTCCGCGAAAGGCCATGGGGCAATTATCCCAGTAAAGCTGGAGGCCGGCAACTTGTAAATTGTCGCATTGTGTTAGCAACTAGAACACCGTTGAACATACTCCACTGCTTCTTGGAATAATCGGGGCCAGTAAAACCCAGCCCCAATTATTTTCTTGGCCAAATTCCGAGCCCCAATGTGAGACCCGCAATCTCCTTCGTGTACTTCCTTCAGCATGGCCTCCGCTTCTCCCGATCCCACACACTTTAGTAAAGGCATCAAGAAACCCTTTTTATATAAGTCCTCTCCAATTATCTGATAGTGTTCAGCCTTCTTTTGTATTCATTGTGCCTCCTTCCTTGAATCTGGTAATGTGCCATTTTGTAGGTATTGCCATATAGGAAACCTCCAATCCTGACCTCCATTTATAGACAAGATTGCTGGTTTGGCTGTACTCCTGTTATGTACTTCTTCTACTAGAACGGTTTTAGTCAAGTGTGAGAAAACCGAGGAAGCCAATTTGGACAAGGCATCGACATTTGTATTTTTGCTTCGTGGGACCCGTTCTATAGCCCTTTTTTGAAAAGATCTTAGTTGCTGCTGCACCAATGTTAAATATTCCTCCATTTGTCGATCCTTAGCCTTATACTCCCCCAAAATTTGTTTAACCACGAGCTGGGAGTCTGAACAAATTTTTAGATTTTCGACCCCGAACTTCCGAGCTAACTTCAGGCCGGCTATCATGGCTTCGTATTCAGCTTCATTATTTGTGGCTATGAAGCAGAATCGTAGAGCGTAAGTGTGAATTTCTCCTCCGGGGCTGGTGAGGACAATCCCCGCACCCGATCCGGACTGGCTTGAGGCACCATCTACGTAGAGGATCCACGCATCGTCACCTTCTGCTATAGTTAAAAGCAGATCAGTTTTTTCTGACGAGCTAGATATGTTCTCTTGGCTGTCTGGTACTCCTTCACCTATGAAATCTGCCAACACATGTCCTTTGACTGTTGTACGTGGGGCGAAAGTGATGTCATACTCCCCTAATTCAATGGCCCACTTCGTAAGTCGACCCGAGACTCCTGCCTTTTGTAAGATGGCTTTGAGGGGTGCGTTAGTATAAACGGTGACTCCGTGCGAATTGAAGTAAGGCCGAAGACGCCGTGTGGAGTGAACTAGAGTCAGGACTAGCTTTTCTAGGCTGGAATAATTTTTCTCTGCTGCCTGTAAAACTTTGCTAACAAAATAGATGGGTCTCTGGACCCGGTTATCTTCTCTAAGTAAAACCGAGCTAATTACAGATTCGGTAGTAGCTATATACATGTACAACTGTTCTCCATAAATAGGCATAGTCAAAGATGGCAAAGAGGCTAAGTATGTTTTTAATTGTTCAAAAGCATTTTGACATTCCGGAGTCCATAAAAATTTATCAGTTTTCTTTAAGATGTTAAAAAATGGTAATGCTCGTTCTGCTGACCGGGCTAAAAACCTATTCAGAGCTGCTAGTCTACCCGTTAATTGTTGTACTTTCCGAATTGTCCTAGGTGGGTGCATTTGCAGAACAGCTTCTACTTTCTTAGGATTAACCGAGATACCCCCCTCAGAAACCATGTATTCTAAGAACTTTCCTGAAGTGGCCCCAAAGACACATTTTTTTGGATTTAACCTTAATTTATATTGGGCTAGTGTTTCAAGGGTTTCACGTAAATCAGATAAATAAGCAGATTCGTTTTTACTTTTTACAAGTAAATCATCAATATATGCTTCCATATTTCGACCTAACTGTTTTTTGAAAATTTTATTCACCAAACATTGAAAAGTAGCTCCAGCATTCTTTAAACCGAAAGGCATGGTTATGAAGCAATATGTACCTTTGTCTGTAATAAAAGATGTTTTTTCCTCATCTTCCTTGGCCATGAAGATTTGATGATACCCCTTATATGCATCCAAGAAGTTAAGGAAGCGGAATCCGGCTATGGCGTCAACCAACACATCGATCAAAGGCAAGGGGAACCAGTCTTTGGGGCATGCTTTATTTAGGTCGGTGAAATCTATGCACATACGCCATGAACCATCTGGTTTGGAAACTAACACAGGGTTAGCCAACCATTCCGGATAATTCACTTCTCGGATGATACGTACTTCCAACAGGGCGTTGACTTCGATTTCCACGTATTTACTATGTTCTCCCCCAAGGTTACGCTTTCGTTGTCGGATTGGCCTATGATTGGGATCAATGGATAACCTGTGTTCAATGATATTTCGAGAAATGCCAGGCATATCTTCCGGTCCCCAAGCAAAAACTTTTGCAAATTCACGCAAAAGGTTAAGCAAATCATATTGTAATTGAGGGGGCAAATCAGCCCCAATTTTTATTACCTTGTTTGGATCGGCCGCGAGGGGAATAATTCTTACCTCGGCCCCTGCTTCAATGGACAGGTCCGAGCCACCTGTTAGATCGGTAATGTTAACGGAGATCGGCCTGACTGTAGAGGTAATTTTTGATTTCAGGTCTACTGGGGTCGGTTCTTTCAAGGAAGCCATGTAACACTGCTTTGCCTGCAAGACATCACAACGAATAGAAGCTACCCCACCTATGGTGGGGAACTTTAAAAGCATGTGTATAGTAGAAGCTATGGCCTGGAACTGATTTAATCCAGGCCGTCCCAGGTATACATTGTATGGTGATGGCTCATCGATGACCACCAAGTCTATGGTTTCCGTACGCTTTAGCTATCCAGCCAGTAACGTGACGGGAATGCTCAAATGTCCCACAGGTATAACATGGTGATTGCCGAAGCCAATCAATGGTGTCCGAACTGGACTTAACTGTGCCTTGTGTAATTGACAACCAGCCAGTGCCTTGGTTGTAATTATATTGCTAGAACTACCCGTGTCTAACAATATCCTACGTACTTGGTAATTTGAAATGTATCAATCGATCACTAGTGGATCGTCACAATTGTAAGGCAAAAATATATCTGTGTCATCAAAAGTAATTCCTGGTGTCATGATTTCTGATTTACGCTTACTTAGAACAGTGTTCCTCTGTCGGTATACCTGTTTCCTTTGGCGATTAGAATCACCTTGGGTCGGTCCTCCTGCTATGGTGTTTACAATCCCGGCTATATTCAGGTCGGTGCCACCCCCAGTGTTCGGGGCTCGGGTGTCGGGCTGGGGACATTCGCGGGCAAAGTGTCCGGTCTCCCCACATCGGTAACATGCGTTAGGTTGTTCACGGGTTGTCGAAGCCACTGGTTTAGGCAGAGGTGCCACTTGTGTGTATTGTGGTAGTTTTCCAGCTTGAATTAATCTAGCTATTTCTGCAGCTAAATCACGACAGTCATTAGTATTGTGACCAATGTTTTTATGGTAATTACAATACCTGCCCGGATTGAGCCGATCTGTGGGACCTGTCATGGGTCGAGCTGGGGGTAGCAGCCTTTGATTATGAATGGCAGCATATATGTCAGCTCGGGGGACTGAGAACGGTTCGGCTACCTGCACAGCATTTACACTTACCCCGGTCTTCGGGATGGGATTAGTAGTATTTGTAAAGTTTAATCTCTTATTTCCTCCTGATGTAAGAATTGGGGAGGAAGCTTTCCTCTTACCATATGAATCGGAAAAACTTCTTTCCCTTTCCTGTTTTATAGCTGTAGCATCTTCAACAACAGCAAAATTAACAGCAGTAACCATCATTTCAAAATAAGAATGTGGGGGTCGGATGGCCAACTCGGTAGCTAAAGGTCCTGACCGTAGCCCATTAATGAATGATCCCATCATTATCCTATCATCTTTTTCGTGACATTGCCTAAATTCTACATTGAACTGATCTATGTAAGCTTGTAATCCCTCTCTTATTTTTTTGTGTTATGTTCATTAAATGTGAAATTGGTTTAGACAATATCTTATTACCCATAAAGTTGGCTAAAAACAGGTCACCAAACTGATCTAACGAATGAATAGAATTTCGGGGCAGAGTACAATACCAATTTATGGCCTGACCTTTAAGAGTCAAATGGAATGTCATGCATCGGTTAGCGTCGGACAGGTTAGCAGCATCCATGATGCTCATGCACTGCATCCAGTGAGCCGTGGGGTCTGTGGTACCGTCATATTTGTCAACCTTACCTAGGCTTCTGTATCCCGGGGGAAATTGTGCCATTTGAATATCCAATCCAAAAGGATGAGATACGCGAGACGTGGGGACAGTTCGTCCGAGCTGGGCATATCCGAATCCGGAGAGGCCGAGCTGGGGATATCCAGACTGACCTAAGGGGTGCCCCCCATGCCGGGGTAATAGTTTCCTAAGCCGGGCCTGGGATAATAATTTGAATTAAGTAAGGGAGTGTTTCCTAAGGGCGACTGCATGGCTCGGTTGTTGCCTAAACCATAATGCTGGAATAGTGCAGGGTTGGATGTAGTTGGGTATCTAGGGTAATAACCGGGTTGATTCATTTGACTGATTTGTAGGCCATGGCCAGGCTGATTCAATTGACCCATTTGTTGTCCTAAAGTGGGAAATGGTAAGCCTGACATAAAAGAACCATTATTGAAATAAGCATTAGGAACCATAAAGGGGCTCAAAAAAGTAGGATTAGCCTGAGTATGGGCTACAGTGGTATAAACAGGAGGTGCCACAGAAAGGTTAGGAGGACCAGCAATATGACCGATTTCTGAAGAAAAATTAACTCCCCCAGGTTGTGGAGGACATATAGTAGTGGATTGTGGGGGAAGACTAGACATTAAAGCAGCAGAGGGGTTGAACACAGGGTTGATTACAGCCCTAGGTGGGGGAACGGTTGAGGACCACTGTAAACCATAGGGATGTTCTATGTTAGCTATATCTGAGGTGGTGGTTGTAATAGGAGGTTCTGTATTAAGAGTAGAGATGATAGGAGCAACATGGTTTATTAAGTGAAATAGTTCTGAAAATAAACGGAAAAACCTATCTTTTTCTGCCTGTTCTTGTTCGGGGGTGAGAGTTTCAACAAGGGTGGTAGTAGTTGGTGGATCAGATGGAGGATTAGAACTGGTGGCTGAAACGGTAGGAACCAAGGCGGTTGTAACGGTGAGTCCGTTGAGGTTGTCAGAAGAAGAATCACCCTTTCCTGAGCGAGTTTGCGTCATGGTTTCAACAAATTTATTTAACTGAGGAAAATTTGATGAAATAATTTGATCAAACGTTCCCCACAGACGGCGCCAGTTGATGCGACGCAAAAATTACAATGATGGAACGATGCTTCTTCGCGGCCCAATAACTCATTGTGAAAAGTAATAGCCCAATCTGTATGACGTTGTGCTGTGAAGGGAATGAACAAGATGGGGAATGATTGAGAAGTCTGGGTTGCTGAGCTCGACAAAGAGGATGAAGCTTGATGATTTTGCACTGCTCCTTTGACCAACTGATGATTAATCAAGAGAAGGAGCGGGGCTTTCCCCCCTGTATAGGCTCCGACGATCAAGTCAGTAATATGTAAGAGATAAACAGTATTGAATGATAGCTTTGAGAGAAATAATAATCAGAGAGGGTTGCGAGAAGTTGCTTATTGGAAGTTACTTGAATGAGGCTTGTGCCTGAGTATTTATAAGCTTACTCTTGATGGTTCCGTTGGGTCATGAAGACATACGCTCCCACTTATTCTTCTTGCAATGATGGTTTTCGCCGTTCCCGGAATAATGGCTTTAACGTGGCTCCTTTGTCATCATTGTTCCTGCATATATATTAAAATTGTGGTCCTACCATGATAACTGTTTTGACAATACTATCTTTATCTCAGACCGGTTTATTCTTTACCAACCTGAGCTTTCCTGTGTTTTAGTTACTTACCGACCTGAGCTTTTAACACTGTAACTTCTCTAAGCTTTTACCGACCTGGGCTTCTTGAGTAGACTTTCCTAAACCAATCTTACCGAGCTGAGATATAAAGTTTACCGACTTAAGATTTATAAGTTAATTTTTAATACTTTCCGATCTAAACCTTCACAAGTCTATTAAGTCTTTAGGACTGAGCTAAGTCTTCATATCTGATCTAAAGTTATGACAGAGACTTGGTTTGTACGATCTTTCTGACCTGAACATGGATATGGGCTTCTTTATACTTTACTGTTTCTTTGTTTCAATTAATTGGGCTAGGTCCAATGGGGATTTCAATTTTATGCACATCAATATATATATATATATAAAATTCTATGTGTGCTTTTTTTTTTTTTTTTTTTTTTTTTCTATTTCAAACGTTAAATGGAAATTTTTGTTAGAGAACAAAGATTTTTGACCAATCGATATAATGGTCTTTTGATATCATTTTCATTAATTGAGCGACTAAACTTGAGACAAAAAAATTTAGTAACATTTGGTACAATTTATATATATATGTATTTGATACGTATATTTTCATAACATTTTAGTTCTAATTTGACCTTAATATATTTTTCTTCTTTATTTATTTGTCTTGAAAGATGCTATTGCACATGATCTCTCCTGTGAGAGCCGACAATTAATTTCATAGTGCTTTTAATGATAAGTATATTTTATCAAATGTTGAGTGTTAGGCTTCGTTTGATAACGAAAATTTAATACTTAAAATAAATGATTAAGAGTTTATTCACATTAAGTGTGTTTGATAGCGGTTATTCATAAGTCTTAATGAATTAAGTGGTTCTGAAATTAAGTGTTTAATCGATTAAGTGCGTTTGATAACGAAAACTCGAGTAACTTAATTAAATAAGTGGGTCTGAAAAATAAGTATAATTCCGGCCTAACAAATAAGTGATGAGCGAAGCACTTATGACTGAATCTGAATCGAAAAGAATATTTTTCTCTCTTTAAATTTTCTCATTTTTTGTATCATTATTTTTTTTAAATGTTTTTAACACTTTTTAAATTTCATCAATTCAAAAAAATAATCAAAATAAATTAATTTTATAACTATAAAAAAGTTAAAAAATAAATTAATCTTATAACTATAAAAAATTTTAAAAATAAATTATCACCTATTTTTATAACTTTATTAAAAATATATATTTAATGTTAAAAATAAAATAAAATATTTTATTTTTAATAATTTAATAAGATTCAGACTTCAGTTTTCAGATTCAAACTTCAGTATTCAGATTTCAGACTTCAGCCTTAATTTCAGATTTTAAATTTCAGATTTTATCAAATAGCGTCATCTTATAAATTCAGATTTCAGACTTTAGATTTCAGACTTTAGACTTAAGTTTTCAGACATAAATTTTATCAAACGAAGCCTTAATTTATTATTGAATCAATAATCATTTGAGGTTGTCTTAATGAGTACTATAATGACACATAATTTGATAATAATATACTTCATTAATTGTAGTAGGATAGTTCTGGCTGTAACATTAAAAAAATAGTTACAAAATAGGCCTATAGTATTGGGAAAAAAATATTAGTATTCTTTTATTAATTACCAGATATTTCATATCAAATACTCAGCTAATACTAACTATCATTGTTAGATAACAAAGTTGGTATTTGATACCACTTTAATTCAGCAAAATTTGGCATTTCTTGTCAAAAAAAGAAAAAAAAGGAAAAAAGAAAGGAATTCAAACTATTAATTGATGAATTCCAAATTTTAAAAATCATCAAATTACCTTATAGTATTAAATTATTATTACATTTTTTGGGGAAAAAAAATTTATCACACACAAAAAAAAATCCCTCCAAAATATTCTCTTCTGTTATCCTCTCTGCCCATAGAAAAAGGTTTCTCTTAGAAAAGAAAATGCAAACAAACATAGATTTGCCTTTTTGTTGATATGGTTAACAATTTCCGAATTCTCCAAAATGTGCCATCAATATACACCAAATAACAACAAACAAATACTCTTCCCACACGGTTCATTTGCTTTGGTTAATATGGTTTGCATGCAATTCAAAATTTCTTGGCACTCTACAGATGAATGTTGACAAATATGGAGTTTTGAACAGTCTGGAACCTATACTTTCAAATAAGTCTATCGGGAGACCAACTCTGTTGCGGATGGCGGACGCACTTGCGCAACACGACAACATACTCAGAAAAACATATGGATCCTTGGATCTTCCTCAAGAGATCCAGAGGCTCGCTAGGCTCGATAGACAATTAGTGCCTAGAGTTAGACCATTTAAAATTTCATAATATGTAACTTATTATTTTTTTTCTAGCTAATTATCAGTTGCATTTACATCTTTTGTAGGCTGAGGTAATACTCATTACATTCCCCTCACCAAACTCTTTCCTTTTCCCAAATTAATAAAGGGTCTCCATGCGGCCATCAACTACTTAATCAGCTGTTCCGCCAACAAAAAAGAAAAAAAAGAAAAAAAACTCTTCCCACACGACTACAGCTGCTATGCTTGAATTCTTTTTTTTGAGCATTATGAGTTGATAGCAAGACTGTATAATTTTATTGCGCATGAATTAACTAGATTGGACTCTTGTAATGTTACTAATGTACGTTTCCGGGATACCCTACATGTATTTATTTTTCAATTATTGTTGAACGATTTCCAACACTTTTAATAGATGATAAACAAATTCTCATCTACTACCCTACATACTCATACCAAACGTTCATATGTACTCGTATAGATTTAAAGTTCATAATTGGAGGGTCGCCCCTACAGCACAATATTATACATCTTGTTAGAAAAGTAACTAAATAGACCCCATTTGTAACCTCACTAGTAGGCATCCAACATTAATCCCTAAATTAAATTCTGCATACGAAAATACCATCTTGTTTTTTCGTTTTCTTTTTTCTTGGTTACAGATGTAACGGTCCAAATAGGACATTAATTCATTATCGGAATTGATATTTGCAGAGACGGTTTCGATATTTGCAGCGACATTTTTTTGTGAAAAGACTGAAATGCCTTTGGGAGAAAAAAAATTTTTAAAAAAAATTTTAAAAAAAGAAAAATGTAAAGTGCAGCCCTCACGGGTTGCACCAACAAAAAAAAAAAAAAAAAAAAAAACGTATGTTTCGTCTATAAAATGCAGCAAAGGAAATCAGATAAAAATCGAGACGATTGGGATCGGAAAAAAGTTAGTGACTAAAGTTTAAATGTTTTGAGGTATTGTTTTATGTAGTTTTATTAATTATTTTAGTTGTATTATGTCCGAATTTATTAGTAGTTTTGTCAAAATTGTGAAATTCTTTACCGGAATGAGGAAGATCTGCCCGGTGGTTACTGCAAATAAGAAAGTGGGGATGGGGATGGGGGTGGGGGTGGGGGGGGGTGGGGGGGGGGGGGGGGGCGAAGTGTCGCCGGACTTTGGGCCAAAAGTGTCGCCGGCGACATTTTGGTCCCCCCACTTTCTTATTTGCAGTAACCACTTTCTTATTGGCCCGGCGACCGGCAACACTTTTGGCCGAAAGTGTCGCCGGAATCCTGCGACATTTTGGGTCAAAAGTTCTGGCGACACTTTTGGCCAAAAGTGTCGCCGGACTTTGGTTTTTATTTTATTTTATTTTATTTTATTTTTTCTTTTTTTAAGTGTTTGGGGTATTTCGGTCTTTTCACAAAAAAATATCATTGCAAATATCGAAACCGTCGCTGTAAATATCATGCCCCTTAATTATTTATGTGACCTATCGACGTTAAAAGTGATGCACTTTTTGGTTCCCACCTGTCATTAGCATTTAAGGCATATGCTTTCCTCATCTCTGTCTCAAACTCTCAATGGTCCGCCACTGCATCCAATCCAATTGAAGAGTCCGACTTTGTGAATAGACATCATCACATGTTGAAAATTGAAATGCTATTTTAATGTTGTCAAATTAAGTCCTTTTTTTTTCATAGTTTTTTGTAATAATATTTGAAGTTGAATTAATTGATTTAAGTGTGACAATTAATTGAAGCCACAAAATCCACAAATATATGTATTTGTGGTGTGTCATACGTAGGGTTGAAAACGAACACGAATGTTCACGAACAAACTCGAACTCGGCTCGATAAAAAAGTTCATGAACATGATTTTTAGGCTCGATAATAAACGAACACGAACATGAACAAGGTGTTGAAAGCTCGTTAATGTTCGTGAACATGCTCGATTAAAAGATTAACTATATAATATAAATAAAATAAATATATGCAATATTAAAATTTTAAATAATACAAATAATTGAATCTTTATACATATTTATATGTACATAGATATTAGTATATGAGTTTAAATTGAATTTTAATTTTTATGTAAGTTGATATAATATATTAAAGTAACTAAACATTACGATTTTCTGTTAGTTAATGCGAGATAAAACGCACACTGTTCACGAACAAGCTCGGCTCGTCTCGATTAATAAATAAACGAACACGAACAAGATTTTAAACTCGATAAATAAATGAACAATAAATGAACGCGTCAAAACTCGGCTCAGCTTGGCTCGTTATCACCCCTAGTCATACGTCTCCCATCAACCATCATAAATGAACATTAGACTATAGTATTGTAACCGTTTGAGTAATGTAAAATGTAATTTCATTTGTTTTTGTACTCTTATTTTCTAATCATAAATTTCTGTAAAGAGAAAATAAGTAACTTTTTGGTACCAGCCGGGTTGGGAGCTTGGAAATCCTTTATTAAAATTAAACCGAAAAAATAGCAAAGCGTTTCAAGTGAGACATAATAAGTGTGACCTTGGAAATATAGAAATGCAAGAATGCAAATGTAGCTTATACCTGTGATAAACTACGAAAACTAAGAGCCAGAATAGAAGAGGCCATCAACCCCGTAGATAGAGAAAACCCCTAGCATCTATTATGAGATATACGTTATATATATGTGCCAATAAACTAAAAACTTTATTTTGAGATCGTAATGTTTTATTTTTCAAATTTAAGTCTAAAAATGTTATTAATATATGAATGACCAGAAATTTAAATTACTCTCTTTAGATAAATGATCAATATCCATAACACAAATATCACAATATATTTCAATATGCACTCACGTAACATTTATTGATTGAATATTAGCACAGTGGTACAACAATATTTGACAAAAATTCAATTGATTATAAATTTCTCATTACTGATTATGAAAATGCGTTATATTTTAGTGTTATGAATATCTTTACTAGAACGAATACATACAAGTTCGTTGGAAGAAATAGTTTTCATTGATCGAAAAATGTCACAACAAAAACTTTGGGAGTAAAATTTCGCTCTATGCATAATGCATGGACTTCTAGCACTGATTTTACGAGTTCGATCCATGTTAATGCAAAATTAAAATAGCATTATTTCAGTATCTATTGACTGATTCAATCAATAATAATAATAATAATAATAATAATAATAATAATAATAATAATAATAATAATCATCATCATCATAATCATAATCATTATCTAACATAAGTTGTTGAGTCCATGTTCATGTTCAAGCTCATAATTTGACAAGAGATCGAGGATGAGAAATGCATGCAAAGAAGGAGAAGACAGGACTGAGGTTGTTTTGGAAATAGGACGCAAAGGGAGGAATGCCCCATGTTTCCTTCATGTGAGGATTGTCCCCTTCCCATGTGCAATTCTGTCATCCCCTTCCCTCAATTCAACTCCAATAATGTACTACCACTTTCCCTCATTTTTGGTTGAATCATTTATGAGGATTTGTATTGATTATTCGGTTCATCTGTTGCATCACGTAGAATAGTGTACTTAGATACATTAAGGAGAGATAGTGTTATTTTAGGGGAAAAATGTATACGTTCCTTCATGAATGAATAGAAATTTAAATTGTCAATTTATGATAAACTATTATTTTTAAGGATGTAAAAGATGCATTCAATAATTTTTCGTATTTTTTGGATTCATTTTCCATTTATGAAAGGATACATTACATTTCGATTCTTAACTTTTACTAAATTAAATGTTGGCTCTTGAAATTTAAGTGCATTATATTTTGGTCCTGGAAGAGAGGCCGAGATGTTTCTTTGGAGTAAATTCTTGAGGTCCAGATGAAACCCCTCGGGGTAAATTTTAGGGATCAAAATATAATTTAAAGATAATATTTTGATTTTAATTGGAATTATAATGTAATTGGTTAAAATTTTAAGGGGCTAATATAAATTTAACAAATATTAAGGACCAAAATATAATTATATTTATATAAACATATATTCTACCAAAATTTAGGAACAAAATCTAAGTTGAGAAGCACAATTTATTAGAAATTAAAAATAATTAACAATATGACAGGATGTTTTTATTTATGTTATTATTTTTATATTAAATGATAGAATGTATTATTAAGTAATTAATTACATAAAATTCTGTTTATCATATTTTTAAATTTTTGTCTTACATATTATAATTATATGGATTTCATATAAGGGTAAATTACATTTACCTCCACTAAGGTTTAGTTAAATTACCAACCAGTCCTCATAGTTTTTGACAATTACAAATGCATCCTAAATTGTTCAAAAGAATTTTTGAGTAACAAAATGGCCTCTGAGGTTTGTTTTCATTTCTTTTAGGTAACAGTAGATTAAGTGGCTTGGGGCGTACGAACCCTTTATTAAAGAAGAGGCAAAAATGAAAACAAAGCCTTAGAGATACAAATATGTAAGAATGCAAATGCAGTATTACAAGGAAATGCGCTAACCCCGTAAATAAGGAAAACCTCTAGCGGCTCTAAAGCCACTAGAGCCCTCACTCTTCTAGGGAGAGTGGGGTGAACAAAAAACTCTGTGGTGCCCGTCCGACTAGCCGTTTGAGCTAACTCGTCCGCCACAACATTCCCTTCTCTATATTGGTGAGATATACTCCCACAAGAGTGCCCCAAAGTAGAGATTCTTGCCGGAGTGGCGGCCGAGAACCAAGGACCCGAACCTATCTGTAATGCCATCATCAAGACCATGAATTCAGTCTCCACATCCATCTGGTGTAGGCCAAGCTGATCGCATATACTGAGTCCAATCAGCAGGGCGCATGCTTCATTTTTTCAACTGATAACGATCTATTTGTGATTATAACCATAGGAAGGTATTGGTAATTATTAGGAATTACGGGAACAGATTAATATTGGATCACCTCAAACCCACACTAATAATGATAGTAAATAAAATTTGAACTCAAGATCTTAATCAAAACATCCAAGTAGACACAACAAATTCACAGTGAATCAAACCTTTGGACCAATTATTTTATTTATATATATATATATTTGAAAACGGCCTCTATTTTCTTTCCTCAAACTTTTGTAAAAAACTTGGCACATCATCCAACCGTATATTATTTGGGAAACTTCTTTCATTCTCTCTTGGTGATCCGAATGAAATTATTTAGCGCATTTTTTTTTCCCGAAGGATATCTACAACATACTTCTTCATTATTTAAATTTGAAAAAAAGGAGAAGAGGGTTAGGGAAATGCATAATTTTTATAAATTTTAAAATATAATGAAATAGTTTCATTTCATTTATTTTACATTTATATATTTACTTTTTTCAATAAAATGTTAGAACTTCCTTTCTTTTAAGTTTTAAAAAAAAGTATGGTTTCTATTTTTTTTATTTTTTGAAATTGACAGAAGTAAAAGTGTTGTTTTTTAAAAAAGATAAAAAAATTGGTCTATATAGATATATTTATTTATTTTTTGAAACATTACTAAAATTGAAAATTGCATCTTATTGACAACATCGTGGCATTATTGTCTCTGACAAGCCCTTACTTCTTTTCTTCCACTAGTTTTGGCCTTCTGCAAATGTTCAAATGTACAATTTCAGTACCCCCACAATCTATGGCTTTCCTCAACCAACTTCCAACAAATTAGTACTTGGAA
Organism: Leptodermis oblonga; assembly: GCA_016801395.1. Taxonomy (NCBI): domain Eukaryota; kingdom Viridiplantae; phylum Streptophyta; class Magnoliopsida; order Gentianales; family Rubiaceae; genus Leptodermis; species Leptodermis oblonga. The sequence goes on from CM028755.1 coordinate 32,715,825, forward strand.
AGCAAAATTCTTTGTTGGTTTCTGTTTGTTTCTTCTTTTAGAGCTTTTATTCCTAATGATTGCCAACTTCCACAAATATATACAACTCAATATCATTTTTTTACTTTCTCTTAAATTTATTTTTACCTTTGTGGTTTTCATCTGCAACACTTGTAGGACAATTTACAAACATTGTTCTAAACCATTCAATAAGCAAAAACATATCAAAATTGCATCTATATGTGAATAGTTAAATGTCAAATTAGAATTAAGAAGGTCGAAATAAGAAAATAACTCTAAAGTTAATTATCATAAGATCAAAATAAATCAGCAATTTTTTAAAAGTACAAATTAAACCATCGACCCATCAAACGCTTAGCGGACATGCCTTAATTTGGATAGTTTCAGGCAAGAATGAGGGAAATTTCCAGCCTCTATTGAAAGCCTGATTGAGCATCAACCGAGTTTGGAATGTCAGACTAAATGGGCATTCCCAAAGTTTTTGTATTTCGCTCTAAAACCAAAGTTTTAATTCACATTTGTTGAACTAATAGTAAATTTAATTTACATTCTTTTAAAATTGGTTATCAAAAATAGTTAATCAAAATTCACAGTTGTCTAAATTATGACAGTTTTTGTCTAATTGACGAAAAATTGGACACAACTAATGGACTCGGACATTGTTATTCATTAATCAAACTCCTATTTGGCCATTAATTTGTATCAATCCATTAATTAGTTGGGTCTAATTTTTCATCAATTATACCAAAAGTGCCACAAATTAAAAGAATATTAACTCGATTGATCAATTTTATAAAAAGATGTACACCTGAACTACATTTGCTACTAGCCAGCCACTAGTCCAAAGAAAGTGGACTAAAATTAAAAAAAAAATGAATTAAAAATATTTAACTAAAATTGTTCATTGAACACTATACTTCCCCCCTCCAAAAAAAAAAAAAAAAAAAAGAGAAAAAAAACCCAAAGCAGATTAAGAGTTAAGGGCCAATATGGTAACTTAGATTTCATTTTCATTTTTGGGTTTTAAGAGTGTATTTTACATTTTATGATAATTTTTTAATTATTTTTATCATTAAAAAAAATATATGTATATATATATGTATGTATAGATATATATATATATATATATATTCAATACAGTTTTAATATTTAAAAAACGGAGATACTAACATTTGATAGGAGAGTGATCGTGCTAAATATGCCCTTTTGATAGGATTATTCAGAATAAAGGGCATACATGCTGTGGAAATCTGCAAAATTGGCTCACTTTGCCACTTTTGTGAAAGATTTATATATTAGTATGATGTTAAGTAGTTGAATCACGTTCAATCCAACTATCATCTAAATATATACAAGAAAAGTCGACCAATTAAGTAGTTGGTAGATTTTGTGACTTAAAAGAAATTATAACTTGTTCCATGGGAAAAGAAAAATAAAATAAAATAAGGGAAATGACCTTGTTTGCTTTATTTAATTTATAAATAATATTATTGTCAGAATAATAAATTGTCAAATAGAGTAAATCTATATGTATTTATATATAATTTCTTTTGATTGTAAATTATTGTTTTTGATAATAATATCACCCTTAATTTATAGAACACAAAATGAAAGAACGATGAGTCATGTTCCAACTACAACTAGGAGTGGCAATTCACTCATGTGTCCAATTACCATGTATCTATCAGGTATTTTGAGAGGGAGGTAAAAATATTTAACTGTCAAATATTTTACCTCCCTCTCAAGGTACATGCTAACTGGATATAGGAGATTTGAACTCGACAATTCATGACATGATGACGAGTTTGCATAGTAGTTCTCAATGCCAACTTATTGAATTATTTGTATTAATTAGTTGGCTCATTTAACTTATGAACTTACTAAAGATCAATTCTAATTCATTTATATTATGTTCAACTTGTGTCGCATTTTCATTATTAAATCCTTGAAATTACTCTTATATCTAAAATAGAATAATTTGAGGACAAAAATATCTCTAAGTAAATTATAAATAAATACTCCATCCTGCCAGCAGGCTCTCACTCAAATAGTCCATTTTGAAATGTGTACAACTTATTATGGGTTGTGAGGTACAACACCTAAAATAAGTAATTTATCAACATATTTTTTTACTCATATCTTTACTTTAGAAGTAAGGGTTAATTGTGAACCACACATCTTTATATTAATAAGGGTATGTAATGTAAATAAATTTAAAGTGAACTCTTTAAATGTGACAAAAAAATTTTTAAAAGTGAATTTTTTGAGTGAGATGGAGGGAGTATTATTATTTAATATTTATTTTATCTGTTAACCCAACACATGCATGCATGTTAACCTCCTTAACTTTCAGTCTTCCAGGTGCGAACAAGAACAAACAAAGTCAACGGTTTCGACTCTAGGTTGCAAAATTTGTAAGATAATAGTCACTCACTAATTTTCTTTTTTCCTTTTATTATTATTATTATTATTATTATTATTTTGTTTTCCACAATTTTTTAACGATATTTTTTCACTTGTGTTGAAAGGCATTATCATACGTACCAGGAAATCAATAATTACAGAATGTATGATTGTAGCATTTAATTGGGACAAATTTATCTTTTCACATTTTTCTCACAATGATTAAAGTGGGTAAAATGCTTATTTTAATATCATATGAGAACAAAAAGTAAATGATTAATAACACATGCGATTTAATGTTGTTAAGCCCTAAGTAAATATAGTGAACCGTAATTCATATTATTGAAAAACTAATAATATAACATAGTTTATTAATATGCAATATTCTTTCTATCTTAAATAAAAGTTGTGTTTTTAATTTTATTCTTAAGGTAATAGTGTTTTCTTTTTTTAAACAACTTTTTAATTCTAAAAAACTAAGGGCTTGCTAATGTTTTTTTTTTTCCTTCTTTTTTTCTTTATAGGTGTAAATTTTACTTCTTTTTCTAAAAAGAAACATATCCCAACATTTTAAAAGTACAAGTGGAAAGAATGATGAAATTTTTTCTCTTCTTATTTTTTGTATTGTATCTTAATATTAATAAAAACCTTATATCTTTTCAAAACTGGACTTTCATTTCCTTGAAACGGAATGAATATTTCTATCTTTCCAGAACAAACAGAAGTATTGTAAAATCTCATCATATTAAATAAAAATAGAATTCCCAATAAACAAGAACAAGGCAAACCAAATTGATACTTAATTACTTTTCATAAGTTAAGAGAAAAGATTATTATTATTAGTGTTTATTACACGCTTGAAATTGGCTCTTATTTAAGAAATTAATGAACTTTTTATTGCTTTTTGAGGAAGTTTCTGAACCAAAAAGCTGAGTCCTTGGGATGGCGCTTTAGCCCAGCGTCATTGTAGTCCACATAGTACAAACCGAACCTCAAAGTGTAACCAGAAGCCCACTCAAAATCGTCAAGAAATGACCATGCAAAGTACCCCTTTACGTTCACTCCTATCCTGCAAACAAACAATATTGCACCCAGGCCCAATCCGGCCCATTAGCCTCTTGTCATAAAATTAATTTATTAATGTAAAAATTATAATATATTAATTTTACTGTAAACACTAAAATACAAACAAAATCAATGAATACGAACAGGGTTTTGGCTTCTTCATGGTTATTACTTCATTATTATTATTTTTTTCAATTTTTAATAACACTTTACAAACCCCCGCCACCCCCCCCCCCACCCACCCCCCACACACACACAAAAATTATCATTACTTTTACTGTTTTCCGATCTTCATTTTAAAATAATACTCTTGGCTCCATTTGAACCATTTTACCCTTGCTTTTGCCGATAATAAATCAACAAGATTTTATGTGTTAAAATTTCAAAATGAGAGCAAAGATTATATTTTTATAACAGGAGGAAAATGCTAGAGAGGTGATAATTATGGGCAGAAAAGTGCTACAAAGCCTCTCTCTCTCTCTCTCTCTATATATATATATCCTATTTTCTCTTACATATGTATATAAGTGTGTCGCATCACACAATGCCAATTAACAACTTTCATTTTTTAAGTAAGTATTAATTGAAGGAAAAGTAAACAAATGAAAACTAAATACTTTTATCGGGATTATTATTATTTTTTAAAATTAAAACATGACTATTTATAGGAGACAGATAAAAATATATAATTTTTTTCCTGCTTTACTTTATATATAGAAAAAACAAACATGATTGAATTAAAAAAGCTGTGCTGGAAATATTAAATAAGTTTGAGAGATTGGAAGACTAACTTTATGGCTTCTCGAAGAGCTAAGAGATGGGTATGCAAGAAATTCACCCGCTGGGCATCCTTAATGCTTTCCTTCATTGTTGTATTATTTGCATCACCCCATCCTTCAAATAATTTCAAGTTTTAGCAATCAATTAATCAATGAAGAATTTATTCTAAAATTAATTATATATATATAAAAAAAACTACTGTATGGTAATTAAGTTTGTCTTAATTAATTACCGTTTTCCGTGATGTAAATGAGTGGGTTATTGTATTTTTTCTTGATGTAGGCAAGAAGATCTGTGAATCCCCGGGGGTATGAATAGTAAAATTTTACTCCTTCCTGCAAAATTATATGGATAATAAGGCCTACATAATTTAATTCTCTGTATTTTAAAAGTTATATTATTTATATTATTCACTATTTTTAAAAGAGTGGTGATAAGTAAAATGAAAAAAATTGAGAGAAAATTCTTAGTGACTGACATGAACTGCTCCACTTAGCGAACTTCCAATTGACAAAAACGAAATACATGCAATACTTGATCGGTCCACGTCAGTCACTACGAAAATTCTCTATATTTTTTTCACTTTATAGATCATTTTCGTCTTTGGAAAATGAAAGAACAACGTGAGAATATTGCAATTTAGAGTAAGAGTAGCATACCGGGTCACCGATGAATTTTCCATTTCTTTCAACTGGAGAAGGAAGAAGGAACAGTCAATTGGTTATAAATTAGCATAATATTATTCTTTCTTCTTTTTTTTTTTTTTTTTTTTCCTTTCCTGTAATGAAAGGAAAATATTAATTAATATAGGGTGAAAAAAATAAATAGTGTTTTGAATTATATACTCACAAGTAACAGAAGCTAGAGAATCTGTAGAGCTGCTTATATTGATATTATTCTGAGAAGAGACATGAATTGCATATATTGTTGTGTAATAATTGATTCCCACAAAATCGGAGGAGCCTTTCAGCATTTTCTTTTGCTCCGGACTAAATTTTGGTAGCCTATTTTTAACCAATTTTTTCATGCTTATTGGATAATCTCCAAATATCAATGGATCCATGAACCTGCCAATCCATCAAAAACAGAACTTAGAGTTGGGAAGAGGGGGAAGTGGACACTATATTTTGCGACGGTGAACTTCAGTTTTTAGAACAAACGCGTAAGGTATAAGTGTTGTAGTACCTATGCTTAAAACCCGCCAATTAAGCATTGCCATAGCGAACATAAATGAATAAATAGCAGCATCTCAACCTTTTATGGTTTTGATAATTCCATAACCAATATGCTCAAGTAAAATCAAAAGTGCCTCAAAAAAAAAAATTATATATATATATTTTATATGTATCAGATCCTCTATAAAGCTAATATATAAATCATGTCTCACGAATAAATTATATGTAATAATTTAATCTTCTTCATTCTTTCAATACATAACTAAAATTACAATTAAACTACGAATAGTTTGCTTTATAACAAAAGATTAATACATAATAATCTATGCTAGCAAGGGAGCATCTATAGACATGTACGTGTTATAAATTAATAATAAACCTTATTATAGTTTGAATTATTATGTCCTTTTACATGAATGGTGGAATTAACGGGAAAAACTTGGTTACGAAATGTAAGTTATTCTAACTTCTTAACTTAATTTGTTTTAAAATATAAGTTATTATAACTATTTTTTGACAATTTCTTTTCTAAATTTGCCCCTACCAGTTAAGAATTTAATTTGCTACATTAATTTCTAATATTTCAATGATGTGCTCTTAATGAAGGCCGGATTTAGTAGTCTTTTTTAAATTCTTCTTAATATGTGTGTAGAAAACTAGCTAGTATAACTTATATTGGGAAACAGATGGAGTATAAGACAATGTGAGATCGATATCAAAAGCTAATGGAAAATTAAAAGGACATCAATTCTCGAAAATTAACTCACCATCCAAACATGAAATCTAGGGCTCTTTGCCTTGCTCCAGTGTCCAACTTGCTTTTAGAATAGGGCACAAACCAATGAGACACCAGGGTTATCCCTATCTCTCCCTTTTGAGTTGCCTGCAAAAAAAGAGAAGTAAATGTGTAACTTCCATTTTCCCATTAATTCAACATATATAGCTCTACGATTGCATAGTATATATTTCGATGCTCCAATGTGTGTTGGAAGTTCATTAATTACTTGGTATTTTTCCTTGTACAATTTGACAGCGGCCGCATGGGAAAGAAGCATGTTGTGCGCGACGATGTAAGGCTCGGTTGCAGAGTTGCCATCCGGGCAATCATTTGATCGCCAAGAAGAGCAACGGCCGGGAGCCATCGCGCCGGAGTCGTAGCCATTCGTAATGAAAACGTATGGCTCATTGAAGGTGGTCCAATGCTTTACTCGATCTCCAAATTCTTTGAAGCAAACATCCACATAATCTAAGTAGTCGCCTCTGCACATGATTATTCAATAGAAAATTTGAGATTGAATCACAGCATAAGAAAAAGAAAAAGAGGCGAATTTCATGTACCCTAAACCATCTGCTGTTTCAAATAATTACATTTACATCATTTCTGAACTGCGCACACTACAAAACAAAGTCTATAGAGCATAAAAACTACAAAATGAATCTGGCGGGGTGTAAAAACTGCAATGCGAATCATGTATATATAACATATAAATTATACTATGTTTCAAAATTTTTTTATTTATTTAAAAGATTTAAACTCTTAGGGAGTATTTTGTAATTCAGTTGAAATAATATGGTTGGTTTTGTAATTACACCTAAAGTTCAAGGAGATAAATATAATAAGCAAAAAAATTGTATATATGAATGAAATTAATATTGTAATTATAGGGCCTGTTCTTTTTCATCGTTTTAAAAACGATTTTGAAAACAAGTTTTGGAAAATAGTTTTATAATGTAAAAAGTGTATTGAAAATGTAAAAAGTAGATGCTGAATAGTAAAAAGTTGTATTGAAAATGATAAAATATGATTAAAATATATTAAATTTACTGTTGAAACCAAAACTGTTTTCAAAACAGAACAAAAAGAACATGCCCATAAAGCAGCATTATATTCATTAAATGTTTTCCCTTCATGTACTGTACTAGTTACTTACACAATATGTGGGCTAAGAAAGCTAAGGTAGTCATCCTCAAGCCCTTGAGGAGTGTCCCAATGGTGGAGTGTCACAAAGGGTTTAATACCTAACCAAATCAAACTGGAATTCATTAAAGTATATAGTAACGGAGATTACTTGTATAACTATTTCAGAGTCATAATGAACAACTAGAAATAAAATACTCTATATAGAACAAAAAAAGTATATATATATATATATATATATTAAAATTAATTAAAAGGTGAGGAAATGTAAGAGATACACAAACCATTTGATAAGAGCTCATTGATGAGATTGTTGTAGAAGGCAACACCTTTCTTGTTTACTCCTCCACTTAGCTTTCCACCTAAATTAATTAATTATTGCAATTTTATTCATGGCTAAAATTAATAGTTGATTGATTAAGAAGAATAGTATTTCTTCTTACTGGGCAATATTCTGGACCAAGAGATGGAAAAACGGAAGGCATCCAATCCTACAAACTTCATCAATTTCACATCCTCCTGTAAATTGAAAAAATAAAAAATTATAATTATAAATTACTTTTTGTATATATTACTCCCTCCGTCTCATTCAAAAAGTCAATTTTGAAATGTGTACAACTTATTATGGGTTGTGAGGTACAACACATAAAATAAGTAATTTACCACTATATTTTTCACTTATATCCTTACTTTAGAAATAATGATTAATTATGAACCACACATTGTTATATTCGTAAAGATATGTAATGTAAATAAATTCAAAGTGAACTCTTTAAGTGAGACAAATTTTTTTTTTTAAAGTAAACTCTTTAATTGGGACAGAGGGAGTAATTAATTGTATTTTAAAATTCAATAATAAGAGACAACAAATGTATGTAGCACCTTGTATTGATAATAGAAGTTGTCGGCCACATCTCCATTGCTTCTGTTTAATATTTTCCCTGCGTTACAACTCATTGATTTCGATCACAACGAGGCATGCTTGGGATGTAGTAGTATTGTAGAAGTATTAATTTAGAAAAGAAAAACAAAACACACAATTGCAATACTTTTATCTAACACTTGGTGCATAGATCATGAATTCAAGAGTTCGAATCGCAACATAGTGTGCAAGTTTTCGATAGTAGTGTTAGGTCTCTGTCCCCAATGTAGTGTAGAGGTCCCCAATGTGATGTGCAAGTTCTATATAGTGGTGTTCGTGTATATAGTGCCACATGTGTATTGTATATAAATGCCCAAAAGAATTCTCACAAATCACTGATGTGGCATTCAAGGGCGGAGCTACGTTGGCTCTTGGTGGGGCAACTATTTTTCAAAATACCCTCAATTTTTCAAATACCCCAATTATTGTATAAAAATTACAAAAAAAATAGATAAAATAGTTAACTTTGCCCACCAAAAATTCAGAAAAATAGGGCAAAATAAAAAATAAAATAATTTAGTATATGATTAATTACAAGTATCTTTGTTGTTGGAAGTTGGAATGTATACAAGTAGTTATAGTAAATTTTAATCTTGGTAAAACAAAACATGAGTTTAGAAGTTCACCCAATAATATTTAAATATAGCTATTTTTTCATTTTTCCACAAAAAATTTTAATATTGTATAACATTTTTTTCCTATAAATTTTGCCCCACTAGACCGTGGGGGCCTAGCTCCGCCACTGATGACATTCACATGACAAAATGTTATTGGATACTTAAAAATAAATTTGTCACGTGGTAAGTGTTATATAATGCCACACTAGTGGCTTTTTTAATTTTAATTTTTTTTGAATATTTTCACTCTTCTAATTATTTTTCTTTTATTTAATACTTGTAATATAAAATGAGCTGAAGTTGGAAACCTGATTTAGATTGAATTTTAGATGTTTGCTTTCCATTCTACTTTCAAAAGACATTTTAAGAGGTCAAAACTCAAAAATATAATATCATACAATATTTTCGTACATAATGCACCATTTTCAGTCCAAAATACGTTTCAAAATGAGGTACCATCTAAATATGTTCAAGGGATTAAGGTTTTAACCATTATTGTTTTTTGTTCCAAAAAAAAAAAAAAAACCATTATTGTTTTTATTTATTTTCTAGCTTAACAGATTAATAAGACATGTGACAAACTGGCAGCTAAGCTGAGTCATGCATGACACCGACTAATCGCAATAATAGAGCTCTACTGTGTCAGTATGTCGGGCAACCCAAAATAATATGAGGCATAATATATGCAGTAACCGTTTTACTAAATGCAATAATATTTTTTTGTGAAAAGTCTATTTTATCCTTAAATATTAAAAAAAAATTTTCATAAAATTTCACATTATTCACAAAAATATTGGGAAAATACCGCCCTTTGTGGGCGGTATTTCAGAAAATACCGCCCACAAAAGGCGGTATTTCCAGGAATAATGGGCGGTATTTTCTGAAATACCGCCCACAGTGGGCGGTATTTCTCCAGCCCAACAAGTGGGTAGTATTTCTGAGGGAAATACCGCCTACTTTAGACAGTATTTTCACTGAAAATACCGCCCACTGTTGGCGGTATTCCTGGGAATACAGCCAACAGTGGAATACCGCCCACTGTGGGCTGTATTTTCAGTGGGCGGTATTTTCACAAAATTTTATCCCATTTTGAAAAAATGTGTAGGTTATTTACATATCGTGTAATATGAATCGTACTCGTGACTATAAAATCAAATATTGTGCGGTATTTTTTTTTTATATAAAGGGTAAAATAGAGTTTTCATAAGAGAATATTACTGCGAATAGTAAAACGGTTACTGCGTATAACAATTTGGAATAATATAGCTTTCTGATACGGATTATGGACCAGGGAAACTAAAAATTGCACTTTTGCCTATTTTTGTTTGGAGTTATTACCTTTTTAACAATTTTTGTTTAAATAGTTGTAAAAAATTTCAATTACGTATACATGATGTTATATCTTTGGTCACTTTATTATGTTATTACATATTTTTAATAGTCGTCAGTAAATTGAGTTCTTTTTACACAATAAAAAACTTGTAAGGATCTAATTCTAAAGCATTTATATTTAAAGATGAAAATTTAAAATTCATAATCAGCCCCTAAAATTTATATTATCGTTGATTTGGATGTTAACTATTGAAAATTGGTTAAAATGGTCAAAAGTGTAACATCATACCTACAAAAATATATATTTTTTTGAATAATCACTAAAACAAAAGTGACCAAATATATAACGAACTCAAACAAAAATGAGTGAAAGTGTGAATTTCCCGACCACAGAAATCAGTAGAGAGTAAGGCCCTGTGTGTTATGATTCTCAAAATCATATTTTGAGAATTATTTTAATTTTATAATATTAAAAGGAATATAAAAAATATGTTAAAAATATAAAAAAAACTTATTAAAAATAATAAAAAAATATTATAAAATTAAAAATGTATATCAAAACATAATTTTGAGATACATTCCATACAGGGCTTAAAATAATACAAACCTGGGAATTGGTGGGTAAAGTTATCCCAGATACTTTGTCCCTTCCCATCTTTAAAGGCTGCACCCTCATACTGTCAATTCCAAACAAAAGTTGCTTTAAGTTTAAATAAAAAAAAAAGCAAAAGTCGGATCATCATTTGCCAGATCAACATTTATAGAAACTCTCGAATACTCTTTTTTTATTTTATTTTTTATCGTTAGGGTATACCTTGTGGTCGAACTTAAATAATCTAATTAGGGCATTAATTACATCAAACTTTTCTGTATTATACTTTATCTGGTCTAAAACAAAAGATCTTTTGGAGAGGGGTTTCAGAGACAAATGCTCTTTGGGAGATAAGTTAAGATAAAGGTAAGTTAATATATATATATATATATATATTATTTCTAAAACGTTATTTATTTTGAAACTTGTTATTCACTCTAAAACGATTTTTATTTTAAATCGGGAGAGTATGTCATTTAATTTTTGTTCTCTCTCTTATTAAAATAAACACTATGTCTCCCTTGACCATTTGTTGATGAAAGATTAACACTAAAATGACAAAATTAACCAAACACTTCTAAATAATACTAAAAAAAAAACTCATTACTACATTACATATGACATGACACTTTAATTAGAGAAAATAAAAGTTTTCATCATTTTTTTCCTTTAACTAATGGTCAATGAGGTAAAGTAATAAAAAAAATAAACGATGTTTACAGGATCAGGAAGATAATCAGCTACTAGGTATTGAAGATAATCAGTAAGTTTTATTGTTTTCCTTTAAAATAAAAGTCGTTTTACACAGACGACCTAAAAAAAAAAATGAAAAGAAAAAAAAAAGTAGAGAAACAGGGAAGCAAAAGCTAAATAACATAGCACATGGGTTTAATCACTTTAATGTAATTAAGCCTTTAATTATCATTCTCTCTGTTTTATTAGAAGGGTCTATTTTCAAAATGAGTAACTATACACTCTTTACCAAATCTTCTCAACTTTGTTAACTCAAATGAAGTGTTATGCATTTATTGGCTACACTTTTATGAAATAATTATTAATTAACCAATAAATCCATGACACCTCACTTGAGTTGAAAAAGTTAAGAAAATTATTTGAAGAGTGTATCATTATTTTTTGTCTCAATAGAAGAGTTCGCTTTCAAATTTTTACTTCTCTTACTCTTTCTAATATAATCATTAAATTAGGGAAGAATAATGTATTTAATTAGATATGACCTGAGTTCTTGAAATGCCAGTTTCTATTCTCAACTGTCGGTTCATTTGTCTTGAATATTTTGAGCTGGGAAAATCCCTTGAGGGATAGAATTCCGGCCCAGTTTACGAACTGACGGTTCTAGTTCTTATTTTAGCCGGTCTTTTCACGGTTCAAAAGTTTTTCAATTATTATTATCTTATTTCATATATTTTAGTTAGTAATACGAAGTGCAACTTTTCACTTCTATTATATATATATATATATGTATGTATTATAAAATTACAGATTAAGAAGAATGAAAAAGATAACTAACTACAAACTAAATTTACTAATAAACAATCTTTATATGATTCATAAAATATAAAAATAAAAGTATGACATTTAATAAAACTTATATTATATATATATATATATATTTCAAAAACAAAAACCGTGGAACCGTTATTTCAAAACCGAAACTGTCGATTTTAGTTTTTCAAATGGTGGATCTATTACGGACCTGATTAAGCCAGCTACGGCTCATGTTTCTTAAATCTTGGGCCACGGTTTTAGTTCCAAAAGTGCCAGGCCAAGACAGAACTACAGCCATGGCTAGCCGAATACATGACATGGCATAACATAATGAGCCTTACCATCATAAACTTAGGGCGAAGGACACATGATTCATGACACTTACCTTATACCCCTGGTGTAAAACGAGTGTGTGAAAAAATGACGTGGATACAGGAAACACATTTATGCAAAACCGCTAACCAACTATAACATAAACGTAGTCCTTGGGGAAGAAAAACGATAAAATGAAAAAAAAAAAAAAAAAGCCTTTTAAGAAACAGTAGAAAAAATTAATTAATAATAAAGCAAAACTAGCGCGGAAATGGAGGAGGAGGAAGGTAATAAAGGTAAAAGTACTTGATAGGAAGCAGAACCAGCTCCAAAGAGAAAACCATCTGGAAAGCTACTTCGGTTTAATATTGAAGCTGAAGCTGTCGGCACAGAACTTCCTGCGGCATTCGCCGCCATTATCGCTACCACAAACCCAACCACAAAACTCATCTTCATCTTCATGCCCATCATCGGAAGTATCGAAGTTTTCCGACTGTAAGGTACGCCGGGTTCAACCTCGATCTCGATCTGCTTAACAAATGGAAGTCATGACCAGATGAAATGAGATCGGACGCCTATCTAATGTATTTATAGGGGTAGTTCAGACTTCCGACCCCGAAAGTTTGTGTGATATTAAAATAGTACCCCTTTGTTGTTTAGTAAATATTGAATACTACTGTTTGGATTTTATGAAGTTTTCATAAAGAATACTCATAATTTCGTCTCATTTAAAGAGTTGTGTTTTTTAAATTTGTTTTGTTCCAATAACGGCTTGAGTACATTTTCTATTTTTTCACATTGCATACCCTTAATAATATAATAACGCGTGGTCCGCAATTAACCTTTATTTCAAAAGTAATGACATAAGTTGAATAAATAATGTAAATCAATTATTTTATCTATTTTGCTTTACTATTCATTAAAAAAATTGTACATTTGAAAAACTGAATTCTTTATATAGATAGAATAATTATAATTTTAGGAGGCATTTTAATTTGTTTGAAACATGAGGGTAATTTTGTCAATTCATCAATATTCATCGAGTCATAAAATCATTCTAAGGGATTTTTGATGTTTTGTAAACGTTTTATTGTAATTTTTCACCAATTCAGGGTATTTTGGAATTTAATTATCAAATGTTCATTACCTAATACTTAACACCTCTGGTAGATGGTTTTTTTTTTTTTTTTTATAAAAAAAAATGATTTAGTATTATAATTTACTAAATCGTGGGTGAGACTCGGTCATTGAATTTGGTCTTATATAAATGACTATGTAATTGCATACTCCATTATATATATGCCAAATTCAATAACTGAATAATTTTTTGACGGGACTCTAAATTTTTTCCATACACAGTACCATAAATACTCATGAATCATACCGGGTAAGACGGATCTATAGAATCCATTAAAATTGAAGGATTAGGCAGATAACGTTTGTAAGAAAAATTAAGAATTAGGCAGATGATTGACTTTATCAAAGGGACAAGTGGGAGAATTAAAAACATCAACGCACGATCTAGCTATCTGTCGATGACACTTTCGAGTTGGAAATTTCAATCTTTTGGAACATTTTATATGTATACTTAAAAAAAGGACTTCAATTAATTATAAAATATATAACTCTTTTTTTAAAAAAAGAAAAGAAAAATGAAAGTGCATTCTTCACGCTTCTCCATGTTGAATAACTCAATAACCAAATTAACAAGCAAGTTTCGTCCGTAATACAGATAATTAATCGTCCTATAAAAGGAAAAAGAATGAAAGAACAATTAAGCTTTGAAATTTGGTTAACAACAATAACGTCCGCAAGGAGTGATGATATATAAAATAAAATAATTACTATTATGATTACAAGGTATAATTAATACAGAAATTAACAGGCTTTAAATTGGTCATTAATAGTAATTTAACAAAAATAATTGTAGTTAAAGAATTGCGTTGGCATCTTTGTAACTACCATTATGATTTAACTCATAAATGTGGATATTCAACATCGATATCATTTTTTTGTGAGAAAAAATAGCGTATAACTGTATGAGGCATGACTATCACAATGATTTAACTCATGATGTGGATATTCAACATCAATATCATTTTTTTTTTTTTTTTGGTGAGAAAATTATAGTTTGCAAGATGTAGATCTCAGGTGAGATCAATTTGAATGTAAAATTTTATACAAAATCTGTATGTGTAAAATTACAAAGAAATTATAAATTTTTTTTAATTAAGCCATTTTAATAATTTCAAGCTAGGATAAATTCAGTAGGATTAGGATTTTGCAAATTATGGTACAAAGTTATGCGCAAAAAGTGGACTTTTTCACTCCATAGATTTGAGTGCGAATTTGTGAAGGTTGAGTTGTTTGTTTGATATTGGTTCATCTTTTACAAGGCTTATATTTTTGGATGCTGTTATTTGAACATATTATGTGCAAATTATTGTGCATATAATAGAATCTTTATACTATGTTTTACCTTATTACCCTTGAGTATAATTCCAATATGGAATGCCACCTATATAATTAATAATAAAAATAAAAATGATGTGAACTATTTAACTAGATTTTAGTTTCCATAAAGTGAGAATGTTTACATGGTATACATAAATATTCATGGTAAATAAAAAGAACATTCCTATTTGAATTGATGCAATGGTGCTTTTTTGATTTTGATTGATATTTTTTTTAATTTCGATTCTAATTAATTTATTTATTTTTTTGATTCTAGTAAGTGCCATATCCTTTGATACAATATATTATCAATGGATTAATCATTCAGTTTCTTCACCGTTTCATTTTTTTTAAATTTTTTATTTGTTTCGATTTCTTTCTCGCATATTTAATCAATGGAGGAGTGGTTTTTTTATTGACTGTGTTGTTAATTCAGGTTTCAAATATTTAATTTATTGTTTTGATTTCTTTATCTACAATAGCATATTTTTGTTCTTGGCTAATATTCCGGGAGTGAGAAAAATATTTTCTGCACCGAATTGAGGCTTCCCTCCCAGTTAATATTGATTGCCCTCGTTTTTTTAAATGCTGCCCTTTCTCTGATTAATGATTGCCCTCCACCTCATTTTTTCATCAAAATGAACTCGAAAATATTTTTTTATTTTAGTTCGGGAATTGGGAAAAAAAGTTTCAATACTTCGCCTAGAATAAGTGAGCCATGAGTAATATTCAGAAGCGAGAAAAATATTTTTCGGACCGAATTGAGCGCTGCCCTTCCAGTTAATACTGATTGCCCTCTTTTTTTCAAAGGCTACCCATTCTCTTAATACTGATTGCTCTCGACCCTAATTTTTCATCGAAATATACTCAAAAATATTTTTTTATTTCAGTTCGAGAGTTGTGGAAAAATTTTTCTAACCTTTGACGAGATTAAGTAAGCTATGGGTAATATTTCGGGAGCCAAAAAAATATTTTTCAGACCGAATTGAGCATTGCCCTTCCAGTTAATACTGATTGCCCACTTTTTTTCAAAGGCTGCCCTTTCTCTTAATACTAATTGCCCTCCACCCCAATTTTTCATCAAAATATACTCCAAAATATTTTTTTATTTCATTTCGGGAGTTGTGGAAATAATTTCCTAACCTTCGCCGAGATTAAGTAAGCTATGGGTAATATTCTGGGAGCGAGAAAAATATTTTTCAAACCGAATTGAGTGTTGCCCTTCCAGTTAATACTGATTACCCTTTTTTTTTTCAAAGGCTACCCCTTCTCTTAATACTAATTGCCCTCCACCCCAATTTTTCATCAAAATATACTCCAAAATATTTTTTATTTCATAACCTTCGCCGAGATTAAGTAAACTATGGGTAATATTCTGGGAGAGAGAAAAATATTCTTCGGATCGAATTGAGCGCTGCCATTCCAGTTAAAACTAATTGCCCTCTTTTTTCTTTCAAAGGCTCCCACTTCTCTTAATACTATTGCCCTCCACCCCATTTTTTCATCAAAATGAAATCAAAAATATGTTTTTTTTATATTATTTTAATTCCGAAGTTGGAAAAAAAAGTTCCAATCTTTCGCCTAGAATAAGTGAGCCTATGGGTAATATTCTGGGAGGGAGAAATATTTCGGACTGAATTGAGCGTTGCCCTTTCACTTAATACTGATTGCCCTCTTTTTTTTTCAAAGGTTGCCCCTTCTCTTATTACTGATTACTCTGTAGCCCAATTTTTCATCAAAATATACTCAAAAATATTTTTTTTTATCTCAGTTCAGGAGTTCGGAAAAAAGAGGGCAATCAGTATTAACTGGAAGGGCAGTGCTCAATTCGGTCCAAAAAATATTTTTCTCGCTCCGGAATATTACCCATAGCTCACTTATTCTAGGCGAAGTATTGGAAATTTTTTTCCTAACTCCGGAACTAAAATAAAAAAATATTTTTGAGTTCATTTTGATGAAAAAATGGGGTGGAGGGCAATCAGTACTTAGAGAAAGGGCAGACCTTGAGAAAATGAGGGCAATCAGTATTAACTGGGAGGGCAGAACTCAATTCGGTCCGAAAACTCGCTCTCGGAATATTTCCGGCCCTTAGATTACTTAATCTCGGCGAAGTTAGCCAAGCACAAAATATGCTATTGTAGATAGAGAAATCAAAATAATAAATTAAATATTGAAACCAGAATTAACAACACAGTCAATAAAAAAAGCCCTCCTCCATTGATTAAATATGCGAGAAAGAAATTGAAACAAAAAACAAAAAACAAATAAATAAAACAAATTCATCCATTGATAATATATTGTATCAAATGACATGGCATTTACGAGAAAGTAATAAAAAAATAAATTAAATAATTAAAATGAAATTAAAAAAAAAATCAATCAAAAACGTATCCCTCCATTAATTAAAATAGGAATGTTCTTTGTATTTACCATGAATATTTATACACTATGTAAACATACACACTTTATGGAAACTACAATGTAATTAAAGAATCCAAATCGTTTTTATTTTTATTATTAATTATCTAGGTAACATTCCATATTGAAATTATGCTGAAGAGTGATATAGTAAAACATAATATAAAGATTCTATTACGTGCACAATAATTTGCACATAATATGTGCAAACAACATTATCCTATATTTTTTGTTTGTTAGTTTGTTTGATATGATGATAGTTTGTTCCATGGGTAAACAGAATGAGAAAATGATAATTTTGGTCCATTTCATTAGTATATCTGGTCTCTTATGTTTTAAGATGGGGTAAATTTAAACTTTTTACCTCTAATTACTGGTTATCCCCATAGTTAATGGTTTTTTATTTCTATTTTTTTTTCATTTAACACACAATATCACAAAACTGGTTTTTGACATTGATTATTTTAAAACATAGTGTAAATGAAAAAAACACGGATCATTAATATTGGGTCTAAAAGGCCGTTGTTAAAGACAACTGTTTACACCAATTTTCTCATTTTCCGGTGTTAATCGTACTCTTTAAAACATGATTTCACTATAATCGGTGTTAAGAGTATCGAGAAATGTGCGCAAGAATTCGAAACCCTAATTTTTGCTGTGGTATATGCATGTAATCGTTTCGGATCACTCCTAAAATATGCCGATCAACGCTAACGCTAACGCCAACGCCAACACCATCACCATCGCTGTTCGAATCGAGTCCGACGTGGAAAACCCCACATTCATCAGTCACAGAAAGGTAAAATACTTGGTTTTCGTTGTCGTTGATTTTAATTTATTTTTATTTTCTAAACAGTGGCAATTCTTTGGTATTTTACGTTTTTGTTGTTATATTTTGCAAGTTTCCATGGAGAAAAATATCACATATGTTGGGTTCTTAAGAGAAAGTGAGCAAGATCGACCGGTTGTAGATATAAATTTTTATTGTTCTGTTCCGGTAATGTTTACCGTTTTTATCAAAGGTGTTCCAGTAAAAGTTGCGTTTGGCATGATGGTATTTTTTTTTTTTTTTTGATTCTGCACATAATTATATAATTTTTCTATTTAACTGTTTAAATCGAATCGGCACCCCTACAGTTCGATTTGATCTAAAATATATTTTTTATTTTGATTGTGATTTATTTTTTTATTTTTTGGATCTAAAAGTAGTACTGTTTATCTTAAACTTTTATTGATCGAATAGGCACTTTTGCAGTCTGATATGATCTAAATCCTATTTTTATGTTGGTAATTTTATTTTTGTTAAATTTTTGAAAATTGAAAGCATTTTGTTCTTTTTTTTTTTTTTTTGAAAAGAAAACTCTTTAGATCGAATTTGGACCCCTGCAATCCGATTCGAGTTAAACCGTGTTTTACTTGTTATATATTTTTTGATAGTTTTTCACCTCATTATAGAAGAGATCATCATGATAGTTTTTCAGTAAATTCATTCACATGACGAAGAGGAGATTGGCATGTGTGAAGTAAAAGACAAAGATGACGAGTGTGGACTGTGGAGTATGGAGTCGAAGACAAAGAAGAGCATTCATACTCAAAAAGTGGAAAGTGGAGTAACATTGGTACGAGGGTTCTGGAATTAGAAGCTATATGTGAAACAAAATACGAAAATGAGAGTTGACTGTGAAGCAAAAGACGAAGAGGAAGATGAATTAAGTTCATTATAGCTACATTTCTATTGTAATAGGAATTTAATTTTTTGATATATATGTAAGAAATAATTGTTATTAAGTTGAATACATTATTGCATTTTATTAAATACTTTTACTTAGTTCAAAATTTTTTTAAATCAAGTTTTTGCACAATTTATTCTTTTGTGATATATTGGCTTTGTTTATTTTTAATTAATGGATATTCTGGAGAAAAAAAATTCTTTTTTCTATTTTTGGTTTTACAAATTTTCCCACTTTAACACGGGATTATAAACAACCAGTGTTGAAGATCCAGGACCTTTAACACCGGGTCCCAAATAGCAGTTTTTGATGAGTCGGGATCATTAGCACCGCCTATCAATCACACAAGAATGAAAAAAGCGAAAACCCAATGTTAAATAAATCAAACAATCGATTTTGAAGAACCGATATGTGGTAGTGATAGTACTCACTCAATCCCTCTCTCCCTCTCTCATGACTCCAAATAAAACTCATTCCAATCTTGAATTTACTTGATAAGGTTATATTTTGAGATTTAATTTGCTACAAATTTGGGGACTACTGAGGCAGTTTCTACATTCACTTGGCATGTTTTACTATAGTAATTAGAGGAAGGAGAAATTGACCGTACTTGAAGAAAAGTTGGATTTAAAGAGGGATTTTAGGAGCAGAAGTAGGAAGAAGAGTTGGAATGAAACACCACCTTATGCTGACAAGAATAAGAGCAATTATAAAAGAGAAGATTTGTCTCTCTTTGCTGTCATGAATCAAGAAACCAACCACAATTCAGAGAAACTTTTGTCAGTTGAGAAGGGAGTTGAAAATTGATGGCTAGAGCAGTTTTTCCCTTACGTTCTCATTTCCTTATAAATATGAGAAGAAGACAATTGAGCTGGACACCATTGAAGGGAGGCTGGACAGCAAAAGTTAGTTGTTTTGGTTTTACCTCTATCCAGATTTGTTATGTAGTTGTGGTTTATTTTTTAATTCCGTCAAGTAGTTCTGTGTTTTGGTTTATGTTTTAATCTAATTAGCATAAATTCTGTCGGATATAAGAATACTATATATCCAAAATATTATTAAAGAAATTAACGTACAGCAGAATAAAACTTTTTTGTAATAATGAACAATAAACAAACCCGCACGCACACAATCTGTGCGGCGCACCTAAGCCAAAGCTTGGTCGAGAAACAACCCGACGACTATTCAGTTTCTCCTGTATCTTTCTATTTGTCTCTATAATTCTCTGTATATCTCTTTGTGATTACAATGATCACCCAATACCTCTATTTATAGGCTAAACTATTCCTGAATCTTACCATTAATCTGATTCAGAACCATTTTCTAAAACAACTAGGTTTCCCAATACAAACACTAAACCAAATAGGAAACAGACAAATAGCAAATCCTACTATAATTATAATTATCTAATTAATATAAGTTTGGTTTAAATTAATATTTTCCAACATAGCCTCCCTTAAACCAAATTTGAATCACTACAGGTCCATCGCCATCACGGGCTTGAATTTCCATTGAAATCTCTTTCGCAGTGTAGACAACATGTGAAATCAATTTGCAGTAGTTCTTCACCTCTACTTTTAGACTCATCGTAGAGACACCTTTGTATGTTTCATGGATCTTCTGTGGAAACTCCTCATTAGCGAAGAATTTATTCATATCCACCCATTCTTCTTCATCCGAGTTCACCTTTTCATAAACCTTGCAATTATCCTTGTAAATTTCAATAACAATCTCGCAAATTTGAGGTATTTTCATCAAATTTGATTTGAATACAAACTTGTATTTTGAGCACATCTTGTCAAATTTTTCAGCTTGATCAAAGAATTCACTGATATCTACCCATTCATCTTTAGAACAGAGCTTTCCGTCGACATTACTAATCTCATCAATGCCGTCAAACATAACAATGTCCTTGCAAATCCAAGGCTCCATGTCACATTTTTAACTTGGTCAGACTCTCCCTCAAATAAGGAGTCGACTTCACTGCAGTTGATCTGCTCCAATTCAACAGAGCTTTCAACAATCCCATGATCACTTTCATCTATATGATCATCAATTTCAATATTTCGCTCTTGTTTGACCAAATTAATACCTTCAGTGTCTTCATCATCCTCGACACATTCCTGCTCAATGATATTTTGGCTCTCTGTATTGTCGCTGGAAGATCCATTCTCCAAGCTTTCACTATGAACTTCAAGCAATGCTTCATCAAACTCCTCATCCATTAACACGAAGGCTTCAACTTGAACATCACAAAAATTATCAACAACAGTAGCATGCTCTTCTTTGTCTTCAAAATGTTTAGACCAACACTCTCTTTTGGAATCTAGAATTTGTTGGGTAAAAGACATCTCGTAAGACACCAATTCACATTCCAAGTCGTCATAACCAAACATAGAAAAATCTTTAGTGGCTTCTAAAACCAACTTCTTTTTGTGAAATTTCCAATTCAACGTGCAGAGAACTTTTGACACTATTTGTTCTTCTATCATCTTTTCACCATTGATTCTCATCTCACTAACAATGGATTTGACCCTGTCCATGTATTCTTGGACTCTTTCATCAGGCTTTATTTCTGCCAACTCGAATTGTCTCCTTAACTCCTACAATTTGACTCTTTGAACGTTTTCGTTTCCTCGATTGGCAACTTTTAACTTTTCCCAAAACTCCTTAGCTATCTTTACATCCATTAAATTTCTGCATACGTCTAATTCAATATTCGTTCTTAAATAATACAGAGCCAATTGTTTATGATTTTATCTTTGATTCTCTGCTTTCTGACTCAAATCTTGTCTCAATCACGTGCCAGATTCCAGTAACTCTAAAGAAATCTTCCATCTGTTGACTCCAGAGTTCATAATTATTTTTACCATCAAAGACAAAAACATGACACATATGAATGATAGGTAAAGAAGACATCTTTAACTACTCCCTTAACATCCGATGCAGTACCCAAATAATTCATCCACAATAAAATAATCAAAGTTACTGGCTTTGATCAAACAACCGTCGAAATAAAGCTACCTTATAAAGCAAACTTGCATGCCAATATAAGACCACGAAATAGAGCAATTCAATCCAATTGATCACACAAGCTTTTTCCAGGAAACTCGTGCAGCACGCTCACTGCGCCAATTGAACAACTAGAAGTTCATAATTTTGCTTCTGTCTCCTTTTCTTTTCTAAGTTTGTGGTAGACGAGAAAAAAAATAAATCGTAAACCTTCCCTTAACCTGAGAATACAAGTTTTTGTACGACTCTTCAACCGTCGCAAAATCTCTCTGTCTCTGATACCACTTGTGAGATATAAAAATAGTATATATCCAAAATAATATTAAAGAGATTAACACACAGCGGAATAAAACTTCTTTGTAACAACGAACAATAAACAAACCCGTACGCACACAATCTGTGTGGCGCACCTAAGCCAAAACTTGGTCGCGAAACAACCCGAAGGCTATTCAGTTTCTCCTGTATCTTTGTATTTGTCTCTGTAATTCTCTATGTATCTCTTTGTGGTTACAATGATCACCCAATGCCCCTATTTATAGGCTAAACTATTACTAAATCTTACCATTAATCTGATTCAGAACTATTTCCTAAAACAACTAGGTTTCCCAATACAAACACTAAACCAAATAGGAAACAGATGAATAGGAAACATAAATCGAATAGAAAATAGAAACTAATAGAAAACTTAGTTTAATTATTCTACATATGTTGGAAAATATTAATTTAAACCAAACTTGTATTAATTCGATAATTATAATTATAGTAGGATTTGCTATTTGTCTGTTTCCTATTTGGTTTAGTGTTTGTATTGGGAAACCTAGTTGTTTTAGAAAATGGTTCTGAATCAGATTAATGGTAAGATTCAGGAATAGTTTAGCCTATAAATAGAGGCATTGGGTGATCATTGTAATCACAAAGAGATACACAGAGAATTACAGAGAAAATTACAAAGATTATAACTAAAGCCTTGCGGCTGTTTCGGTTCTGACGTTGAAGTTGTTTTGCTTCAGGTAGAAAGCTTTTGTTCTTGCTTTGCATCTTCATTGGTTTCCGTGAAAGATCAATTAGAAATTGAAGTGATTTGGGGCTTTGTTCGGCGATTGCGACAAAACCAAATCAATTGGTTTGGTTCAATTTCTCGGTTTCCGCGTGGTGAATTAAGCTTTGTTCAATTTAGATTGTTTATTCTATCATTACCAATTGCAGCTTCCGATTAATATTTGTGGGTTTAATTATTTTGGGTCCTATATCTGGTATAATTCTTTCTTTAAGGTTTGGGAAACGTGTTTTGTTTTGATTGCTAAAGTTTAATTCTTTAATTCCATGCATGATAGTTTATTCCATTTGTTGTGTCTTTAGAATTATGAAATACTTCTTCTTTTGTAAATCGTTTTAAATTATGTCAAGCATGCATATTAGTTCACTTTTATTTCTATATTTCTTTTAATTATGTTTAGTAGCTAGTTATTGTCTTCCGGCAGTAAAGTGATGCGACACTAATTTAAGTTCGCTCGCGAGACCAAATTGTTCGTTAGTTTAACAAATGCAGGTTCCTGTTAATTCTCTGTGTAGAGGTTTTAAGGTTAGCTCTAGATTATTTAGGTACTGATCACACTTAGTTAATATTAATTAACTTAAAGCCAATTAGATCATTTGAGGCGTCATCGATGGGTGATCTAATTAGTGGTAAATTTACCGTCACATAAAGAGAATAACATGTTAGTCAACAGTCCTGCGTCAGAGTCTAGTTGGCTAAAACTGGGTTCCCCTATGTCTTAATGCTGTTAGTTTGTTAAATCTAGTGGAGCGTCTCTCAAGGTTGCTATCTAATTAGGGAAATAGATAGAGATGCACCATCCTAGCTATTGAGAAGGCAAGGGGGAATAAGTTTATGCATGCACGCGTTGTCTGTAACCATAATTGGTTTATTTGGGTTTGTTAAACGAATCCTTGCGTCGATGAATGAAGTTCTTGAACTAGTGTGAAGTCATTGCTTGCTGGAGTCTTTTTTCTATTAATTTTAGTATGTTTTATTATTTTAGTTTATTTAATTTTTCCAATATTAATCCTGATACAATTCTCTCGAAAATCTGTTTGCAATTAACTGAAGGAAGGAATTAATCTCGTTCCTCATGGGAGGCGACCTGACTCACTATGTGCTAATTTGAGTAAGTTCATTTTTGGTTTAAAAACGATGCACCATTAATCTTTCCCAACCACTACCCCAAAATGGAAAAGGGGAGGCGGGTTATTAGAGGCTCAGGAGGCCTCCTTGTACCCGCCTCCCTTAATGAGGGAATATTGGTCACCCGCCTTCAATAACCATTATTGGAGGAGGGTGCATCTCCAATAGATAATCTATTGGAGGCCGGCGCATGTTGCACCGGCCTCCAAAGGCTTTGTCAGCCCCTTTGGAGGCAGGTGTTTGTACACCAGCCTTTAAGGGAGTGCCTCCTTTGATCATTTCTGCATTAGTGAACATAAATGCTCATACCTTCACTAGTACAGAAATGCTCAAAGGAGGCGCCCCTTTGGAGGTTGCACCTGCCTCCAATAGCTATCTAATTGGTGGCCAAAGATTTTTTGCAAAATTTTTAATAGTATTTCAAAAATTCTCTTTGTTTTGGACTGTTGAAAGTTGAGAATAATTGTGAAATTTTGTCGAGATTCGAGCAAGATGATAAATTAATAGGTAATAAAAATCACAATTTTTAGAAGGAAATATATAAATATATCATTTCGATTTTAACTTTAAATACATAAGTATATGTAGACTAGTGGTAAATTTAATGTGCAAGAGTCAAGTGATTTTGTAAGCATGAGTTCGATTCCTACCGAAACCATTAATTAAAGAAAAAGAAATTAAATTTTGTACTAGAGGAGTATTACTCACCTCAAAAAAAAAAAAAAATTTGGTAATTGGAGGCGAGTCCAATAAATAGTTATTGGAAGTGGGTGAAAATAACTATTTAAATGGAGGCGGGTGCCGGCTCCTCCAAAGGGAGGCGCCCGCACTGGCAGCACCCGCCTCCCTTAGGAGGTTTTGGCCTAGTGCTTTAATTTGATATTGAAAGGTTCATACACTAAAAGGAACTAATTTTTGAATCAGATGCGGGAGGAATCATTAAAATTCAACACCCAACAAGGAAGAATGAAAACACCCAAGACTCTGAAAATAATTTAGGCCACCCAAACAGTAAAACTTGGTTGAGAAAAATTTAGAAAAAATAACTTGATGTTTGAAGTTGGAACATTTTCAGAACCGTTAATTGTTCTTGTCGTCCAAGTGAAACCTTGATGAACAGTGTCTCTCCAAATTTAATCAGGGAACGTATATGGAAAATAGAGACAGCTTCTTCCCTAGGAATTCGGAAGTGTATTGTCTACTGTCAAAAACACGTCGACACACTCTTTCTTGCCAGAAAATAGCAGCTATATATTCTCCAGCTTGTATTTTGCCAAACTTCCTATCAGGGTTATTTTGGAAAGATTTTATAATTTGTATCTACATTCTCACCATTTAGCGCGTGAACATCGCTCTCCGTTAACTTTACTTGTTTCCATTAGATGGACACTACAGCCCAAAATCACAATGAGGTAACTGGGAATTTTCAAACCATAGGGGAAAAACTATCATTTGCTTAAAACCACAAGGAGGAAACTGTATTTCACCCTTAGTTTTATCATCAACAATTTGTATTTAACGTGTCTAACTATTTAACATAACGTGTATCAAATTTAACTTATGAAATATTGCACGTATGTATATTTTATATTTGTTATGAATACTTGTATTATTATGAATGTCCTTCAAGATTCTAGAACTCTAATGATCACATATTATCATAAGTACCCTACATTTTCACTACCCCATTATCCTCATTGGTTATATCATGTAATTACTATATTGTAGGACTTTTGAGATGGTTTGTAATTCATGACATGAAGCAAAATTAGACCTATAAATAGAGGTTTCAAGGATAGAAGACTTCAAGAAATTCAAATTCAACAAAAAATTAAACTTTTAGAAAAAAAAATTCAAAAATAATATTTGTTCTGATCATCCGAATGATTCTGGAATAGAAAAAAACATGTGGTTTATTTACCATATGAAAAAGATTTTGATGAAAAGAATATTCCTACTAAGGCTTGACCAATTCAAATGAATAGTGAACTACTTGAATTCTGTAAAAAAGAGATTCAAATTCTTTTAGATAAAACATTAAAATCACAGTCTCCTTGGAGTTGTCCGGCTTTTTATCTAAATAATCAAAATGAAAAAGAACGTGGTGTTCCTAGATTAGTAATTAATTATAAACCACTCAATAAAGTTTTAAAATGGATTAGATATCCAATTCCCAACAAAAGGGATTTACTTAATAGACTTTTTAATGCAAAAATTTTTTCAAAATTGATTTAAAGTCTGGTTATTGGGAAATTCAAATTGCGGAAAGTGAAAGGTATAAGACTGCATTCACAGTGCGATTTGGACATTATGAGTGGAATGTTATGCCTTTTGGTTTAAAAAATGCACCATCAGAATTTCAAAGAATTATGAATGATATATTTACTAATTACTCATCATTTACAATTGTTTATATTGATGATATATTAGTTTTTTCTAACTCATTGGAACAGCATTTTAAACATTTAAATATAATTTTCCATGTAATAATGAAAAATGGACTTGTTCTTTCTGCAACTAAAATGAAATTATTCCAGTCAAAAGTTCATTTTCTTGGTCATGATATTCATTTAGGATTAATTAAACCAATTCAAAGATCTTTGGAATTTGTAGAAAAATTTCCTAATGAAATTCGATATAAAAATCAACTACAAAGGTTTCTTGGTTGTTTGAATTATATATCTGATTTTTTTCCTAGACTAAGAATTATTTGTGCACCATTATTTCAACAACTACAAAATAACCTCCTGCATGGTCTGAGTCGCATACTAAGATAGTTAGAGAAATTAAGGAAAAAGTCAAAAACATTACCATGTTTAGGCATTTCTCATCCAGATGCATTCATGATTATTGAAACAGATGCATCCGACATTGGTTATGGTGGTATTTTAAAACAAAAATTGCATATTACTCATGAGGAATTAGTCAGATATCATTCTGGTGTTTGGTTAGGACCACAGAAAAATTACTCAACTGTGTCTCTCCAAATTTAATCAGGGAACGTGTATGGAAAATAGAGGCAGCTTCTTCCCTGGGAATTCGGAAGTGTATTCTCTACTGTCAAAAACATGTCGACACACTCTTTCTTGCCAGAAAATGGCAGCTATATATTCTCCAGCTTGTATTTTGCCAAACTTCCTATCAGGGTTATTTTGGGAAGATTTTATATAATTTGTATCTACATTCTCACCATTTAGCACGTGAACATCACTCTCCGTTAACTTTACTTGTTTCCATTAGATGGACACTACAGTCCAAAATCACAAGGGGGTAACTGGGAATTTTCAAATCATAGGGGAAAAACTGTCATTTGCTTAAAACCACAAGAAACTGTATTTCACCTTTAGTTTTATCATCAACAATTTGTATTTAACGTGTCTGACCGTTTAACATAACGTGTATCAAATTTAACTTATGAAATATTGCATGTATGTATATTTTATATTTGTTATGAATACTTGTATTATTATGAATGTCCTTCAAGATTTTAGAACTCTAATGATCACATATTATCATAAGTACCCTACATTTTCACTACCCCATTATCCTCATTAGTTATATCATGTAATTACTATATTGTAGGACTTTTGAGATGGATTCTAATTCATGACATGAAGTAAAATTAGACCTATAAATAGAGGTTTAAGTAGTGGAAAAGAGAATGGATGAAATAAAGAAAATTGTCTACCACTATTTTCTCTCTACTTTCTTATCTTATTGTTTTACTATTTTATATAGTACATGCTTCTATAGTTATATTATAGTAGTAATTATATAACACGTTATTAGCACAAAACTCTTGCCATTGAGATCGGTCGATTGACAAGGACAGGTAGTAGCGGTATGGAATCACCTGAAACTCAACTTATAGATGATTCGCACAAAACTCCAACCAAATTGATTGACGAGGAAGATTAGCGATATAGAATCACTGGAGGCTCAAATTTATATGGTGATTCGGTATAACGTATCTCTAATGATTGCTATGCAATTTTGAGGTATGTATTTTTGATATATCCACATGATGCACATGACTACGAGTTTTAAAAGTTTATGTGTTTTCAAATGTTCTTGTGTGATTTGCTTATTTTCTATTTAATTTGGTGAACCAAATTACTATGATGGAGTTTTGAGAAGTTCCTGTTATACTAGTTAGAATAATTTTCAATAATGAAAGTCATAATCATAATTATATAGAATATTTTGATATTTTCAACTTGCTTCCTATGACTTATATTACAATGCATATTTTGATGTATTACATTTATATGTATTTCTCACGTGATTGAAAAAATACAATCAATATAGTGATGTATACTTTGGTATTGAAATTTGAGCATTTGATTACAACATATCCATTTGTCCCATTGACAAATTTGAAAGAGAGATATATGATCACTTGATTGCAAAGTATCAGTTTGTCCCGTCAACAAATTTGAAATAGAGATAGATTGCTAAGCAACAAAATTATTATACATTTGATTTACTTTCTTTCTATCGCAAATAACATAATGAGTTTGTTGAAAACTCACGAGCCTCGTTCAATAATGTTGCTCCATTTCCTGAAGTAAATGGGACAATTTTGTACTCATATTTTGAGTGAAAATTTCATTTCCTGAAGTAAATGTGACAGTTATGCACCTACATTATGAGCGAAAATTCCATTTCCCAAAGTAAATGGGAAAATCATGAATTCTTACAATACAAAAAGGTTTCACTTCCTAAAATAAAATAGGGTAAATACACAATTACCCCCTGTGGTTTTGAAAACTTATGCATCACCCCCTTATGGTTTAAAAAGCTACCATGCAGCCCCGTTAACTTTCGTGAACTATGTAAAGTGGACAAAATTGACCAAAATACCCCAGCGTCTAAACTGTAATTCACAACTAGAATAAGGGCATTTTGGGGGTATTTTGGTCATTTTTGTCCACTTTACATAGTTCACGAAAGTTAAGGGGGGTGCATGGTAACTTTTTAAACCATAAGGGGGTGATGCATAAGTTTCAGAAACCACAGGGGGGTAATTGTGTATTTACCCAATAAAATATTATAATTATGCATTTATAAAATGCACAAGTTCAAAGTCATGAGTACGGGATTTATGTTAATTACTGTAATTATGATTACACAAATATGTTGAATTTATCACCAAAAGTGGAAGAATGATCATAAATACAAAATTATAACTCATCATCAAAAGTGATGGAGTTGTGACAAGAAAAATGAAAAAAATAAAATAAAAAGTTGGATAACCAATTTTATCGTTGTGGCATGAAATACCATTGGTCACGGATGAACCTGTCGTACATCCAAATATATAGTTATTGTCTATCAAGAATCATAGAAAAATAAAGAAAAAGATAAAGGCAAACTTTTATCTGCAATAAAGTTGTGGAATTAATTTTCAATATTTCACCCTGAAAGTGATAATGTTGTAATTGTTTAAAAAAGAAATTTCTTACTTCATTTATTTTGATTAATTAATTTAATTTGATGTTTACAAATATTATATGTACTGTTAATTTATGGTTTTAAAGTTGTTATGATTTATAAATATTGTACTGAAATATATATATATATATATCATTTGAAAATTTTATTTTGTGAGGAAAATAAACATTTTAATGGTCAATGACAAAGCATTATGTCCAGAAAACTGGGCTACAACATATTGCAGATAGGAATAAGAAATAATGTTCTTATCTAATAATGACATAAAATATTGTTAGTACTATATTGGTAGTACAAATGATTGAAAACTCCAGAAGAGTACCGATCATTTTACTTGGAGGAACAAAATATTGCACCTGGCGATGCATTATTTTTCCAGAATTTCTAGACAATTTATAGAGTTTTCAAATGATATTCGCCGAAATGGATATCATATTGCAAATAAAAATAAAGGTGATGATAAATACTTGTACATTACAAGAACTATTTTCAAAAGAAATTTTTACTGAAAAAAAGTTACATTCTTATTCCACCAAGTTGTACAACACATATATTACTACAATTTAAACAGTAAACCAAACGTTTACTAATGTGTTTATTATAGTACGACCGGTTAGGCCATCCCGGTTCTATAATGATGCGAATAAAATAGAGAATTCATTGAAGGGCCGGAAGATTGTTCAATCCAATGAATTCTCGTGCAATGCTTATTCTCAAGGCAAATTGATTGCAAAGTCATTGCCTCATGTGAAAATTCGTACCAAATCTCCTGCATTTTTAGAACACATACATGGTGATATTTGTGGGCTTATTCACCCACTGTATAGACCATTTCAGTATTTTATAATTTTGATTTATGCATCAACCAAATTGTCACATTACATTTATTATTAAAATTGCGGCCTGAAGTTTGCAAACTTGCTTGGGGAGATAATTTAGTTATGAATTTTCTTACTATTTAAATAATTATTTCATGTCTTTGGGATAAGTGTGGAATACCCTTTTGTTTGTATTCACACAAGAAACGGTCAGGTAGAATCGTTTCATTATATGCATTAACTTATTTACATGACCATTGTTTTTTAGAATGGAACTCCCAATATATGTTGGGGGCATGCTATATTGCATGTTACAACATTTGTTAGCATCAGACCAATAAATTTTAATGAATTCTCTCCCCGATAAATGGTTTTGGTCAGAAACCAAAATATTTCCCATCTTATAATTTTCTGAATGTGCAGCTTATATTATTATTGCTCCACCATTACGCACAAAGATGAGACCTCAAAGGAGGATAGAAATAGATGTTGGGTATGAATCTCCACTATAAAATATCTTGAAACTAAAGTTGGAGATTTGTACAGTACTCGTTTTACTGATTGTCATTTTGGATGAGTCAGTTTTCCTAATATTAGGGGCAGAAAGGAAAAAAAAGTAGCCAATAAAAATATTACTTGAAGTGAATTATCAATGATCCTTGTATAAAAACTATATGAACTTGAAGTTCAAAAGATAATTCATTTACAACTTGCATTTGCCAAAGGCTTTTTCTGACCTAAAAATTGTGACTGAATCACACATATTGGCTGTTAATGCTCCAGTTTACATTTGATGTCCCAGAAGGACATTCTACCACTAATAAAGAATTTAAGGCAATACCAAAACGTGGTAGTCTAATCGGTTCCAAGAATTAAATCCTCGAAAAAAATGAGCAAGTGATAAAGATGGCAAAATCAAGGTGTTAGATATTCCAGAAGAATTTTCATGATAAAAAACTCTTTAAGAGTTTCTCAGCATGACAAATACTAAACTCTAGAAGAAGCTCAGGTACCTGAAAATTTTGTTAATAATGAGATCTTAATTGTGTCATGCTTGACTACTAAATATGGAATCTAGCTATGAACAATCGACGTCGATGATAAAATTGTTTATGCTGCAGCAGTTGCCATTATGAATGAAAACGAGAATTATCAATCTGGGCCTGTGAATAAATGTCGACACATAAATTATTGCCCAAGAAAAATGAAGGAAATGAAAAGACGCAATTCTAGTATAATTGAATTCAATGTTTCAAAGAGAAGTATTTGAGCGAATAATTCAGACACCTGAAGATGTGTAACTTGTGAGTCATAAATGAGTATTTGTTAAAAAACAAAATAAAATAATGAATTGATACAATTTACCGCACTAGTGTTTTCCTGAAGAAAATGTATTGATTATGTGGCTGCAAAATCTCATGTGGTGAATGCAATAATTATTGTTACTTTCTTTATCTTGCAGCAAAGGAAAATTTTAAAATGCGTCTTATGGATGTCATGACAAGCCTATTATAATGGCTAATAAAAATCTCTGAAAGATTTAAATTTCCCTGAATGCACGATACAATTTATCGTGATATTTATTATATTAAATTGTGTAAAGCTTTGTATCTATATTTTATTGTGAGATTTGGATTCTGATTTATATTGATGATTTTATTTAGAACTCCTGAAGAGTACCAAATTGTTATTGATTATTTAAAATTTATTTTCAAACTGAACTCTTGAAGAGAATCAAAATGTTGTTGAATCTTTGAAAGAAGAATTTGAAAAGAAATATTTTGAAAGGAGAACATTTGTCTTCATTTTCAAATTAAGCACTTACTGCTAAAGTGTCGAAACACTTTTACATGAATAAAGTACATACTTTGAGCACAATTATGATTGTGAGATTAGTTGATGTGCACAAAAATTTATTTCGTTGCCGTGAGGATGATGAAAAACTTTTGGTCCAGAAGTACCATATATTTAAGACTACCGAAACAATATTGTATCTTGCAAGTCGTACACAAGTTTGATCTTACAAGTTATGCAGATGTTGGATATTTTATTGATCCTTTATAATGCTCGATCAAACCAGCTATGTGCTTTCATGCAATGGTATAGATATTTTTGGACACTAAGTTCATGAAAGAAATCATAGCTGCAACTTTTTATAATGCACGTCGAGAGCATGTTTGGCTAAGATCAACACTC
Organism: Leptodermis oblonga; assembly: GCA_016801395.1. NCBI lineage: Eukaryota > Viridiplantae > Streptophyta > Magnoliopsida > Gentianales > Rubiaceae > Leptodermis > Leptodermis oblonga. Next base: position 32,748,714 of record CM028755.1, read on the forward strand.
CATCAAATTTGGAAATCAAGTGGTTTGCTCTCAGATTTTAAGAAAGTGCCCACATTGTTTGAAGATGATGTTAAATGGATTGCTCAGTTGCAGGAATGATAATTCAAAGAATTATTCACTGTCAGACTCAATATTTTAAAAAGTTGAGATACAGGATCGGAAGGCGACAATTTAACGATGTCAAATGATTTGCTCAAGAGGGGGAGTTACCCACTGTAATTTTTTTCCTTAACTAAGTTTTTTTCCTACTGGGTTTTTACTGGTAAAGTTTTTTAACGAGGCAGTATTCTACTCAGAAAATGTACTCTTTTTCCTTCACTAGGTTTTTTTCCCACTGGGTTTTCCTAGTAAGGTTTTAACGAGACATTTATCTTAATAATGGGCATTCAAGGGGGAGTGTTGTGAATACTTGTATTATTATAAATGTCCTTCAAGATTATAGAACTCTAATGATCACATATTATCAGAAGTACCCTACCTTTTCACTACCCCATTATCCTCATTAGTTATCTCATGTAATTACTATATTGTAGAACTTTTGAGATGGATTGTAATTCATGACATGAAGTAACTTAAGCCTATAAATAGAGGTTGAAGTAGTAGAAAAGAGAATGGATGAAATGAAGAAAATTGTCTACCACTATTTTCTATCTACTTTCTTATCTTATTGTTTTACTATTTTATATATTACATGCTTCTATAGTTATATTATAGTAGTAATTATATAACAATATTCAAATTATATGTTGAACTATCAAGCATCGTCTTTAGATCATGAGATCCTTTGTACCGTATGATACAATGTATTCTCTTATATTTATGGAATGATATTATAATTTTATTCTTGAAAGATGTGAGAGAATGCATATACCACCAAACACAGAGGATCTCAGCATATTCGTACCTTCACTAAGGTCTTGTTTGTTTTCATCGTTTCTGTTTGAATTTTATTTTTATGGTAAACTTAGTATATTATAATACATTTTATCATTTTTAATACAATCTTTTACTATTCAACTACATATTTTTATATTTTAAATATACTTAAATTCTTTTTTTCAAAACATATTTTTAAAACTGTCAAAAGTCTAAGTGCTATATATTCGGTTTCAATTTTATACTTTTTTTGCCGGTTAAACTGATTAATTGATTATATATATCCTGTTTATTCTTTATGTTATTGTGTTAAAGTTTATATATTTACCTATTAATTATAATGAACATGTCTTACAATTTTACAAATCGATAACGATAATTGCTTTAGATTGCTTTTCTTTAGGTTTTATCATCGACTTTTTGAGTTCATTCACAGACTTTTGGGGTTTTTATTCTTGTTTGGCCTTAGGTTGCTCTTAAGGTCCACCAGTTTGGGCGGAGGAGGTTGAAGGAAAAGACAGAACGGGCGATTTGAGAGCAACATAAGACTATTATCGTTATTGATTTGGAGGAGGATGAAGGTGTTATGATCACTGATGATCTGAGAATAATTAAGGGACTTTAAGAATGAAAAAGGATTTTAATTGGGTTGTTCTTTATGATGTTTTAAAACTCGATTTTAAAAATATGTTTTTGAAAAATAATTTTTTAGTGCAAAAAATGTATTGAAAATGTAAAAAAATACACTGAATAGTAAAAATTTATATGAAAAAGGATAATAATATATTAAATTTACTATATAAATAAAAAACAAAACCAAAATAAAAAACGGAAAGAACGGTCAGTATCCGTTTGGACCTCATTAATGCATTGTGATGTGGGGGACAAGCTCTTCACCGAGGGATTTTAGGACCCAAAAATCTGAGTTCACTTTGATTGGATGTTTTGAAAACTATAGTTTGGGAAATTTTTTTCAGTGAATTATATTTACGCCCATAAAGTTTGGATATAAAAACAAAATTAACTCTATTATTTTATGAAACTACAAAATAGCCCTAGAACCCTCAAAATTATTCTTATAAAGAATCCTAAACTATAATATTTTTAAAATTCTAAACTTTAAGAAGAGTGCTAAAATAACTATATAATAACCTTATTTAATTTTACTGATTATTATATTATTGCTTACTACTATGATACTATCATTTCAATAAAAAAAATCCCAAAACTCACTAGTGCAAAATGGGACATTGGAGGCCGGTGTAGAGGGCTTTTGGAGGTGGGTGTACAGTGTGTGCACCCGCCTCCAGTGCGGGTGCCTCCAAAAGGAGGGGCCCGCACTCGCCTCCTTAGTGAGGGGTTATTGGAGCCGCCTCCAATAATCCTTCCTCTAACCCGTACAATACAAAATTTTATTTTATTTTCTTCAATTTATAGTTTCGGTAGGAATCGAACTCACGCATGCAGGATAACTTGACTCTTGCACATTAAATTACCACTAGGCTATATATACTCATGTATACAAAATTAAAATCGAAAGTATATATTTATATATTTTCTTCTAAAACTTGTAGGTTTTATTACTTAATAATTTATCCCCTTTTTCAAAATAATTTTCAAATTTCAAAATTATCCTAATGAATTATTTTCAAATTTATTTTCAACTTTCAACAGTTCAAAACAAAGAGAATTTTTGAACCAGTATTGATTAAAATTTGCAGAAATACACCCGCCTCCAATAAACACGATATTGGAGGTGGGTGCCTCCAATAGAACCACCCGCCTCCAAAGGCTTTACTGGCCCCTTTGGAGGCGGGTGTTTGTACACGCACCTCCAAATGGGCACCTCCTTTGATCATTTCTGTAGTAGTGACTTTTAGATCATTATAGAACTAGTCTTTCCAAATTTCTAAAATAACATGGTATTCCCAAAGGTAGGGGTGCTCAAAAAAATAGGTGAACCAGTATCTGGATTTAAAACTGAACCAGTAAACCGATTACGCCAATTTGTAATCAGTTTACCGGCTTATTAGTTTTAATTGTTCTAGTTATCGGTTAAATGGTTAACCGGTTCAGTTTCAATTTTAAATTTTTTCTTATTGGTTAAACCGGTTAATCGATTATATATGTATACTATTTTTTTTAATGTTATTTTGTGAAAATTTATTTACCTATGAATTATAATTAACATGTCTTATGATTTTACAAATTAATAACGATAGTAGTCTTAAATTGCTTTTCTTCAGGTGTTATAATAGGCTTTTCAGGTTCAACTCTTTCCATTTGGCCTTAGGTTGCTCTCAAGGTCATCCACCAATTTGGCCGGAGGAGGTTGAAGGAAAAGATGGAAACGGACAGTTTGAGAGCAACTTAAGGCTATTATATACCGTTATTGATTTGGAGTAGGATAAAGGAAACACAAAAGAGGTTCGAGAGCAACCTAGCTAAAGCCAAATTGGGGGTGAAGATAGGAAACTATATATATTTATAGAATTTTATAATAGATTGAGAAAACTATCATCATAGGATTTATAATATTTTGTGTTATATGTACTACAAATATGAAGTAAAAACAAACTTTGTAAAGTTGAATTGCATTTCAGAATTATTTTAATTTAGTTTACAGTCTTTTTTACTAATTTTTCACAATTTCATTTTCTTTATTTTTAATTAGACTATTTATGAGGTATAAATTTTTTTTTCTTTTCAAAATTGATACTGGTTTTAGTTAATAACCGGTATAAGCCTTTACACCATATTTAAATAACCGGTATCAAATACCTAAGATTTTTAATACCACATATATACTTTTTGCACTGTCCCAAAAAAATGTGTCAATTTAGTGCAAAAAGGGTTAAAAAGCGGTTTGAAAAAACCGATTTGTAATAGTGAAGCTGAGTGAATTCACGAGGCGGACCCGACTTCATAATATAGTAATTTTCATCCTTGACTTTTCTCTAATGGAACCACACAACATTGTTAGAGAGTTTATTCATTATTCTACTACGTAGGCAATAGGAAGAAGGCCAAACGATGCAATAGGCAACTACATATATTTTAGTTGAGGAGGAATTGCTTCAACCAGAAAGCTGACTTTTTGGGGTATCGTTTAAGCCCATTTTTCCAATCAACAAAATTGAGGCCGAACCTCACTTTGTAACCTGATCCCCATTCGTAGGTATCTAAAAGCGACCATGCAAAGAATCCCTTTACATCCACTCCTAGCCTGCAAAATGCAAGTGTTGATACTTTTATATGAGTGTTTTAGCAAAATTTCACAATAATTAATAGGAACAAAGTATGTTTGTCATCTATTCTCTCTGTCTTAATTAAAAGAGTCACGTTTTTTTTTTTCATGTTCTAATGAGTGAAATAATCATGTTTTTCTCCTTTTTTTTTTATAAAAATTTAAAATTTTAACAATATAATTATATGTGGTTCACTATAATTCAACAATTTAAAAAAGTATAAAGATACAATATAAAAAATTGGTTACAAATTGTAACTTTTATGAACTCCATTCTTAGTGATCGAAAAAAAAAAACTTTATTCTTTTAAGGCTTAATTACTTTTTTCTCTCATGTACTTATAGGTTATTTGACTTTTGTTTATGTATTTTCAAAATATATTTTTAGCGTAAAATGGCATTAGTTGTTTCGATTTTTCCAAAGTCAACATTATCATTCAAGAGAAATTATGGTAATAACTTCAATTTTTGTAAAAGTGGGGGTAAAAGTGTCAAAATTTGTGAAATAATGAGAATTCAGGAGGCAAAAGATATATTTTGAAAATATAAAAGGTAAAAGTCAAACAACCTCATAAATAGATGGGCAAAAAGTAATTAAATCTTCTCTTAATGAGAAAAAGTGTATAGTATCTTGTAAAATGTATGAAAAAATAATGGAAATACACTATCTAGCTAATAGCTCACGTAAAATGGTACTATCAAAGTAATTTTTTTGGGAATTTTTATCAATGGATTGTTATACTAATTTAGAAAATACGAAAAATGTGCAGAATATTGTTTAATAATAATTAAAAAAAACCATGTAGATATTAATTCGAACCGTGCATTAATTTAAAAATTGAAACTAAAACTAAAAGTACACATACTCGATGGCTTTTTTGAGGGCCCTAAAATGGCCAAGGTAGAATTGCACCCTCTTAGTGTCATTGACCCCTTCCTTAATAGTGTCAATATTGAATTCAGCAAGTCCTGCAGGGGTAATGACCAATATGAAGATTAAAGGGAATGGAAATGAATGAATGAAATATATAATTGCAGTCTCATTAAAAGAATTATTCAGTCACTGAATTCGGCTTTAGATGCATTTCTATACACAATTGTATATGTCAAATTCAATGACTGAACCGTTCATTTAACAAAAGTGTAATTTCACTTTATATTTATATAGTGTCTTACCATTTTCAGTGATGTAGATGGTTGGATTCTTGTAGTTTTCTTTTACGTAGACAAGAAGCCTAGTGAGCCCTTGAGGATAAACATACAGAAATCCTGCCCCTGTCTGAATTTAATTTCCATCAAATTGATCAAGAAAAAAAAAAGAAGAAGAGAATTAGTTGTGAATCAAACTAATTATGAACAAATTTAAGACTTCCTTTAGAGAAGAATATCTAAAATATTTGCATTCAATAGTTTTTTTATATTATGGTAAGACGCTTCACCTACAACCACTAGGTCGTGAGTTCGAGTCACTAAAGGGGTAGGTGGGGAACCATCATTGATCCCCATTTAAAAAGAAGAAAAAAAAAATCACATTTACTTCCATTAGCGTTGAATATATTATCAAAGATCTTCTGAAAATATTACCAATTCCCTCCCTTAATCGATCAAATTATCAATGTCCTCTAAGGTTTGTGTTCATTTTCTTAGTTGACTGCAGGGACTGATTATAATATTACCAAATCGGGAAGGTATTAGCAATTTTTTGACCACATCAAAAAGGGTGTATTTGTGATATTCAAAAACTTCAAGGGGCCATTGATCAATTTAGAAATCTCAAATGAATGTAAATGTAAATGTAAATAACAGTAACACTTATTTTTATTTATTTTTGGTTTTGTAGTAGGTGGGAAGGAAACAAACCGGTTCTCCAATAGGTTTTCCATTCCTTATAGCTGCATGCCAAGAATCAAACATATAGAAGTCAGTAACTTAATTTTCAATGAAATTTACCTTTGTAATTAGATGAAAAACTCAACTAAAGGTGCCCACACACACACACACACACATATATATATATAAACTCAAATGGCCTAATTTATGGAAATAAAGTAAGAAAAAAAACTCTTGCTAGTCCAAAACTATATACTAATACTAAAGAAAACTATTAAATACCAGTATCGAATTTGTATTTTTCATACAATAAACCAATAGAGAGAAGAATATATAATATTTAACCCTTATAATTTTGTTTAAATCCTTGATGAGAATATTAAGCACTTACATTCGATAAAATTTTAAACTGTACTCAGTGATGGAATCAGAACTACATTTTAAAAATTTCGGAGGGGTCGAACATATGAATAAACTTTTTTTTTACAGTTATTTTAAATAAATACACACTACTAATAAATGTACAGAAGGGGGTTGGAGGGGTCCGGAGACCATCCCACCCTCCACCTCCCCCTTAGATCCGCCCCTGACTGTGCCATATCAATTAATGGGACTTGGCCGGAAAGTGTCCTTGCCTCTATCATTAGCTCGGGTAGTTGCCCATGTAAGATGATATCGTTGTTTCTAAAGTGCTTTCATATATGAAAAATAAGATGATTAAGCTAGGGACTTACATGTAATTTGAACCTGGACATCTGTGTTGTATGTGGTATTGACAGTGGTTGCGGTGGGAATGTCAATACAATAATTAGAGGTATAATAGTTCAAACCAAGAATATCCAAGGTCCCCTTAATAAATCTTGATTCTTGTGCTGTGAATTTTGGCAGCCTATCTCCCAAGTTCTTTCTCATACATGCTGGATAATCTCCATAGGTCAATGGATCCAAAAACCTGTCATACTCATCAATATATATTTTCATTTTTACCCAAACTTTATAATATGTTCTTATAATTGCCACTTAGTTTTCTTTCCTTCTACATTTACATCCCACGATATCTAGCAAAACTACTACTCCCTCTGTACCACTCAAAAAGTGTACTTTTAAAAATGTACAACTTATAATAGGCTCTGAGGTACTACGTACACTTAATATAAGTAATTTTGCATCATATTTTTCACTTATATTTTTACTTTATAAGTAAGGGTTAATTGTGGATCACACATGATTATATTATTAAGAAAATGTAATGTAAACAAATTCAAAGTGGACTCTTCTAATGTGACAAGAATTTTTTAAAAAAATAGACTCTTTAAGTGGGACGGAGAGAGCATGTATTATCCTTTGAATTTTGAGAAACTACCATTATCCCTGAATGTTCAAAAAAACACAATCAACAAAATGCCTTGACGCTTGTGTTCTTTTTTGGTGACTGACAAGAAGGTGACAGTAATTTGACCAAATTAGAGGAGTTAATTATTATTTTCACACAAATCTCAGGGGACGATGATAGTATTTCAAAAATTTCCTTTTACAATAGAAATGGTTTTTATTATTATTTTCTATATACAAAAACACAAACAAAAACCAAAATTGCACTTACCATCCAAGATAAAAGTCTAACCCTCGTTTGGCTGCCATTATGTCAGCTTTGCTTTTGGGATTATAAGCGCTCATCCAATTAGTCACCAGCACTATCCCAATGTTACCCTTTTGAGTTGGCTTTATTCATATACATATAAAAGAAAAAAAGGCATTATCAATTAATTTTATAAAAATAAATTAGTTTATATTGTGCTTATAAAGCATAGCCTAAGAAATAAATAAATTAATATATATATATATATATATATGATGAAGAATTAATCATCAATATATTATTGAATTAGTTAGCTAGTGACCTTGTATTTCTTCCTGTATAATCTAGCTGTGGTGGCATGAGAAAGGATAATGTGGTGCGCCACCAAATAGGGTTCCGTCGAAGTATCTCCGGCAGTGCATTTGTTCATCCATTTGGAACACCTTCCCGGAGCTAGTGAGCCGATAAAGGTGGTGGAGTCATAGCCTCCGGTGGAAAATGACCATGGCTCGTTGAAGGTGGTCCAGTGTTTCACTCTATCCCCAAATTCTCTGAAACACACTTCTGCAAAGTCCCGAAAATCATTGCTGCATCAAACAAAATTAAATTATATTGTTTTTTTTATCACAGGGGAAATTTTCGAAATAATTACTCATTTTGTCTCAGTGAACAAGTTATGTATCTAATATTGCTTTAGGGAATTCCTTCTAATTGTCTTAGGAATGTAAATAATTATAAGGATTAATCTTTTTTAAAAAATAAGTTTAATTAAAGTACAAATAATAACCCTCAATTGTTGAAGAGATTTCCACTTTTTTTTTTTTTATTACAAATTTCAAGGGAATTTTAAAATACTACTAATAGTTAATGAGACGTAAAACTTAAAATGAACACGCTGTCCAAACAAGTTATTAATTAGCTTACACAATACTAATGTTTCGAAAGCCACCATATTCATCTTCCAGGGCTTGCGGAGGATCCCAGTGAAATAGTGTCACGAACGGTGTTATCCCTATGTCACAAATCGATTAAATCATGAAAATTTAAACCAAAACAGTTTGAAATAATCTCATTTTTTCTTTCTTTTCTTGACTATATATATATATATATATATGCAAATTGATGATTAAAAATAAACAAATTTGGAATTGATAGAAAGTCGATTTTACCCTTTGCAAGAAGCTCATTGATGAGATTATTGTAAAACGCGATGCCAAGCTTGTTGACTCCTTTAGTTAGCTTCCCATCTGTAAATTTACAATATTGGAAGTGGTAAGCATGCTAAAGAAAAAGGTTACAATATTTCTTTAATTGAAGAACGGCCTATCATATGCATTATTAATATTATTATAACGTTCATTATATAAATCTTTTTTTTTATTTTTTTATTATAGAACTGTAGTGTTGCCGGTACTAAATATATATATATGTACCTACTTTTAAAGTTATTAAGATTAAATAGAAAGAAAATGTATAATTAATCTTTACTTACGGGGTAAAACTCTTGACCAGGAGATGGAAAATCGGAAGCCATTCATGCCAATGAATTTCATTAATTGCACGTCGTCCTGCATGCATGGCCATTCACATCAATAATTAATAGGAGCTATCATGAGAAATGGGAAAAGGCAAGTAGGCCAAAGGATAATATATATATATATATATATAGCTAGAGTTAATTCAGAATTGAAAAGTAATGATAAATTATCTTTTAGAAACATGGTTGTAACTTGTAACGTAGTACAAAGCACATTAATTTACTTAAAGCTCAGTTTTCCAAACCTTGTATCGATGATAGAAGTCATCGGCCACATCTCCAGTGCTATGATCTAGTATAAGTTCTGCACCAAGTGTATAGAGGCCATGTCCATTAACCAATTGAAAATTTTGATGGTTGTTCTCTACAGTTGATGGTTGTACTCTACGCCAAATTTATTTATTTTTATTCTGGTTAGCTTGTTGCTCAGTAAAATTTAAGTGTAACAGTATATGAATAGAATAATTTTTTGACAGAGTAATAACGACCTGGATGATTGTGGACGAAAGTGTCACATATACTTGGTCCCCTTCCATCTTCAAATGCCGCTCCTTCATACTGCGTCACAAAATGATTATGTGAAGAAGAAGTGAGTTTTGCGTCGTTGACAACAAAAAACCACAAACACACAAATATATACTCCCTTCATTTTGTTAAACAGTTCACTCTAAGTTTTTTTCTTTGTTCTACTAAAACGGTTTAGTTTTTATTTTTATTTATTTCCCGTACCCTTATTAATATAATCACATATGATTCATTATCAACACCACATGAGAAGTAAGGATATCCGTAAAAAAAAGTTACAACAAATTAATTACTTATATATATATTTCTAAGTGGCATTTCAATCGTGATTGAATCGAAGGTTACAAAAAGAAAACGAATTGGAGGGGGGGTCAGAAAGAACATTAATTTGCATGAATATATATACCTGATAGGCAGAAGAAGCAGCTCCAAAAATGAAGTTGGGAGGGAAGCCAGTGCGGTTGAAAGGAACAGAAACATGATGGGATGGTGCCTGTGCTGCATTAGCCTCCCTGAAGAAGAGAAAACTGGCCCAGATTATAAGAAAGAGGCCACAACTACTAAAAACTCGAAATGCCATTGCTAGCTAGTTTACTATATAGCGATGCCGGATGTGTCTTCCTAGTCCATCAACCTATGGCTTTAAATAGCACTCCAAGAAGCTGGTCATCTGGCTTTTACGTCACGTTATCTGTACCATTAACTCTGTGCAGCAATAAAAGAAATCAAACTTTACTCTGTTTAAAATAAAAATGAATATATGATAGTGTAGTGCAAGAGCTCTTAAAGTGGATATGAGTTTAGTTTTGAAAATTTACAATTTTTATTACTTTTAAGGTACAACAGAAAATAAATAATAACTTATGTTCTTAATTTTTAAAATGAGTTCATTATAAACTACACATAATTATATTAATTCATAAAAATATGAAAAAGAAAAAATACAATAACTGATGTGGAAGAACATCAAATTGAGCCTAATATGTATAGTTTTGGTGTAACTTTCGATAGGTCTACATCCGTTAAAATGATTGGACATGAGAAGATATTTGTACAAATAAACGTGAAACATATATACGTACATATACATCATGAATATAATATCTACGAATCTGGACAGAAATAATGGTGAGATCGCCAAAATGGTGAATCAGCTTTTCAATGGCTTTAACTGCTTTCTTGTACTATGAGATTCTTTGTTTCTAAGTATATATATTGTGTTGTCTCACCCCTATGTTCGGGTTACTTCGCTTTTGTAAGGTTATAAATCACTCGTTTCAACTTTTAATTTAGGATATTATCTCTATTTAGTTTCTTAATTTAACATTATTTTTATTTTGTTTCTGTAAAATTAATTTTAAAAATTGTTTCAAAATGGTATTGGATTCAAATTTTTTACAATATTTGAGTAGTTTTCGATTAACATGTAATTTGTTTCAAGTTGAATTAAGGAGTAAATAAAATGATTTAATTTTTGTTTTTTTCATTTGTTTTTCTTATTAATTTGTGTGCTTTTCATGTGTAAGATAAAAATAGCTCAAATATTATTGACATCATGCCGGGGTCCATTTTGAAATAAATTTAAATTAATGGGACAGACAAGAAACAATCGTCCAAGTTGAGAATTTTCATAATATGTATAGAATAAGATATATCACATAATCTAGGCCATGTTTGGTAACATAACTCAAGCTATGATTTGAAATCACTTTTAATTTTATAATATTAAAATTATATTAAGAATGTAAAAATGTGTGTTAAAAATGTTAAAAAATTTATTAAAAATGTAAAAAGGCTTATTGAGAATGATGAAAAAAATATTATAAAATCAAAAGTGATTTCAAATTATGATTTGAGTCATGTTACCAAACAGGCCCCTAGTGTTAAATACTGTTTCATATCTAACTGTTATTAACCAGTCACACCATTAATCCCATTTAAGAGAAAAATTTATTGGATACATTTAATGTATTTATGACAGCTAACCAATCATGATAAATACATAATTCTAATCCTCCCAATTTTTATTGTGACATTGAATTACACTTTTACTTCAATAATTGTCTCGGATTATATGTGGTACGACCTTTGCACAGAATAGTTTCTCAATTTTTAGGAGAGAACTCGGTCAATTTTCCTTTTTTCTCTCCATATATATATATGGAGAGAAAAAAATTGAGAACCTATTGATTCTTATCCGTCTAAACTTAATCTTGTCGCTATATATAATGCCTTAAATTGATCAACTCAAGCAAGATGTGTTGATATAAAAATATCTTTATTGCAATGAGATTAACCTACAATAGAATAAACAAAATACAATAATGAAACGATATACGATTTTTAACGTAGTTCGTTTTCAACATATTTACATCCACAAAAATTCACTATTTCAAATCAATTGCAGATGGGACAAACCTAAACTGCTTTATCTACACACATATTACATCAACATCAACCTCAAAGGTATAAACATGAACATACGTTTCTTATAATCTCACAGCAATATACAATTATTAACGTCGAAAACATAAGTAGGAACACACATCTCATACGACCACACGACAATCTATCGACCTCAAGACAACACATCAACCAGCCAAAATGTTTTCTCTCATCGCACCTAATCAAAAGGCTTTCTCACAGCCTGGAGACAAAGCGCCGAAAGACTTTTACATTTCTGACCTCTCAAACTCTCACGTCGACTGAAAACTATATCCAATGGGTTCTTTATATAGACCAATAATTACCAAATTCTTCTCAAAATTAGTTTCTCAAAACTAACCAAATCCAAATTAAAAACAAACTAAACAACTAATTATTAAATTCTATCACAAATAAAATGTTCTAATTAAACTTGGTTTAATTTTTCAACAAGATATTCTTAAATATTTGAAAATTGCAAAATGCAAAGAAGCAAGGGGGACCTCTTGAAGCAGTAGTTGTCAGGTCATTAAATTTGAATAGACCCACTCAATTAATTAGTCATGCAAAAATATCTTCACCTACTATGTAACCCTTCTTGAAGGCTGTAGGTGGTCAAGATTTATTAGTTTGAATCCTACATTAACTAAAAAATGGGTGATTTAAGAATCAGTCTGGGTCCTATATATACTAGATTTTCCATTTTAGGTCATATCCAAAACACACACACACACACACACAGAGATCATTTTCACACCACAAAAAAAAAATAAAAAAAGCGATGTCACTCCCTTAAACGTTTTAAAGTTTTTTAGACATATTCAAAATCTATTTAAATGATAAAATAAAATAATTAAAAAAACCTTAACAATTTTATGATAATACTGCTAGGAGTCTTGGAGTTGTAACCGAATTAATACTACTGGGTATTTAATTAAGAAAATCACTAAATCTGAATTCTCTCTTCCTCGCCCTAGCCGCCCCCTCCCCCTTCTCACAAAAACCTAAAATTCACCATCTTCTTTCCTCATCCTCCGCAGGAGGATGAAAGAGGCCGTTTTCCTCTCGTTTCTTGTTATTTGCTAGCTAGTTTTCTCTTGATTGAGATATTTTTCTTCAATTTATTGTGTTTTTCTTCATATTTATGGTGTTTTATTTCGTGGCTATGGAGATTTTCTCTATGGCTATGGTAATTCTATTCATCAAGGCTATGGTGTATGAGTCATTAGTTATGATTCTATACATGGCCATGGTGGATGAAGATTTGGTCGAAGATTTAGTCTCGAAAAACTTTCATTAGTATTTAGTGGCAGATCCGTAACCATTGGCACGAGATTTATTCAGTTTTATATTTCTACTATGTTTAGATCTATATTATGTATAGATTTATAGTTTAGTAAATCAGATTCACTGGTGTGTGGTTCAAATCTGCTAAAAATCAGATCAAATCTTTTGTAATCATTTGTTTGGTCTGTTTCTTAATCTTCTATTGTCAATCGCTGTTGAACGATTTCCAACACCATTAATATAATTTTTATTTTATTTTTAAAAAAAATCACTAAATCTTGGGCAGATAAGTTAAGATAAGGATAAGCTGGAGTAAAAAGTTATGTTTTTTGCTAAAATGTCATTTGTTTTGAACATTGTTATTCCCTCTAAAAATGTCTTTTATTCTGGATGCGAGGGAGTATACTTTTTTTCAACAAAAAAAAAATCTACATCCAAACACCTTCAATTTTCTTAAAATTTAAAATCTAAAATACGCTCTAAAATTAAACTCAAATTAGTTTTTTTTTAAATCTAATAATTACATTTTTTATTCTCTCCAAAAATAGAAAGTCCCTAATTAGGGTGCAATCCAAAAAATAGCTTAAAAATTAAGAAGGAATTTTAGGTTTCCCCCTCTGCCGCCACCATATCCTTTCAACTAGAAAACCCTAAAAAGTCTTCCACTCTTCTTATTTCATTATTCATGACAGAAATGGAGAAGCAATTTTGCAAATGTTATTTTATATTTAATTTTGATATTTGGTCTCCTTAATCACAATAATAATTGAGGATATCATCTCTCCTCACATATAGGAATATAGTGTTGGGTATCTTTTCAAATTCATAATATAATTAGTATTTGGCTAATTAATCTGAGCCCACTAGGGTTTGTCTTTTTCTATTACAAATAGGTGATCTTTGTAATAGATTAGGGTATGCTAAATAGAGAGCATCCACCCAGACGGGGTGTAGGTAGAGAGAAGGCCTTTGGGCAAGTGAGAGATGGGGTGCCGTCGTGAGTTCATAAGAGATGATGAAGATTCCTGCTTATGTCTCCGACGTTGACGTTGGTAAGTCGTTGTGAAGTCATAGGAGATGATTGATAATCCTGCCTATGCTTTCGATGAAGATAAAGACGTTGTTGTTGGTAGGTTGTTTTGAGGCCATAAGAGGTGTGTTCCTTATGCCTTCGACGATGAGAACGAAAGGGGAATGAGATCGAAAAGGGAAGTGATAATAGAATAGAAGGCGAGAGACTTTGTATGTTGAGGGTGTATATTGTAAACTCTTCTATTGTTTAATTCCCATTTATGAAGAAGTAGTCAGTAGTTTTGTGTAGTAGATCTGTTGAGATCAAACCACATTAAATTGTGTTGTGTTTTTCTTTGCTGTTTTTCAATTCCTCTGCAGTGTTCTTGTTGGGATATTTCTTCCAACAAGTGGTTCAAAGATTCTGAGGGGTGTTTTTTCCTAACATATATGTTACAAGTGAAAATTCAGTTTTTGAGTTTACTTCAAGACACTAGCAGCGAATTCTAGACCATATCCATTTCTACGAGCTAAGTTAGTCCAGCGAAATAGCGATTTTCATAATTTTATTAGATTTAGATCTAAATAAACTTAAACACGTATATATTTAGGATCGTGTAAATTATATACATTGTTAGTGCTTCAGATTTTATTAATTCTCAAATCAAATTTTGTATGAGTTAATTATATTAAACTGTTTTTTCTAGTCATGAAATATGTGATATGCAACTATTGATAAAACAAAAAAATCATGCATTACCTGTATTGTAGGTTTTTCTCATCGGTGGTGTTATATTGTCAAAGTAATAGCAAATTTGAATAGCTTTAAATATAGGGAAAACGATCTCCTCCATTCCATTAGAAAATTACATTTTGAAAAATATTTTTTGTTTCGATAGGAGAGTTTACTTTCAAATTTTTACTTCTCATATTCTTACTAATATAATCATGTGTGGTTTACAATTAACTCATACTTAATAAGTAAGGATATAAATGGAAGAGTCGAATTAGCTATTTGAGGTGTTGTACTTTAATATTCATAATAAGTTGTATATTAGTCAAGATGGACTCTTCTGATGGAACGGAGAGAGGACATATTTAAGAGAGAATTGCGATACAATTCATGTGAATAATTTTATTTGATAATAATGAGATACAAACAGTTAAAAATAAATTAAATCAAACCTACAAGCAATAGTCCGTATAGATATAATTAGTGGAACAAAAAATCGCCATCGTACTGGATAAAACTCGTACCGAAATATGAATTTGACCTCGAATCTGCCACAAATATTTAGATGAAAGTCCCCCCATAAACTGGATCTTCACTTGTAATTAATAAAATGTTCATTTATTTGTATGAGAGAGAAACTCTCCTTTATTCGAGGAGATGTTAACTCTAACTATGAGAGAACTATATATAAAACTCCCATAATGAAATACAAAAAGAAACTAAACAGAAAACTATAATAAAAAATAAAACCATTTTCCCCATCTCCCATGAGGAAGAAGATTAGAAAAAACGGAGGTTAGTATTTGAGGAGAAGAGAGAAAGAGAGAGTTGTCATATACTATACAACGTAATTAACTCACATGCCTCTACTTAATTGTACTTTTTTTTCCATACATCTAAGTGTCATTTAAGTCCAAAATTACAAGGAAATAGTCTAGTTAGAATTTTAAACCTTAACAGGGTAAGTTAATCCACGTAGTGAAAACCACAAGCAAATTTATATCATTTGTCCAAAATAAAATGATCATCAACCCTCTTACTAATTATGAGATATATTAATCATACTCCAAACCAAAGATAATGACAATGCCATCATGAAAATAAAAAAGTTAAAATTTCTCCCTCTAAGAGCAAAGATTATGAAAATAATTCAAATTCTTTTATTTTCTTTTAGAATGAAACCTGTAAAAGAAATACTTATAGCAATCATGAAGTAATAGTATATCTTTATATTACATTCAACACCAAAAAAAAAAAAAAAAAAAAACCCAACAATTTAAAGACACCATGGATCTGTAATCTTGAGAAGGTCATGATCGATATCAATGTTGTGAATGACATGTGCACATGGCAATTTTCAGTGAAGCGTCTTTAATGATTTTCAAGGGGTCCATGACTTCATGACCTAGCTCCATTCTCACGTTGGCCCATATTGTCTTTCTCAAAACGAATAATCATTGTCATTGCTCAAGGCTTATCCCAAATCAAAGAAAATGACTTTTTACCAATCTAATTAGATTCAAACCCTCAATTTTATTTATTTTTAATTTTACAACAAAGTCTTCACCAATCAATCACTATTATAATAATACCATTAAAAATAAAAAATAAAAAAACACTTTTAACCCACAAAGTTCAAACCCATGATTTCGGAGTTACGAAACTCTTTCTTCCTTAAATAAGTAATTTGACACATGTCTCACTATAAGTATATAACGTTTACCGAATTCTTAAATCATCGTCACACGCCTCTCCTTGCAATTCCATATTCGTTTGCCCTCTTTAAAACCCTAGCACACGTACATGAAATTACAAAAATGCCCTCCACATGTTCTTCAAGTTTTTTAAAGACAACTCTTAAAGGAAAAAGCCACAAACTTTGGAGAATCTTCAAAAAGCTTCCATGAACCTTCAAGATCATATCAAGAAGTTGCCACGGATTTTCGAGAAATTCAAGACTTTATCTGTACTCATCATGAAATTTGAAAACTAAATCAAATTCTTCTTGTTTCCATTCATATGCCTAACTAATTAATTCTTTAAGCATGAAACTCATTTCCGAACACTTTTTGACTCATTATTCAACGTAAAATTACATTCTTGTTGAAGAATCATTTACTCGTTACATAATAGCTCATGCATTGTCATTATAACTAGAGTCATGTGAAACTATTCACACAGTGAATTATACTGACCAATGCTAAGACGTTAATAATTTATCCATAATCATTATCACATGAATTGTACTATAATATTACTATATATAGTCTTTTTCCTTTATTAATATTTATCAATTTCAATAATTTAATTTGTGTTTGCTTCTGCTTTTTCTCGGGAGGTGACAATTAATTGATTGCTTTTGTGTTATCAAGAAAATTCAGCAATCATTAAATGTACATTTAAAATTGATATACTTTTGAGCCAATTAAGCAGCCTAAATTGATTTTACTACTTTTTTCTTCTCTACCCAAAAGTCAGAAATTATTGGTTATGTACATTTCTGTATGATTCATGTTGATTTGCAGTCGAGACTCGTGAGAGTTCCAGATTTCAAGTTCATGATTAGTTAATCAATGTAACAAAAGTGATTAGTGGTGACAAGATTTTGGTGACGATCGAGAAAATTTACAAATTTAATTTAGGGTGAAATACAAAATCAAACCTCAGGTTTGAAGTAAGAACAAAAACAATCCCGTGGTTTCAAAAAATACAAAACAACCCTGAAGTTAGGGGTATAAGAACAAAATTAACCCTATCATTAATCAATTAGTGGTTAACCAGCAAAATCATAATTAATTTTTATAATAATCCCAAAATACTAACTTTTATAAATTCTAATTATATTTTACATTAATAACCAAATAATCTCTTTAATATATTAATATTATTTTGAGATGTAGTTTGTTCATCACTATCACCGCCAGTCAGATCATCGGGCTGTTGCTGCCGTCGGGTCACCGGACAGCCACTGCCATCCGCTCATCACCTCCCTAACTATAAATATAACAATTAGTTAAAATTAAGCAAAAGATTACTTCCCCTCCATGAGCTTTGTTGATTGCTTTCAAGAGTCTTCCTTAGCTTTGCTGATTGCGTTCCAGAGTCTTCATTAAAATGAGAAGCATCTATAGTAGTTCTGAGTGCTGCAAAGCTCCAGGCATTAAATTGAGTGCATTTGATTACTGAACAAAAAGGGGATACAATGCTGAACAAAGACACCATGGTTTCGAATATAATGCTGAATAAAGACAGTAATGCAGTTCCGAAGGATATGTCACTTCGTCGTCCTCATCGATGACAACCATACGGCGGCGGCGGAACCCTTGTTGATTTTAGAAATTGAATCAGGGTTGGACTACAAGTGATGTAGACGATGAGGGTAGTAGAACAGAGGCCAATTGCAGTCCAAAAGGAGGTGGTGGCGACGTCAATGGCTACAAGTGATATTACTTGGGTTTCATGGTTTTTTGGGTCTTTCTCAGGGAGGAAGAGAAGAGGAGAGAAGACAGCAATTTCTTTTTCCTTTATTTCTCTTTTTACATTCATTAATCTTTTGTTTTTTACCCCCGCCCGAAATTTACTAAATATTTGGTTTTATTAGATCTAACTGAAGACTTATTAGTCATTTCACCATGTTCCTCCATTAGAGGGTTTGATTTTTTAACATCAAGGTTTGTTTTGTATTTTTTAAAATTACGGGGTTGTTTTTGTTATTACTTCAAACCTTAGGGTTGATTTTGTATTTTGTCCTTTAATTTACTACACTCCATATTATTGTTAATTTTTACGACAGTTAAAAGTGTCACTAAGTAAAATTACTAAATAAAAAGAATATTGCTAAATTTTGCTACTCTTAATTATCACAAAATTTACTTTTCTTAAAGATGTTATAAGACAGACAGTGATAGTTTTAAATGTCACTATAGTAGGGACACTTTCTAAGTATCACAAATATTCTTGTGACAGACATAGTAATAGTTAATTTTGTATCATCAAATCATGTTATTAATTAACACAATAGCTGGAGAATGGAAAATTAATTTTACATAAGATTAGATAAGCAGTAACACGAGTCGATCGTCTCATCATATATGATGAAAAATCACATAGCTAGATACAAATCAATCACATGGGCGTACTCATATTCCTATATTTGGTGCCAAAAGAAAATTATTAATATCCCAAATTAATGTATAATAGTCAAATGGAGGTGACTGAAAATTAAAGCAACAACACACCCATACTGAAAATTAAAACTAGACTCTTCTAATAAAATAAAAAAAATAAAACGTATATTTTAAAATTGAATTATTCTAATGGAAAGAAACGTACCTATTCTGGTTTCGAAGAGCTCCAGATCGAGTGTAGGATTGCCGCTGTATCAGAAGGCATCCTTGCTGCTTGCCAGAATTGGCGACTGAATTTGCAGCCAATAAATAAATGGGTTGGCGAAGAAAAGGATTTTGACACGCATAATAATCGAAGAGTTAACTTTCAATTTTTTTTACTCTTCTTACCCTTACTAATATAATAATGTGTAGTTCATAATTAGTTCACACTTAAAAAATAAGGATATTAATGAAATAAATAATGACAAATTAGCTAATTTAAATGTTCATTACTAGAAAAAAGGCTTTCTAGGACATTGAAAAATGTCTTAGTATATTACTTTATAACATATTTAGTCTAATAAGACATTTTCTAGAAGTGTCGTCTATGACAGTGTAGTAATAGATGTAATGTCACAAAAATTATATCATGAAAACACTTAAAATGTCTTGATAAAGTATGTATTGTGTCACTAGAAGAGCTTTTATTGGACAAATATAAATGTCTACTTACATTATTTTTAAAATTTAGATTATTTATTAATATTTTGATATTTTTTACCTTATTTTGCTTTATAATTTTTTTATAGACAATCTTATATACTTTAGTGAACACAACTCATATTAAATAGAAATAAAAATAAATAGTTCTAATTATATGTTAAAATAAATAATAAGTCAATATAATAGAGAAATAAAACGCTATAAATACACAAAAATACAAATAGGATTCAATACACAAAACATTTGTCAAGTGCAATTCATGTTTCAACTATGACCATCAATAGAATTAGAACTCTATTTTGAATTTTATACATAATAATATATTACAACCGTAGTAGTGAAGAACCATACGTGGAAATATATACCATCCATGACCTCATATGGAAGTATAATCACAACAAAAGAAGAAGCAATGGAACGATATCTTCCACTGTTCTTTTGTCAACTTTTGTCCATTGAACAAGCAGATGGCTTCCACGTCAGTGATTCAACCAATTTGTGGGAGAATTGAAATCTTCAAGCATATTTGCACTTTTTTCTAATATGCAAATATATGTTTAATACATGTAAAAAGATGACACATAATTGATGAGATAGGTAATTTGTGAAAAATAATTAGTAAGTAAGAAATAAAGAATGAAAAATAATTCGTAAGAAACAAAGAGTGGACATAGCTATTAGCATAATTTAACAAGAAACAAAGAGTATAAAATAATATTAGTTAAATGAAAGCATAGTAGATTTGGTAACTCTTTTTATCCAGGTTCTCTCCTATTCCCTCATTCTTCATTACTTTGACACATTTTACACAGTAGATTATAAAATTTAGACTATGACAATGAGTAAGGCTTAGTGAAGAAAGTAAGGGATAACAAAGAAATGCAATAAAAAAATTATTGATAGCTCATAATGTAACAGGATAAAATAAAAAAAATGAAAGTTTCTTAAGTGCAAATAAACACTTACTGGAGAAATCATATATTAATAAGCATATACCATAGTGTAGGAGGCAGAGAACCCAAAATCCTAGTGCTTCGCACACAATGGAAATTCCGGCCACTTATCTTATCCACCGAGAACATAAATGCCTCAGAGTCATAGAATACTTACCCTTTAGTGCAAAACTCAAGTGCCAAGACACCCTTCAAGACCAAGAGAATCTATAAAAGGTGTCATGGTAACAGACACTACTACAAAACAGAGCTTTAACGGCTGCGAATTAACGGCGGAAAATAGAAAACCGCAGTAATAAAGGGAATGCGAACTTTCTACGGCGGTCTAAAAATGAACCGCCATAGAACAGGACTTTCTACGGCGGTTTAAAAATGAACCGCCGTAGAAACGGACTTTCTACGGCGGTTGGGACAAACCGCCGTAGAAAGGGGACTTTCTACGGCGGTTGGAGGGCAACCGCCGTGGAAAGTTGACTTTCCACGGCGGTTTCCCTGTTCTCCCCAGTAGTATTGACGTATATATATATATTAAAACCTAAATAACACCGTGTATTCCCATATCGCGCCCGAGAGTGTCTGTCTCCAAATTTCTACTACGGTTTTGCACGTTGAACCTAAAGAATCGTCATTTGGATCTAAAATTTACCACCTAAAGGTTAGAAACTTGTAAAATTTTCCAGTAATTGCTTATGCTTTTAGTTTAGCTAGATATGTCATCCTATAACATTTATTTTTATTTTTCGTAGCTGCATGGCTGAAAATTAAAGTTGCATATATTCCATCTATGTGGCGAACCTTAGTAGTGTGGAACCCTATTTAGTTATACTATGTAGTTTTCGGCGATGTAATTTGATTTATAGTGTTTGATTTTTGATGGATGATGTTCATATAATTAGCCCTACTTAGAGTGTGTATTATTTTTTTTATGCATTTTATGTGTTTGATGAAATGCATGAATGAAAAACTTTTCTTCTTCATTCGATTATGTCTATTGCGCATGTGTTGTCATTGCATTATTTTTTTCATTGAGGTATTATAGTAGTTTTGCACATATATGACTAACATAAGTATTATGACATGTGCTAAGACAAGCATGACACTTGATACTTTGTACATTGTTTGTTGAATTATTATTTGGTATTTTTAATTATTTCAAGGTCTTAGTTACACATGGATCGAAATATCTTGTTCTGTGGTGATCGGACCTCCAATTCTTATGCGAGAGAAGTTGAGAATTTCATTCAATTCGCTTATAAGAATACAAAGTACGTTCATTGTCCGTGCAAATCTTGTAAAAATGGGGCGCGGTTTGATAACTCAGATACAATAAGATTCCATTTATATCGGCACGGGTTTGATCCTTCGTATAAACTGTGGATTTGGCATGGTGAAAGTATTGATGGTTTACCTGAGCAAAGAAAATCTCATGCAAAAGGAGATGATGCGATTACTAGAGATCGATTAGATGCCATGATTGAGGATGTGGCCGAGGATTTTGCTGATCAACCGGAAGTTCTTGCTTCGATTTTGGGTGACAATGAGAAGCCTCTATACAAGGGTTGCAGTAAATATACACGATTGTCTAGTGTTTTGAAGTTGTTTAGTTTGAAAGCGGCAAATGGGTGGTCAGATACTAGTTTTACAGCCTTATTGAGGGTGTTGAAAGATATGCTCCCAGAAGATAATGAACTTCCAGATCGAATTTACGAGGCGAAAAAAATGTTGTGTCCAATGGGTATGGAGTATAAGAAGATCCACGCTTGCCCAAATGATTGTGTCCTCTACAGGAATGAGTATAAGGATTTATTGCGGTGTCCTAAGTGTAACACTCCCCGATACAAAAACAAGCAGCTGTGTGATGCTGTTGAAGACAGTTCTGATTTGCAAAAGAAGGGGTCGCCGGCTAAGGTTATGTGGTATCTTCCTATAATACCGAGATTTAAACGGTTGTTCGCTAATGAAAAAGATGCAAAACTATTGACATGGCATTCAGATCGGTGTATTCCCAGTGATGATGACAAGGTGATAATGCATACATCAGACTCAGATCAGTGGAAAAAGATTGATTCAATGTATCCTTCTTTCGGGGGAGAAGCCAGAAATTTGAGGCTTGGTCTGTGTACTGATGGAATGAACCCGTTTGGCAGTCTGAGTAGCAGACATAGCTCATGGCCGGTGATGTTGGTTATTTACAATTTGCCGCCTTACTTGTGTATGAAGCGCAAGTACATACTTATGTCTCTAATGATTTCAGGCCCACGGCAACCAGGAAATGACATCGATGTGTATCTTGCTCCTCTTATTGAAGACTTGAAAAAGTTATGAGATGAAGGCGGACCTGTGTTTGATGCCTACCGTGAAGAAATGTTCACATTACGTGCCATGTTGTTCTGTACCATTAATGATTTTCCTGCTTATGGAAACTTGTCTGGGTACTCTGTTAAAGGGCATAAAGCATGTCCAATATGTGAGGAGAGTACAGATTTTTGTCAGCTTGAACAAGGGAGGAAGACAGTATACCTTGGGCATCGTAGATTTCTTCCCGAGACTCATCCGTATCGCCGTATGAAAAGAGCATTCAATGGATTCCAAGAGTTCAGAAAAGCACCAGAACCCTTGAGCGGGCCAGAGGTGAAAGCTCGTGTGACGGACATTAATGTTGAGTTTGGTAAAACTTCGGAGTCCAGCAACAATGATACAGGTTGTTGGAAGAAAAAATCCATATTTTTTGAACTTCCATACTGGGAGAACTTGGATGTCAGACATTGTCTCGATGTTATGCATATTGAGAAAAATATTTGCGAAATCCTGTTAGGTACGCTCTTGAACATCCCTGGTAAAACCAAGGATGGTTATAACGCGAGATTTGATATGGTTGATATGAACATAAGAGCAAATTTAGCACCGGTAGCTCGAGGACAACGCACATATCTACCCCCTGCCTGTCACACTTTGTCCAGAAAGGAGAAAAAACAACTGTGTTCAAGTTTGCGTAGCATCAAAGTTCCATCTGGATATTCTTCAAATGTAAGCAGACTTGTTTCCTTGAAAGATTTAAAACTGGTTGGTTTGAAGTCTCATGATTGCCATGCCTTAATGCAGCAATTGTTGCCTGTAGCTATTCGCTCGATATTGCCCAAGCATGTTAAGTCCAGTATAACAAGACTTTGTTTCTTCTTCAATGCTATATGTAGCAAGGTTATCGCGCGCGAAAGACTTGATCAGCTACAAGATGAAATAACTGTTGTCCTCTGTCAATTAGAAATGTATTTTCCACCCGCCTTCTTTGATATTATGGTGCATTTGGTGATTCATTTGGTCAGAGAGATAAAAATCTGCGGGCCTGTTCATTTGCGATGGATGTACGCATTCGAGCGATATATGAAAGTATATAAGGGGTATGTGAAGAATCGTTGCCGTCCTGATGCTAGTATTGTTGAAGGTTATATAGCTGAGGAGGTAATTGAGTTTTGCACTGAGTACTTGGCCGAGAACGCATCCATTAGAATATCTAAGAATCGGCACGATGGGAGGATTACAGGTATGGGCAGAAGGGGAGGAAAAATTTTTTTGCCGTCTAATGTTGAATTGATGAAGGCGCATCTCTACATTCTGCGCAATTCTGAAGAAGTTGCGCCCTATGTGACAGACCACATACAATCAATAAGAACGTCTTATCCTGCTTGGACGGATCAACGTGTGCTCAATGAGCATATTCGGACATTTGTCTATTGGTTTGGTAATGCTGTCCTGGGCAAAGACGTTTCGGAGACATTGAAATGGTTGGCATTTAGGCCCAGCCTTGCGGTACGATCATTTTCATGCTATGACATAAATGGATATTCATTTGCTACTAAGAGACAAGATGAGAAGAGTACGGCACAAAACAGTGGTGTTACATTAATCTCAGAGGCTTTACATGTTTCTAGCAGGAAGGATAAAAATCCATTGTATGCAAGCATGGCTTATTACGGGGAGATCGAAGATATTTGGGAGATTGACTATGTCTGTTTCAAAGTAGTTGTATTTCGCTGCAAATGGGTTGATAACAATAGTGGGGTTCGAACTGATGATCCATTGGGTTTTACCTTGGTCAACCTCAATCGGGAGGGTTTCAAGGGGGAACCATTTATACTTGCATCGCAGGCGAAACAAGTTTTTTATATCACCGATCCTTGCGACGAACATTGGTCTGTTGTTCTTCATGGTAAACAACATCACGGTGTGGAAGGGATAGATACAGAAGAAGGGCTTCATGAGGCTGGCCCTTTCTCTAGTGGGTTACCTGAACCGAGAGCAGATGAGGAAGATAGGGAACTTGATAAATACATACTTCGTGATGACCACTATGAGAGAATGGAAAACACCCATCATGGAATAAGACAAAAATAAACTAAAAAGAAAATAACATAAAAGAAATCTATTTTCCCCATCTCCCATGGGAGGGAGATGGGGGCAGAAGATTAAAAAAGATAGAGATTAGGATTAGAAAGGAAGAGAGAAAAGAGAGAGTGGCAATATGTAAATCAATTAATTATTCGAAACATATATGAAAACTAGTGTACTTTTTATATTTATAAAATTTAATTATTTGCATTTTCATGCCATAAACAAAGAATATCTCTCCTATTTTCTCTATTCCATTAAAAAAGTTAAGTTTCAAAATATTTTTTGTTCCATTATAAGAGCCAAGTGTAATTTTTTTTTTTTTACTTTTCATACACTTACTAATATAATTATGGGTAGTTCGTTAGGAAAACTAAGAATATTAGTAAAAAAAACAGTGTCAAATTAACATATTTTAAATGTTGTACTTTGCAACCTATAAAAAGTTATACATTATTTAAATTTGACTTTTCTAATTGAATAGAGAAAGTATATTTTATTAAAATTCAAATATTAAATTTATAAATTTGCACGATTAATTACAATTTAATATGAACATACAATTATTTCAAGTAAATTATTATATTGGAGCAAAAATAGAGAGAAAGCATAATAAAAAGATAAAGAGCAACAAAGAAACAAGAAAAGTAGAAATTAAGGTATATTGATTCTTTAAGAAAGTAAACTACTAGTTTATAAAAGACATAATTGAAGAAAAATTATACTTTAATTACTAAATTACAATTTACAATAAATTTTAGGTACATATATATAGTCGTTTAATGTCTCTATTCAAGTTAATTCAATTTAAAAGCAATGCATTTTAACAAATTTTATAAAAATATAGCCCCAAAAAGTGAACTATTAGTTTATGAGGACAAAATTGGAAAAGAAAAAAGGTTATCTTTTAAGTGCTAACTTACAATTTACAATAAACTTTAGGGACCTACTTATATATTTTTAAGTTAAATGAACTTACAAACCATGGAAACTTGTAAGAAAATGATACTTTAATTATTAAATTGTAATTTACAATAAGCTTCAGCAATCTAGTAGTCTTTTTATGTCTCTTTAAGTTCATTAAACTTAAAAACACTTTATCTTAACTAATTTCTGGAAAATATACCATAAAGGTGCGTTGTTAGCTTATATAAGGATTAAGGCTATCTTTGATTGTAACTTAAATAGGAGATTTTTTTTTTGGGAGGAAATTATTTTTTTTGAAAATTGTGTGGCAAATAGGTAATGATGATGTTATTATTGAAAATATGTGAGTATAGTTTTAGAGAAAATTTTTTAAATTTTAAGTTTAGTTAAAAATAAGAGTATTTGGTTATAGAGTTGTTTTCTCAAAAAAGTTGTGTTTTTCATTTTAAAAAAATGACTAAAACAAACATAGCATAAATCTCTTTAAGCCAATTAAACTTAAAAACAATGCGTCCATTTTTAAGTCAATAAAAAAGAGGTAAACATTTATTTTTTAAAGACTATACGGCAAGAAAATTATATTGAGTACTAAATTATAATTTATAAGAAATTATAGGAACCTAATGGTCATTTTATGCCTTTTTAGGTTAGTCTAACTTAAAAACAATGTATTTCAACTAAATTTAATAAAAATAAGGCAAGTAAACTATTAGTTTGTAAAGTTTAGACGGAAAGAAATGATACTTTAAGTTCTATCTTGTAATTTACAATCAAATTTTATGAACCTAATAAACTTTTTTTTTTATGTTGCTTTAGGTTATTTAAACTTAAAAACAATGCGTATGAACTAATTTTTTTTAAAAATATACCAAAAATGTAAAGTTTTAATTTAGAATTACTAATTGAATACCTCTAATTTTATTTTAAATATTTAAAATATTCTTCTTCAAGGGATATTTTTATTAGTTGATATAAATTCAGAGAAATTTAAAATTGGTGAAAGGTTTTTTTTCCCCTTGAAATTACGAAATTTGTTTTGATATTTGACTAAACTTAAGAGATGTTTGAAATTCACTCAATAAAAAATCGGAAAAAAAATAAAATTTGGAAGATAGTTTCCAAGCGTATTTTTAATTTTGTATTCCCGCCTCCCGCCTTGGCGGCAAATGTTTATGCTGTTTTTGATAAATAGTAAACGCCAACGGCTGGTCAATTGCGGCTGCTCCTTCATTCCCTCTCCAACCTTTGTCGCTTCCTCCCTTCCTTTCTTCTCTCATTCCTTCGAAACTCTTACCACAAAAAGCTTCAAACTTCCTCTCTTTCCTTTGAAATTCTCACCACAGAAAGCTTCAAACTTTCTGTATTTTCTTAAAACCTCTAACCACAGAAAGAGTTTATTACAAGAAGTAGAGAAACACCCTTTGCTTGTTCTGAGATATTTGAAGGAGAATTCTGTTATTTGCGCTCAAGATGGAGCCAAAAAGGTAATCTTTTTGACACTTACAATTTGCAAAATTTAAGAGTTTTTTTTTTTTTTTTTTTCCATATTTCTGTAAACGTACTTGAATTGAATATGCAGTTTACATGTAAATTGATGCCAAAATACATGATGAGTTTGGATCCTGGAAAGCCAGAGACAGAACAGCTGAAGAAAGAGTACATCACATTTATGAAAGGAGTGGTTTCTACTCCTTTGAATTTCCCGGTGTTGCGTACAGAAAAGCCTTGCAGGTGCTTGTTTGTTTTACTAAAATAACTAATCAATCAGCTTTAGTACATATAAGCGCATTAAGTTATTTGTTTAATAATTACTTACAGTCTCGATCAACAATCCTTCAATTCATTGAAAGAAGAATGGAGGAAAGGATCAAGAGTAAGTGCACAGATGAAGATGATTTACTTGGAAGGGTCCTCAAGAATTCCAATCTCTCCAAATAGCAGATTCATGATTTGGTATGAAACTTCATCCGTTTCCATAGTGTTATCCATTTACTTCTTTGCAGAGTTGATCCACGGTGGTGGTAGCTTTGCACGTCAAGGAGTTGTTTATGACACTCTGCATCTGAGTGCCCTTCCTAACTACACTACTGGGGGAACCATACACATTGTTGTAAATAATCAAGTGGCATTCACTACTGATCCCATGTCTGGAAGATCATCTCAATATTGTAGTGATGTTGCTAAAGCCCTAAACGTACCAATTTTCCATGTCAATGGTGACGATGTAGACGCAGTAGTCCATGCCTGTGAACTTGCAGCAGAGTGGCGGCAGACGTTTCACTCAGATGTTGTTGTTGACATAGTTTGTTATCGGCGTTTTGGTCACAATGAGATTGATGAGCCATCTTTTACTCAGCCCACAATGTACAGGGTCCGTTCTTTCTCTCTGTTTTTTCTAGCTGTGCTCCCTGTTGATTTGTGGCACAATGTTCTTTAATTTAAGATCTATTTCTTATCATAAATGAATATAAAAAGATGGCATTTACTCGGTGTGTAAGCTCCCTAAACACTGCATCATCAGTTTATATATGCTTAATCAAATGCAGTATTAGTATTTTATTTTACCTTTTGCTTTTTGTGAAGGTTATCAGTGAGACACTAATACTGGGAAATGTGGTGAGGTTTTGCACAGAAAAGCTCTCAAAGATGTGCGCTACAAAGGTAAGTGAACTGAGCAATTAATGTGATATTGATGCCAAAATTTTCAAACTTGTTGCCTGAACTGAAGTTGTGGCGTATGCAATCTCCTTGTCAATTTTCTGTTGAAAATGGTTATGGTTTGTCTACTCATTGGGGATCCTTTTGCTGTATGGGCTTGATTTTTTCCTTTCCAAGTTTTGCTGGGTACTTGTGTTCAGGTGTTAAAACTCGAGTGGAAACTTGGGATTTTGGAGGATTTTAACTTGTAGGATGATAGTTGACAGGCGGCTGATGATCTGAAGTATTAGAAAAACATGGTAACTTTTTGTTTCATGTTTTGCCTGCCTGCCTAAATTTGAACCTAATGCATGTATATAATGCTTATTATCTTTGGAAAGATCCCTCAAGTTAAAAAAGGGGTGGTGGGCGGTAAATTTTAGGAAAACTGTTGTTCATTTTGCACTTTTTCATGTATTATATGCTTTCTGATACTGCTGCCACTCTGGTATGGTTACAAATGGACATAATTTCAAGGGATTCTTATTCTACAATTTTGGATGTTATCTTAATGGGTTCTTTTCTCTTTTTCTTTTAAAATGTGCCTGAGCGCTGTGAGGTTGTTTGAGTACTTCCTTTCATACTGTTTAGCCATTTCCGTATTTTTCTGTGACCTTTTCTTTCTTTTTAACTGTACATTTTGTCTCTTGAATATTCGCATGCCAACTGAAAGCCTTATGCTAATTGTCTCTTCCAGTATTTGCTGACCTATAATCATCCCTTATGACTTTGTAAGGGAGGGGATATTTTGCAGACTTGATGGGGGTCGAAACAATGCTGTGGAAGGTAAAATTTATATTCTAGAAATAGTGGAAAATTCAGTCAATACATTCAAGGCAATGTAATGATCACAAACACTGTGAATCTGTTTACTGCTGTTTCTCTCTGAGTTATTGGTGGGAAATATTTGGTTCTTCAGATTCCCAATTCAGTGGATAGCATCCCCTTTACTAGAATTCTTTACTTTTCACTTGAGTGCAATTTTCTCTTTTAACAACTCTTTTCAATCCTTTTTTTAAATCTTTATTTCCTTTTGTTTTCCAACGGTACTTGATTGGATAACTAACTTACTAGACTTCTTTTTCTTGTGAAGATAAATTCTTTTTAGATCAATT
This sequence comes from Leptodermis oblonga, assembly GCA_016801395.1. NCBI lineage: Eukaryota > Viridiplantae > Streptophyta > Magnoliopsida > Gentianales > Rubiaceae > Leptodermis > Leptodermis oblonga. The sequence continues at coordinate 32,778,673 of CM028755.1, forward strand.
TTACGGTTATTATTTTGGAGATGATGGAAGTAAGAAGCCTTCGTCTCAGCTTTAGTCAACAAACTTTATTCTTCTAAGTGTTCTTTAACTTCATATTTCCAGTGCTTGTAGGATGTGTAAAGAAATTATCTTTTCAACCTCTTCTCTTAGCTTCTGTAGTTCTCTTCTATCCAAATTATACCTCGCAAAATTGATAAGGTATTCTCTAACCTTTTAAGGATTCTGGAGCATATATTTTTTTCTCCCCAACACCACAATTGCCAACCAGCCTACGTGAAAGGTATAAAAATCATGTAAAAATGCTTTAAAAATTCTTCCACTAAATGTCAGAGTTCTTGGTTCAGATAGGAAAATTTTGATTCTACTGATAACATGTAAATTCAATCAGACTATAAATTTGTTTGGTCAAAACAATTTTATTTGTGTCTGATGGTTAGGCTTGAAGCCTGTATAAGGAAAAACATTTTTTTTTTAATTTTATATTATAGGATTTTTCTTTCAGCTGTTTCTTAAGGTCATGCAGTGGACTTGCATGTCAAATTATGGGAAAAAAAAATGCAAAAGTGGTCCACAATCTTTACCCCTGTTGCAAATGTAGTCCACAATCTTTAGTAAGTAGCAAATGTAGTCCACAATGTATCCATTTTGTTGCAATTTTAGTCCAAAAACGGAAAATTGACCTTGACTAACGGTCAACGGGTTTGACCGTCAGTCAAACCCAGGTTTGACCATCTAAAACCACCCCACCCCTTCCTTCCAAAACCATTTCTCCACATCAGCACCACAATTCGCCATGTCACCCGCACCACGTCACATTCTGCTGAAAATGAAAGGAGAGGCTAAAAACTTCAAAATTTGCTCCAGTGGGGTTTCGAACCTGTGACCTTTCCTCTGCGCGCGCGAGAGACAACCACTAAGCTGCAATCGTTTGTTTGTCTTTAGTTGCTGTTCCATTTAGTCATATAGAACCACACTTTTCTTTCATACTTTATACACAAGGCCGTATTAAGACTTTCAAATTCCTTTCCATGCCGTCAAATTAATTAACTTATTTAATTAAAATTACTATTCTAACATTATTAAATAATGTCAAACATATAATTACCTCTAATATATATTTTTAACTCTTTCAAAAATCTCATACGAATTAATTCAACATCAACTATAATATATTTTTAACTCTTCCCCTTCCATTTTTGGGAGATTCCTATTTGGAAGGGGAAGATATTTCACCAAATAGGAATCTCCCCTTCCAAATAGGAATCTCCAAAAATGGAAGGGGAAGAGTTAAAAATATATTATAGTTGATGTTGAATTAATTCGTATGAGATTTTGAAAGAGTTAAAAATATATATTAGAGGTAATTATATGTTTGACATTATTTAATAATGTTAGAATAGTAATTTTAATTAAATAAGTTAATTAATTTGACGGCATGGAAAGGAATTTGAAAGTCTTAATACGGCCTTGTGTATAAAATATGAAAGAAAAGTGTGGTTCTATATGACTAAATGGAACAGCAACTAAAGACAAACAAACGACTGCAGCTTAGTGGTTGTCTCTCGCGCGTGCAGAGGAAAGGTCACAGGTTCGAAACTCCACTGGAGCAAATTTTGAAGTTTTTAGCCTCTCCTTTCATTTTCAGCAGAAGGTGACGTGGCGCGGGTGACGTGGCGAATTGTGGTGCTGATGTGGAGAAATGGTTTTGGAAGGAAGGGGTGGGGTGGTTTTAGATGGTCAAACCCGGGTTTGACTGACGGTCAAACCCGTTGACCGTTAGTCAAGGTCAATTTTCCGTTTTTGGACTAAAATTGCAACAAAATGGATACATTGTGGACTACATTTGCTACTTACTAAAGATTGTGGACTACATTTGCAACAGGGGTAAAGATTGTGGACTACTTTTGCATTTTTTCCAATTATGGGAATGGTGAATTAGCATAATATAAAAGAGAGTATATGTGTTGATAAGCGACTTTGTCGTGTCGTACCAAATACAGTAAAATTACTGTTTTTATACCTAAAAATTACTAATTATAAATAGTATAGGAAAGCACATGATCGATCCACAGAGACGGAGAAATCACTTCTAATTCCAGATTAATGCAATAAAATACACACTTTTGACGAGTCGTCACCTTTGGTGCTTCTCAAGAGACCTTAGAGTTGATTTAATTTATAGCTACTAAGAAAACTTAACAAATCACGAAATAAACAATTGATAAAAATATTCCAGTATTATGCAATTAATTCTCCACACATGCATGCAATCGTGAACACTTTTGTGGTCTAATGAATCTACACCGGTTAGTTCTAGGTACCGTGAGGTCCCTCAGACGTACCCAATCTCTTATGTAATTCGGTGATCCTCTGTGGGGTCCCTCGCAAAGATCACTGCCCGAAAGAGCTTTTAAGAATTAAGGAACCTAACACTGTTCATTTTTTATTAGCTGTACCCGTTAAAGGTCAACATTACTCTATTCGGAACAACCTAGCCGGCAGCCTTGTTACTTGATAACAATTACCAGTTCAATACTAAGGTGATCAAACTCAATATTTACTTAGCAGTTAAATGGATTCACAAGATAGAATAGAATATAGCCAATTAGATGCAATGTTAATTCGGTTTCATACATGCATGGATTCGAATATCTTACATAATACCGGAATTAAGAATTTAGCTACTCATGTTTTCGATAATAAAACACAGTCATAGAATACGACATAGCAAGAATGAAAAAGAGATAGAAAAAAATTACTTAATTAATGCTGATAGAAAGGGAAAAATAAAAGAGAAGAAATTTACTTGTGTTTCATTAGCAGCTACAGGGATAGTATTTTGAGAAAGAAGAAGCTTTGTTTCACCAATTACTTCCGCTATTCTATTAGAAAAATCCAATTTGTACTGTTGTATGTATCATGTCTATTTTCATAAACGGAGTTCACCCAATTTTCTTCCCAGCCTACTTTTGTTATTGTTCTACATATACCACTTCCCAATTCGTAGTCCAACCACCAGAGCCAGTTCCATCAACGAGCAAGCACAACTGTCGAAATCCACGGCTTCGTATGAAATGAAAAAATTTCCCGGAAATGTGGTGTTAGGAGGCCGCCTTTCTAAACTCATATGATCATTTTGCCACTCATGAATAAAATAGTTAAATCAAAGAATTGCAATAGGGAGAATTTGTGGGGGAAAAAAATAGAACTCTCTCTAGAAGTTTTCTATTTTCTGGAAACCGTCTTAATGATATTTTCCTGTTTCTTCATCCTCCCTCAAGTTAAGCTCAACTTGGAACTAAAGATGTGAGAACTGAGCAGTGAGAAGAGGTTTACTTTTGAGTATGAGATTTTCTTGCTTTTTGAACACAAAGTCCAAATGACATGAATTGAAAGTTGATTTTTTTTTATTTATTTGGTTGCACAATTTTACATGTTATGTTGTAGTTTCTTTGGCTCACTACATGATTTTTTTCTTTGTCTCTTCATTGAAAGAAGAAAGAAATTGAGTAGAACTAGTAAATTAAAGGGTGAATTACATTTACCTCTCTCGATGTTTGGTCAAATTATGATTAAATTCATGTGGTTCTAAAAATTACGAATACCTCCCTAGACTATCCAAAAAAATTGTTTTGTGTTTATTTTTTCACGAAATGTAAAGATGATATTGAGCTGAGGCGTGTTGATATATGGAATGTTCAAACTGTGATTGTTTATTAAATAAATAAACTCAAACTGAACTTTTACCGAATCAATCCCGAACTTTAGTGGATAAAGTTTGTATTTCATTCTCAGTCATAACTAACAGTGGTTGATTTTGTAATTAGGATTAAACCACTGAGAGGTATTTGTAATTTTTAAAATCATATGAACTTATTATTTGTTATTTAACCAAGCCTCATGGGAGGTAAATGCATTTCTCCCCAAATTAAAAACTGTAGTGAAAGACTCTTGAACTATGGGGGTGAAAGACTCTTATATTACAAAATTAAAAGCCAAAATAGTTCAACTTCCAAACATCAGGGCCTAAAATTGTCTCAAACCTCTAAAATATATTTCCTCTGTTTCATTGAAATAGTTTACTTTGACCAAGGTACAATTTATTATGAATGTCAATGTACAACACCTAAAATAGCTAATTTGACACATTTTATTTCATTTATATCCTTACTTATCAAGCATGGGCTAATTGTACACCACACATGATTATATTAGTAAGGGTAAGAGGAGTAAAAAATTTGAAAGTGGACTCTGTTTTGACACAAAAAATATTTTTTAAAATGGACTTTTCTAATAAAACTTAGAGTAATGATAGATTCAGTAACAAATCATAACAATTTTTTGATAGCAACTCATGTGATAAGCATTCACTGGCCAATTATGTGATATTAATGAAAAAAAAAAGTAATCAATAAATGCATGCCACATGAGTTGCTATCGTTACGCTAAAACTTATGGGTATTACGGAATGTTGATGACGTTGTCGTAAAAATTGGACAGTGGACACAACCAAATCGAAAAGTGGCACAACAGAAAGAATTGAAATAAGGGGAATTTCCCTAATGTTTGGTAACACCACTTAATGCTTAAAATTATTTGATTAAGAGATCATGACTTTTAATATGTCTGACAATGGAAATTCAAATATGTTAATCATTTAAACACTGCTTATTTTCCCTTATTGCTTATCTCTTAATGCTCCACGTAACAATTTTTAAATAATTTATATTTGATTTTCAAAATTATCCCTGTTATTTTATTCATATTGATTTTACTGTAACTATTTTTTTTTAATTAGCATACCACGTATTTTAAAATTTATCATCATAATATTGTCAAATAAAATGTAATTTATTTTATTATTGTATTTTGGTATTAACCATTTATTTAATAAATTATATCATTTACCTGTTTTATAAATCTCATTCATGCTACCGTACCCGAATTTGATGTAAGTTAAGCATTTGCTAGTTGATTAAAGCATTATTAATCTACATGCATTCTCTTGCCCACTTTGAATTGCCATCGTGAACGTCCGAGTCCCTACAAGTGACACTTCGTCCTTGCCGTCCCACTAAAGACACTACGGTGCTGATTGCGTCTGGCGGCTAGGACTTGGCGGAAGCAATCTTCAACGGATTGCTTGCCACACGGCATGCTTTTCACTAACCTCAAAGAGCGTCCCGTGACGCTTTTCACGATATGTTTTATATTACTTATATAATTTTATTAAGAGTAATGATATACTCAGCAACAAATCATAACAACTTTTTGATAGCAACTCATGTAGTATGCATTTATTGGCCAATTATTTGATATTAATAAAAATGTAACCAATGAATGTATGCCACATGAGTTGCTATCAAAAAGTTATTATGATTTGTTGCTAAAACTATCATTACTTATATATGAATTTTATTGTAATAATTTAAATTTCTTTTTGACTGCAATAATGGATTTATTTTTATTTTTAGGAATTTTAATAAATTGTAATAATGATTATTTTTTGGTTGTATTTTGATCATCCAATTTAATGTGTTTTATCCTCTTTTGTTTCCTTATGTTTTTCATTAATCATGATTTATGTTTTATTATAAAATTTGATATTTCGCATATATAAATATAAAAATTTCAACGTAAGGATAAAATGATATATTTATAAGGTTTCAGTATTTAGATGAGCATATTTATCAAACAAGATCGAGTGAATAAGATTATGATTTAGAGCTTCAAAAAGTATATTTTACCATTAAAATGTTAAGTGCTTAATCAATTCATCACTAAACATTCAGATATATATTACTCCCTCCGTACCACTCAAAGAGTCCACTTTGAAATGTATACAATTTATTATGAGTTATGATATACAACACCTAAAATAAGTAATTTACCATCATATTTTTCACTTATATCCTCACTTTAGAAGTAAAGGTTAATTATGAACCACACATTGTTATATTAGTAAGGGTATGTAATGTAAATAAATTCAAAGTGGACTCTTTAAATGAGACAAATTTTTTTTTTTTAAAGTGAACTCTTTAAGTGGGACAGAGCGAGTAATTTTTATCAAACGTGTCATGAATCGTATGATTTAGTAAAATTACCAAATAGACTTTGATCCGACCCATTCCTAAAATGGAAAATGTAAAATGATTATAAAAATCAAACAAATTTTGAGTAAAACAACACCGATATAATAGTTCACACCCTTTTTTTTTTTTCCTTATATATTACGTTAGATTTTTTCGTTCAAAGTTCAAACTCTACTAGCATTAATTTTATGTGATTAAAGAAAGAAAAATAAAATAACCACTTAATTAGAGTTAAAGTGGTTATTTGAAGACCAGTTTTGTTACTGATGCGAGGTTAAGGACCAAAAGTGCATTTCTGCCATTAATTCCGATGGCGGTGAACTTTCATATTCAGGTTTCAGCCGCAGCTTAGTTCATTTCTTCATTTCTCCTATGTTTAGAAGCAAAATCAAACCCCATTGCGACCACCACACACCAGTCATGGAACCCAACAGAAACAGAATCGATCTGCATTTGCCGATCGAACTCGTGATTGAAATCCTTTCAAGGCTACCCACCAAATCCTTGCTGAATTTCAAGTGTGTTTTACAGACGGTGGAGGAAGGTGGGGCGGGGGGGTGCCACTGCCCCGCCTTTCTCCGGGAGCGCTTCGACTCCTCTCCGCCGGCGGTGCAGCTGAAACTTAGGTTTCAGCTGCTGCCCTGCCTTTACTCTTGTCGAAGAAGGCCCGATGAAGAAGATGAAGTCTTCAGTTTTCCTTTTTTCTTTTTTTTTTCTCCCCGTCGTGGGAAAAACAAAAACAAATGGCCTGACCGAAAATTAGATTTTGCAAATAATCCCCTCCCCAATTTAAACCTACACCCAATAATTCAATTCCCCAATTCATGACCTAACATTTTCTTGAATTCCTTCCTCTCTTCTCTTTGCTTGCCCGTTTAAAACAGAGCAGCAGCAGCCAGCACTCAAGCTCAGCGGCGGCATTCCGGCTCTGGCAACCAACCACCGCACACCGCCTCCGCTGCCGTCCGGCGTCCACTGCAGCCGTGCATCTTTCTCCCTCCCTTTGGCCTTTATAGCTTGTATCTTTGTAAGTTTAATTTTTATTTAAATTTTAAGTTTTGTGTAGTTTTTTATTGGTAGTAGTTTAATTTTATAATATATTATATATGTGATGAATGATTATATACTATAGCAATGTTGTTTTAAATTTTAGAATTTTTATTAATTTATAATTTAATATTTATATATAGAATTCTGATTATCAATTTGTCATTGTGTGTTTATTATTGATTAATTAATTTTTAATATGTAATTATTTAATCATTTGTGTGATGCTTGTTTTTATTTTTATTTTATAGTATTATGTTATTTGGTTAATATATACTTTGAAGGGTATATTTTAATTTGGTAAGTTTGGTAAATTTTGATAGGTTATGGATAAAATTTTGAAACGAGGTATAGAGGTTTCTAAGAACTCTCATGAGAATAAAAGTAAGTAAAAACATTCTCATGGACCTTTGATATCATATATTGAGAAGGAGATTTTTGCCCAGATTGAAAATGAAGTAATTTTGCAACATTATCAAGCTATTAGGGAACTCAGAACACAATTATCTCGTGTTACTGATGTGTCCGGTTCTGATGGTTTAGGCATCAAGAAATAGTTGTTTTACTAGTATTTCTTTGTTTTAATTTTTCTCATTAAGGTTTTCCTTTTTTTGACATATATTATTATGATTATTTTGATACTTTAGTGGTATGTATTTTATTTAATGACACGTGAAAAAAATTACTTATTCGGTCTCCCCCTTAGGAAATTCGTTTTGCGTTCGCCGCTTGTCTCACTAAGACCCGCTGTCGATTGGGCAAACTTTGCCGCCAAAAACCTTCTTCAAACCGGAAGCCAACAAAGAAGAACACCAACGCATGAATAACGGGCTGCGCGGAACCCACAGATTGAAAGAAGCGGTTGAGATTTTATGCCAACAAAAGCGGCTAAAAGATGCAGTTTAACTACTCGAGCACCACACAGAACCCCCACTGCAGATGTGTATTCAACATTTCTGAAATTCTGCATCTAGCAGCGAGCACCTTCGGATGGGGAAAGAGTTCACAATCACATAAAGGCAAGTACATATGTACCTGGGATTTTCATTTCGAATAAGATTCTTGATTTGTTTTGCAAGTGTGGGACTGTCGATTATGCACGGGAATTGTTCGATGGTATGCGCAAAAGGGATTTGTGTTCCTGGAACACATTGATTTCTGGGTATGCGAAATCGGGTCGAGTTGATGAAGTGAGGGAACTGTTTGATAGAATGCCTGAGAGAGATGAGTTTTCTTGGACTTCTATGGTTTCGGTTACGTGAAGCATAACAAGCCAAGAGATGCATTGGTATTGTATAAATTGATGCAGAGAAAAGGATCGGGGTCTAATAAGGTTGCACTTTCTAGTGCACTTGTGGTTGTTTCCTCTGTTCAGTCTTTGTGGCTAGGAAGGGAGATTCATGACCATATTGTTGGGAGTGGGTGGGAGTCAAATGCAGTGGTGTGGAGTGCTCTATCTGATATGTATGGGAAATGCGGGAGTCTTGACAAAGCTCGGTATGTTTTTGATAAGACATTGGAGAAGGATGGTGTGTCATGGACAGCTATGATTGACAAGTACTTTGGAGATGGAAGGTGAGAAGAAGGATTTCTGTTGTTTTCTTATTTGTTGAAGTCGGGAACTAAGCCAAACGAGTTCACTTTTGCTGGCATTTTGAATGGTTGTGCTCTAAAAACTTTTGAGGGTTGTGGTAAGCAAGTACATGGCTACATGATGAGGGTGGGATTTGATCCATTTTCATTCGCAGCAAGTGCACTTGTTCACATGTATTCAAAGTGCGGTGACATGGAGTGCGCACACAAGGTTTTCGATTGGCTGCCAAGACCGGATTTAGTTTCATGGACATCATTGATTAATGGTTATGCTCAAAATAGCGAATCCCATGAAGCTCTTAGATTATTCGAGTTGCTGCTTGAAACTGGTATTGAGCCTGATCATGTTACTTTTGTTGGGGTTCTCTCTGCTTGCACCCATGCCGGTTTAGTTGATCAAGGGCTTAAATATTTCAACATGATAATGGAGAAATACAGATTAGCCTACACACCAGATCATTATGCTTGTGTGGTTGATCTCCTTAGCCGAGCAGGGCGATTTGCAGAAGTCGAAAACATTATCAGTAATATGCCAATGAAGCCTGATAAATTTGTTTAGGGTTCCCTACTCAGTGGTTGCAGAGTTCATGGGAACCCTGATCTTGCAAATAAAGCAACTGAAGCCCTATTTGAAATCAAACCTGATAATGCAGTCACCTATGTAACTCTTACAAATATTTATGCTACTGCTGGAAAATGGGCTGAAGTGGAGAACATTCGGAAAATAATGGATAAGAAAGGAGTGGTGAAAAAACCAGGTGTGAGTTGGATTGACATGGAAAGGAAAACCCACATGACTTCTTGGGTGAGATGTCAAAAAGAATGAAGGCAGAAGGTTATGTTCCTGAGACAGAGTTTGCACTGCATGATGTGGAAGAGGAGCAAAACCTCTTCTATCACAATGAAAAGCTTGCAGTCGCATTCGGTATCATTGCAATCCCTCCTGGGAAACCAATCAAAGTTTTCAAGAATTTGAGGATTTGCGAGGACTATCATACCGGCATTAAATTTATTTCAAAGATTTCAGAAAGAAGAATCATCGTGCGAGATTCAGCTCGGTTCCATTATTTTCAGGGGGAAAGCTGTTCCTTTAAAGATTATTGGTGATCCAAAAGCTAAAATTATTTGTGACCTCTGTCCATTATGTTGGAGTCTCCCTACAGTGAGTTATTCTTTTTTTTTCCTGAAATTTCTCAGTACAGATTATTGTTTAGACATAGGTTGCTGATATAGGATCTTCCTAAAATTTCGATTCAGTTGCTTCTCATGGAGTTTTAGTGGTTAGTAGTTACAGTTTTTGATGCTAAAGGACATGATTAGCATAACATTGCTTACAGCATCCATGGATTTTACTGTTAAACCTTCAGAGTCTACTTAAAATCCATCTTTATAAACATAGGGAAAAAGAATCCCTTTTTATAATGGTTTCTTTCATATCAGATTGGGAGTAGAAGACTGTTTGTTATGTTCCTAATTCATCTTTTTCACCTGAAGAAAGAATCCTTTTCTTTTACATTCTTTCTGTGACGAGCCTAAAATACTCTTTACTCTGCTTTGCTGCGGATTCATTTTGTTAATAGAGTTCGGTTTTCTAATTAAGTTATCTCTACCCTGTTTTGGACTGCTGAAATCTTAAAATTGAATGATGTATTTGAGGTGTAAGACAGGAAAATTTATTGATGGTTGTGCTCCGATTTTTCGGTACATATACGTACTCTTTCCATCCGACTAAAAGAATTATATTTCAAATACTGTTTAAACCTATTAACTGTCACGCAACTCTTGTATGTGGTACAACTCCTACTAAGGAGTATAGTATTTTTTCTTAACATTGGGATTGTAAAATCCATGCGCTGAAGGCAAATTGAGGTGGTTGTAATATACATCATCATTTATAAATTACTCATAAATTACTAATTCAAATGCCTAAGTCCAAATTGGTCTTTATATAGAATAGTCTATTTTGATAGTGTTGCAAATATTTTGTTTTTATTCTTTTATAAAGGTTAGAACATTTATAAACTAAAATAAAGAAACAATATTTATAAATTAAAAATGTTAGAACATTTGATAAATTTATATTAAATGAAAGATATTGAGAAAATTCGTTTTGGATATTTACCCTTAAATAAGAAAAAGACAAGAAAACATTAACTGGTAGAAAATCGAAATTGAAATTAACAGAACCGAAAATGTGATAGAATTGGGCCACAGCCGGCCCCTTAAGGTTCTAGTTCCGGTTTTACTTTTCATAGAATTGAAACTGGTGATTCCTAGATAGGAAGTCATGTCTCCGCATAAGGCAAATTGAAGGTGCTTGTAATCTACATCATCATTTATATTATACTCAAAAATTACTAATTCAAATTGGTCTGTATATGGAATAGTCTATTTTGATAATGCTGCAAATTCTTAAATCGATAATTTGCGTTCAGAACTAAAAATCTCTCGAGAAATGCAGGAGGGTTGAGTTAGGTGGCAAAATGGAAACTATTACGATTAAAAGGGAGTCTCATGTCATATCACACCTGCGTCATTCTCTATTTTATTTTTATGAAAGCGATACTTATACATTTATAATCAATATTCTTTTTCCACAGGAGACAATGTTTTACTTTTTTAGAAACAGAAAATGCATTATGAACTAAATTTAATACATTAGAAGCGATAAGCAATACGCAATACATGAGAGGTTATAGCCAATACGTACTTGTTTTTTTATTTGGTTTTAGAAATATGCAATACTTTTCTTATATACCTTTTAAAACTGACAATACTTCAACCTTATAATCGATAACTTTTTCCACTCTGTGCAGATTTTTGTTTTTGTTTTTTAAGAAACGTTCAATACATCAATAACTAAACTTGATGTATGGGAGGCTATACGTAATACACAATACATAGCCTAAACACAATACAAAATACTTTATATGTACACGTGTTACTTTTGAAGTTAAATTCGATACTTTTATTTTTATAGAAATTATCACTTGTTTCTTAAGAACAAATAATGCATGTGTATGCATTAGTTTTCGATTTTTTTTTTCTGCCGCATCACCTCTCCCTCATCTCTCTACAAATCCTAAATTTTGTCATCTGCTTCCCTTATCCTCCTTCATCGGAGGATGAGGGAAGCAGTTATACTTTTGTTCTTGTTATCTATTATTTGGTTTGCTTTAGTTTAATTTTATTCATGTTTATGTTGTTTTTCTGTCCGTTTTTGGAGTTTCTCTCTCCATCTATGGTGATTTTCTCTCTGGTTGTGGTGATTCCATTCATGGCCATGGTGTATGAAGACTCGGTTGAAGATGCAGTCTCGAAACTTTCATTAGCAATTAGTGGTAGATCCGTGACTATCGGTACGATATTTGTTCAGCCATATAATTCTACTATGTTTAGATCTATACGAGGTATAGATTTACAGTTTAGTAAATTAGATACACTGTTGTGGTTCAGATATGTTAATTATCAGATCATATATATTGTAATCAGTTATATTGACTGCTTCATTGTCTTTTGTCAATCGCTGTTGGATGATTTCCAACGCCATTAATGAAAATTTTAATTTAAAAAAATAAAATAATGCATGTATGCACCAAAAAAACTTGTTTCAAACGATACGACCTGTCGAGTGCTAAATCGTGCCATTTGTTATGAGACTCTTTTGGTTAGTAATGTTCTCATGACATACGTGTTAAAAGAATTTAGATACCAAAAAGATTTGAGATCACTGGATATCATGAAAAATGACTATAAATTAGTTCTCTCGTTCTAATGGAATAAATTGTACGATTTTTGTGGATTTGAAAATACTTTTAAAATAAGTAATTTGTCACTGATTTTTCAACTCATGTCATGTATGTATTTTTTAAAATTGAATTTATTGTAAGCTACACATAATTAATATTCAAAGTGTATAAAAAGTAAAAAAATTAAAAATCAGCATAACTCTTCCATCGGACAAAAAGAAGAATGAAGAATAGAGCCCTTTCTGGGTATATTTATGAATACTCTTACGTTATAAAATAAAAATAAAAAAAAAAGTACTACAAGAGACCATTTTTATTGAAAATTTTAAGACATGATGCTATCTTTATTACTAATAACATTATTACATCTTACAAAAAAAAAAGAGGAGAAATCATGATGAACGTCCTACTGATAATTGAATTATTGTACTTAATTAGCAAATCGTTATTCACGCTAATAATAGAGAATAAATTACAATTAAAGTTGATTGCAATCTTCAACGTACGTAGATGATTGCAACAGGGTACCCTTCACAGAATCTGAAGATCTTCATTCATGCTTGCTTAACTGGAATAAAACTCAGTTGACCTTTACATTAATTTTTTTACAAGCAATATCAAACGCAAATTAATTTCATTAATAGAGAAACAATTTATTACAACAGATCTCAATATTAGTTTTGACAATTAATTAGATACTCCATCTGTTCCATTACAAGTATTTAGACTTATTATGGATTCCAAGGTACAACACATAAAATAGCTATTTTGTCACCATTTATTCCACTAGCGTCTTCACTTTTTAAGTGCGGACTAATTATGAACCACACACTATTATATTAGTAAGGATATGAAGGAAAAAAAAAAAAAGAAAGAAAGTGAACTCTTCTGTTAGAACAAAAATAAACTTTGAAAGTTGACTTTTTTAATGGAACAGTGGGAGTATATTACACAAACATTAGCGAATTAACCCTAGGGCGTGAAGTCAAGGGCTCGAATCACACATTTGGTAAGATTTGTGATTATTTAAGCAAATTCTTATCAGAACTTTAGGGGTTACTATCCGGTGGTAGTGTGTTGATGACCTTTGACGTGGTGTAGAAGATCCTCCAATGTTGTACCCACAATAAGCATCGGCTGTACTCATACTAGGAGACGTTCTCAAGTGTATATAATGCCCCAACACAGTTTGTAATTCGGTGCATCAAAGTAGATGTGATTAAATTCTCTCGTGAATCATAAAAAAAAAAAAATGGAAAAAGAAAAAACAATATAATGTAGTAAAATTGAAAAAGCTGATTATTGCATTGAATTAACATAGTACATGCGTATCTGCTACTAATTAGTACTCAATTTAAGAAAAAATGAAATCTTCGATATTGTAAGGGATGAAGAAATTCATATTTTTACTTCAATACGATAGACCAAAATTTAAAATTAAGGCTATGTTTACTTTTTGTTCATTTCAAGAAAAATATCACTTTTTCTCAACAAAAAAAAAATCTCAAGCTAAACCCCTTTTATTTTTGGAAAAATTACAAAAGTGGTCCACAATCTTTATCCCTGTTTCAAATGTAGTCCACAATCTTTAGTAAGTATCAAATGTAGTCCACAATGTATCCGTTTTGTTTCAATTTCAGTCCAAAAGACAAAAATTGGACCAAATTAATGGTCAACGCATTTGACCGTCAGTCAAAGGCAGTTTTGACCTCCTGAAACCACCTCCAAAGATTGTGGACTACATTTGAAACATAGGTAAAGATTGTGGACTACTATTAATTTTTTTTTTCAAATTATTTAAGAATAACACATTTATCTTACTTTTAAAGATATTGACAATTTTGATTCCTTTTACTTATTATATGAGGTTCCCAAGTTATAAAAAATTATGTTAAATCCATCAGAAGAATCCATTTTGAAATATTTTTTTTTCAATAGAATAGTCAACTTTTAAATTATTTACTCTTCATACCCTTACTAATATTATAATAATGTTGGTCCACAATTATCTCATACTTAATAAGTATATATGTAGAATAAATAGTGTCAAATTAGTTATTTTAGTTGTTGTACCCTAACATTCATAATAAGTATATCAGAATATTTTAAAATATTTTACGAACATTTAATAAACTCATAAGAATATTTTTATAAAAAGAATTTTAGTTGAGAAATATTTTCTTTATAAAATTTTATAAAATCATAAAATTATTTTATTTTAAAAGTCCCTGAATCGAGTAAAATCGATTGTACTGCTGTGAATAGTAAAAATATATGTTCTAAAGAATATTGTAGGATTGTGTAAGTTTTAAATTATATATATATATATTGTAGGGCTGTGTAAGTTTTAAATTTTATATATTAATAAAGAATATAAATTTTTATAATAAGCATGTTCTGAGTCCTGGTGCGAACCAGGTAGACATCCAGTGAAGCTACCCCCTGTATGCGAGGTAGTGAATCTGGGGTGTAACAAAAATTAAGGTGAAAGAATGTTTAAGAAAAACAGAAAATAAGAGTTGGGTAGAAAAATAAAGAAATAAATGAAAGTAGAGAGAGAAAAAAAAAGAATGACAAAGATTAAAAAAAAAAAAAAAGGTATAAATTACAAGGATGAATAGAGAAAAATTGAAACAAAAAAGGTAGAAAAATAAAATAATGTTATAAGTTTGAAAATGAAAAATTATCAAAAATAAGAAACTATTTAATTTCAATAATTTCTCATTTCCTAAATTCTCATTCTCATAATTCTAAAAATTTCCCACCAACAATTTGGGAAAAAAAATAAAAAATCAATAGTAATCCACAATCTTTACTCATGTTTTAAATGTAGTCTACAATCTTTGGGGGTGATTTTAGGAGGTCAAAACCACCTTTGACTGACGGTCAAATGCGTTGACCGTTAATTTGGTCCAATTTTCGTCTTTTGGACTGAAATTGAAATAAAACGGATACATTATGGACTACATTTGATACTTACTAAAGATTGTAGACTACATTTGAAACAGGGGTAAAGATTGTGGACTACTTTTACAATTTTTCCCTTTATTTTTCATAAATTCAAATATTAAAAATTAAAAATTTACCCTAAAATATCACTAGTGTAATTTCAAAAAATAACATGATCATTACGCTTTTTATTCTCTTTCCTACGCAAATCCCAAAAAAAACACTCTCCAAAAATTAGTCATTCCCTAAAACAAAGTTTTCTTATTTTGATCACAAAGTAAACAGTCTTAAATAAACAATTAAGGAAGAAACCAAACAAAAAAAAAAGAAAACCTTTTTCCATCGATCCTTCCCTAGTAGGAAGCTGAGGGAAGATACTAAAGAGGAAGAAATGAAAGGGTTTTTTTTTAAAAAATAAAGAGGGTTGACCTTGGATTAGATAATAACTTAAGCGTGCACAAGTTGAGAAAGGTATCTATCAAAAAGATTTCAGATTTGGACGTGCTTCGAATTTGCACCCTATTTAAAGGCCATTCACAAAAAGGAAATACAAATCATCCATCACCACATTAATTAATTTCCATTTTAAGCACTATTATGGCAATTATCCAATCTTCTCCTTCTTTGTTATGACTCTTTTTATTCATTTCCCAAATTTGGCTAGTTTATGGTGCCGGCGTAACTCCGGCCGCCATATCGGCGCCATCATTTCCCTCCAGGTTTCATTTTTGGAGCTGCTTCTGCTGCTTATCAGTTAATTTTATTAATATACATGCTGTGTTTTTGGTAATTAATTATCGTTCGAAAGTAGTGAAATGCTAGCAAGACACGTCGTACCATTTGTAGTATCGACTTCGTTGATACTATTTTCCTTCTAATTTAAGTGTTACTTTAAAATTTTAATTTTATAGCTATTAAGGAGAATATTAAAATTACAGTTTTAACTCTATTTAATTTGATTAGTAATTACAAGAAATACTTAATTGACATTATTTTGGTAATGATTGTTCCAAACACATCTATGAGTTTGTTTAAAGAAGATAATTTTTTTTAAAAAAAATTTGTTGGTTCTTTTATTGTATGTAGTATATATGAAGGGGCAGCATTTGAAGATGGAAAAGGAAAAAGCATACGGGATGTTTGGTCCCACCAACGTCCAGGTTCTATTTTTGTTTTGTTTTGGAAATTGACACTACTACAAAATGGAGCTTTAACGGCTGCGGATTAACGGCGGAAAATAGAAAACCGCAGTAATAAAAGGAATGCAGACTTTCTACGGCGGTCTAAAAATGAACCGCCGTAGAACAGGACTTTCTACGGCGGTTTAAAAATGATCCGCCGTAGAAAGTCCACTCTCTACGGCGGTTGGGGCAAACCGCCGTAGAAAGTCCACTCTCTACGGCGGTTGGAAGGTAACCGCCATGAAAAGTCACACTTTCCACGGCGGTTACCTTCCAACCGCCGTAGAAAGTCCACTTTCCACGGCGGTTGCACTCAAACCGCCGTAGAAAGTCCCCTTTCTATGGCGGTTTAATTTTCTCCGCCGTAGTATTGACGTATATATATATATTAAAACCTAAATAACACCGTGTATTCCCATATCGTGGCCGAAAGTGTCTGTCTCCAAATTTCTACTACGGTTTTGCACGTTGAACCTAAAGAATCGTCATTTGGAGCTAAAATTTACCACCTAAAGGTTAGAAACTTGTAAAATTTCTCAGTAATTGCTTATACTTGTACTTTAGATATGTCATCCTATAGCATTTATTTTTATTTATGGTAGATGCATGGCTGAAAATTAAAGTTGCATATATTCCATGTATGTGGCGAACCTTAGTAGTGTGGAACCCTATTTAGTTATACTATGTAGTTTTCGGTGATGTAATTTGATTTATAGTGTTTGATTTTTAATGGATGATGTTCATATAATTAGCACTACTTAGAGTGTGCATTATTTTTTTATGCATTTTATGTGTTTGACGAAATGCATGAATGAAAAACTTAGAGTTTCTTCTTCATTCGATTATGTCTATTGCGCATGTGTTGTCATTGCATTATTTTTTTCATTGAGGTACTATAGTAGTTTTGCCCATATATGACTAACATAAGTATTATGACATGTGCTAAGACAAGCATGCAACTTGATACTTTGTACATTATTTGTTGAATTATTATTTGGTATTTTTAATTATTTCAAGGTCTTAGTTACACATGGATCGAAATATCTTGTTCTGTGGTGATCGGACCTCCGATTCTTATGCGAGAGAAGTTGAGAATTTCATTCAATTCGCTTATAAGAATACAAAGTACGTTCATTGTCCGTGCAAATCTTGTAAAAATGGGGCGCGGTTTGATAACTCAGATACAATAAGATTCCATTTATATCGGCACGGGTTTGATCCTTCTTATAAACTGTGGATTTGGCATGGTGAAAGTATTAATGGTTTACCTGAGGAAAGAAAATCTCATGCAAAAGGAGATGATGCGATTACTGGAGATCGATTAGATGCCATGATTGAGGATGTGGCCGAGGATTTTGCTGATAAACCGGAAGTTCTTGCTTCGATTTTGGGTGACAATGAGAAGCCTCTATACAAGGGTTGCAGTAAATATACACGATTGTCTAGTGTTTTGAAGTTGTTTAGTTTGAAAGATGCAAATGGGTGGTCAGATACTAGTTTTACAGCCTTATTGAGGGTATTCAAAGATATGCTCCCAGAAGATAATGAACTTCCAGATCGAATTTACGAAGCGAAAAAAATGTTGTGTCCAATGGGTATGGAGTATAAGAAGATCCACGCTTGCCCAAATGATTGCGTCCTCTACAGGAATGAGTATAAGGATTTATTGCGGTGTCCTAAGTGTAACACTCCCCGATACAAAAACAAGCAGGTGTGTGATGCTGTTGAAAACAGTTCTGATGCGCAAAAGAAGGGGTCGCCGGCTAAGGTTCTGTGGTATCTTCCTACAATACCGAGATTTAAATGGTTGTTCGCTAATGAAAAAGATGCAAAACTATTGACATGGCATTCAGATCGGTGTATTCCCAGTGATGATGACAAGGTGATAATGCATACATTAGACTCAGATCAGTGGAAAAAGATTGATTCAATGTATCCTTCTTTCGGGGGAGAACCAAGAAATTTGAGGCTTGGTCTGTGTACTGATGGAATGAACCCGTTTGGCAGTCTGAGTAGCACACATAGCTCATGGCCGGTGATGTTGGTTATTTACAATTTGCCGCCTTACTTGTGTATGAAGCGCAAGTACATACTTATGTCTCTAATGATTTCAGGCCCACGACAACCAGGAAATGACATCGATGTGTATCTTGCTCCTCTTATTGAAGACTTGAAAAAGTTATGGGATGAAGGCACACCTGTGTTTGATGCCTACCGTGAAGAAATGTTCACATTACGTGCCATGTTGTTCTGTACCATTAATGATTTTCCTGCTTATGGAAACTTGTCTGGGTACTCTGTTAAAGGGCATAAAGCATGTCCAATATGTGAGAAGAGTACAGATTTTTGTCAGCTTGCCCATGGGAGGAAGACAGTATACCTTGGGCATCGCAGATTTCTTCCCGAGACTCATCCGTATTGCCGTATGAAAAGAGCATTCAATGGATTCCAAGAGTTCAAAAAAGCTCCAGAACCCTTGAGCGGGCCAGAGGTGAAAGCTCGTGTGACGGACATTAATGTTGAGTTTGGTAAAACTTCGGAGTCCAGCAACAATGATACAAGTTGTTGGAAGAAAAAATTCATATTTTTTGAACTTCCATACTGGGAGAACTTGGATGTCAGACATTGTCTCGATGTTATGCATATTGAGAAAAATATTTGTGAAAGCCTCTTAGGTACGCTCTTGAACATCCCTGGTAAAACTAAGGATGGTTATAACGCGAGACTTGATATGGTTGATATGAACATAAGAGCAAATTTAGCACCGGTAGCTCGAGGACAACGCACATATCTACCCCATACCTGTCACACTTTGTCCAGAAAGGAGAAAAAACAACTGTGTTCAAGTTTGCGTAGCATCAAAGTTCCATCTGGATTATCTTCAAATGTAAACAGACTTGTTTCCTTGAAAGATTTAAAAATGGTTGGTTTGAAGTCTCATGATTGCCATGCCTTAATGCAGCAATTGTTGCCTGTAGCTATTCGCTCGATATTGCCCAAGCATGTTAAGTCCAGTATAGCAAGATTTTGTTTTTTCTTCAATGCTATATGTAGCAAGGTTATCGCACGCGAAAGACTTGATCAGCTACAAGATGAAATAACTGTTGTCCTCTGTCAATTAGAAATGTATTTTTCACCCGCCTTCTTTGATATTATGGTGCATTTGGTGATTCATTTGGTCAGAGAGATAAAAATCTGCGGGCCTGTTCATTTGCGATGGATGTACCCATTCGAGCGATATATGAAAGTATATAAGGGGTATGTGAAGAATCGTTGTCGTCCTGATGCTAGTATTGTTGAAGGTTATATAGCTGAGGAGGTAATTGAGTTTTGCACTGAGTACTTGGTCGGAACCGCATCCATTGGAATATATAAGAATCGGCACGATGGGAGGATTACAGGTATGGGCACAAGGGGAGGAAAAAATTTTTGCCGTCTAATGTTGAATTGATGAAGGCGCATCTCTACATTCTGCGCAATTCTGAAGAAGTTGCGCCCTATGTGACAGACCACATACAGTCAATAAGAACGTCTTATCCTGCTTGGACGGATCAACGTGTGCTCAATGAACATATTCGGACATTTGTCTATTGGTTTGGTAATGCTGTCATGGGCAAAGACGTTTCGGAGACATTGAAATGGTTGGCATTTAGGCCCAGCCCTGCGGTACGGGCATTTTCATGCTATGACATAAATGGATATTCATTTGCTACTAAGAGACAAGATGAGAAGAGTACGGCACAAAACAGTGATGTTACATTAATCTCAGAGGCTTTACATGTTTCTAGCAGGAAGGGTAAAAATCCATTGTATGCAAGCATGGCTTATTACGGGGTGATCGAAGATATTTGGGAGATTGACTATGTTTGTTTCAAAGTAGTTGTATTTCCCTGCAAATGGGTTGATAACAATAGTGGGGTTCGAACTGATGATCCATTGGGTTTTACCTTGGTCAACCTCAATCGGGAGGGTTTCAAGGGGGGACCATTTATACTTGCATCGTAGGCGAAACAAGTTTTTTATATCACCGATCCTTGCGACGAACATTGGTCTGTTGTTCTTCATGGTAAACAACATCACGGTGTGGAAGGGATAGATACAGAAGAAGGGCTTCATAAGGCTGGCCCTTTCTCTAGTGGGTTACCTGAACCGAGAGCAGATGAGGAAGATAGGGAACTTGATAAATACATACTTCGTGATGACCACAGCGAAGGATTATGGTTCGAGGATCAAGTGTCCCATAAGAGAAAGAGAATAAGTTAAGAATCATTTTCAAGTATATTGTTTGTTTTTATTAAACTTCAATTCCTGTGGGTGTGTATGTGTGTTTGTGTATTTGTATATGTTTCTTTGATTTTAATGAAGAGAGGTGGAAATAAATTTTTAACAACATTTATTTTTATCCTTCGTACTGTGGGATTGAAACAGGTCACACCTCGGATGAAGCCGCGCAATCAAGGGACAAAATTTTCAGGGACTTCATATGCGGAACTGTTTATAAATGAATATGTTATTGTTTGAAATTGTGTGAAGCTTTTGTGCTGATCTTAAATTGCTCTTGTGTTTTGGTAAAAAACAAGCAGAGGAGATTCTGTCTGAAGTGATTTGAAACTGAATTCCGTATTATTCAAAATAGTTGGAATTTTAGTGAAGTATTGAAGTATATGTGCATCGAATTTACAGGGAGTACGTTACATTTATAGGGGAGACTTTGTCAAATTTTCCGAAAAATAGATTTCCTTGTTTTTCATTTATGAATAAATGTTTCTTGTATTATTATTATTATTTTCTTCCAAGGAGTAGTACTTTGGTAAAATTTTCAGGGAAATCTATACGCAGTTCATTTTGTTTTTATTTTATATTTAACTCTTTATAAATTACTTGTCAGCGGGTTCGGGAAACAGGGGAAATGCAGAGGAAAAAATGGGAGTGGAGAGGAAGAGAATGAGGGAGGAAAAGAACGTTCAAAAATTTTGAACTTTAATTAACTGGGTCGTCTATTCAACGGCGGTTCAACATTGAACCGCCGTTGAAAGTGTATCTTCAACGGCGGTTCAATGTTGAACCGCAGTAGAAAGTCCACTTTCAATGGCGGTTCACGGTGGATTCATTTTCAACGGCGGTTCGTTGTTGAGCCGCCGTTGAAAGGTCTCCTCGTAGAAAATTGGAGCCAATTCCCGCGCGGGCATATTTTAATATTAATTTGTTTTTTCCATTTTTCAAATAACTAATCTCAAAATTTTGTAAGTATAATAATACATACCCTGATTGTGTATATTTATTAATTATAGGTCAAATATAGAAATTAATAAATTTGTAAATTTAATACATGTAAGAGACGATAAAATAATAAGCTTCATTATGTTCCCTTAAATATCTACTTTTTCGACAAATGAATTATAGGTACGTATAGTAATATAAAAATTAATTAATATTAGTTAAGTGGCCGAAAAAAATTAAATAAACACTGGATTTCATTAATTTACAAACATATATATATATATATATATACATCTTTCGCTTTTCTCCTTTCCCCTCTTGATGCACATCATATATATCCAACTCTCTCGATCCTCTATGCTCTCGATATCTTGTAAATTTTCACTACATAAATAAAATATTTTCATTTGAATAATTGAATACTTTAAGACAACTTTTTAATTAATTCTTATATATATATATATGTATTTTGAATTTGGTACAAAAAAATAGAAAATCCATGCGTACGTACGTAGCGCGGGAATTGGCTCCAAAAGCTACTTTTCTACGGCGGTTCAAACATGAACTGCCATAGAAAATACTTTCTACGGCGGGTTCTCTGTTGAACCGCCGTAGAAAATTAGTTTTTGGAGCCAATTCCCGCGCTCCTCATGAATTTTCTATTTTCATATCATTTTCTAAACCCTAACCCCTAAACCCTACTCTCTATTAAGTTTTTTTTCCCGATTTTCATAAATTATCCGCGGTGACTCTTAAGATGGAAATAGATATATAGTGAAGCGCCACCGTTTTCCTGGATTTTCGCTTTGACATTCAAAAGAATGAAACATTTCAAATCATGCATATGTGCAAAGTCAACCTATCGGTCAACGTTTTTCAAGCTTAATTATATTAAGCTTTGAATTTTGAAAGTTGCTAAATTCAAGTTTCTATCAAGCATTTATATATCATCCAAGCACCTTCAAAGGCTCAAGTAGTTATGCATAAAGATTCAAACAATCCAAAGCATTCATATTTTCAAAGTCAACTACTTGGTCAAGTTTTTTCAATTTAAGCATACAAAGCATACATCATTGAAGCTTGCCATTTTGAAGCATATATCCTTAATTTCTCATGTGAGCAACTTCAAATTATCAATAAGTTAATTCTTAAACTCTCAAATAAGCTAAAGCATGTATATTTAAAAAGTCAACAACTTGGTCAACCATTTTTATGTAATGCAAACATGCTTAATTCTTGCTATCTTCAAATGAAAATTTTCAACCGTTTTAACATGCAAGAATTTCAAGATACCAAAGATGACATAGATCCTAATGCATCATTTTAACTCTAAAACATGGCATTCTAGAATTATATCACTCAAAGACTCATAATCAAATGCAAATTTCAAATTTTCTCAAATTTTTCTCTATTTTGCCTAACTCATCTTTTCTTGAGTATTTTAACTTCAAAATTGGTCTTAGCATATTTAAAATATCATTCTAATTTCATTTGACCAATTTTCATCTTCTAAGTAATTAAAAGTCTAAAAGTCAAACTTCTAACTAATTTCAAATAATGCTCATAAAGTCCTAATGACTTTCAGCCAAATTTTTTTTCGGCCACTTAAATTTTATTAATTAATTTTTATATTACTATACGTACCTAATGCATTTGTGGATTTGATTTTTTTATCCCGTTCGCCAAGTCGAAAAAGTAGGAATTTTAGGGAACATAATGAACCTTATTACTTTCTTGGCTCTTACATGTATTAAATTTACGGAAATTATTAATTTTTATGTTTGACCAATAATTATTGTACGTGTAGTAGCACGCGCGGGAAATTTAAATGCAAATATGTGGTTCAATTAAAAATTTGAAATTTAATTATGAAATGGTTAATAAAAGTCGAGATTGTGTACATAATTAATAAATATACAAAATATGGGTATGTATTATTATATTTACCAAATTGTGGGAATAGTTTTTTGAAAATGGAAAATAAAAAAATTTAATATTAAAATATGACCGCGGGGAATTGGCTCCAATTTTTTCCTCTACTTAAACCGAGAAAAAGTGCGGACTTTCAACCGCGGTTCAACCGCGAACTGCAGTTGAAAGTACACTTTCAACGGCGGTTCAACCTTGAAAGTGTTGAAAGGTACTTTCAACTGCGGTTCGAGGTTGAACCGCAGTTGATTGTTAGGTTCAACGGCGGTTCGCGGTTGAACCGCCGTTGAACCGACGACCGGTTATTAATTATAATTCAAATTTTTACCTTTTTCATTTCCTCCCTCATTCTCTTCCTTTCTTCTTCCTTCTTTTCCCCTTCACTTCCCTGTTTCCCGAAGCTTCTTCCCGGGGCCGTTCGTCTTCTTCGCCGCTTCTCCCATCGCCGGCGACCTCCTCCACCTTCCGATCATCCGTCGGCTGCCCAAGCATTCACCGATTGTTCGGCTGCCCAAGCATTCACCTCGGTCGGCTCTCCATTTCCACCCTCCCATATAAACTTAAAGTTGGATTTTTTGAGTTCACCCAAAAGGTTCCACCTTCTATGCTTTCATTTTAAACTTTTGTGTATTTAACCTTACATTTTGCAAATGCTTACCATTGCACTAGGATTTTGTTGGTTGATATTTATGGTTGATTTCGTTTTAGGCTTGTGATGAAAGCTTGGAAAGTTTTTGGATTTATTGATTGTTGTAGCATTTGGTTTGGTTGTTGAATTGAGTGTTTTGTCCTACATAAGTTGAGAACCTAGGGTTTGATTAATGTTCCATTAGGTACCCTTTGAAATTCGGGTTTTTTTTCAAAAATGAGAAACTCAAATGATTATTTCGGTTTTGCTTGATTAATTTTAGAACATTGGTGTTTGATTTCGGTTTTTATTCGATTTAGTGTTCCTCCTTTAGTGATAATGAGGAAAATGCTTTGTTGTTGATTCCACTTTGTGAAATGTTATTCCTTTAGTAGAAATGAATGAATGTTCTCATTAGTTGTTGGTTGTGAAATGTGAAGTACTTTATCAATGGTACCCTTGAGAAGTCCACTTTTTTTTGGCCCTCATTTGGTTTAATTTGGATAATGGTAATTGTGGATTTTTAGGAGTGAATTTTGCGAATGTACATTGCCTTTTTTCCACATTAGTTGTTGGTTGTGAAATGTGAATTACTTTATCAATGGTCCCCTTTATAAACGGACTTTTTTTTGGCCCTCATTTGGTTTAATTTGGATAATGGTAATTGTGTATTTGTAGGAGTGAATTTTGCGAATGTACATTGACTTTTTTTTCAACATTACAAGCATTCTTGTATTTGACATTAAAGCTTTTGTTTAATTGCATATATGTTATATTGAATTCTCTTTCTATGTAAATGAAGTTTAAGGTACTTTCAATGGCCCGAAAAGAAAAAGCAATACGGAGCATGGAGATGGTTCTTCTACTAAATCTAGTAGAGTTAGAGGGCCCACAAATTGCAATGATCTATTGGAAATGCGAAAGAATGGGGAAACTCTTGACATTTCTTTTGATTCCGGGCTCGAGCCTAGAGTACATCATGTACAGTGGATTACCTTTGTGGCATATACGGCCCGGAGCAAAGTGGACTTAGTGGAATATGAATCATGGCCGAAAGTTCCCGCGGAGCTCAAGAAGAGAGTTTGGATGGAAATACGGGTATTTTCTTTAATTATAATGCATTCTTTGTTTCTTAATTCTTCCATACAATTTAACTCAAATTCCTCACTAAATTTTACTCCTAATTTTCACTGTAGGCATTATTTGTTTTCGAGTCCACCGAAGAACTCGAAGATAAGTGGATTAGTTATGCCGGTAAACGGTGGAAAGATTTCAAATCCTATTTAGGGAAATATGTACATGGTCCCATGAAGGGTAGGGACCCATGTTTGGAATATAAATTTATCCCTAGGGAGACATGGATTAAGTTCAAGGCTAGCCGCGAGACAGAAGAATGGCAGGTATATTTTTTTAAAATTGATTTCCTTCTTCTTTTTGGATATTTGAAATTGCTCAGTTTAGGGATAATAATTTTTCATTATATTTCTCTCTAGGCAATTCGTGGAAAAGCGCAAAAGAATGCCAATTTAAATGCTTTCTACCATAATTTATCTCGCGGTGGCTACCAACTGTTGAAGCAGCAGTTGCATGACGAGGAGGTGAGTGCATCCGGAAAGAAGCCTTCAGAGGAGGGTCAGTCCGAAGAAGAAGGCGAGGATTCTTATTCAGGGCCAGGCCGTCATGACCTTTGGAGACATGCCCATACGAACAAAAAAGGGGAATACTTCACGCCAGAGGCTGGGCGTGTAGCACGCGAAATTGTAAGTTTTGCACCATACATTTTCTTATGTTTCAATTATTTTAATATTTAAGGTCTATGTGTATAGAATTTTTATTATAACTGAATATTTATTACTAGATATCTATGATGGAATGCTAATTAATAATTTGGTTGTCATTAAATGTTTATATCGCAATTATAATTATCTAGTTGTCACTGTAAAGTAAATAAATGACTAATTTGTATATGTGTATTTATTTATATTTTATAATTATGGTTATCAATTTTATATTTAAAATTTATATACATAAATGAATAATCTCTGTATATGTGTATTATTTATATTTAATTGATCTATTTACATTTACTATATTTGGCAAAATGTGTAGGAAAATCTATGTTCCCGCGAGTCAAGGGGAGACCGTTGCAGAGGGTAGGAATGACATTCTTGTCATTGCAACGGGAAAGAGCGATCACCCCGGTCGTTATCGCGGCCATTCTACCAGGGCACGTATCACAGAGGTTTTCCCACAGAAAACAAAGACGTCGCTTAAAGAGGAACTTGAATTAACTAAGCGACAGCTTCAGAAAACCACTGCCCAACTAGATGAATGTCAGACAGATTGAAAAAGATGATTGGGTTTATATGTGGTAAGATGGGAACCGATTATGATACAGTCAAAAGCCACCGTCATCAATAATGCCCCAGATGAGAGCTTGCACACAGAGACCTCCGGAGCGGTCCCTGTATCCCCTGTGAGCCCTGTTTCTCCTCTGATACCTACAAGGTTGCCCGATTTGGAGATGCTACATGTTGCACCTACGGACCCGATCAAAGCCTCTGACGGCGGTGCTTTAGGCGAATACAAGGTAAATAAAATTAGACGGCTTCTTTTAATACTTCAATTTTTTTTTCATTATTACAGTGCTTTGTTAAGTTAGACTTAATAGTTGACTAATGTTCATTCGCTTGCCTATTATCTTAGGACGGGTGTGAATGCCATATGTTCTCTATGAGGATTCGCAAACGCGGCGTAAGCTTGTGGCAAAGGAAATATTTATAAGCAAAAGCAAGCACCACGGCGCGAGGTTAGGAAAGGTTGCGCGAGGGTCACAATTAAAATTTCCTATGATGACTGTGCCCCGCTACCATTTCCTGAGGAAGAGGCTGCAACAGTGGGAATGGCCAAGTCCTTTTCGTGGAATGGCCTAAAGAGTTGATTGAAATTATTCAGCCGACTCCGGTAACAAAGGTATATTCTTTCATTTATTTGTGTATTACTTAATACCGTTTTGTATATTTAATGTTATTTCAAATGATGTTAGGTGGATAAAAGTGCCCAAAAGAAAAAAGGCCGGATGAGTTCTATGGATGACAAGACATCTCCTTCGGCGACGGTTCCGACTCAGGAGTCATCCTCATCAACATCTGATCCATTGCAAGAGTTACAGCTCCAAATGGATAATGATGCGAGCTTCAATGGATTCTGCTTTCAAACGACAAAAGAAGTCATAGGTTTGGACCTGCCTAATCTGATGGATCGAGGGGATCTCTTAGAGTTATTGACCAGAGAAAGCCAGGTCTCAAACAGTTTGACGCGGTTGTTCACCCAGTGAGTTTCCACTTAATTTATAACCTATTTCTGATTATTAATGTATATATTATGCATTCCATGTGCATAGGCTAACCAATGAAGCCCATTTTTGTAAATTCTTTAGAGCTTTACATGAGTTAGCTGAAAGGAATGGGAGAAAGGGGATAGGTTTCCTTTCAGCTGATCATGTCACACCCACACAACTACGCTTGAAGATAGGGTGAACTACATTGCGCGAATCTTGAAGGATAGGAATAAAGAAATGTATCTGGTGCCTTATCTTCTGAGGTAAATGACACTGTAAGCTATTCTCTAATATTTAAGAAACACTGATATAAAGATCTGACGTACGCCATTAAATTTTTTGTTGGCAGTGAACATTGGATGCTAATGGCCATTAGACTAGTAGATAAGGTTGTATACTGGTTTGATTCTTTACAAAATCCACAGAAGGAGGAGGCGGTGGAGCTTATGGACGAGTGAGTTATATATATTAACAACTGTTAGAATGCCTATATATCCATATATTGCTAATTATTTTCGTGCCGCTTTCATTTTTATAGGGTGATGTTTAACTATCAAACTTTCTTGGGATTGCCCAGAAATGTGCATATGCCACCTTCGTGGATAGTAGTTAAGGTAAATTAAATTGGTTCTTATTAAAAATTTTAATTACATCCGTGGGTCTAGTAGCCTAAGTTAGTATAGTGTTAGTTCAATTAATTTATTAGTAGTAGTCAAGTTATTTTATTGAGGTATTTGATTAATATGCATGCAATCCATGGGTCCAGTGCTCCCAGAAGTTAATATAAGCATGCTTCTGTGAACATAGTAGGAAGATGAGTGCTTCTGTGATTAATTTGATCAGTAGAAATTAGTGATATATTCGTAGAAAATTTTTACTCACCGTTGTGTTGTATACAATTAATTGTATGATCTTCTAACTCGTATATATTAATTCATTAGCATAAAAGGCAAACGAGCAATTGGGAGTGTGGGTACTATGTAATGCACTACATGTACCAAATAACAATGAAATCATCCACATTTGCACTTGAAAAGGTAAATATATATTTCTCATTACTTATTTAAAATGACTGTATTTCATTTTGCTTACTCAGGTACTTTTTAATTTCAAAAAACTGTTGCAGCACTTCAAGATCGACCGCACTCAATTAAGCAATGTGGATATAGATGCAGTGCGAAAAATATGCGCTAGATATATTTTGGAGCATCCGCCGTAGTTGAAGGAACTAGTTAAAGTGTTCATATTAGAGTTGTACAAATATTTTTTGGATATTTGTATTATAAAAGCGATTTTAATTTGTATATGGATGACATTTGTATTAAATTTCAAGTTTTAGCAGCAGGTTTTGATTTAAACCAGGTTTAGTAGCAGGTTTTTAATGCTTTTAATGCGGTTTGGTGTAAAAAGTGTCCACTCTACTGCGGTTCAATGTTGAACCGCAGTAGAAAGTTAACTTTCAACGGCGGTTCGTTGTTGAACCGCCGTTGAAAATTCCACTTTCTATTGGCAGTTCAAATTGAACCGCAGTAGAAACTCCTCCTTACTACTGCAGTTCGTTGTTGAACGCAGTAGAAGTAGAAAGTGGAACTTTCAACGGCGGTTCAACAACGAACCGCCGTTGAAAGTGGGACTTTCTAATGCGGTTCAACCTTGAACCGCAGTAGAAAGTTCTCACTTTCTACTGCGGTTCAACAACGAACCGCCGTTGAAAGTGGGACTTTCTAATGCGGTTCAACCTTGAACCGCAGTAGAAAAGTTTGAACGTTTGGACTTTTACGGCGGTCCAACGTCTACCGCAGTAGAAAGTGGGTTCTACGGCGGTTCGTCGTTGAACCGCCGTAGAAGTCCCAACTTTCTACAGCGGTTCTAACCGCCGTAGAAAGTCCGCTAACTTACAACGGCTGCCAG
Source organism: Leptodermis oblonga (assembly GCA_016801395.1). NCBI lineage: Eukaryota > Viridiplantae > Streptophyta > Magnoliopsida > Gentianales > Rubiaceae > Leptodermis > Leptodermis oblonga. Next base: position 32,808,312 of record CM028755.1, read on the forward strand.
ATAGATGGCGGTTCAAAAATGCTAAACCCCGCCGTTAAAAGTCCTTTATAACCGCCATTAAAGCTCCGTTTTGTAGTAGTGTGATGTTATGATGTAGCTTCTTTGGGTTACTACATTGTCTTTTCTTTGTCTATGCTCATAAAAATATGAAAAATGTCAAGAAGAAGAAGAAAGAAAATGAGTTGGACTTCTATAGCCGATTGTATTTGATGATGAAGGAAGATATCTGTACAAGTTCATTCTTAACATCTAACTACACAAATTACCTAACTTTTTTATCAAACAATATAAACACACCATATAATCTCTCTGTTTCAAAGTCAATCACAATATAAGTATACTTCTGCCCAGTATTAAGTTCACTTTAAAGAAAAATGAAGTAAATTAAACTCGAGGCCTTAACACTTAAACAAAATTATAATCTTCAGTGGTCAATTTATGTATTAAGGATTATATTAATAAAAGTTAAGTGTCAATTAAGCTAAAGTTTAGCCTGTAAAAAGTATTTAAGTTACATTGTAATTCTAAATGAAAAAATAGTGTATTATCCCAACACTAATTTCTAGTCTCTCTCTTCCATTAAGACTGAGTACTATCCCAATTGCTTTCAATTGAAAGACTCTTTTACATTTTCAATAATTCAATAGTTGTTGATAATTTAATGATTCGGGCCTCTCTTTCATCATTGATAACTCCATTTTTTGATCTTTAGAGGCATTCATAATATTCAGAAACTTATAGGATATTGAAAATTAGCCATTTTCTGAAAGATAGGAAGAAAGTGACACAATAGAAACCACATGCTATCTATCTTTTTGTATTTCCTGAAAATCCAAATTCTATCTTATTTCTTGTTGTTCATTTTCTAAAAAGCCAAATGCCATCTTATATACATTCTTGCAATCTTCTCCTCTTTTTATAAGCAAAGCCAAATACTTTTGCACTCTGTCACCTTCACCACCAGTCATGGAACCCAATCCATAGCCTCCAAAACCTCATTCTAACAAAATTGATCAGGAATCTCACCCATTATAGATCCCCACTTTCCCGGACGAACTCGTGATTGAAATACTTTCAAGATTACCCACCAAATCCCTGCTGAAATTCAGGTGTGTTTCAAAATTATGGCTTTCTTTGATCTCTTGCCCACAGTTCATCAAAACCCATCTCGCAATAGCATCCGGAAGGGATGACTTGGGTCATCACGCTCTTATCTGCGCTGTAAATATCAATAGCAGTGACTACCACCCACACGCGGTATTCGGTAAGTTCTCTGCTATATGAACCCAAATCCCCTGTGGCAGTTGATAATCGTCTTCATCCAATGGAGTGTACTAGTAAGTCATTTACTCTTGTTGGTTCGTGCAATGGATTAGTTTGCGTCTATAACTCCCTCACAGAAGAGCTTCTTCTGTGGAATCCTTGCTTTAAACAATCTAAGAAATTGTCTGAATCAGGTATGGAAAAGAAGTTTGGTTGTACTAAGTCGTTTGGGTTTGGTTACGATGAGTTGAATGACGATTATAAAGTAGTCGGGTTATTTCATACTTTGATCGAACCTGTCTCGATTAAGCTTATAGTGTAAAGAATAATTCTTGGAGTCATATTAAGGTTGGCATTAGGAGGGCTGCATTGCCATGGTGGGTGTACATGCACTATGTGAGTGGAAAGCTCCATTGGCTCGTCATTACTGATATGAGAATTTGTAGCCTCGATTTGGCGAATGATATCTTTGAAGAAATGGACAGCCCAACCCCGGATCTCGAAAACATGCTTTATGATTCTGGAATTGTGGTGTTAGGAGTCCTTCTTTCTGTGTTTTACGATTATGGAAAAACTCACGCGGATATATGGGTGATGAAGGAATACGGAATGAAAGACTCTTGGACTAAACTTGTTACCATTCCTTATATTCATCTGCCTGCTAGTGTTTGTGTTGATGTTCATAGAAACTGCAGATCTCAACCAGTTTGCTTATTGAGGAACGTGAAATCCTGTTTCTTTTTCGCACATTCTTGGTACTTTACAATCTAAAGATGAACGCTTTTAGGTTTCCTCATATAGGTCCTCTTGAGAACCTGATTACGTATGTTGAAACCTTAGGCCCTGTGTGGAATGTATCTCAAAATCATATTTTAATATGCATTTCTAATTTTATAATACTTTTTTGTCATTTCCAATAAGCTTTTTTACATTTTCAACACACTTTTTTACATTCTCAATAAGCTTTTTAATATTATAAAATTAAAATAATTATCAAAACATGATTTTGAGAATCATACCTTAGTTTCTCCTAATTAAGAGCTCAATCTTTAACTTTTGTGTATGAAATTTTCTTGCTGGTGAGTGTTGACTAATAAATACTATATATAGCCTTGTTGATGACTAGTATATGCTATATATAGGTTTCTCCATCATAAACAACAAGAATTAAGTGAACATGACAAATTCCATCTTCTATGTAATGAAGACAATATTGCAGAATTAGTGACAGACAGTCCACTAGATTTCCTCGCTTCAACAGAAAAATTGAAGTTCCCAATAGAGAGGAAGCCATGTAAGTCTACATATGTCTTTAAGTTCGTTCTAACTTCGAACTACTTAAGGAGGAAAAGAAAGATTACATAAATAATACGAGTCAATCTTAAATCTTGGAATTTGTTCAAGAAGGGTCATAGATGATAAGTGCATGAACTAGATGCATTACCACGAACTAACGGCGGTGGGAGTGGTAAATCTAGAAAAGCAACTTTATCATGCTACGTCAGCGCCACATCAGAAACAAAAACCTACATACTTTTATAAACCTATCCCTAGCAACAATAAACCCAGAAAAGCAACTTCAGCACGAATCCTACTAAAAAACACATCTATACATATTTATTTATTTAATTGAGTAAAATTACATAATTTAATAAATCACATGAAAAAATTAGCTAATTAAAATATTATATAAAGTACGTTACATTAAAAAAATATACATAATTAAAATATCAGACGAAAAATAAAAGTACATAATTCAGTATTTCCATAATTGAAACTTAAATCACCAGCCTCGTTTCGCGCTAATCTTTTCAACGAGCCTCTTATGAACTGCTAGTTTTCCATGTGACATTCCACTCGTATCTTTCATGAAAATTTCATATTCCTTCAGCATCAACTCTTCTTCTTTCTGTTTCAGCTCTGCGTCTTTCTGTTTCATCTCTTCGTCTTTCTGTTTCATTCTTTCTGAATGCAATTTAGTGAGTTGTTCCCACTTCTCCTCTTCATCTTCATCAGAAACTTTCACTTTGCCTTTTCCCAATCTTTTGGCTCTTTGTTATCCCATTGGACGGGACCGAATCGAACTCTCTGAAGTATGCCCTTACGATTCAGAAGTCTTCAACTTCTTGTAAGCATGCTGACCCATTTGGAGAGGAGCCCATTTCTCTAGCTCTTTCATTATTTTCCATATGTGGATGTACTTGAATGTCTTCGTCGGGTTAACTGTATTCCAATGGACTATGGTAGCAGCAAAAACATCCTCATCACTTTGACCACTAGCACGATTGCTGTAAAAATTGTTATAGGCTCCTGAGAAGGCAATAACATCAAGTATAATCGCATAGTAATGTGATTTAATTGCGGTACCTGATCTTGTGACCGTACCTTCCGATCGATTTTCATTATAGTAAGTAGTTAGTTTTTCCCAAAACTCCTTATTCTTCTATGCATTTCCAACCTTCGAGCAATTGCTGATAGTGCCCCAAGCTTGTGCAAGACAACTTTCTTCGTCGTGTGACCGTAGCCTCTTTGCCTTGCTGCTACGTCGAGATTTGTTTTCGTTGTCGTCCGTAGAAATGTCTTTTACACCAGGTTGCGAAGAGTACGGTGAGAACTGTTGCGCTACGACACATGGAAATGACAAATTCTATTAGCTCATGTTTGAATTCTATTTTGGTTTCGTTTTTCTTACCCTACATTTAAGATCTCTGATACTATTTACATTAAAAATTCTTTTAAAAAAACTTGTTTACAAACATTCTTTAAAATGACCAAACTTATAGGCCTGCAATCAAATTCCCTAATAATGCATAACAATAATTATTTCAAATATGTAAAAGAAACAATTTTTTTTTTTAATTTTAAAAAAGCGAAATAATCCAAAGAAATATATACAGTTACCCCGATTTATCAATACACAACCCTTGCAGTTATTGACTTATAGCGTACAATTGGAATTGGAAGGTCGTCTATCAGTATTATAAAGAGTATTATAAAGTGAACTCTTGTAACTGAACAGAGAAATTATAAAGATTATATAAAGTGGACTTTTCTAACCTAACGAAGGAAGTAATTGCTAAGATGGATGTTATCGGACAAGCTTCAGCTTGATCTCTTGCAGTAAGCCAACATTATGACTAAAACAGAGTGAGTCCTTGAGAGATCTGATCAACAAGATATATTAAGAACTCATCAACAAAATACAACAGTTATCTAACTTGGTGCTAAAGCTTCATCAAGAGGAAGAAAGAAGTATAATCACCTTCTAAACGTCCTTATAAAGTAATTGAAACTTGGGGATTCGCTCTTGGGGCAAGGGGCAGTGCACAATAAGCTTACCTTTCATTGCTCCTCTATAAATAGCCTGCAGTGAACGATCAGCATTACATGTCATGCTCAGTAATTTGCTTTTGAGGTTAAATATCGCCTAATATTAAAATATTGAAAACGAATGACGAGATAATTTGATAGTTTGAGCAACAAATCCGAGTACAAACATGTCAGAACTGAAAATTCTAACTGCAAAAGATTTTCCTACCAACAATGTTGTGAAAATGAAATCCTATAGGGCCACCATTGCAATGCGTCAAATGAATCAAGTTAATCTAAATATTTTCTTCCATTTTTTTCCAAAATTTTTTCTGCTCTCTACGGTTCACAAGTTACTCTTGAACACCATAGATTTCCAATTTCAGATATTTTTAACCCTTTAACTGCATTTATGGTGCACTCCTACTTACATGAACTTTAGATACTGAACCAGAAGGTGTTCAATCTGCCACATCCAACCACAGAAAGCTTTCGGCTAAACAGTTTTAGCGATTTAAGAAGAATATATATCTTGTCAGAATCCATTCGTAAGGAAGAAAGAAAGATGGATGATATACTATGTTTCAAGGATGACTCAGGAACAAATTATCTTCAAATTAGTAAGTATTCTCACCCTAGCTGCACCAACCATTCACACACAAGGGAAAAACTATTAAAAAAAATAAGAAAAGGAGAAAAAAACAAAACAAGTGACAGAGAAGAAGTTAGTACTTAGATCACAAGAAGTTAGTTAACAAACAGAAAGAAAGTAGCAAGTGACAGAGACATACCTCAACAACATCAATGAAGTCTTGCTTTCTGTGGAAGGCACCAACCCACTTGGTATGATCTGCACTCCTACACAAGATGATAAAATAAAAGGCAAGCTCCAAGACCCCGTAAAGGAAGGCAAGAACAGGCTAGCCATTTGAGGCCAAAGGAATAAAATCATCTAAAATGAAAAAAACAAAAGAGTCCAAACCTCTAAGTAAATCAAACTGAAATTAGCAGAATACCAAAATTACATGGATACTCAAATGAATACCATCTAGAAACTCTTTTTCTTCTTTCCTAAATAGAGAATGAGCCAAGATGTTCTAGCCTTGCAGATTATAAACTCATGCAAAAGATTTCTACTAGGAAACAAAAGCAACCAAAATAAACCATTCAAAGTAAATTCCTAGGAAGATAACAGAGATGAAACTAAAGTTCCCCCCATGTCTCTCAAACCCTTAAAACTTGTACAAAAAGCTTTCATACCAAATACTTTTTCCTGTCAAACACATTATCCATAAATGAAAATCACACACAACTACTATCGGATAAGAATGATTCAAGATGGTGTACCCAGAATCCATTTTCATGTGGTGAGCATTGAAGAAAAATACTGTGGACGGAATGAATGTTATGTCAAAATACTTGACATAAACTTGAACATCATCTGAATCGATATCCACCAGTGCTATAGTTGCAAACTTGGAAACCTCCCTCATTGATTTGTATAGCTGAACAGCAAACAAAGAAGAGAAGCTATTTGACGGTTTTCTAGATAAACAAGTCTCAAACCAGTCGATATTAGACGAGTAAAGGAGAGAAAAGAAGGCATGCCATTGCTTACAATCTCATCAAGTTGGAGACACACAGGGTCTGAGGTTCGGCCAAAGCGAAGGACAAGCACTTTATCAATTGTGTCTTTGATAATGGCATCCACTTGTTGCTTCTTAGTTAATGTTGTTATTAGATAATCCATCTTTTACTGCTTTTCTTCTGAGCCTGTACCAGTTATTCTTCACTTCTCTTATTGTGAGGAAAAAAAGATTTCAGTGTTGACATATATCCTGTTATTCAATGAAGCAGCTTACCATATCAGAATTCCTTGAGTAAAAACATCAAGTACATCTCTGAAACATAAAATAATCCCACCAGATGCCAAGCAACACATAAACTTCACCATAAAAAATTTTGGTTCCAAACTGTAAAATTCAGATTTTTTTTTCCCAGGTCAAAAGTAACTCAATCCAGCTTAATGTTATTATCAATTCCTTGTTAAAAAGAATTTTGTTGAGAATGTTTACAGCTGAAGCAAAAACAGCATCTTTAACAAATAAAGTAGGCAAACATCTAAAATATAGTTTCAGATGCAACCTCCTAGTATTCCGTAAAAATCACAGTTATATGGACCACAAGCTAAAGCAAAGTTTTAATGTTGTTTTCTATAAATAAAACAATTTCAGGATTTGACGCATATCACTCTAGCAATAAATAAATATTCCAAATTCTACCAACAGAAATGAACAATGGAGAAGTCAATGAACCGTACTGATCAAGTAAATCAACCAAATCCAATAACTAACAAGCATGTTAAAAGACTAAATTAATCAACATATGATCAATGATTACATCAAGAATTCAAAGGGAAAAACTGGGCTAGTTGAGCTGAGATGAGCTTGCTTACATTAATCAATTAGCAGACTGAAAAGGTGGAATACAAAACATAGGTATAGAATACAAAGCTCTAACCACAAGCAGAGATGAAGATAGATCACCCTGGACATCATAAAATCACTCACATAACTGTTTATTTAACTAATCACTCTGACCATTTCTGTCACATCATACAACATATGCTATAGATAGACTATGGAAATAACAAATTTATCATAGAAGATATAACAAAACACAAGTTCAGGAGGCCTCAATAAGGCTTTCCAAAATTAATAAAATCAATAAATGGTTTAAAAAAAACCTTCTGAACAAGGTAGTCTATGAAATCAAAACAGTGTATAAATGCTTGTATAGGAACAACCTTGGGCTGCTATGATCCCACAAGATCTTCAAAAAATGGAAACTCGAACATGTGAAGAAAACAAAACAATGTATCAATACATATATAGGAGAAACCTTTACCCACTATAGTCCCACAAGATCTCCACTCTTGAACGAGTGAATTTGATCTCATAAACTATCACATTTAAACAGTGGAGGAAAGAAATTCCATAGTGCGAAAATCCCCCACCCCTGCACCTTTTCCCAATAACTGGAATCAACCGTGCAAAATGGTACACGAGGAAAATCAAGGGCCAGCATGGCACTTACATTTTCCTCTTCAAAACTCATTTTTTATTTTATAATAATTTTTCATCATCCTCAATACACCTTCAAATATTTTCAATACACCTTTATACACTAGTAATTTATTTGTAACATTAAAAACACATTTTCATACCATAAAGGCCACATTCCCTTGCTTCGTTCTCCACAAAATTCATAACCAAAAATCCTCATTAAGGATAGTTTATAACAAATGAAATCAGAACTGCATTGATCACCAGACAATGGAAAAAAAACACGAACACTCTTTAAACTCCTAAACAGGGCCGATCCTTAAATTTATGATGCCCAGGGCAAAATGTGAAAAGAGGGCCCTAAATAAATAATAATAATTAAATATAAAAATTATATATAATAGTATCGGTTTCAAGAGTTTCTAAAATGTCTTTTTCAATAGAAAAGATTGCCAATCCATTTAATATTTCTTGCGAATTAGCTCACCAAATTAATAGAACCTTACCAAATTACAAAAGACCATTAAAAAAAATATCACAAAACCTTACCAAATTAGCTCACCAAAGACAAGAACAAAATGAAAAGTAAAAAAGACAAGAGGCCTAACTTCAAATTTCCAATACATTGAGGCAGTGAGACGAGGCGCACACAGCACAGACACAGAACAGAACCTCTAGCTTTTAGGATACCAAAAACTTCAACAACACCATAGCATCTAAAATCAATCAACAGGCAGTGGCCAGTGACGCACACGCACAGAGTCACACTCACAGTCTTCAAAAGTAGCAGCTATACGTGGAAAGACTCTATAAACAGTTTCAATCACAAATCACGCCAGGAAGTAAAACCAAGTTACCAACTAATAGGGACAGTAAGATTGCCCTCTTGGCCTCTTCACTTCCCCCGACTTGCAACCTAGGAGATAAATGGTTGCTCCAGAACAACTATGCTACAAAAACCCAGCTGAAAATTGCAGTGAAGCATCCAAGAAACTCCAAATTAATTATAAAGTAACAATCTTTTTCAATTGACTTGAACATAAGGATAAGGGAAGAAAAAACAAAGCATTTAACGAACCCCAATTCAACTCTTTGACTAATGAAACAAGTCTTCTTCTTCTCACTTAATTCCCTGATAGCAATTTTCAAATAAAAGTAAATGGAGTAAAAACATGAGAATCAAACATCTTGAATCCCATTTCTACCTCTGTCTTCATCTTTTTCTTTTATTTGTTATTTTTTATTCCCTCAAGCTTCAAATTTGAACAACCAACCGCCATAAAAGGACAGAACTTTAACATCAAAACACCTCCAAAAAAAAAAAAAAAATGAACAACAATTAACTAATTATACGTTTCTTAAAAAACAGTACCTGGAAAACCAAGACTTGGAGCTTCTCTTTCTCTTCTTCCCTTCTGATACGCGGGTTCCCTTCTGTACGATTTCAGATAATCAAAAAGTTTCCAGATGAAGTCGTTGATTCCAAAGGTTTTTGGTGTTTCGATGGAGAGAAACGAAAGAACAAGGTCATGGAGGTGAATAGAATGAAAAAGGAAATTGACTCGGCTTGTTGCTAACTCGGCTGCAGCCTGCAGGGCTTCATATGAGAAAATAAGATAAAAAAGAATTTTGGGCTTTCCTCTTGGAATAGAAAAACAAAGGCCCAATTTTACCCCCTAGCCACAAGTCATCCCCGTATTTTGCCACATACGTGGGTTCGGTCCTCCAAGGCCTGTTAGAGCTCTCTTCCATTTTTCATTTCAAAAGCGGAAGGGAAGACGTGAGTTGAAGATTTGATCAATGCAATTGAGTCTTCTTTACAGTATATTTCTAGGTCTAATTGACACGTTATTGGTTTTAGTATCTATAGTTGAATGGGACGGTTCACCAGGGCCTCTTTCCTCCTCCCTTTTCTGCTCACTCGTAAGGGGTCTGGACCCGAGTTCTTTTACAAAGACTTGTCAAGTTAAGGAAGAAGGGGGAATAAGCACACTTGGAGAGCGCAGTACAACGGAGAGTTGTATGCTCTGTTGAAAAGTCTTATCCAGACAGTAAACCTTTAGGGCATATGACTAGTAAGGTAAAATTACTAATTCTTATTATCTTATTCAATTTTTGGGCCCCTTAAATTTTTGAGCCCTGGGCAAGGGCGGTCCTGCTCCCAATGGAAACAAAATCAGTAACAAAATGTTAATTGTGACATTTTCTTGCCTTTCCAACCTGTTTAACAGACAACCCATCCCAAAAATTCTGACTCTCTTCGTAGCCCATCAAAATAAACCAGGGAAGTGAGGTAGAACTCACCCTCAAAAGCTAGCTCAAGAGAGAAGGGTGTCACACTCCCCCTTTAAACCACACATTGGTAGCCCACACTACCAATGTGGGATGGCTCATTGCCTTACACCACCACGCTTCCGCACCTCCGACCACGGCGACCCTCCAGAGGCAGTGGGAATCGAACTCCACTACGGTATGGGAAGGCGTGGCTCCAGCTCTGATATCACTGTCATGCCAGGGAAGTGAGGTAGAACTCACCCTCAAAAGCTAGCTCAAGAGAGGAGGGTGCCACACTCCCTCTTTAAACCACACATTGGTAGCCCACACTACCAATGTGGGATGGCTCATTGCCTTACACAATCTTTGTACCCAAATAACCCAATCAGTGACTACCTGTGAGAAACACTACCACATAATCAAATGCACATCATCACAAAAGAATAACACAAGTAGTAAGAAGGGGACTGACCCCTTTGTACAAAGTATAAGCAGTGAGGGTAAATTTGTGGTCGCCCTGAACAAAAGATCTAAACAAGAAAACAATCGAACACCTTACATACAATCCATCAAACATATAAAAAGCCCAATAAAATCATCATAAAAGCCTGAAAACAAAGCCAAAAAATAATCACCTCTGGCTTTCTTCCTGATATAAGAGTAAAGGCCGGGACCCTTCAACAACTAAAATTCGATAAGAAAGAGAGAGACTAATTGAATTGAATTGTGTTGACGCCCTTTAACAGACGTCCACCGGGAGCTTCTCAAATTCGTGACTAAGGAGAAGTAAGGGTGAGAGAAATTGATAGTTGCACAACACACAACAAAGGGAATTTTTCATCTGCATTCAAGGGGGAAAAGTGGAGTGGCCAAAGAATATATAAAAGGCTTAATGACATTTTATCCCCCTGTATTATTGTCTTTTTACTATCAGCCCCCTCTGTTTTGGAACTAACACTTATTAGCCCTTTTTGACTAAAGTCAAACAAAATAATCATTTAAAGGACAAAAATATCCCTATTAAATGTTGATTGTCCTTATGCTTTTTTCACTAATGTTCTTAATTATTTTCTAAAGGTAAATTAATTGTGAACCATACAGAATTATATTAGTAACTATTTATGCAAGACTAGTCATAAATTTTTTTTAAAAAAATACTAATCTTGCAAGTGAATACCATTTGAAGACAAAGATGTGAAATCATAACTCATATATAAAAACCAAGGTTGAATGAAATGAAAGGCAAGCAAATCTACATTCTACTTTCAAACTCAAAACTTCATTTGAGAGAAAATGTCTTCTTCTAATGGGGGTCCAACCTATACTCATGAAGAGGACGAGATCTTGGGCCATGCATTCATGGAAATATCACAAGATCCCATTATTGGAAGAAACCAACCAAATGAGAGTTTTTGGAAACGTGTGGCAAATGAATACAATACTCTTAAGAGGAGTGGATTGGATCCTCGTACTAGTAGATCAGCACAATCTCGTATGGGCACAATCTCTAGTGCTATTCGAAAATTGAAAGGATGCATCCGTCAAGATCAAAATAGAAATCCAAGTGGTGCATCAAGTGAAGATATTTTGAGTACATCGTATATTGTTTTGTTTCTCATTATCTTTATATTTAAGTAGACCTTACACTCTAATTTTTTACATTTACGGCAGATGATAAAGGCAAAGCTTTTGCTCAAAGAAGACAAAAATACAAACTGGGTTTCAAATTTGACCACTTGTGGAATATTTTTAAAGATTTAGAGAAGTTTCAAAATGAATTCCTCGATACTACAAGGAAATCTCTGAATGATATATCATCAGACTCTGATTATCCTACTTCCGAGTCACCTTTATCAACAACTCCTGGTTGGGATACTTTTACCTTAAATTTAGGTGATAGTTCTGAAGGTTCAGCGTCTAAACATCTGATAGGAGCGAAAAAATCAAAGAAAAAGAAACAAGAGAGGGGCCAATCTTCATCTATCTGTAATGATATCAACGAAGGAAACAAAGCTCTTATGGATTTCATGGTGGCAAAGAAAACCAAGAATGAAGAGCAACTTCAAATGTATTTGGATTTGAAAAAATAGGCACAGGAAGCTGATATAATGGCACTAAATTTGAGAACAGTATTACCGACCCAAATTATTATGAGTATATTCAGGTTCGACAGTCCAAAATTATGGCAAGCATACGACACCAACATTTTCCTTCACCTCCAGGTTCCGAAAATGATGATTTTGGGGGTACTTTCGACAATTTAGGTGTATCTGGGAGCCACTTGCCACATTATTGACCATATTACTAATGATCGCAAGTTATTGTTTTGTGTGTGTTTTTGTTAATTATTATTATTGTATTTTTTTTTTTGCATTTTAATCTTCTTTACTTTTATGTAATGTCTTTTCTTTTCTTTTCTTTTATTAATTATGCAATTTATTTTAATATTATGTACTTTTTAATATTAAGTAATGTTTAAGTGATCTTATAAATATGTGTGTTTTAATTAGTGTATTTATAATTTTGTATATTTTGATATGTCATTTTTCATATTTATAGTAGTTGATAAATAATTTTTTAATTAATTAGAGTTAATTAATAATTAATTATCTTTTTATTACTTGTGAAATAGAAATTAAATGGATTAAATTCTTAAAATTATTCCAAATGCAAAATTTGTGTTTTAATCAATGAATTAAAATAAAATTAAAAAGTAAATTAAGGACTAACATGTAAATAATGAAAATAATAAATAAAAAAATGGGTAGAGGCCTGAACATGGCACCTCCAATTCCCAATATAGATTTGCACTTTTTAGGCCTCTACAAAAAACTCTAAGTTGGAGTTCTGCTGGGAAACCAAACAGACCTCTAAACCTCATAAGGTTTAGAGGTTTGCTCAGATGCTCTAATGGAATGATGAGAGTAGTTGTAAGTAACATGGTCACACTCTTTTAAGTTTATTCAGCTAAAAACTACTCCCTTCATCCCATATAAAGATCTAAACTAAAAAAAATAAAAATTTGTCCCATGAAAAGAGTCGAGTTCAAATTTGTTTATACAGCATACCCTTACAGATATAATAATGTGTAGCCAACATTTAACATTTACTTAAAAGTAAATATATAGTATAATTTTACTTATTTTATGTTTTTGTACTTTACCATTCATAATAAGTTGTATATTTCTTAAACAAGATTCTTTTAATTAATGGGACAAAATTAAAGAAGTAATACCTAATTAAAGATACAGTTATGAAAAAAAACAAATAAAAAGATTAAAAAAAGAAGAAGAAGAAATGTCCACATATTGATCTCTCTCTCACACACACAAATATATGAACCAATTTCGCAAGAAATTTCCTTTACATATAATAATAATGACAAAACAAGAGGACTAATGCCCCAAATTCACCACCATTACCATTATTAATTTGTTGATAATAATAAGGTAGGAGGTAGGTCCGGTTCTGGCCATGTTTCACCTGAACATTGGCATAGGGGCCCACATAAAGTAGGGGCCCCTATATATATATATTATAGTATAAATTATATTACATTATAGAGATCATTTATCTATTGCCTAGTTATGTACGTAGTCTTTCATTTATACATTTTTATTTTTTTTTTATCGATTTAGGTAAAAAATAGAAAAAAATTTGTAGCCTTTTATTCTTAATTGTTAGTCCCGGTTGGTCTTAATACTTATTTTGATTGATGAGTTAACAAATATGAGAATTAATTTAACAGTTCTTTTAAGTGAGAAAATGTAGAGAAATATTTACGGAAGAATAGACGCAAAAAAAGGCAAAGAAAAATGAGCCAAAACGAAGAAACGACAAACAAATGAAGAAAGAAGAAAAACAAGTCTTAAGCACGTCCCTAAGTGGGACCCACAATGTTTCTCAGTCAAGAAATGAATAGAAGAGCTTGATGTGCATGAAATTGAATCTCTATTGGGCCAAGCCTAATAGATTAAAACAAAGATAAATAGTGGAATATAAAGGCACAAGTAAAGCCCAGATCCAGGTTCAGGTCGGAAAGATCGTACAAACTAAGTCTACAGCTGTTACAAATTTATGTCGGTCATAAAGGCTTAGATCGGTAAAAACTCATGAGAGCCTAGGTCGGCAAACGTTATAAATCAACTTGGCAATCTTAGGTCGGACTTTATAACTTTAGAGTGCCTTGGCCTTTTCCTCACATTTCTATCATATTATTCGATTCGACCGATCTAAAATAAATAGACCGACCTACCCTGCTTCACTGACACAGTAGGTGAAAGTTGTCATAGATTAAGTATCTCTACTCGATTGCATGCAGAGATGTTCAGATTTCCTAAGAGATGAAGATGAGACCCGGTCAAAATAATAGCGTCCACGCCACGCTAAACAGAAGGAGCAGGTGAACAAATCACTCATGAGGGTTCAACGGACACATTTCAACTGGAGGTATATATGCTAAATCTTCATTCTTTGGGAGGTACGCAATCTTTACCATTTCAATCATTCATCTTTACTGTTTATCTTCTCCACCTAGACTAACTTGACCGTCGGAGCTTATACAGGGGGGAAAGCCCCGCTTCTTTCTTTACCATCTGAAATTATCAACGGAACAGTGCCAATAACCACTCATCGTCAACCCTGCTGATCCGAGCTGCCCAGATTGGTCTCCAGCCCTTCCATTCTTCTTCGCTATCAAGTCTCCTTCAGATTGGGCCATTGCTTTTCAAGAAGTTCATACTGGGCCTTAAGAAGCACTTCCTGTACATTGTATTTTTTGCGTCACATCAGAGCTCACGGGTGGATCAACGCAAAAAAGGGCAAAGAAAATGGAGTTAAAATGAAGAAACGGCAAGCAAACGAAAAATGGGTCAAATCAGCACCCGACAAGGCTCCGCACGTACCATGCTCAAGCGCCGCACGCAGGGCGCGTCTGGCGCTGCACAAGGCGCAGCCCTATGATGGGGACTACGACGGCTGCGTCTGTCACAGGGCCCATCACGGCGGCTTCGGAAAGACTTTTTCTTGCCTGTTTTTTCAATCATTTCAAGGGCTATCTTGTCCTATAAATATCCCCACTTCAAGAACACTTAACACACTACTCTCCATCTATTTTATGCTCATTCTCAAGTGTTAAAAAGCTCTCAAAAGATCATTTCAAAGTTCTAGCAATTTATTTCAAAGTTAGGCTAGAATAGAAAATCCTTATTGTAATAGTTAACTATTTTCATAGCATTAATTTCCTACTCTGTAAAAAGGTTAGAGGGAGGTCTTGGATCTTATCAAGAGGTTGATAAAAGTCTAAGCAAGGGGATTAACTAAAGGATTACTTATAGTTTGAGTAAACTAGGAGGTAATCCCTTGGGTTAAATTGTAAGGTTTGAGATTCACCATTAAGAATCTCATTGGGGATTAGGACCAAGCATTTAGTTTGGAAGTGGAGTAGACTTTCCTTGAGGAGGGAAAGTTAAACCACTATAATTGTTGTGTGTTCTTTAAATTATTTTCTTTATTGCTTTACACCTAAAATCACACACAAATCACAAAAAGATTTTTGTTTGTTTGAGTTTATTTTTAAACCTAATTCACCCCTCCCCTCTTAGGTTTACCTTAGTTGTATTTTCAATTGGTATCAGAGCAAGGACCTCAAAATAAGGCTAAGAACCTTGCGATAGCTCCATGGGGAACTAAAACAACTCCCTTTTATGAAGGAAATTCCACCACTAGGCCATCACTCTTTTGCGGAACCGATTTTAGTGGTTGGAAGGACCGGATGAAAACCTTCCTTATCTCGGTTGACTATGATTTGTGGAGTATAGTTGAAGAAGGTAATATATCTATTACTACCACAAATGATGATGGAACCACTAGAGATAAAACACGTAGTGAGCTCAGGGGTGATGATAAGAAAAACCTTTCTTTAAATGCTAAAGCACTCAATGTTCAATACAATGCTTTGAACATTCAAGAGTTTAGTAGCATTAAAGGATGTAAAGATGCTCATTTCCAATGGCTTAAACTCCAAGAATACCATGAAGGAAGTGCTAGTATTAAAGAGGAAAGGATGTTCATCCTTGTTTCTCAATACGAAGTCTTTAAAAGGGAATCTGATGAAACTATAAATGGGATGTTTTGTAGATTCAATGGGATTGTAAAAGACCTTGAGAATCATTGTAAAACATACCCTCCAAATTGCGATTCTTCATGGTCTTTCTAAAGATTACAATTCTAGAGCTTTAGTTATTGAAACTTCAAAGGATTTAAATACTCTATCTCTTCAAGAGCAGTCAATGCTTAAAATTTAAGAGATAAGGTGTCATAATGAAGTTAGCTCTAAAAGCAAAAGTCTTGCTCTCAAATCTTCAAAAATTGAGAGTGAAGATGAAAATGAAGTAAGTGAATAGGAGTTATCCCTTGATGAGATGAACCTCTTGGCTAAAAACTTCAAAAGATTTTTTAAGAAAAATAATTTTCAAAAAGGAAAAACTTTTGATAAAAAGAAAAATGGTCCTATATGCTATAAATGTCAACAAGTTGGTCATTTCATGAATGATGCCCAAAGAAGAAGAAAGAACTCCTAAAGAAGAAAGGTAAGAAACCAATGTTGATGGCCGAAACATGGGATAAAGCCAATTCCGAAGATGAAGATTCAAGTGATGAAGAAGAAGCACAAATGTGCTTTATAGGGCTTAATGAAGAGGTTAGTATTCATGATTTTTCTTCTAGTGATAATGAGTTTCTTGATGTTGAAAATGAATTAAGCATGAAAAAATGTGATATTATTGCTTATGTTCAAACTCTTACTTTGAATCTAGATAAATGTACTAAGCTTTGCATGAACTTGAAAAAGAAAAATGAAAACTTGCTTAATCTTGTTGAAGAAAAGAAAATAGACAAGGAAAAGTTGAAGGTAAAATTTTAAAATGTGCAACTTGAGAAAAATGCTTTTCATGAAAATATAAAGATTGAGCATATTGCCTTAAACAAGAGAATCAATAAATTAAGTGAAACTATAAGCAAGTTCACTAAAGGTAAAAATAGTTTAGATATGATACTTAGTGCTCAAAGATCATATAATGATAAAAGTGGACTAGGATATCACACTTATGCACAAGCATCCACTAGTTCCTCGATTTCAAATATTAACAAGCATGATTCTTTTAAGACTTGGACTCCTTCACTAAAGAATACTCATCTTTCTTGTCATTATTGTGGTATTTTTGGTCATGTTTCACCTAAATGTCATGCAAGAAAATTGGTACTTACTGGTAGAAAGAAATGGGTAATCAAAACTAACTCCTAAGGACCCAAAATCAAAAGGGGACCAATTACATTTCTTCCTTCTCTTGTAGGTGCATGATACACCCTTAAAAACCATAAAGCTATCCAAGTGGTATATGGATAGTGGGTGTTCAAGACATATGACGGGAGATAAACCACTTCTAAGTAATGTCAAGAAAAAGGGAGGACATGTAACTTTTGGTGACAACAAACAAGGAAAAATAATCGGTATAGGTAACATTTCTTCCAAAGGGCATAACTTGTTTGAGAATGTGTTGCTCATTGATAACTTGAAATTTAATATTTTAAGTGTGAGTCAAATTTGTGAGAAAAATCTTGGTGTTCACTTCAAAAATGATACTTGCTATGTGGTAAATCCTTCTTTAAATAATAAAGTTATTTGTAGTGCAAGTAGAAATAGTAATGTATACATTTTGGATATAGAGACTTTTACTTGAACAAAATGATCATTGCTTATCCGTTACATGTAATGATAGTTGGATATGGCATAGAAGGTTAGCTCATGTTAGCATGGATCACTTGCATGAAATTTCAAAGAAAGAATTAGTACGAGGTTTGCCTAAATTAAAGTTTGAAAAATATAAATTATGTGATGCATGCCAATTTGGTAAACACAAGAAGTCTTCTTTTAAAACTAAAAATTATATTAGTACTAAAAAGCCTCTATAATTAATTCACATGGATTTATTTGGCCCTACTCAACATGCTAGTTTAGGTGGTAAAAGATATGCATATGTACTTGTTGATGATTATTCTAGATACATATGGGTAATATTTTTGGCATATAAGCATGAAACATTTCATGAATTTGAAAATTGGGCCAAAAAAGTCCAAAATGAGTTTAAATTGAATATTGTTAAATTAACTTCTTAATAATGGAACGGAATTTGTTAATGCAAATTTTATAAATTTTTGCAATTCTTTTGAAATCACTCACAACTTTTCGGTTGCTCGAACTCCTCAACAAAATGGGGTAGTAGAAAGAAAAAATAGAACTTTACAAGAAATGGCTAGAACAATGCTTTGTGAAAATAATTTGCCAAAATATTTTTGGGCCGAATCGGTTAATACTTCTTGTTATGTAATGAATAGAGTTCTTTTAAGACCAATTTTGAAAAAGACTCCATTTGAACTTATGTTTGGAAGAACTTCCAACATTGAATATTTTGAAGTTTTTGGGTGCAAATGTTTCATTTTGAAAACAAGTGAGCACCTTGGAAAATTTGATAGTAAGTCCAATGAAGGAATTTTTCTAGGATATTCTTCAAATAGGAAATCATAGAGAGTTTTTAATAAAAATAGTATGAATGTTGAAGAAAGCATGCATGTTGAATTTGATGAAAATAATGTTTCCAAAAATCAAAATGAAGATGATGAACTTATTGATATTTTGCCAAATAATTTTGAAAAGGTGTTTCAATTAAAGATGAAGTTGCATCTACTTCTACTTCTAACTCACTTCCTACTTCAAGAAAGTTTATTAGAAGTCATCCTCAAGATTTAATTATTGGGGATCCTTCTAATGGGGTTACAACTAGAAATAGAGTGTTTGAAAATAATGTTCATGAAAACAAAGATTTTGAAAACAATGTTGCTTTTCTTTCAAAAATTGAACCAAAAAATATAAAATAAGCTTTACTTGATGAAAATTGGATTTTGGCTATGCAAGATGAATTAGCTCAATTTGAAAGAAACAAAGTTTGGAATCTTGTTGAAAGACCAAAAAATCACTCTATAATTGGCACTAAGTGGATTTTTAGAAAAAAGTTAAATGAACTAGGTGAAGTAACTAGAAACAAGGCTAGATTAGTTTCACAAGGTTATAGACAAGAAGAAGGAATTGATTATGATGAAACATTTGCTCCCGTTGCTAGACTTGAATCTATAAGAGTGTTACTTGCTTTTGCATGCTTTACAGGTTTTAAATTATATCGAATGGATGTTAAAAGTGCATTTTTAAATAGTTTCTTAAATGAAAAAGTTTATGTGGAACAACCTCCCGGTTTTGAAGATGTTAAATTTCCAAATCATATGTATAAACTTGTTAAAGTATTATATGGTTGGAAACAAGCTCCTAGAGTTTGGTATGAAAGATTGACATCCTACTTGCTAGCTAATAATTTTAAAAGAGGTCAACTTGACACCACTTTGTTTACTAAAGTTGGTAATCATAGCAATTTGCTCATTATTCAAATATATGTTGATGACATTATCTTTGGTGCCACCAAGCATGAGTTATGTGATGAATTTGCTAATATTATGCATAGTGAATTTGAAATGAGCATGATGGGTGAGTTAAATTTTTTTTTTTTTAGGACTTCAAATTAAGCAAACTTCCAAGGGTATTTTTATTGTCAATCTAAATACACCAAGGAAATTTTAAAGAAATTTAACATGAAAAATTATAAAGCTATTGCTACACCTATGTGCCTCTTCTAAACTTGATAAATATGAAAATGGACAAAGTGTTGATCAAAAATTGTTTAGAGGAATGATTGCTAGCTTGCTTTTCCTCATGGCTAGTAGGCTAGATATTCTGCATACTGTATGTTTATGTGCTAGATTTCAAGTTGCACCTAAAGAATTTCATTTATGTGCCATTAAAAGAATTCTTAGGTATTTACAACACACTCTTGATTTTGGTTTGTGGTATGCTAAATGTAAAAGCTTCGATTTAATTGGCTTTACGGATGCAGATTTTGGGGGATGTTTGATTGATAGAAAAAGTACAAGTGGAACATGTCAATTGCTTGGTAATTGTCTTGTGTCCTGGTTTAGTAAGAAACAACCTAGTGTATCCTTATCTACGGCCGAATCGGAATACTTAGCCGCTTCTTCATGTTGTCAGCAAATTCTTTGGATGAAGCATACTTTACTTGATTTTGGTTTAAATTTTGATTGTGTGCCAATTATGTTTGATAATACAAGTGCAATCAACATTTCAAAGAATCCAATTCAACACTCAAGAACCAAACATATTGATATTAAACATCATTTCATTAGAGACTTGGTTCAAAAAAGAGAAATAAAATTAGAATATATTTCAACTATGGATCAATTGGCTGATGTTTTTACAAAACCATTGGCAAAAGATCAATTTTCGTATTTGAGAGCAAAACTAAATGTTCAACTCGTGCCTTTATAATATAATTTCTTAAAGTTGTATGAATTCTTACTTGTATGCATTTTTACAAACCCGTTTTCAATGTTTATGCATACTAAGTCCTTTTTGTGATGTCAAAAAGGGGGGAGAAAATATTATGGAATTGAGGGGGAGATTATAAATTAAGGGGGAGTTACTCAATTTTACTTATTGTTGATTTATTGTCATGAATTCTATATTTGTTTTGTCATCATCAAAAAGAAGGAGATTGTTAGACCCAGTTGATCTTAATCCTTATTTTGATTGATGAGTTAACAAATATGAAAATTAATTTAACGGTTCTTTTAAGTGAGAAAATATAGAGAAATATTTACGGAAGAACCGACGCAAAAAAAGGCGAAGAAAAATGAGGCAAAACGAAGAAACGACAAACAAATGAAGAAAGAAGAAAAACGAGTCTTAAGCATGTCCCTAAGTGGGACCCATAGTGTTTCTCAGTCAAGAAATGAATAAAAGAGCTCACGGGTGAATCAACGCAAAAAACGGCGAAGAAAACGAAGTTAAAATGAAGAAACGGCAAGCAAACGAAAAATGAGTCAAATCAGCACCCGACAAGGCGCCGCATGTAGCACGCGCAAGTGCCGCATGCAGGCCGCGTCTGGCACCGCACAAGGCGCAGCCCTGCGATGGGGACTGCGATGGCTGCGTCTGTAGCGGGGCCCATCGCGGCGGCTTCGGGAAGACTTTTTCTTGCCCGTTTTTTCAACAATTTCAAGGGCTCTCTTCTCCTATAAATACCCCAACTTCAAGAACACTTAACACACTACTCTTCATCTATTTTATGCTCATTCTCAAGTGTTAAAAAGCTCTCAAAAGATCATTTCAAAGTTCTAGCAATTTATTTCAAAGTTAGGCTAGAATAGAAAATCCTCATCGTAATAGTTAGCTATTTTTATAGCATTAATTTCCTACTTTATAAAAGGGTTAGAGGGAAGTCTTGGATCTTATCAAGAGGTTGATAAGGGTCTAAGCAGGGGGATTAACTAAAGGATTACATATAGTTTGAGTAAACTAGGAGGTAATTCCTTGGGTTAAATTGTAAGGTTTGAGATTCACCATTAAGAATCTCATTGGGGATTAGGACCAAGCATTTAGCTTGGAAGTGGAGTAGACTTTCCTTGAGGAGGGAAAGTTGAAACACTATAATTTTTGTGTGTTTTTTAAATTGTTTTCTTTATTGCTTTACACCTAAAATCACACACAAATCACAAATTTTTTTTTGTTTGTTTAAGTTTATTTTTAAACCTAATTCACCCCTCCCTCTTAGGTTTACCTTAGTTGTATTTTCATTAATCATTTGCACATTGTTTTCATAATAAATTATATAGATATTTAAAATTTGGGTTAAGTACCAATAACCCTCCCGTGGTTTGAAAAACTTACCAATTACCCTCCTCTGGTTTCAAAAGCTACCATCAATCCCCTTGTGGTTTGTCTAAACTTTTAAAATGGACGGAAGTTAGTGTGACTAACGGCAAGTGTGTGATACACACTCTTACTTGAGTGTATGGTTGGTAGTTATTAATTTAATAATTGTTTATCTCAAAACTACCCTTTCATTGTCTCTTCCAGCAAACTCTTCATTGATCCCCATCGTCTTCTTTGTTTATCCCTTCCTTTTCCTCTTACAATTTTCTACAGATACGGGTTCCTTTTTATTCATTCTTTGTCTATTTATTTTTATTTTGTTTATTTTGTTTTTTCCCCTTATGTATCTATCTGCCGCCAATAAATTCACCGTCGCCACCTATGCCATATTCTTTGCCAACCTAAAAGTTATCGGATAAATTGCCGAGTAAATATATGAGATTTGAACTCGGTTGTTGCTCCGCGGCATACAAGCTCAACCCGCTCCTACCCGCACCATAGAACGTCGGGAATAAGGGGAACAAATTGGCCACTGTTGCAAATATATAGGTCTATGGTTATGATTTGATGATTTAGAATGAATAGATGACGGTACTGATGCAGCTGTGTACTTCAATGGTATCCTGGATTTAGGATCATGTGTCTACTTGGTTACTTGCTTGGTGATGGTTTTAACTTTTGGGTTAGATTCTTCTGTTGTAATTAATTTTTTATCATAAAATTAGGTGCATCTGATGGCTGCTCCTCCTTGTTTTAGTTTAATGGCTGCACCCAGTTCAAATATTGTTCCATATAGCTGGTTTGTTGTTTCGTTGGGTGGCGCAATAGTGTAGAGTTGAAGGTGATGCTGGTGAGTGGTAACAAGTGGTTGTTGAAGGAGGTGGCGGTGGTGGTAAGTGTTTTCGAGGTGGTGATGGTGGTTAAAAGTTACTTAGTAATTTTGGAAAATGAGATAATAAATTTCAAAATTTTCAATGTAATAAGAAAAATGAATGATTGAAATGAAAACAAAATTTCTAAAAATAAAAACAAGTTAGAGAAAAATTAATGTTTTTGAGAAAAGAAAATAAAGCCGACACGGTTTTGAAACATAAAATTGGAAGAAAAAAAAGAAAGAAAATGGTAAAGAAATAACAATTAATGCGTATATTATAATGAACACATATCAAGGGTTGAAAGGGAAATTTAGAAAGAGCTGTTACTGTTAATATTTTCCATCCGTCTTACCAATTTGGACAAAGCACATGAGGGTCGATGGTAGCTTTTTAAACCAGTGGGGGGTGATTGGTAAGTTTTCCAAACCACTAGAGGGTTATTGGTATTTAACCCTTAAAATTTTAATGTTATTTGATTTACATAAGTTGGAGTTTATCCTAAACTATTTAGTTTATTGATAGTCCAGTTGTGATTTGACTCCAAACTATTTTGTTGTTTGTGTGTTACATGACTAGCAGTTGTGGTAAAGTAGTGAAACTTTTCATAGTTGTCTAATGTATTTATATATTAAGTGACATTTTTTATGGATAATTTTGTAAAAAAATTAACTCTTAAACTATTGTCGATAATTCAATGGGAAAGGTGTGTGAAAAGTATTGAAGCAATCAAATTTTAAAATAATGACATCATAAAAGTTTTACATCTAAATTTGGTTTCAGACGATATGATTTTGCATCTAAGTATGCAAGAAAAATGTTAGTTTAAATTTATGTGAACTTTATATCTTCTATTATTTTTGATGGACTATTTTTGTATTTTTTGAAAAAAAAAAGTTATTTATAAATATTATATATTTTTATTTTAAATTTACAATAATATATAAGAGACCAAAATTCATCACATCGAACAGGGTCTTTATTTGTATAGGAACGGCCCTGGTGGGACGTGACTGATGAAAATTAAAGCAACTGAAAAATCACACGCACACACAATTCACTGGCCATGAGGCATTTATTTAATCTGCAAAAAACAGAAAATATATATATTGGTTGTGGACTTGTCGCCGGTCCGGCTGCCAGCCATTTTCAGTTTCAGTTGAGGAGGAATTTCTTGAAAAAGAGGGCAGAAAGCTTGGGATACCTCTTGAGTCCATTCTTGTAATCGACGTAGTTAATGCCCATCCTCAACAGGTACCTAGATCCCCTCTCGAATGTGTCCATAAATGTCCATATGAAGAACCCTTTTACATCAACTCCTTTGCTGCAAAAATCCCATTGGAAACATATATATTACAAATTATCTTCGGGCATGTGTCTGTTAAAAAATCATTCAGTCATTAAATTTGTACTCACTTGAGTGGTTTCTTCAAGGCTTTGGAATGGTCACGGTAGAATTTCACCCTCTTTGTGTCACGGATCCCTTGCTGAACACTGTTGATGCCAAATTTACCATATCCTTAACCAAAAAAACAAATTAAAATAAGTGGAGACCATTTTTATTTCTATTACCAAAAAAAAAAGAAACTTTATTTAGTTTTTGTTTCGTCTCTCACCATTTTCTCCTTGATGTAAACCAGAAGATCCGTCAGCCCTTTTGGGTAAACAAACAAAATACTTGCTCCAGTCTACATATCAAATACGTATTATAATTAATTAGGACCTAAATTAGGGATTAAGAAACAACAAAAACTCTACTTAATTAATTAATCTTATACAAAATATTTAAAATTTTCATTGATTATTTTAGTTAATTGAAGTACTTACCGGTGCCCCAATCGGCTTTCCATTCCGAAACTCTGTCAAGATTGATCCAAACAAATAAGTATAACACGTCATGTAAAATTTTACTCATTTCGGCCCAATAAAAGAATGATATTTGTAACAATGTCCAAAGACAATATTACAAATAAGATATTCTACTGGGATGAGAAAGTATCATGCACTGAATATGAAGTATAATTTATGGGTAAAAAAACGAGTATCAATTTTAGTAACATACGTGTATTGTTGATATGAAGATCAGATGTCCAGCTATCGTTGCCAGTGCGTTTGTAAGGGACATCAAAAGCATAATTTGATGTTTAGTAATTAATTCCCAAAATATCCAATGATCCTTTCACTGCCTTTGATTGCTTGGGAGTGAACTTTGGCAAGCGTTCACCAACAAAGGTATGCATAGTTTTTGGATAGTCACCATAAGTTAATGGATTAAGAAAACTATCAAAATTAAAGCCACCATGAAGCTAGTGAATCGAGAGTTGAGGAAATAAGAATTACCCTGACGTTTCATGAAAGACAAAACGAACTCTGTGATTTTAAAAGTAACAAAATAATCTCTAAACTAGTAGTCAACTAAGTCAATTTCTTCAAAATACCCACGTCATTCTATCAAAAGAACTTCCAAGTATGAAGATTTTTTTTTTTAATCATTTTACAAAATATTATGAAATGACAAGGGTATGTTGAGAAATTTAGTCAACTACCAATCAAGGATCTACTCTATTACTTTTTAAAATCACTGAATTCATTTTTTTTTCCCCCACAAAACCTAAGGGGTAATTTGTATTTTGCCCTATTTTAAATAAGGAATGAGAAGTGCTTCAATCTTTCAAAAATTTTCTAATGTAACGGAAAGAATAAAAACTAGTTAGGAGAACAAATTAATTGCTCACTAACCATTCCTAGAAAAAATCCAAGCCTCTTTGGGCAGCAAGAACATCAGCTTCCTTTTTGGGGTTGTAAGGCAACATCCAATTGGAAACAAGCGCAATCCCAATATGCCCCTTTTGATACGGCTGCATCCATAATTAACCAATGAAAGTACCATATATATTAGTCCTCCAGATCATTTTAATAAAGTATAGGAATTTCATATGAAAGTATTATGTTTTTTGTTCTGTGACCTTGTATTTTTCTCTGTATAACTTAGCTGCGGCCGCGTGACCTATGAGGATGTGGTGGCCAACAATGTACGGCTTGGTCGAAGAGTTCTCGGTAGCACATTTGTTTAGCCACGACGAACACTTGCCAGGAGCTATGGTGCCTATTGCTGTGGTGGAGTCATAACCACCGGTGGAGAATGACTATGGCTCATTGAATGTTGTCCAATGCGTCCCTCTGTCTCCAAATTATTTGAAACAAAGCTCTGCGTAGTCTTGGAAATCATCCCTGCAAAGTTGGTAATTACATGTACTCGTTACTTTGTAATTATCGTGTATCACAATATTAGCATATATGCAAATGTACACACGTGTGTGTTTCTACTACGGCACACGATAGTTGTACAGATTAATGAGTAGAAATGATCTCGATTAAGAGAAAAGGCGACTTACACTATTTTGGGATTTAGAAAGCCATGATATTCTTCTTCTCGAGAGATTTTCAGTTCTGAATGCAAATTATTGATTTAAGAATTTTTATCAAAATAGACTATTTCATATACAGACCAATTTAAATTAGTAATTTCTGAGTATAATATAAAGATGATGTAGATTACAACCACCTTCAATTTGCCTTATGAGGAGACATGACTTCCAGTCCCGGAATCACCAGTTTCAGTTCTATGAAAAGTAAAACCGGAACTAGAACCTTCAAGGGCCGGCTGTGGCTCAATTCCATCACAGTTTCGATTCTGTCATAATTTCGATTTTGATTTTCTACCAGTTAATGTCTTCTTGTCTTTTTCATATTTAAGGGTAAATATCCAAAACAAATTTTCACAATATCTTTCATTTAATAAAAATTTATCAAATGTTCTAACATTTTTAATTTATAAATATTGTTTCTTTATTTTAGTTTATAAATGTTCTAACCTTTATAAAAGATAAAAAACAAAATATTTGCAACACTATGAAAATAGACTATTCAATATAAAGACCAATTTGGACTTAAGCATTTGAATTAGTAATTTCAGAGTAAAATATAAATGATGATGCATATTACAACCACCTCAATTTGCCTTCAGCACATGGATTCTACAGTCCCAATGTTAAGAAAAAACTATTATACTCCATAGTAGGAGTTGTATCAGATTCAAGAGTAGCGTGACGGTTAATAGGTTTAAACAGTATTTGAAATATGATTCTTTTAGTCGAATGAAAAGAGTACATATATGTATCGAAAAATCATAGCACAACCATAAAAAATTTTCCTGCCTTACACCTCAATTACATCATTCAATTTTAAGATTTCAGAAGTCCAAAACAGGGTAGAGATAACTTAATTAGAAAACCAAATTCTATTAACAAAATGAATCCGCAGCAAAACAGAGTAAAGAGTATTTTAGGCTCGTCACAGAAAGAATGTAAAAGGAAAGGATTCTTTCTTCAACAGATAAAGATGAATTAGGAACATAACAAACAGTCTTCAACTCTCAATTTGATATGAAAGAAACCGTTATAAAAATGGATTCTTTTTTCCTATGTTTATAAAGATGGATTTTAAGTAGACTCTGAAGGTTTAACAGTAAAATTCATGGATACAGTAAGCACTGTTATGCAAATACTGTCTTTTAGTATCAAAAACTGTAACTACTAACCACTAAAACTCCCTGAGAAGCAACCGAATCAAAATTTCAGAAAGATCCTATATCAGCAACCTATGTCTAGACAATAATCTGTACTGAGAAATTTTAGGAAAAGAAAAGAATACCTCACTGCAGGGAGAGTCCAACATAATGGATAGATATCACAAATAATCTTAGCTTTTAGATCATTAATAATCTTTACAAGAACAACTTCCCCCCTCAAAATAATGGAACCCAGCTGAATCTCGCATGATGATTCTTATTTATGAAATCTTTGAAATAAATTTAATGGGGGTATGACAGTCCCCGCAATCAAAAACCTTGTGTGTGCACTCCATGTCACCGCACTTTGAATACATGTGAACAAGTGCACTTGCTGTGAATGAAAATGGATCAAATCCCACCCTCATCATGTAGCCATGTACTTGCTTACCACAGCCCTCAAAAGTTTTTAGAGCACAACCATTCAAAATAACAGCAAAAGTGAGCTCGTTCGGCTTAGTTTCCGACTTCAATAAATTAGAAAACAATAGAAACCCTTCTTCCCACCTTCCATCTCCAAAGTACTTGTCAATCATAGCTGTCAATGACACAACATCTTTATCCAATGTCTTATCAAAAACATACCAAGCTTAGTTAAGACTCCCACATTTCCTTTACATATCAGATAAAGCACTTCACACCACTACATATGACTCCCACCCACTCCAACAATATAACTATGAATCTCCCTTCCCAGGCGCAATAACTGAATAGAGACAACAGCCGCAAGTGCACTAGAAAGTGTAAATTTATTAGACACCAATCCGTTTTTCTGCATCAATTTATACAATGCCAATGCATCTCTTGGCTTGTTATGCTTCACGTAGACCGAAACCATAGAAGTCCAAGAAAACTCATCTCTTTCAGGCATTCTATCAAACAGTTCCCTCGCTTTATCAACTCGACCTGATTTTGCATACCCAGAAATCAAAGTATTCCAGGAACACAAATCCGTCTCGCGCATATCATCGAACAATTCTCGTGCATAATCAACAATCCCACACTTGTAAAACAAATCAAGAATCTTATTCGAAATGAAAATCCCAAGGCACAAAAGTACTTGCCTTTATGTGACTGTGAACTCTTTTCCCCTCAGCCAGTGCTCGCTGCTAGATGTAGAATTGCAGAAGCGTTGAATATATACAACTGTAGAGGGGGGTTCTGTGTGGTGCTCAAGTAGTTGAACTGCATCCTTCAGCCACTTTTGCTAGCATAAAATCTCAACTGCTTCTTTCAATCTGTGGGTTCCACCAACCCGTTATTCATGCGTTGGTGTTTTTCTTTGTTGGCGTCCGGTTTGAAGAAGGTTTTTGTGTGCCAAGTTTGCCCAATCGACGGCGAGTCTTGGTGAGACAATGGATGGGAGGAAGCTCTACGAGAAAGAGCGGATTTCGCTAGTGATCCAAGATGAAGTGGGCGTACTTTCATGGTTAACCGCCAAAATCAGTGGCGAATTCTGAAGCTTAAAATCTCACCTGGTTTTTTCTTGCATGCAAAGTCATATTCGATTGGTCCTTTGCAATTGGTTTTATTTTTATGACAATTTTAGAACTTTCACAAAATGGTTAAATGTTAGGGTTGACCCGCGAAGTTATTGAACCATCAACCCTAGTTTTTTAATTTTTTCGATTTTGAGTGTTTTTTTTTCAAAAAAAAAAAAACTTTTTAAGTTTTAACCATCCAAATATCAACTAGAAACTACATCAATAGTTAAAAAAGCAAAAGAAGAAACTCAATAAGTAAATGTGTTATTTATTAAATTGAATTTCAATAAAGCTTTGTTTCCTGTGGGCCAAGTTTTACCATTGTTCATCATGTTTGTTTGTTTAAGAAATTTTTAATTACCTTTTTTTTTTTATGGGTTAAAGACAAAATCCTCCCTTGTAGTTTGATGTAGAGACAAATACCTCCCTTGTGATTTCATAATGACAAAATACCTCTTAAACTATGGATTAAACTGAGAAACTAACTGTGTTAATAATATGTGAATGAGTGAATTTCAATCACTAGTAAAAGAAAGTGAGATTCTTAAAACTTCTTTTTGACCGAAATTTTGCTCACTTAAATTCTACATTACCGTTGCAAAAACTGAGAAAGAAAATCACACACACAAATCTGTATTAAAAAAGGCCTATCGAAACCCTTTATAATTTAGCTCTCACCATCGAAGAGTATGAAGTATCGTAATCATAGTGTAAAAGTTTTATTGATTCTTTTCCATTCATTTCAAATCTAGTTATAATCGTACTATACAAAGTTCAACATAAAATTGATCTTGCCTTTATGGAAACTAATTTTGAGTTATTATTCTACCTTTTTATTTGGTTTTGTGCTTTCATAATTATTATTTTTTTGGGGGGCTTCAGTCGCCTTTGCTGAACTCATCTAATCGGAAGAAACCTGGGGTAGTTAAATTTTCGCTCAACAAAACTCTTCTGATTCTAAATTAAAATTTTTTATCTGTTAAAAAAATAGTTTTCTTTGATTATATTTCAATCTCAAACCACCCTATACATGAAAACTATGAAATTCAAAAATTAGAAATTCTTCATTTCTATATTTTTGTCAGAGTTTCTAGGTGAAATTTTGAGGTCTAGCCATCGAAATCTTTGTTTTTCTATTTTTGTCCCTCCGGTTCTTTTTTCATAAAGGATATTTAACATTCTGTTAAACTTTCGTTATTAATAATATTTTTGTTAACTAGTATCAACTTAGTCCATAGTTTAGAGGGGTATTTGGGCATGATAAAATCACGAGAGATGTATTTGTCCTTATGTCAAACCACAAGGGAGAATCTTGTCATTAGTCCTTTTTTTGTTGATTAAACTAATTACACATTAACCGGAAAATTTAAAATGTGTAAGATATTAACTGTTAATTGTATTAATAATATTTACATGCCTTTTATTATTTTTTTGAACTACTATTACAATTATATATTTTATATTTGATTGAATTAATCTTAAAATAGTATAAATATTAACAATATGAGTATTAATGTTTTGCGGTGAGATTATAGTTTCGTCAAAAGACCCATTCAGTTATATGGCAAATTCAATGACTGAATGGTTCATTGACGGGACTGTAGTTTTTTTTCAATGTTTTGAATTTTTTAACTTAATTGGTCAAATAAATATTCATTATTTTTTTTAGTATTTAATCCTATTTTTCTGTAGTGAAACATTAAGAATATTATGTATTATTAGTATATTAATAATTCAATTTATTTATTATATCACAATGATGTCCCCAATTTTTTGTACTGGTATGATTGGATTAACCCATTGACTTTTTACCTTTACTCGTTCGCACTCCGGTCCAATTGTATTTGTTGTTCAAAATTACATTGTTTATGTAGATGAATAATTAAATCTCTAAAACAATTGAAGCATGGTAGTTATCGATTTTGAATTGATTGAAAAAGAAGGATTTATGTGTTTATTGTGAGTTCAACATGCTACCAATGCTCAATATATTATGATTTTTGTACATGTTCTTTCTAAATGCTTCCTTGGAATATAAATTGTGACGTATGAGACTGAAACTTAATTAAATGAAGACTTATGTGTTACCTCTGGCATGAGAGATTTTGGCGATCGATATTTTGACACAAATGATTATTAAACCTTAAGAAAAAGTGGATAATCATCTGTTAGAAGTATGCTGCACTTATGAAAAAGAAAAAAGCAATGCGGCAACTGTTGAATAGTTCTTGAATAGATTTAACTGATACTTAAAGGAGACCATATTTTCTCTTTCTTATTTTTTCCATTTTATGGCTGGATCACGAGAAACAATATACAAGATGGATAGGAAATCATCCAATGATGGACTTGGAAGATATGAATGTATGTTCATTTTCTAGGCATTGGAAGATATGATATAACATTATATTCATAGGTTTTTTAGGTGACAGTGTAAGGGTTACCCAATTTTATAGGAAATTTGAATTATGATATTGTTTGATAGTTTTTTTTAAACATATTATTTGATAGTTTTATTAAGTATATATTTAGTCTGTGCATATTATATAATTAATACCTTACTCAAGCATGATTATGAACATAAACAAACTTTCATCATCTTGTTCATTTTTTTGACTGATTCTAAAATTACACTCTTGTTAGTTTATTAATCGAGTTTAAAATTAAAATAATGATTGATTATTTACTCAATAAATGAACTCGAGCTGAGTTTTAACTGAACTGATCTTGAGATTTGTTCATGTTTGTTCTCAACCTTAAACATATCAAACTTTTTTATTGGCCATGGCAATCTCAAATAAGTCAGGTGCCTTGTAAAACAACTTTTATCTTGTGTTTCCCTTGAATTCAACATGACAGCGCATCAAAAGCATCAATTTTTACCTTCAATAAAAAAAAAAATTATCAATCCTTTAAAAAGTCTTAACTAATTGTTCAAAACTAAACACACACACATGTATATATGATAACTTATTATACAGACTATTTAGCATATTACACATACATGACAACATTTTTATGATATGGTTTAGTTAAAATTTCAAATTCAAATATATTACATTTTCCTCTATTTGTTAACTAATTTTATAGTAATCCATCTTGTTCTTTACGTTTTGGTTTTGGTTTTAGTTAAAATAGTAAATTTAATATATTATAATAAGTTTTCATCATCATTTTCAATACAACTTTTTACTATTAAGCTATACCTTTTTATATTTTTAATACACTTTTTAAATTATAAAACTATTTTCCAAAAATCAGTTTTCAAAACTGTTTTCAAACCCATAAAAAAGAACAGGCGTGTTGGGCTTTAGTTGGAAAAAATACTATGAATGGCATAATTTAAAACTATTACAATTATTATAGAAAAGTTAGAATGAATGTTGTTATTTAGTACTTATAATAGCAACAATTGCTAACATTGTTGTTAAAACCCAACAAGATTTCATGATTTCTGTAAATCACTTCAAACAAATTCATCTCGTTCTCAGAATGCTCACATTCAAGCTAAGAACCCCACTTGAAATGGACGTCAGTGATATAGTATTAGGAGGGTGAATGAGAAAATTTAAGAATTGGGAGGCCCTATTTCAAGGTTAATGATCCATTCTAGCAGGGTTGAACTGTCCATAATCTTCAAATGAAATTATTTATCAAGCAGAAATTGATGTTAGCATTAGGATATTGTCATCGTCTTGGGTTTCATCTGCGTCATGGGGAAACATGACCAAATACAAGAAATTAAAAATCTTGGTGTTGACAAAATATGGGATGCGGAGAATTCCTGTGGGAGTAAGTCATTCTAAAAATGTCGAACAACTCAAAAATAGAATTTCAAAATTTGAATTAGCATTTGGATTTGAATATTTTAAAGAAGGGTGTTTCTGTATATATAAGCAAAATGTGATGAATGATGATCTATTAGTTAGACGACAACATGTTGACTATGTTGACATCAATTATTTTGCTCAGTTTATCCTATAACCATTTTTAAAGTTATTTTAAGTTCACTCAAATTCCATTCAATTAATAAATGAATAGGGTATAAATATAGATATAATTATTTCACATCATAACATTAATATCCAAGGTAAATATATCATGCACAAATGTGGTTGTAGTTTAGTGGTGAGAATTCCACGTTGTGGCCGGGGAGACCTAGGCTCGAATCCCAGCAGCCACATAGTATGTTTTACAAGTCCGAGCTTTGTTTCTCAACATGGTCATTCTCTTCATTTATTAGCTAAGCATAAAATATTACTATTTAATTAATATTATAGATTGTGTCCATTCTTATTAGGGTTTAAGTTTAATTCAAATTAATAAATTATGATTTATATACATATAAATGTATATAAAAGTATAAATTTATATTACTTCATAATTTTATTAAGTATATACTTATTATATAGTTAATATCTTACTCGAGCATGTTATTGATATTACTGATATTGAATTAGTTGACACTGAAGCTTAAATAATTGCACTTTATTCAATTATTGAACATATGACTAATGTTACTAATTTTCCTTCATCAGTTGTCCAGTTCTTACCTGTTGTTGCTGTTGATGTCTAATTCACTATGTAAAAAGGATTGTCTGTCACGTTGTTATTACAAATGTCAATTTTTTAATTTTTTTTTGTAAAATAAACCTCTTAAGCATCCTTACTTTCAACAACTATAATGTACAAACAAGAGAACTAATATTTTAGTAAAACATATTAGTGTGACTATCTAAATATAAATTTTGTGGTGCTATATAAACCTTCCTAACAATAATGAATTATGACACAATGTTGGGCCCAAAAATATATAACCAAAAGAAAAAAACCCAAATTACAGGGCCCACAAAACTTTTTATTCTGACAAATGCCCAACTGAGGTAATAAAGCACGATCTAGTGGATGATTTCTTGATATCAAATATGCGCTTATTGTCGGTTTCTTAACTAAAGCGCTTGCACTTGCGAGGATTTCTCTACTACAACACTTTAATGAATAACTTAGTATAGAGAGTATTAATGAGTAGTTTATTGTGTACGTCAAATAAGTGTCTCCTTCTAGAATTTATAGCCAAGAAGGAAGATAATGCAAATATAAGGAGGTGTAATCACGGTTCCAGTTTGAACCAGAATGTGCTCGATGTTTTGAATCAGAACCGTGGCTGACGGTTTGGGTATTGGGACCTGAGCTAGCCCCTGGCGGGCTATTTACAATTCCCCAGTTGTGGAATTAGAGCAGTTACAGTTTCGAATAAAGTGTTGCACTTTTTTTGCCTATATATATACTATATATGGGAAAAACTGTAGCCATTTCAATGGACCATTCAGTTATTGAATTTGGCATATAATTGCATACTTAATTTATACAAGGCCAAATTCATGGGGCTGAATGGTTCATTTGAAATGACTGTATTATTAAAGGGCAAATAACAGTTTTCCCCCTATATAATACTACTAGTGACAGTTACCCCCTCTATTATTAAAATACATACTCCCTTATATTAATGGACTAAAATATCACTTAAACTAACAGTGTTAAGGTAAATATATGTGAAATTCCAAAAATAGCCTTCATGGTTTAGGGAAAAAAAGAAGAAGAAAACTTAATCAAACTGATCTTTCATCTGTCCTTCATCCCTTCCTTTAGAAACAAGGAAATTTTCTTCTCATCAACACACATAATGACAATCGAGCAAATAAAAAAAAAAGCAACAGGGACTGAAAATTAATCACAATATTCCCAAATTTTAGTCAGAATTGATATCAAACACGTTGCATTCTTAATTCTATAAAAAATAAAATACAACTTAATCAGGATGTTCCCAATCCTATAATAAAAATTTCACAGCATAAATAGAATATTTTCATCTATTTCAATGATTCAAAATCAATACAAATCTAAACAACAATATGAAAAATATAATTCTTTTCAAACTACTATTTACAATCATCTAATTAGTGTATTTTCTATGTTATTGAAGTAAATTAGACTTTTTCCTTCACTGTTGCCCACCGGAGGACAGAGATTGTCGAATTGGAGCCGTGGGGCATTTTTTTTCATGAAGGTATGTTGACTTTGGTCTCATGAAGTTTCAATGGCCTGTAACTTTTTACTTTTAAAGAGTTCTCCAAAATCTCTCAATTGCAGCTTCAAAAGAGAAAGGCTTTTGTCAATTTAAAAATTTGAAACATAAGTTTATCTTCATCAATTTTGAAATTTGATCAAGAGGAGGGGTTTTGAAGAGTTGGGGTCAGGAAGAGAAGAGAGCGGTGGAATTGGTTCTGTTATGGAGAGAAGAAAAGAGATGGAGGTGAGGGCAATTTGGGAAAAAAATATCAGGCAAAACTTGTTTTTAGCCTCGCACGTGAGTTAGCTTCAAACTCCGTTGTAAGGAGTTTTAATAACAGAGGGTGTAACTGTCATGGACAATATATTATAAAGGGGGAAATTGTCATTTGCCCTAAATCGTTTAAAATTATTAGGTAAAACTATTTTATTTTGTAACTTATAATTTTTTCATTCTTATGACTTTGTAATTTTTATAATATCTATAATATGTTTACAATCATTTACGGGTTATTAAGTAAAAAGTGGAAAACCTGTTTGAAATTGGAACCGTAGGCTCAAAATTGTAATCTTCGATTCTAGTTCCACAAATGGTGGAAATGTAACCGGCTCACTTAAGATCGGTTTTGATCCCGATTCATGAACCTTCATCCCCAGTTTTGGTTCTAGTTTAGGCACCGATAGGCCGGTTCCAGTCCAAACTGAAACCATGTCCATGTCGACAAGGAATTAGAATCGGCGATTTTAGAACCGTGGTCATGTCTAAGTATGTGAGAGATTTAGGGAGAAAGTTGTGAGCATTCTCCCAAATCAAGGATAGTGGGTGGATCTTTTGACTTTGTCTTATCGGGTGTATCACATTTGAGATCTCAGACAATCAGGAGGCTGCTTCAGAGGACAACTATAACGGTTTGTGTTGATGATTTGGTTGGGTCGAATGAATTTGGGTTGTGTCTCAATATCCATTCCATTAATGCATTTCGAGCACATTACAGTGCATTCAACCTTTAGGACCTATTTGATAAGTAGTTTTGAGTCATGATTTGAATCATTTTTGTGAGGGCCCAGCTTAATGCTTGTTTGGCAAATGGGTTTGGGCAAATCCTAACCCAAAACATAATCCAAAACATCACTCCATTAGATCTCATTTCTCAACCCAATTTCCAATTTGAGAATTCCCAACTACAATGTAGCAAAACAAGCAACTCTTCAGACCTTGCATTCAAATTGGGAACCACACATGAAAATAAAAGATTCCAGTAGAGAGCTCGGTTGCATCTGGTATGATTAATGCAATCTGTCTTTGTTTGGTACATTCTTATTGTCTTTTTATTTTGCTGTTTTATTTTCATGTCTTATGTTGTAAAATCACTTAGTAATTGCATGGATTGGAAACTTTTCCTGTTTTGTTCGAATTAATTACGGTTTGGTCTGGAAATGCGAATACTTTACTAAAACCCTTCTGCTACATCTTGTTATAGTCAAGTTTGCTTGCAAGTAGAAGTTGACACCATATTCTTTGGAAGTTGGGTGACTCATATGAAGGAATGTATGCATTTGTTATGGATGAGTGATATTGTAATTGTGCTGAAGTGCTGTGAATTGTGCTTACTTTTACTAAATGCAATATAACATTTTACTAAAGTAAGTTTGCTGATTTCTATGGTTTGTTTAGTTTTTAAAAAAAAAAAAAAAAGTGAATTAGTATGTATTGTGCAATCTGTTTTTGTATTCATTTTTATTAGAATTTTTGGATCTGTCATGCCTTAATCTATATATATGAATGCATATCTATTAGAGATTTAGTTTTTGTTCATGTATGTTTCGCGCATTTATGTTTTTATGTTTATGAAGGTTGAAAGGGATAGAAATCTCGGATATTTGTTGAGTACGGCTATAAATATACTTTAGCATGTGCTATGTGTTCTTTTGTAATCTAATTTGTTTTTATGTAGGATTACGTCGAGGCCATCAATGGTATGCATATTGATGCACTAGTAGATGCACGACTGAGAGGCCAGTTTCGCAATAGAGATGGTGGTATTAGCCAAAATGTACCGACAGTTGTAGATCATGACATGCGCTTCATTTTTGTATATGCTAGTTACGGAGGCAGTGCACACGATGCGACCGTACTACAAGAAGTAATCACCAATGACAGGTACCAATTCCCAATGCCGCCAAAAGGAAAGTATTATGTGGTAGATTTTGCTTACAGAAACATGTGGGGATTACTTGCTCCTTTTAGGGGATTTGATTACCACCATAATGAACATCGTGCTTGCGGTTAAAATTTTCGTTCGCCCCAAGAAAAATTTAATCATAAACATGCATCTGTTAGAAATGTTGTGGAGAGGGTGTTTGGGGTTCTTAAAAAGGGGTTTCATTTTCTTAAGGGGCTAATGTAAGCATACATGTTGTTAGCACAAGTAGAATTTGTGATTGCTTGTTGTACAATAAACAATCTCATAAAGGACTACAATCCCGATAATGCTATTTTTGCTGAATTTCAATTGGGTGAGACATCAGGGATCAATGGGGATGAAGGACAATTGTCTTTGGATATTGAGACCACGCAAGTTGGCTACTCACGACACGTACAAGGAGAATGGGGTGCATTTAGGCATCAAATGATGGATGCGTTATGGAATAATGAGTAGAAAGTACGGTAGAAGCAAAATATTGACTAGAATTGTAAGCATGAACTATTCTAGTCATTTTGGCCAATTGCACGATTAATTTTGAACATGAAGCTAAAAACATCCGGTTGTGTATAATGATTAGGCTAATTGAATTTTATTATGAAAAATGACTAAAATATTATCTTAATTTAATATTCGCATTATAGTGCACTTGTATTTATCAAGTGAGATTGAACTCATTTTATTGTAATGGGGGACCTAAGGGTAGGACAATTTTAAATTGCAAAATACCACCCGATTGTTTTTTAAAAAAATAGAAAAAGAAAAAACTAATATTGTTTAAAAAAATGAAATTAAACTACAATAATAAAAAAATCATCTATAAGAATTTTGCCATTAATGCAGTTTAATGATTTAGTAGAAAATTTAAAATTAGCTTAAACTATGATTGTTGTGGGAAATTTTAATATAAACCATAGTCCCAAACAAGAACTTAAATTCTGAGTTTAAACTACGATTCTGAATTTTGTTTGGGAACTAAACTGAAGTTGATACCAAACAGAAGCTGAAACCTTGTTTTAAACCTTGTTTTGAAATCCTGATTCAAATAATGACTAAAATCCTGATACCAAACACACCCTTAATAAACAGGCCCTCAATAAACAAGGGCTTTTTCTCTACGAATTTTCACACAAGCCTACAAGGCTTTTTCTTTTTTACTTTTTCCTTTTTCTAGTGAACATTTATTATTGAACCCTACTTCTTTGGTGCTTGGTTTAGACTATTGAATTATCTAAAATCAATTAAAATACACTTATTAAAATTATAGTGAATTGCACAATTAATCACAAATCTTTTCTTGAATGCGCAAAATGACACGAACATTTTTTTCTAATACAAATCTTTCGAAAATGTTACAAAATATGACATTTCGTCTATGCTCTCCGTTAAACCCCAAACGTAAGAAAATTTTTGAGGAAAAAATTGTCTGATTCTCTATTCTTTTGTCTTACATTTCCCTTATTTTACTTTTTATTAGCAAACGAACACTAATCTTCTAATTTTTTATATTTTTGTCCAAAATATAAATTGGGAATACTGTTCATTGAATTTATAAGTTGATCCCTTATGTTTTATTTTTCTTAAATTGCGGCCACAATTTATTTATAAAAAAAGGAGAAAAATATTTATACTTTCGCAAATATATCATAATATTAAGAATAATTACTATTTTATTAATATTATTATACGGTAAAATTTTTTTTGCATGAAAATGTAAAAAATTTGAAAGATTTAGTGTTCCTTTGGTAATAAAAGTAAAATAAGGGAAATGTAAGACAAATGAATACGAAATTGGACGGTTTTTACCTCAAAATTTTTCTTCTGTTTGGGGTTTAACGAAAGCATAAATGGAATGTTATGTTTTGTAATGTTATTGAAAGGTCTGTGTTAAAAAAAAAAAAATTTTAAAGATTCGTGTCATTTTGCTTTCTAAAGTTTGTGGTCAATTGTGCAATTCCCTCTTAAAACTAATTCAAAACTATTTTTCCATCTAAACCAAATCAATTGCAAGACAACTGAATAATTAATAATACCAAATAATACTAAAAATATACTCCCTCCGTCTCATTCAAAGAGTCCACTTTCAAAAAAATTTTTGGTCCCATTTAAAGAGTCCGCTTTGAATTTATTTACATTACATACCCTTACTAATATTACAATGTGTGGTTGACAATTAAACCTTACTTCTAAAGTAAGGATATAAGTGAAAAATATGGTGATTAATTACTTATTTTAGGTGTTGACCTCACAACCCATAATAAGTTATACACATTTCAAAGTGGACTCTTTGAGTGGAACAGAGGGATTAATTTCTAATTAACCTTGGCTCTATTTCCAACACACAATTCCTAGTAACATTAGTTTGATTAATTAACTTGATACAAAAACTACAGTGTATATATATATATATATGATGAAGAAAATAAGAGAAAAATATATTTTTTTAATACGACAATGAAATTAATTAAGGACGAATATATGATAAAAAGCTTTATTATAGAAAGGAAAGAAGAAGCAATTGACCTCTTCCCATTATCACAACAATACAACTTGGAAACTGAGGACTTAAATGATTCAGAGAAGACAATTAATTAATTATATTTCTCAAAACGAAACAATTAATTAAGGAAACGCTTCATCCAAAGGGCAGAAAGCTTGGGGGTCCTCTTAAGTCCATTCTTGTAGTCAACGAAATTGATGCCCATTCTCATGGCTAAACCTGAGCCCCACTCGAACGTGTCCAAAAATGACCACGCGAAAAACCCCTTCACATCAACTCCTTTGCTGCATGCAAAATAATAAACATTAAATATTGATATATATATATATATATAGAGGTTATTTAATCGTTTTAATTTGAGTTGTTGTTTCTCAATTTCAAAATTAGTTTATAAATAGTCTCACAATTCAATATCGATTACTAGTGCACGTGAGATTTATAGATATTAACAGAGACTATGAATGAAATTTAAAAAATCAAATGACTTTGTTTGCCTTTAATTTGGCCGAAAAGAGCTAAGATGTTGTCCGACTTTGAGTTTGTAATCATTTAACCACTATTTTTTTCCAAGGGAAGAAAATGAAACTTTTTCGAATCGAGGTTAATCATTTCTTATGATTGGCATTATATAGTTTAACTAGCAACATCTATCAATTTTTACTTAAAAAAGAAGAATTAGTTAATGAGATTAATCCATTTTTTAGTAATTAATTTGGTAGGTAGCTAGAAGCAATTAGTATTAGTTGAACTCACTCTATGGCTGCCTTCAAGGCCCTGAAATGGCTTCGGTAGAAGTTCATTCTTTCTACATCTTTCACGCCTTTCTCAACACTATCAATATTCACTTCAGCATAGCCTGCAGAGAATTAACATGAACCAAACTACCAAATCAATTTATTTATTTATGGTTTAAATAATATGCAAAATAAAATAAAATTCTACTCACCATTTTCGGTTATATATATGGTTGGATTATTGTACTTTTCCTTGATATAAACAAGCTCCGTGAGCCCTCTTGGATAAACATACAAAATACCAGCCCCAGTCTGCAAATTAATTAAGCAGCAGTTAGTGAATAATATGAAAAATATGGTACCAAATTACTTATTTTAGTGTTGTGCGTTACTAATTACTCCCTTCTTTCTGGTAAAAGAGTTTGGTTTAAAAAATATACAATTTACTATAGATTTTAAGATACATTACATAAATAAATAATTTGTCATAATTTATTCTACTAACATCCTTATTTTTTAAGTGTCTGTTAATTATAGACTACATATTATTATACGCCTGTTGTTCCATTAGAATAGTCTACTTTGGAGTCCACTTTCAAATTTTATACTCCTCCTATCCTTATTAATATAATCATGTGTAGTGCACAATTAACACATACTTAATAAGTAAGGATACAAATATAATAAATAATATCAAAATAGTTATTTCATGTGTTGTACATTGACACTCATAATAAGTTGTACATTCGTCAAAGTGAATGCTTCTAATGAAACGGAGAAAGTATTAGTTTAAGAAGAGTAAATAATTTAATAGTGGAATCTTTCATTGGGAAAAAAAAAACTTTAATAGTGAACTCTACTAGTTACCACGTTCAATAACTACCGTAATTTATAAGAAGCTATAGGATCAAATTAACTTACCGGAGCACCAATAGGTTTTCCATCCCTAATCTCTGTGAGAAAAAAAAAACCAAAAATAAATAATTATAAACTAGTATTAATTAATTAATAATAAAATTAATCTGTGAGTGCGGCTTAATTAAATTAAATTAAATTAAATTACGTACGTGTGTTATTGATTTGAACATCGGTGGTGCAACTAATGTTAACAGTATTTGAAGGGGGAAGATCAGCAGCGTAATTTGCAGTGTAATAGTTGATTCCCAGAAAATCCAACGATCCTTTCACGATCAATGTTTCTTCTGCACTGAAAGTAGGCAACCGTTTTCCTACAAACTCACGCATCACTTTTGGATAGTCACCGGTCACCAATGGATCTAAGAACCTGCAAATTCATGCCATAAATTTAACAAGATGCAAATGATAATTCATTCTCGTAACGTGGCTCAGGTCATCTGTTCAATTTGTTATTATTAATTATAGTAAAGTCAACTCAATCAATGGAAAAATAGTCGTGAGTGACAATGAATTAGTTTACTTTACTATTATTCGACAGAGCATTTGAAGCATTTAATTTGGAGGGAACGCTAGGTATATGAAATAAATTGGTATTAATACTATTATCAATTTATCATTATTATTACTCCCTTCGTTCTATTAGAATATGTCCATTTTGAAAAATATTTTTTGTTCTAATAGAATAGTCTACTTTCAAATTTTTTATTCTTTTTACGTACTCTTACTAATATAATTATGTGTGCTCCATAATTAGCTCATACTTAAAAAATAAGGAAATAAATTGAATAAATGGTGGCAAATTAGTTATTTTGGGTATTGTACATTGACATTCATAATAAGTTATACATTTGTCAAAATAAACTCTTCTACTTAACTGAAGGAGTACTGCTTTTAGTATTAAAGTGGTAATTATGGGAAGAAATGAACTAACCATCCCAGAAAGAAATCAATGCCCGCTTAGCTGCATCCTCATCTGCTGTGGTGTTGGAGTAAGGAATCATCCAATTAGTGACAAGCACTATTCCTACCTGCCCTTTTTGAGTTTGCTACATAACAAAAACATCCCAATTCATTGCTTTTATTATTTGGATCGATCATACTAATTATAATAATTAAGGTAACTGAACATATAGTTAATTAATTTTTTACCCCTCAATTATCATTGCTTTTGTACTTCACTCTCATGCATGTGTTTCAGAAATAGACACGTTGTCCTATCTCGAACAATTTTACCTTTATTTTTGCTGATACCAGCAAGATTAATTTTAGGGACAAAATTGTCTAAACATAGGATATTTTGTCTATTTTGCTACTTCTTCAATTTCTCTGTTGGGTTTTGATTTTGCTATTTCTAATCCCTCTGTTAAGAAGAAAAGTTTGTTTAATCCTTGATAAATATTTCTATACTCATAAATAATTTTTTGAGGACAATGCAGTATTTGCACGACTCGATCGAATTGTCTAAAATATTACTCCCTCCGTCCCACTCAAAGAGTCCACTTTCAAAATTTTTTTTGTCCCATTTAAAGAGTCAATTTTGAATTTATTTACCTTACATACCCTTACTAATATTATAATGTGTGGTTTATAATTAACCCTTACTTTTAAAGTAAGGATATAATTGAAAAATATGGTGGCAAATTATTTATTTTAGGTGTTGTACCTCATAACCCATAATAAGTTGTACATATTTTAAAGTGGATTCTTTGAGTGGGACGGAGGGAGTAGTATTTTAAAACTCTTTTCCAACGTGAACCACGGGGTAAGCTGCAAAAGTGTATATATGTTTTTATGGTAGAGTTACTAAAATGATTACCTTGTACTTTTCCTTGTAGAGTTTAGCAGCTGCAGCATGAGAAAGAAGGATGTGATGGGCAACAATGTAAGGCTCCGTGGAAGAATCCCCAGCCTTGCATTTGCCCAGCCAGGAAGAACACCTCCCGGGGGCAATGGTGCCTATGGCCGTGGTAGAGTCATACCCACCCGTCGAAAATGACCACGGCTCGTTGAACGTTGACCAGAATTTGACTCTGTCGCCGAACTCTTTGAAACAAAGCTCCGCGAAATCCCGAAAATCATCCCTGCCGCCCATCCATAACCATAATATATATATATATATATATATATAGAGTAATGATATAACCAATGAATGCATATATATATATATATAGAGTAATGATATAACCAATGAATGATATAGAGTAATGATAGAGTAAAAATGTAACCAATGAATGCATGCTACATGAGTTGCTATCAAAAAGTTGCTATGATTTGTTGCTAAGACTATCATTACTCATATATATATGGGAGTAATATTTATCAGGTTCATTCTGAAATAAGATATATCAGGACTCACTAGACATCCACTCACATGCTACCACCTAATCTTTTGTAAATGGACATATTCTAATTTTATGGTATACTTTTGTTATGAACATAGAATTTTACATTTACCGTAAATATAGTTAGACAGAATATTCCTTTATCGTGTAGTGTATTATAATTTCATTAAAAAATATATCAATACACACAAATAAGTGAACCCTTTGTCACAATATTTAATTTGTTAAAAATGAATATAAATGAAAAAGCATTATCAAAAAAATTTTAAAATAACTATATCCTATATACAAATAAGTGAACTCTTAATTACAAAATTTATTTATTTTTAAATTAAATATCAGTGAAAAAATATTTATTTTAAAAAATTAAAATAACTATACCCTACACACAAATAA
Organism: Leptodermis oblonga; assembly: GCA_016801395.1. Classification (NCBI taxonomy): domain Eukaryota; kingdom Viridiplantae; phylum Streptophyta; class Magnoliopsida; order Gentianales; family Rubiaceae; genus Leptodermis; species Leptodermis oblonga. Next base: position 32,852,205 of record CM028755.1, read on the forward strand.
ATAAATCCTTAGTCATAAAATTTAATTTATTAAAAATGAATATCAATGCAAAAATCTACATGCTCCTTAATTAAGGGAATACTAAATAAATAAGAGAAGTAAGAAGTTAATCATGCTCCTTAATTAAGGGAAAACTTAATATATATTAATCTCATATATCTTACGTGGCAAAATGTCATTGGATGCCTGATAAGTCTTATTTCAGGATGAACCTAATAAATATTAAACTCTTATAAAAGATTAGGTAGTAGCATGTGAGTGGATGTCTGGTAAGTCCTGATATATCTTATTTCAGGATAAACCTGATAAATATTACTCCCACACACACACACATATATATATATATATATAAGAAGAGAGTTGAGGTGGTCGTAAAGTGGGAGTCTTATAACCGCAAAATTATAATTTTATAATAAAATAAGAAACTTACACAATGCTAATGTTAAGAAAGCCTCCGTACTCATCGTCCAGAGCTTGAGGAGTATCCCAGTGAAATAATGTCACAAAAGGCGTTACCCCTGATTTATTACAAAATGAACTATAATTTATATCGAGTAAAGGGAATTTTTTTTTTAATTAACGCAAATTTGAATTTCATGGACAATTAATTAGTGAATAAATTCTTACCCTTTGAGAGCAGCTCGTTGACGAGGTTGTTGTAAAAAGCAATGCCAAGCTTGTTGACGCCTTTACTTAATTTTCCATCTGTCCAATATTTTGTAGAAGAGGTGGTAATTAATTAATCAATCAATCATGTATTAATATAGAAGTATATCGAGGCTACATAATTAATTTACAGGCTAATTACATTATCTCCCTCAAGACTTCTGAAAATTAACTATATACCCTTGAAGTTTTGAAATATTACTAATTAGTGTCTTTGAACCCTTAAAATTTTACATTTAATTAGAGAGACCGATTGATAACATGAACAAAATAGAGGAAGCTATTGATAATATTAATCAAATTAAGGGAGATGTTGATAGTATTCCTGATCGAACTTCATGGTGGGGGGGGGGGGGGGGCGGCTATGGGTAAGTTTGTCAAAAGTCTGTTGTCCTATGTGAAAATGTATAAAGCAAATTTCCGGGGTTCGAGAGAGTAGTCTACGCCGGATCAAAACCCACCCAAGAAACGGGAAAAAGTTGTAATAGACGCCGGATCAAATCTCCAGATTACATGATTCTGCCATTATTTCTTTGTCTCCTTCAATATTGCTTAATACTTGTACGGAATCAACCAGAAAGACAGATAAACAGCCTCACTAAACAAATAAATAAAGAATATATATATATATATATATATATATAATTTGTTTTCTTACGAGGCAAGACTCGAGCCCAGGAGATGGAAAACCGGAAGCCATTCAAGCCAATGAATTTCATTAGTTGCACGTCATCCTGCATGTAGTATTGTCATTGAATGAGCTTTCAAATTAAATTGGTAATACACAAAGATTTGGTAAGATTAGTAATTAAGTGGAATGAGAGTATTAATAATTTAATTATGGCATATATATATATTGAAGACAGTGAAAATCATTCATTCATTGGATCCGACCTTCGAATACATTATTAATGCCGTAATTTGTATAGATCAAATCTAATGACGGAATTATTTCTTTGATGAGACAGTAGTTTCACTCATTAATTAATATTTATATTAATCAATGCTTAGTTTCATAATGAAGGAAGGTAGCGTGCAAAATAATAGAACCTTGTAACGATGGTAGAAGTCGTCGGCCACATCTCCATTGGAGTGATCAACAATGTTATCTGCAATAAGCGTACAAGCTTAATCATTCATAAATAAATAAATAAATATATATATGTATATTAATTATTCAAAAATATATAGATGGTAGTTGGCACCGACCGTCATTAATTATAAGTTTAAGCTTTTTAATAAATGATCTAATATCTATATAAAAGTTACAGGATCTATTAATCCTGATTTAATAAATCAATATTATTTGATTTTTTTAAAAAATGAAACCCTTGAAATACACATAAATAATTAATTAAATAATGAGAATTCCCGCTCAATAATAATTCTCATCATTTTGGGAATATGGAAAGATTTTTCCAGGTAATAATATATAATAATTCAACAACCTTCATTATTGTGGACATAAGTATCACAAATGCTTGGCCCTTTTCCATCTTCAAATGCTGCTCCTTCGTACTGCCATACCATATGTAAGAAGTAATTTTGTCACTAACAATTAATGTAATAGAAATAAGATAAATTTATTAACAATAATAAAGTTCCATCAATCAAACTTAAATACCAATTAAGAAGCAAGTGAATCTCACGTGTTAGTCGAAAATAGCTCAAATATTGCTGAAAGTTGGGTTTGGGACCATTTTGAAATAAGTTTTGGAGTTAATGGACAAAAATAAAACACTTTAGGGAATAACAGAATAGAACTTTGGTGTGAAAATGGATGCTCCCTCCGTTCCATTATTAGAATGGCACTTAATTATTTGAGTGGGACGGAAAGAATACACGACCCCGGCCATGCATATATATATATATATATATACGCACCTGATAGGCAGAAGAAGCAGCTCCAAAAAGGAAACCAGTGGGGAAACTAGTTCGGTTGAATGGAACGGTCACATTACTACTTGGCGCTTGTGCAGCTCCAAGATCACTCAACAACAAAACATTCACAAAGAAAAAAACTAAGAAGCCAAAACATGCAGAAGAAACATGCAACGCCATGGCCAGCTCTTAAGAAAATGTGTGTGTTTTCTCACAATGATCTGTATTCCATGCTTTAAATAGAGCTCTAGATGGAAGCTATACGTACAAAAAAATGAGTTGAAAATTTTTGTCTATTCCCAAATCACATGAAAATTGTGTTCTCGGTCACCAAGATGGGGGGCCATGTTATGTATGTAGAAAAGGCCAAGAAACCATAATACACATATCTTATATATACCTAGGAAATTGACAATGTATCATTAACTGATGCAACTTTTATAAGGTTTTTGATATTTGGATACAAACTATGCGAAAACATGCAAATGCAAATTAGATATCAAAATTGCCTATTTTATCAAATTTAATGTTTAATTAATTTGAATTCTGCGGAGTACTAAATTCATTAAGTTGTTTATATATGAATGTTGAAAATCTAAATTTTAACATCGAAAGTAAAATGTCTAATTACTTATTTGGTAAATACATTTATCTTTGAAAGAATAAAAATGTATGATTTTATCTTCTGCGTTTTCAAGGACCGTATTCAGAACAAAAAATAAATTTGGGTGGACTAGGGTAAAAAGATATGCATTTAAATAAACATGATTTACGACTAAATTGTAAACTCGTAACTATAAAACGATAAAAGGTATAAATATTCAAAATTACACAATGTGTTGACACTTGATAACACGTCCGTATCTGTTGAAAATATTGCAAGATTTGCTCATTTCAATTATTGAAGATATATCATTCTCAACGTATACAATTAAACTATAATTAATTCACTCGTCTCCAATCCTATTCCACTAATCAGTTTTGACAAATGAGTGGATGAACAGTGTGTTTTAGGTTCTATGTTTTTTTAATTTTTTGGTTTTACAATCCACTTATAATTTAGAATGGATTGATCCTGCCTAATGTTACCCTTAGTTATGTTAAGCTAAGTACTTAGTAATTAATAATTTTATTTTAAAAAATAGGTGGGCTGGAGCTGCACCCGCCACTGACCGTATTGACATAAACGTCGAAACCCCAAAGAGTGCCGACTAGTTCCTTATTTCCCTTCATGTATTTATTTATTCATTGTACAGAGAATTAAAAACATTGGTATCCAATGTATTAAAAGCATCCACTCGCCTAGAATTTAGATAGAAATTCCCAGCCGTTAGAGATCATTGGCGGACTTAGTTGTGGGTTCCAACCAAGGTTGTTAAACTCGGATATTGACTTAAACTCGTTTAAGGTCTGGAATCGAAATCGTAGAATCGGATCGTAGACTCGGAACTAGACTCGAAAAATAGGTTTAAAGTGTATAATTAATTCTAATAGTTTTCTCAATCATAATACATACACAAATTTAACTATACTTGTAGCATAAAACTTAAATATAATAAAAAAAAACCACATTAAAGTGTCAAATTATCAATTGTGAAATAAAAAAATATCCCCAACAAAGAGTAATCTCAAATCTCAATACATGTTATAGAGATTAAAAAAAAAAAAATTAACCCTAGAAAAGAAGTGAAAATTAAAAGTTAAGAAAAATATAATTTGTCGAGGTTTGAGCAATGGAGAGAAATTAGTAGTTTTAAAACAATCACAACTTTTATGGAATACAAATGTGATGGATCCTTAAAGAGAAAATGAATAAGTAATAAAAACTGAAATATTTATATATATAATTTCAGTTCTTGATAAAGTAACATGGGTACATTTGGTCTAGTGGCATGTTTGATGTGCAGCAAAAGAAATTTACTTCTATGGGTGCAAGGTTCAAACCTTGCTCATGCCATTATTTTTTCCCTTCCTTCTTTGCCAGATTTGCCAAATCCCACATTGGGTTTGAGAAAAAGCTTGGTGATGAAGCTCTTTTATAAAAGGAAACAGAAGGATGAGTCTCCTTCACAAACGGGCTGAGCCAATAATGAATTAAAAAATAAATTCAATGGCCCAATAGCTCAAATATAATAATTTTTTTGGACTCGCCCTAAACTCGTGAACTCGGACGAGTTTACCGAGTCTAACCGAGTTCAACGAGTTTAGGGCGAATCCAGTCTAGTTTGAAATTTTAATCGAGTCTGACTCGATTTAGGAAGGTCGACTCGTAGACTCGACCGAGTCTACGAGTTTACGACCGAGTTTGATAACCATGGTTCCAACCCCCCACCAAGTCCAATTGGTCTTTTGCATAATATAGCCTTTAGATTTTTCGATTTGTTTTGGAATATTCGTAAGATTCATTTATAATAGCCCCCACCACTCATAATTTTCCGCTCATTTGTTCTCTTTGAAGATTCATTAATTAGCAAATTAGTTTTTATTGCTCCCCGTTTTATTAGAAATTTCACTTTGACTAATGTATAATTTATTATCAATATCAAGGTACAATACCTAAATAGTTAATTTTACACATTTTATTCCATTTATATCCTTTCTTATTAGTAATAGCTAATTCTGAACCATACATGATTATATTAGTAAGGGTATGGACTCGTAGGATACTGTTTCATCATCTTCGTCACAAAAGAATGAACAATACTAATATTTAAAAATGTTGTGCAGATTTATTAATTTTTCTTGATTTTGTATTTAAAATTTAGATGTTAAATACATTTATAACTAAGCTCCCACTAGAAAAATTTTCTAGTTCTGCCACTGTGAGAGATGGTGTACTCAAAATTTTCTACTCAAAATTCTAGTACAATTACTATTAGGCCATGTAATCTGAGCTCATTAGCGTTTGCCTTTTTTCTATTATAAATAAGTGATGTTTGTAATTGAATAGACCATGCTAGATAGAGAGCATCCACCTAGGTAGGGTGTTGTGGGAAAGCCCTTCAGCTATGTGAGAGATGACGTTGATGTTGCATGAGTCGTCCTGAAGTCATAGGAGATGTTTGTTCTTGTCTATGCTTCCGGCGTTGTTTTTTTAGTAGGTTGTTATGCGGCCATAAAATATTTGTTTTCTTACTTATGCCTTCAACAACGAAGTTGAAAGAAGGGGGGGGGGAGGGTGAGAATAGAATAGATGGCCAGAGACATTGTATGTTGAGAGGGTGAGCACATACATTGTAAACTCTTCTAATATTTGATTCCTCATATATAATGAAGTAGTGAATAGTCGTCTGAAGTAGATCTATTGCGATCGAAAATCTGGTGTGTATATATATATATATATATTTTTCCAATTCCACTATTGTGTTCTGGTTGGGTATTTCCCCAACACGTGGTTCAAAAATCTTGAGAGGTGTTTTCTCTAACATGTATAATATCGAATTAAGTACCATATAAACCCAACATAAAAGGATTTTCAAAATAATACCACACAATAGCTTCTTATCTAGAAAACATTCAAACAAGCTCTCAATGTGGCAACAACTCTTCACAATTTCTTGTTGAATGACTTTTAATGGCGATCTTTTAGGGTTTTTAACGGTGGTTTTCGGTCTTTTTGAACCGCCATCTATCCGGCAGCCGTAGAAAGTTTACGGACTTTCTATGGCGGTTTCCAACCCGCCGTAGAAAGTCCGCACTACTTTCTACGCGGTTGGGAAGAACCGCCGTAGAAAGTCCAAGACATTCGCACCCAAACCGCGATAGAAAGTGAGGAATTTCTCTAGTTTAAAGAAAAACTTGCTTGAAAAAGTTTAAAATTAAATCAAAATATCACCAAGATAGAAGTTGAAATAGCTATTATATTACAGGGGCATATCCAAAAAAATTTATACAACTATAATATCAACAAGTTTCATTACTATCAAAACAACCATCAAATACGGCTAATGCTCCATAATATAACTAGCGCATATTTTTCTCATAGCATCTATATCCACAGTGCTTAATGGAGTGCAGTCGATCTTGAAGTACTGTAATAGAGTATAAATTCAAATGTAATTGAGTACCAAAATGAAATACAATCAAATAAGTTATGAGAAATCAAATACCTTTTCGAGTGCCAATGTCTCAGATTTCATTGCGATGTGGTACGTGTAATGCATGACATAGTAGCCACACTCCCAGACAGACTTTTGTTTTTTTATGCTAATGATATTATTACACGAGTTAGAAGATCATATAATTGTATACAACACAACGTTGAATAAAAAATTCAATAAGAACCAATTTTACCTTAACTACTATCCATTCAGGTTGCATATGCACATTTCTGGGCAATCCTAGGAAAGCTTGATAATTAAACATCACCTTATAAAAAATGAATGATGAATGAAAATAATTAGCAACATAGGTATATATGATTGGCATTAGAAATTATGCAATCTAATATTAGTTAATATAACTCACTCGTCTATAAGTATTAATGTCTCATATGTTTGTGGATTTTGTAATAATCAAACCAGTAGACAACCTTTTCAATCGGTCTAATGGCTATAAGCATCCAATGTCCACTGCAAACCAAAAATTCAATGACCTCAGATCTATAAATTAGTGTTTCTTAAAAATTAGAGAAACACTTACAGTGTTTACCTCTGAAGGTATGGTAAAAGATATATTTCTTTATTCCGATCCTTCAAGTTTCGTGCAATGTATTGTACCCTATCTGCATATGTGTTTCCTAATTCCGTGACATGATCAACTAAGAGAAACCCTATCCCCTTCCGGCCATTCCTTTCAACTAAATCATGTAAAGCTCTAGGGAATTTACATTCGCATCATTGGTCAGTCCAAACATATGGAATGCATACTATATATAAAAATAATCTGAAAACACAAATAAAATGAAGTGGAAACTCACTTGGTGAACAATTGCATGCAACAGTTTGTGACCATGTTTTCTCTTGACAATAATTCAACGACTCGATCCATACTAATAGGATGATCCACTCCTATGATATTTCTTATCAATTGAAACAAGAAGCAAGTGAAGTTCAAATTTTTCTCTATTCGGAGTTCTAACTCATGCAGTGGATTAGATGTCGAAGAGGATGCCATTTTATTTGGAGTAGTCGAAGAAGATTTTATCTCATTCATAGAATTCAAACGACCTTTTTTATTTTTTGAACATTTATCCACCTAAGACCATTTGAAATAAAATTAAATATACAAAAAGGTATGAAGTATTTCACAAATAAATGTAAGATATACTTGTTTTACTGGATCGGGAATAAGCTCAATCAAATGTATAGGTCATTCCATGAAAAAAGATTGACACATTCCCACAGTTGAAGCCTCTTCCTCAGGAAATGGCAGCGAGGCAAGGTCATCATATGAAATTTTAATTGTAATCCTCGCGCAACCTGTCCTTACCTCCCAGCCATGGTGCTTTTTCTGCTTATAAACATTTTCCTTGGCCACAAACTTATGTCTCTTACATGTATCCTCAGAGATGAACAGATAACAGTCACACCCGTCCTGAGATAATAGGCAAGCGAATGAACATTATTGAACTATTTTCGTTAACTTCAAAAACTAAGTGTAATCATGAAAAGCAATATTAATCTTCTTTAGCATTGACAATATGAAAGAAATTATAGAAACAAATATGACAGACATAAACGTACTTTAATTACCTTGTAATCCCCTAAAGAACTCATATCTTCCAAGTTTGTTGGAATAGGGTTATTCTGAATCTCATTCAAACTGATCGGGTCCATAGATGAAACAGGAATCGTATGTAACTCAGGCAAACTTGTAGGGATAATAGGAGAAAAATTATGGCTACGAGGTACATTAGGCAAACTCGTAGGACTCACAGTGGAAACATGGCTACTATGTACCTCAAACATCTCTGGGGCCATTCTGGCATTTTCTGGGTTCAAGCTCTGAGATGTGGCACAATTGAGGACAGTGGCTCTTGTTGTGTCATAGTCAGTCCCCATCTTAGTACATGTAAACCCAACCATCATCTTAAGATCTGTTTGACATTCATCGAGTTGGGCAGTGGTTTTCTAAAGCTTTCTTTTAGTTAAATCTAGTTCAGCTTTAAGCGACGGGCTTGTTTCTGAAATACGGGCCCTAGTAGAATGGCCGCGAACACGACTGGGATGATCGGTCTTTCCCGTTGCCTTGACAAGAAGGTCATTCCTACCCTCTGAAACTTTCTCCCCTTGGGACTCGAGCATACATAGATTTTCCTAAACGTTTTGCCAAAAATATGAAATGTAAATAGATCAATTATAGCTTTAATTATATGAGTAGCTTAAAGAACTGAAACATAAGAAAATGTATGGCGTAAACTTACAATTTCACTTCCAACACGATTAGCCTCTGGGGTAAAGTATTCGCCTTTTTGGTTTGTGTGAGCCTGTCTCCAAAGTAGATGCCGGCCTAATCCTGCATAAGGTTCTTCTCCTTCTTCTTCGGATGTACCGTCCTCTAAAGCCTTCTTCCCATTTTCAAGCAAAGCCTCTCCATGCAAATTCTTCTTTAGTAGTCGGTATCCACCACGAGATAAATTATGGTAAAAAGAATTCAAATTGGCATTCTTTTAAGCTTTTCCACGAATTGCCTAGGGAAAAATAAAATGACATTAAGAGATTATTCATAAATTGAGCATTTTCAAATATCCAAAAAGAAGAAGGAAATGAATTTCAAAAAAACCACCTTCCATTCTTCTGTTTCATAGCTAACCTTAAACTTAAGCCATGTCTCCCTAGGGAGATATTTATATTCGAGGCATGGGTCTTCACCCTTCAAGTCGTCATTGACATATCTACCTAAAAAGGATTTCCAATCTTTCCAATGTTTACCGGCATAAGAAATCCACTTGGTTTCGAGCTCTTCAGTTGATTTAAGAACAAATAATGCCTACATTAGACAATAGAAGTACAAATTTAGATAAATTTGGTTCATTTGTATAAATGGGTAAACAAACAATGCATTATAATTTTGTAGAATACTTGTATTTCCATCCACACTCTCTTCTTGATCTCGTCAGGGACTTTGGGCTATGATGCATATTCCATAATGTCCACTTTGCTCCGGGCAGTGAATGCTACGAATGTAATCCACTTTGTATGATAATTTTTAGGATCATTTTTGGAATTGAATGAAATCTCAAGTGTTTTCCCCTTCATACGCATTTCCAAAATATCGTTGCAATTTGTAGGCCCTCTACCTCTTTTAGCTTTAGTAGAAGAACCATCTCCATTGCCATTTCCCTCATAAATATGCTCATCATTGCGTTTTCTTTTTCGGGCCATTAATCTTAAACTTTATGTAAAGACAAAGAGAAAACAAGATAACATATTTCATTTCAAGAAAGCTTTAATTTCAAAAACCAAGCGCCATTGAACACTTTAAACCAAAGGAGACAAAAGAAAAAGGATGCTAACAATGGTTAAATTTAAAAGGCAATTTACATTTCGCAACTTCAACTAATGAGAAATTCACTCATTTCTACTAAAGGATAAAAACAAAATAGAGTAAGAATGGTAAAAGCTTTAAGGAGAAGTTCACTCATTTTAAACGCTTCTTGCCTAAAACAAGAAAATCTACACTCAAAGGGTACTTTGTGCTTTTGCAATAAAGAAGCGTTAAAATTATGCAAAGATAGCTTTAATTGCAAAAGATAAGTGGCATTGAAGAAATTAAACCAATGGAGACACAAAAAAGTAACCTAATAAAGCTATAATTTCACAACTTCAACTCAACCACCAAGCATTTTCCTCATTATCACTAAAGGAGGAACACTAAATCGCTTAAGAAAGGTAAAAGCACTTAAGGAGAAGTGATATTTCACACTCTACATTTATAAAAAAAAATGATCCTCATAATGGAGAACGACTCACAAACCATACTAGAAACTCCTCAAACAAAAATAAGGGAAAGCGAGGCAAAGAAAGTGTTATTTTCAATAAACAAGTGCCATTATCCACTTTAAGCCAAAGTAAACCCAAAAAAGTGGAGTTAGAAAGGGTAAAATTGATAAAGCACTTGACATTTCACAGCTTTAACTAATGAGAACAATCATTTCACTAAAGGATAAAAACTAAATATAGTAAGAAAGGTAAAAGCTTTAAGGAGAAGTTCACTCATTTTAAACTCTCCTTCCCTAAAACAAGACAAGCTACACTCAAGAGGTACTTTGTGCTTTTGCAATAAAGAAGCTTTAAATTATGCAAAGATAGCTTTAATTTCAAAAGATAAGTGGCATTCAAGAAATTAAACTAATGGAGCCCCAAAAAAGGAACCTAATAAAGCTTAAATTTCACAACTTCAACTCAAGCACTTGACATTTTCCTCATTATCACTAAAGGAGGAACACTAAATCGAGTAAAACCGAAATCAAACACCAAGGTTCTCAACTTAATCAAGCAAAACCGAATTCAACACCCCTAAAATGAAATCTGAATCAACTTAATCAAAACCAAACATGAAATTCAACAACCAAACCAATTAAACCACCAATCGATCAAACCCAAAACAATCCAAGCATTCATCACTATCAACAAACCCGAAAGCAATATTGTAAAAAAAACCCTAGCCCAATCACAAGTAAAAAACGAAAGGTAAAATTTCAAAAGCTTTAAAATGAAATCCAAGAATTCGGCTAAACCTTATTTAGGATTTCAATCCTACAACCAAGGGACCCTATAGCCGAAAATATTGTTGGGGAATATAGAAGAAATGGGCGCCGGGTTTTGCGACACCTACAGTTCGGACCTTGGTGAGCTAGGTTCGAGTAGCAACGCCGAACAGCCGCGGGAAAGCGAGGGTGACGGTCTGACGTCTGCGGGTGGCACCGGCGACGGCTCCCGGGCGAAGAAAATGAAGACAATGGGTCGGGAGAGGGGAGAGGGAAACAGGGGAATGCAGGGGAAAGATGGGAAAAATTAGAGAATAGCAATATCTAATTTGAATTTAGACCCGACCCACTTTCTACGGTGGTTCAAAAAAAACCAGAGTAGAAAATACCATTCTACGTCGGTTTAAATTGAAACCGCCGTAAAAATACGGCGGTTTCAATTTAAACCGCCGTAGAATGGTATTTTCTACGCCGGTTCTTTTTGAACCACCGTAGAATGGGTTTTTCTACGGTGGTTTTTTTTTGACCCGCCGTAGAAAAGTGAAAAAAGGGAGCCAATTCCCGCGCGCGCCTATGTTCCTATTAATTTCTATTTTTTTGTTTCCTTTTTTTAAATTAACCCCACAATTTTGTAAATATAACATTAAATATCCAATTTACATTATATTTATTAATTATGTACAAAATCTCGCCTTTTATGAAACATTTAATAATTAAATTTCAAATTTTCCCATGAACCATTCCACCACAAAATTTTCATGTACTGTTACATAATAATTATAGGAAAACCTCAAAATTAATAAATTTCGCTGAAGTACATGTAAGGTTCGATGAAGTAATAAGCTTGATTATATTTAAAAATTTTCTGCGTTTTCGACTTGGGCGAATGGAATAAAGTAATAAAATTGCTAAATGCATTATAGTATAAGAAAAATGAATTCTTAAGGGCTCAATAAACAAATAAAGCAATACTTACTGGATTTCATTTGCTATATATATATGTAAGGACTTGAAATCATTTCTCCGCGACAGTAAGTTTCACAAAAATTCCCGCGGGCGCCTCTATTCCTCTTAATTTCAAGGTTTTCTTTTTCGTATATTAACCCCAAAACATTTTTAAGTTTTAATAGTAAATATGCACTTTAATATTAATCAAATATTTATAGTGAAATACATTAAATTTATTAAGTTGCTCAATATAATGTATTTTAATTATTTACAATGATTGATCATTATTAAATTACAAATTCAATATTAGAGTTCGAAAAATTTTGGATTTAATTTACAAAACAGAAAAAATTAGGGATTAATATGAATAGATCGGGGTGCGAGCGGGAATTCCATAACCGCCTCATTTTTCTATGTTAAACCGCCGTAGAAAGCCACTTTCTACGGCGTTTTAAATTTAAAGCGCCGTAGAAAGTGGCTTTATAAACCGCCGTAGAAAGTGTCCGAAATAAAGGTTTTCTTTTTTTTCGTAAAATAACCCCAAAAATATTTCGCATTTAATATTTAATATGCAATATAATATTGATCAATTTTTACAGTAAGATACATTTTATTTATTAATTATATACAAGATACACCTTTTATACCGATGGAAAAAAAGAAGTAATTAATAAATTTCAAATTTTCATTTAACCAATCAAGTGTTTTGGGGTCGCAAAAAAATTTAAATATCTAATACACAATAATTATAGGAACAATTAAAAAGTAACAATTTTCATTGAATTTATGGTAGGTTTTGTACTATTCAATTTTTGTGTTCTTAATTATCTCTAGTTTAATAATTAAAGTCAATCAATAATTTCAATTATGTTAAGATAAATCATTCATAGCGGAAATTAATTAATACTCTTTACAATTGGGTACAAGTACTCAATGTCGTATCCATGTATAGTCTTAATAATTTTTGATCGTTTCTGTATATCTTGTGTACATGCATCTGAGTTAAGAGGCGAAAAAATAGAAATAGGTTGACATGGGTACAAAACACGCCTCAATAGAAACTATATTGAAGAATCTCTCTAAAATAATAAATATTTATTAATCGATAAACGAATAATTTATTCATTTAGCGGTCAATAACTAACCTCGCTAAATGAATACCTTTTTTCGATACATAGAAAATTAATATGTGAAGAGTTAAATGTAAAATCAAAACAAAAACTTTGTAGAGCTTCCCTTGTAAATTTTACCAAAACTCCTTGTTAAATAAACAGTGAACAATTAATCAAAAATAAAAAACAAGGAATTCAATTTGCCAGAAAATTCGACAGAGTCTCCCCAATAAATGTAACATACTCCCTGTCAAAGATATGCACATAAATACTTAAGATTCCAACAACTTCAAATAATACGGAATTCAGTTTTAAATTAATTCCGACAGAGTCTCCCCTGTAAATTTAACCAAAACACCATGTTATCCTAACATCAACACAAAAGCTTCACACAATTTTCAACAATAACAAATTCATTTATAAACATTTCGATATATGCAGTTCCCTGAAAATTTTATCCCGTAATTACGCGGCTTCATCCAAGTTGTGACCTGTTTCAATCACACAGTAAAAATGATAAAAATACATGTTGTTATAAAATTATGTCCACATAGTTTCATTAAAATCAAATATACATATATAAATACACACACACACACACACACAAAACAAACAATATACCTGAAAATGAAATCAAGATATTCTCTTTCTCTTTTGGGACCCTTGATCCTCGAACCATAAGCCTTCACTGTGGTCATCACAAAGTATGTAGTTATCAAGTTTCCTATCTTCTTCAACTGTTGTCAATTCAGGTAACCCACTAGAGAAAGGACCCACCTCATAAAGCCCTTCTTCTGTATCAATCCCTTCCACTCCGTGATGTTGTTTACCATGAAGAACAACAGACCAATGTTCGTCACAAGGATCGGTGATATAAAAAACTTGTTTCGCCTGCGATGCAAGTATAAATGGTTTCCCCTTGAAACCCTCTCGATTAAGGTCAACCAAGGTAAATGCCAATGGATCATCAGTTCGAACCCTATTATTGTTATCAACCCATTTGCATCGAAATACAGCTACTTTGAAACAAACATAGTCAAGCTCCCAAATATCTTCGATTACCCCGTAATATGCCATGTTTTCATACATTGGATTTTTATCATTCTTGCTAGAAACATGTAAAGCCTTCGAGATTAATGTAACACCACTATTTTGTGTCGTGCTCTTCTCATCTTGTCTCTTAGTAGCAAATGAATATCCATTTATGTCATAGCCTGAAAATGCTCATACCACATGGCTGGGCTTAAACGCCAACCATTTTAATGTTTCCGAAACGTTTTTGCCCATGACAGCATTACCAAACCAATTGACAAATGTCTGATTATGTTCATTGAGCACAGTTTGATCCGTCCAAGCAGGATAAAACTTTCTTATTGAACTCATATGGCCTCTCACATAGGGCTCAACTTCTTTATAATTATGCAGTATGTAGAGGTGTGCCTTCATCAATTCAACGTTAGAAGGCGTAAATATTTTTCCTCCCCTTGTGCCCATACCTGTAATCCTCCCATCGTGCCGATTATTAGATATTCCAATTGATGCTGTATCCGCCGAAAATTCAGTGCAAAAATTAATTACCTCCTCAGCTATATAACTTTCAACAATACTAGCATTAGGACGATAACGATTATTAACATACCCCTTAAAGACTTTCATATATCGCTCGAATGGGTACATCTATCGTAAATGAACTGGCCCACAGATTTTTATCTCTCTAACCAAATGAATCACCAAATGTACCATATATAATATCAAAAAAAGCAGGTGCAAAATATATTTTTAATTGACAAAAGACAACAATTATTTCATCTTGTAACTGATCAAGTCTTTCGTGAACGATTGCCTTGCTACATATATCATTGAAGAAGAAACAAAGTCTCGTTATACTGGACTTAATATGCTTGGGCAATATCGAGCGAATAACTACAGGCAACAATTGTTGCATTAAGGCATGGCAATCATGAGACTTGAAACCAACAAGTTTTAAATCTTTTACGGAAACAAGTCTACTTACATTTGAAGAATATCCGGATGGAACTTTGATGCTACTCAAACTTGAACACAATTGTTTCTTCTATTTTCTGGACAAAGTATGATAGGCAGGTGGTAGATATGTGCATTGTCCTCGAGCTACCGGTGCTAAATTTGATATTATATTCATATCAACCATATCAAATCTCGCGTTATAACCATCCTTAGTTTTCCCAGATATGTTCAAAAGCGTACCTAACAAACTTTCACAAATATTTTTCTCAATATGCATAACGTCGAGACAATGTCTAACATCCAAGTTCTCCCAGTATGAAAGTTCAAAAAAGATGGATTTTTTCTTCCAACAACATGTATCATTATTGCTGGACTCCGAAAGTTTTCCAAACTCCACATTAATATCCTTCACACGAGCATTCACCTCAGGCCCGCTCAAGGGTTCTGGAGCTTTTCTAAACTCTTGTAATCCATTGAATGCTTTTTTCATACAGCGATGCGGATGAGACTCGGGAAGAAATCTACGATGCCAAAGGTATACTGTCTTCCTCCCATGTGCAAGCTGACAAAAATATGTACTGTGCTCACATATAGGGCATGCTTTATGCCTTTTAACAGAGTACCCAAATAAGTTTTCATATGCTGGAAAATCATTAATGGTACAGAACAACATGGCACATAATGTGAACATTTCTTGATGGTGTGCATCAAATGTAAGTGCACATTCATCCTATAACTTTTTCAAATCTTTAATAAGAGGAGCCAGATACACATCGATGTCATTTCCTGGTTGTCGTGGGCCTGAAATCATTAGAGACATAAGTATATACTTACGCTTCATACACAAGTAAGACGGCAAATTGTAAATAACCAACATCACCGGCCATGAGCTATGTGTGCTACTCAGACTGCCAAACGGGTTCATTCTATCAGTACACAAACCAAGCCTCAAATTTCTAGCTTCTCCCCCAAATGAAGGATACATTGAATCAATTTTTTTCCACTGATCCGAGTCTGATGTATGCATTATCATCTTGTCATCACTGAGAATACACCAATCTAAATGCCATGTCAAATTTTTTGCATTTTTTGCATTAGCGAACAACTGTTTAAATCTCGGTATTATAGGAAGATACCACAGAACTTTAGCCGGTGACCCCTTCTTTTGTGCATCAGTACTGTCTTCAACCTCATCACATAGTTGCTTCTTTTCGTATCTTGAAGTTTTACACTTAGGACAAAGCAATAAATTCTTATACTCATTCCTGTAAATGATGCAATCGTTTGGGCAAGCGTGGATCTTCTGATACTCTATACCCATTGGACACAATATTTTTTTCGCCTCATAAATTCGATCTGGAAGTTCATTATCTTTTGGAAGCATATCTTTCAATACCCTCAATAAGGTTGTAAAACTAGTATCTGACTACTCATTTGCCACTTTCAAATTAAACAACTTCAAAACACTAGACATGCGTGTGTATCTAGTGCAACCGTTGTATAGAGGCTTCTCATTGTCACCCAAAAGTGAAGCAAGAACTTCCAGTTTATCAGCAAAATCCTAGGCCACATCCTCAATCATGTTATCCAATCGATCTCTCGTAATCCCATCATCTCCTTTTGCATGAGATTTTCTTTCCTCAGAAAAACTGTCAATATTTTCACCATGCCAAATCTACAATTTATAAGAAGGATCAAATCCATTCTGATATAAATGAAATCTTATTGAATCATAGTTATCAAACCGCACACCATTTTTACAAGCTTTACACGGGCAATGGACGTACTTTGTATTCTTATAAGCCAATTCAATGAAGTTCTCAACTTCTTTCGCATACAAATCGGAGGTCCGATCACCATAAAACAATATATTTCGATCCATGCGTAACTAACACCTTGAAATAATTAAAAAAATCAAATAAATAATTCAACAAACAATGTAGAAAGTATCAAGTTGCATGCTTGTGTTAGCACGTGTCATACTAATGTTACTCATATAATGAAAACTAATATAATACCTCAATAAAAAATAATGCATGACCAACACATGCACAATAGACATAATCAAATGAAGAACCCATAAGTTTTTCATTTATGCATTTTATCAAACACATGCAATGCATAAAAAAATAATCCACACACTAAGTAGTGCTAATTATATGAACATCATCCAATAAAAACCAAACACTATAAATCATATCATATCACCAACAAATTACATAGTATAACTAAATAGGGTTCCACAATACTAAGGTTCACCATATATATGGATTGTAACTTTAATTTTCAATCCACCATAAATAAAAATAAATTCAATATACACATATCTAATGTACAAGAATAAGCAATTAGTGAGAAATTTTAGAAGTTTCTAACCTTAAAGTGGTAAATTTCAGCTTCAAATGACCATTCTTTACATCAAATATATAAAACCGTAGTAGAAATTTGGAGAAGAAAACTTTCGGCCGCGATACGCAGATACACGTTGTTATTTAGGGTTAAATACATCAATACTACGGCGGTTTTCAAATAAACAGCCATAGATAATGGCTTTCTATGGCGGTTAACTGAAAACCGCCGTGGAAAGGGACTTTCTACGGTGATTTTCAATTAACCGCCGTAGAAAGTCCCTTTCTACGGCGGTTTTTAATTAACCGCCGCAGAAAGCCCCTTTCTACGGCGGTTTTCAATTAACCGCCGTAGAAAGCGGCTTTCTGCGGCGGTTAATTAACCGCCGTAGAAAGCCCGTATTTTCTTTTACAACGACGGTTTTCTCTTTTTCGCCGTTAAAGCTCTATTTTGTTGTAGTGCAGTTTGAGAATTTGGCATCGGAAAGCAATTATAAAAATTAAAGATGAAATTCTCCTATATTTAAATTAATTTCAAAAAAAGACAAACAACAAGATATTTATATATTTTGATAAACGATGCTAATTATATTTTTAAATTTTAGGATTATTAATGTATGAAAACAAAAGTTAACATGCTGCCGTATGACAAGTTGGATACAAATGTTTACATTTTAAGTATAAAGTCCGATTTCGACCAACAAACCTAATTGAATTACGTTGACACTAATTTTGAAGTTCGAGGACCAAATCGAACCAAATACCCAATTTATGGACCAAGTAAGTGTTTTACCCCAATTAATATGATGTATATATTTTGTCATTTTAATCGAATAACATACTCAAAATAATAATAGAATTGAAAGAAAAAAAAAAGATTTCTTTTGTTGAAACGGAATAAAGAACAAAAGTGCATATATAATATTTGCTCAAGCTCTTGAATGCAACAGTAGTGTTGAAATTAAACATGAAAATGTTATATATATGCTATATTTGAGCGGTGACCTAATTATTTGTGTATTTTTAAACTTATCTTTCTGCAAACTGGCATGGTAGTATTGTGTCTTTAATTCAAGAGCTAACCCCATCAATACAGTGAAGAACTGAAGATTGCCAGCAAGCTGCTGGACCTTCAAATGGTGGACTTGTCCTTTCCAATTATTGAATCAGAAATTATTGTAAAGCTGTTTAGCAATAATTCGTACAGTAAAAAAAAATCATAGTAAATTTTCGTGGTAGTGACTAATGTGGTAATTATAGTAAAACAAATTATTAGATAATTAAAATTAAAATTACTGCATAACTTCTATTAAGTTATGCCTTTAACGAAGTATTTTCACAACTAGAGCCCAGCTATAAGATTTATGCTCCCCCTTCTATCTATCATGAATTAGGGGAGAAGCATCCCAAGTTCCGATCTAGCTTAGTTCTAACCTTCCTTACTTATTGGAAGAGAGATTGTGCCGAACTATCTACGCTATTTGAAGACATTTATCTGTTTCAGCAGTATTACTTTTAGGAAATATTCTGTTTATAATCCATCAAGGGAATAGGTTCCATTTTGTTCTCTTTGGGATGAGAACTGATCTACTTAACTCAGGGTTAAAATATTGCTTTCAGACAACGAAAGTCATTGGTTCAAATCTACTATAACAGTAGGTAGACCTTATCAGATACTCAGTATCTAATAACTTTTTTTGAACCACCCTCTTTTGTTTATTGATATTTTCATCCTTTCAACCAATTTTCGAAACTGTTTGAGAAGTTATTTTGTATGCTTGGCGCATCACAAAAATAGTGCTATATTACATTACGAGATATTGTCCATGTACAAAATACTTCTTTGCTGAATTACAGTTTGTAATTTTATTTTTTTAAATTAAAAGATTTCACTAGTGGCATTGAAAATCGTCTTACAATGATTAACAGAAGATCGAAAATAATCGGTACAAATCAATTACAAAAGATTTGATCCGATAATTATCAGATCCAGACTACAACATTATACCTAATCTATCAAATTATAAGTCTATACATAATATGGATCTTAACATTGTAGAAATATAAACATCGCTCTTGCTCTAATCTTATATCGATGGTCACGGATCTGCTACTGATTACGGATGAAGGGGTGAAGATTGATTTTTCAACCGAGTTCTCATACACTAAAGCCAAGAATGGAATCATCATAGCTAGTCACATAAATACCATACCATAACTCTGGATAAAATCACAAAAAAAAAAAAAAAAAAAAAGTGAAAAAAATCACCAAGATTGGGTGAAATAATTATTAAATTATTCTGACAAAAGAAACTAAAATTTAAAATTAAGTAAAATTAAAAGAAATTAAGAAAAAAAAATCAAAGTAAAAGTGTATCATTCATCCTCCTGTGATGGAAGGAGAATGAGATAAGATGAGAAGATCTTTTCTGGATTTGAGATGGAGAGATTTAGAGAGGAGGAAGCTGTCATATTCTTTTAAGGGAGTTAAAAAATTTAGGTGTACGCAGGTATACGAATTCCTTTCCAACATGTAATACGCAGGTATTGATTCCAATACGTAACTTAACTGATACATTGAGATATATTGAGGGTAGATTTGATGCATATTAAGAATATAAAAATGTAAATGAATAAATAATATCTGAAATTATATGTTCAGTTTATATAGAAATTTGATCATTTAAATTATTATATTAAAAAAAATAATTTAATATTTCTTTGATAAATAATTTATCTATTTTCATGTATGAGTTGTTCCCATAGTTTGCAAAATCTCGATCCAGATCGTAGGATTTTATATTCTACGATTCTGAAATACCAAATTGATCATAACTCTAATTATATTCGATCTTACAAAAATTTATTAGAATGACTCAAACAAAAGTTTTTATAATTACTTTGTAATTTTACACATGCACGTTTAGCGTAGGATCTTACAATCACACAATCAGATTTTGCACCCAAATCGATCTCACATGGAATCCCAATCTTACAAACTATGGTAGTCCCACATTCTCATTCTTATTCATGTGCGCCAAATGTAGCTACCGAGAAAAATCTATCAAGTGGGGAGGGGAAATTATTTACCCTCGAGGGTTTAGAATGGACCTTAATTGATCAGTGACTTTTCTTTCGTTAATTTTCTATTTTTGGAACGATTACAATTTCTCCTTCGATACACATCTTGGATTTATTTCCTTTAATATTCATTTTGGCCACATATAAATACTAAAATAGTCAAAAATAAATTGAAATTCCCAAAATATAGAAAACGAAGTTGGGAGATTCGTTTTCAGCAGAAAATGAATTTAGTGAATTCGTTTCTTCTTTTTTATTTTTATTAATTTCATTAAGAAACGAATTCATGGAATTCGTTTTCAGCAGAAAATGAATTCATTAATTCGTTTCTTAGAGAAATTAATTTTTTTCTTTTTTTAAAAATTAATTTCATTAAGAATCTTAATAAAATTATTTTTATTTTAACAATTTAAAAAATTAATTTTAGGAGACACTTAATTCGTTTTTCTAAAATTATTTTTAAAATAAATAAAAATAATTTTAGTTAAATAATTATATTTAAACGAATTTAAAAAATAATTATTTTCATTGAAAATGAGTTAACCAACATGTTTCTAAGTTTTTATTCATTTAAAAAAAATATCATGTAATGAAAAACAAATTTCAGGTGATTAGAAACGATCCCCCGTAATTCATTTTTCAGTTGTTATGAAAAAAAGGCAAAACATAATTATATAACTGAAAATTTAATTTGTAATTTAATAAAATTTTAGCGGAAGTAAGTTACGGCATATTTTGAAGTACATAAAATCTGCGTAGAAAAGAATTTGGGGAGTTCATTTATCTTTGAAAATTTAGTCACGCATTTATGTTTTAAAAATAATTAATTCCGTTAAAAACGAAACTCATAAACTCGTTTCTCTAAAAAAGGAATAACATTATACCGATATTGATGTTTCCGTTTTTAATTGTTTTTAGTTTAAACAAGCATGCATAGGGAATATAGATAAGTTCTCGATAATTCATATATTTTTGTGGAAATAATTAATTTAAAATGAATTATATAAAACAAGAACTTATGTTTTAATAATAAGATTACATGTTTGAATGTAGAAATTTGGCGAATTATGATGAAATTATTTCATTTAATCTTATGATTATTCTGAAGTTTAGCAGCATTTTGAAGTTTCTCTTTCGTCGCAAAAATCATTCCCTTTTCCAATTTGGACGACAAATCATCTTCCCAAACCGAACATGTACCATCGTGGAACTGATCAAGCATGTGATGCTCCTCATCCCCAATCTCGTGAAAAAATCTAATGCTGGCTCCAATGTCTTCACGCGGCCTTTCATCAGGAGAGAAGTTAGTCAGAGATATGAAATGTATCTGTTGCATGTAACCACGGAAATGTTTATTTTGTTTTCTTACCCGCTGCACAAAGCTCTTTAGAGCTATCACATCCGTTTTCTTTTTCTACAAACTTATATGGGAAAATATCCAAGAAAAAATAGTGCTCTAAAATTTTAACTGCCAATTGTGTAAACACAATCTATAATCTCACTAATGCTAATCACAAGAAAAACAATGAAAATTAAATAGAAGAAAATCTCATGTTTCTCCTTGCTCTTGACCACCTTGAAATGGCAGTCTCATATTTATCAAGATCAAAGAATGATATGGAACTATGATTGAGTTCTGTAAAATCTAATAGCTCCCACCCAGAAAACCATCAAAACACAATGTCAGATTTAATCAAAATTATCAATAATAATCTCATTCAACATGCACAAACATTAAAAAAAAACTTACCAACTCTGCTTGATGAGAAGAAACACTCAGCCAACTCTTCTAGTCCTGAAGCTTTTGTATAGTATCTGCAACTTTACAGCAGCTTCATACTTCAGGACTGGCAATTGTGGCACCTGAACAACAACTTTGCTCTCCACACCACCCATATATTCATTACCTTTAACAACTCTGTAAAAGCCAATTCTTCTCTTCACACATTCATCAAATAAAGGCATAAACCCCATAACACAGAAAACAAGCAAAGCAATGAGGAAACAGAGAGAAAAACAAATTTAGAAGCAAGATTGTTATTGCTAAAAAAATTTTAAAAAATCTACCTCTGAATCGCAGGTCTCACCACTGAAAAATGATGGTAAACTGCCGGCAATTTGGGCCCGGGTAGGACTGCCTCTTTTGGAACTAGGGTTCCATATGGAGACTTCTCTATTCCCGGACAACAGGGTGTCGGCCGGCGAGGTCAATACGTGCACCGACGTGGCGCAGATTCGGCCGGTAAAGCATGGAGGCAGCGGTGCGGTGGTTCGGAGATAAAGGGAGTTGCTTCGTGCGGCTCTATTTTTTTTTTCTCTTCCGCTCACAATTAATAGATGTTTTCACAAAAAAAAAAAAGGAATTTTTTTATATATATATACTCCGTTAAAACCGAATTTGGGAGATTCGTTTTCAATAAAAACGAAACCCCCAAATTCGGTTTTTAAGGAAAATAAAACTTTAAAATAAATTCTTCTTAAATGAAAATGAATGTACAGAATTCATTTTCATAGGAAAACGAATTCCCCAACTTCTTTTTTCGAGGAAATTTTTTTAAATTTTTAATTTTGTTTTTCAAAATTTCTTTTTAGAAAACGAAGATGCCAATTTCGTTTTTCTTATAAAACAAATCTGGCCTCTTCGTTTTCTAGAGAATGGGAATGTAAAAAAAAAATTTTGTATTTTGGTAATTTTAAGCCCCTATGAAAATATTGGGGGAAAAAATCCTACATCTTGGCAAGAAATTAATTAGGAATTGTCACACCCTTTTTCACTCTCTATGAACAAAAGATGCGACCGGCGTTAGGCCCGCGCCTAACCAGCCCAAACACGGCACAAAGTCGCGGAATTACTTTGCGCCAACACGTGCGATCTCGTAGCCCATATCCGCGATCTCGCACAACACGCTCAGGTTATCGGCCCCGCAGCACAGCACCACAAGTTTTGGGCAATCTGCCCCAATCCTAAGTATATTATTGCCACCACTATGAAACAATATACAAAGAATTCACGCCTACACTAAGGCTACGCCAACACGCAGGAAGGCTCGTGCGCCAAGCACACCATGTAGACTAATTTCCCGAAAACCAGCCTACCTCGACCAACACTATGGTCTACACTCACCCAACACTATGGACTACCTCAGCCAACACTATGACCTACCTCGGCCAACACTATGGCCTACACTCGGCCAACACTATGGACTACCTCGGCCAACACTATGGCCTACGCTCGCAAAGAGCAACTCGCAAGCTGCGGATATCCATCCCACCGACTTGTCCCTCACAAGTTGCAAATTTCTATCCCACCGGCTTGTCCCTGAGCTATCTTCACTACTCAGCTATTTATAGCCATTTACACGTGGTTGACAGCCCCAACCACCTAGGCAATAACCGTCTCAAAACGTGGGCAAGAAACTTCCCTAAAGCCTACTAATTTCCCTAACAGTCTAAGTGTTCTTCACCAAAACACCTAACTATTACAACCAAACCTCAATTCACGAAAATACATCACAAATACGGGGAAAATTCCTAGCCAACTAAAAAGGCCGTAACAGTAGGGTACGGGGAGGCCCACTTATCCTTAAGCAAGATATTAAAAATAATACGAGAATATATTAATTCCAAATTTATTGTTATGCATTATTCTTAACCAATACTCCCTTTATTCCATTAGAACAAAATTATTTTTCAAAATGGATCATTCCAGTAGAACAGAGGGAGTTTAAGATAGGGTTAAGGGTGATATGTAAAACATCGTCGTAATATATGGTCACAATTTCGATTTGACTCAAATTCAGTATAGTCTTTCAAAATCGAATCCTGACGTTATATATAGTTTTGGTTGAGGGAGAAAAAAAAAAAAAAAAGTAGTGTGGAAAGGGTTAAATAATTTCATTTTTCTTTCTGTGAGTATAATAAAGTTATAATTAATTACAGTTATAGAAATTTTAATCTTTGTGCCATTTGGCATCTATATAATATTTCAACATGAATTGTGAACGAATTGGATATTATCAATCTTTGGTCAGTTGTATAAGTTTTTAATTATCTGTCGGTTGTTTGAGGAACACCAACTGGCCACGAGATTATATAACTACGGGCGTTTTCCACGCACAGAAGATTAATTTTCCATAAGATTTCAATCACATAAATAGCCAATCGTATTTTCATGTCAATTAATTAATGTTGTTGAGTTAACCTTACGTGGTTTACTATAATTAACGGGTTTTTTTTTTTTTTTGGTATTTCAATGATACTATGTTATCTCTTGGTGCTTTAGGCCATTAAGTGTTCAAAGCAGTAAATTATCCTAACAATACAATTTTGATTGATTCAATGAGTCTAAAATACTTGTATTGTAAGTTGTTTATATGAGAAGAAAACATGTTCGCAATATCAAATCATATTTTATATATTGAGCATTATTGATGTTGTTTGTGTCAAATTGACACCTTAATTACAAAAAATATGAGAACATAACATAGTATTTTCAAAACACAATACTAAGTGACTATCAATTATGATAAACCACATAGGTTCATTGTTATTTACACCTTAAATGCCACGCACAATCATAGAATAACGGAAAAGGCCGAAGGTGTAATGTAGGACCTGGACGTATAGTTTAACCTGTACTCTTGCATTTCATTGACCAAGCTTAGAATCCGTGTAGCGAATCCCTCTTAAAGTCAAGTAGTATAATACTTGGAGCACATACGATATGTTAAACGGTTTGAATCACACTTTTGACAATATTTACAAATTTTGAAGTAAATTTTTGTAAAGACTTTAAAAGTCACTCTTCCCGTGTGATGATCTGTTGGCACTGGACATGGTCTACGTCCCCGTAGTGATGTTTGTTCCCTACCACAAATATATATATACTGTTGGTACTGGACATGGTCTGCGTCCCCGTAGTGGTGTTTGTTCCCTACCACAAATATATATATATATATATATATATATAAAAGGAGATTTCCCTTATTTGTATAGTTCTCTAATGTAAAGGTGAAAAAAAAATGCATATTAGCTTTTTTTAGAATGAATTAAAAGGGAAAAAAGAAATCTTTGATGTTGAATTCACAAATTTGTCGATTACACGTGAAACATCTGCATATGCAATAACTGGACAGGTAGAACTACAGATGCATGGGCCCTTTTTTTTAAGGGTTTTTTTTTTGAATGAAAATGCTAGAATTCTTTCTGCCACGATTAATATAGCTCACACGAAACGGGATGAGGCTCCCAACCGAGCAACAATTGGAGGGCCACTGGGAAAGGGTGATTTTTAAGTTGGTTTGGAGGGATGAGATTTTTATCTATTTTAATTTTGTTTTCTGTGTCTATTCTTGGAGAGATTATCTTGTGTATTCGTTACACCATGTAAGATGTTGCAGTCATATATATTTAGGGGAGAGAGTATTATTTTAGGGGGGGAAATGTACATATAAGGGGCCTATAAATGAATAAAAATCTAAATTATTTATTTATGATTGGATTGTTGCATTATTTTTAATGCATAAGATGCATCCAATAATTTTTTCTATTCTTGACAATAAAGGATAAGATTCATATATTATATTATGTGACTTATTTTTTCAGAGTGACAGAATAGACAAGAAAGACAAGCTAAAATATGCAAAAGATCTCAAAATAATTACTAACTACTAAGTATTACTATAATTTTAATCCCAAAATGATTATTTTTAATAAATAGCATCAGCTGCAGCATCTCGAAATTTTTTAAGAAGTTGACAAGTGTATCAAGATTGTCTGTTATGCGGCTGATTATGGTCACATGTAAATGAAAGGAGAGATAAAACATTCAAAAATTAAAAAAAAAAAAATTCAATTGAAGAGTCTACTTTTAATTTTTTTATTTTTGTTACATTTACTAATATAATCATGTCTGGTCTACAATTAGTTCGTACTTAATAAGTAATATATAAATTGAATAAAGTATGTCAAATTAGCTAATTTAGGTTTTGTACATTAGTATTGATAATAAGTTATACGTTGGTCAAAGTGAACCCTTTCAATGCAATGGAGGGAATATTATTTTCACCATTAGTTATATTTTGTGATCTATAATAATTGTATTACTAGTCTCTTTTATTAATCGATAACAATAACAAATTAAACTAGCTTATTCTATTTTTTCTTCTTATAATTTGTCTAACTACAAACTCGTAACTTTCGTAAATTAGGATTACTCATAAGTCTTAACTATCACCTAGGCACGTTCTCTTCTAAAATCACCAATGTCTAGGACATGTTCTTTTAGGAGTTTTGAGAATTGTTTTAGTTTGGTTTTTGGCTTCAAATCCAAAACCAAACCAAAAACAACGTTCGGCTGAGAGGGTCTGAAACCCATTCACAAAACCAATCTCAAACCCAAAATCATGTTCTTCTTCTTCGTCATATACTAATGAGTGAGTTTGCTGTCAAACTATTTGACAATTCGACGGCGAAATTCAAAATTGATATGCGTGTTTTATCTTTAAAATCAATATGCGTCTTTTTAACATTACAAGCGATTCTTTTGCCTCTAAAATCAATACACGCACTATATGCGATAATTGTTGTTAACATAATGACGATACATCAAAAGCTAAACTCTATATGCGATACATCAGAACATAAATTCAATAAGCAAACATTAGAGGTTAAACTTGTAATCCCGATACATTAGTAGCTAAAAGTGATATACCAGAGGTTAAATTCAATACGCGATATATCATAAGATATAATTTTATAGCATACAAGTGATACTCTTTAATCTAAATTTCATCCGCGTGCAATTTCACTGTGCGCATCAATTTTCTAAGACCACCGGTAAATCTAAATTTTGGGTAAAGTGGAACAAGACTTCAGAAGACGTGGGCCCAACTCGGTCTAACTTCATGACTCAAGAGATGTTTAATAGTTTTCGCAAAACCTTATGAGTTTAGGAAATGTGTCATGAACTTGAAGATTAACCTACCTCAAATGCTAGCTCATGAGAGGAAGAGCCTAAATTCAATCTACATCCCACATGGAAGTCTCAAACCTTCCATGTGTGATACATAATTTCATGACAACCACCACGCTTCCGTTTCGACATTCACGGCAGCCTATTCTGAATGGCCTACTCTAGCCCCTAGGTAATCTCTTCTCATATCGCCCCTCCCGCTTTACGGTGGCCCACTCTGAACAGTCTACCCTTGCTAGTGTCGGTCCTAAAGTTTTGGGGATCCAAGGCAAAATAATAAAAAAGGGCCCCTAAAAAATATAATGTGATAATTTAGTCATTTTTATTGGAAAAAAAAAACTTTTTTTAAGGCGGACTTTGAACTCAAAAAAATAAGACCTTCACTCTTGCTTTAACCCTTTTAAAATAATAATAAAAAAGGGCCCCTAAAAATATAATGTGGTAATTTAGTCATTTTTATTGAAAAAAAAAAACTTTTTTTAAGGCGGACTTTGAACTCGAAAAAATAAGACCTTCACTATTGCTTTAACCCTTTTAAAATAAAAATAAATTTTGGGCTTGAGTTGGAAAAAAAAAAATTCACTTGAACTTTTTTAAAACAAAAGTATATATGATTTGGAAAGAGTGAAAACTAAAAAAATATTGCTGCATGCGTCATGCGGAGCACTCTGTCTCTAATTAATTTCGTTTGAACGGTAAATGAAAATTGGCATACTAATAGTTAGGGTTTACTGTTTAATAATTTTAAATTTAGATTTTTAATATATTAGATTTATATTTGTGGGCTTAAAATTGTTTTGAATTATTTATAAACCTACTACCAAATTATAAGACATTTATATAAATTTGAGACCCTAAAATTTTTGGGCCCAAGATGGTAGCCCAATTTGCCCCTCTCTATGGGCCGGCCTGACTCTTGCTATAGATCGTTCATTTTTAGGTCGCCTCCTCCGCAACGTGGACGAAGCATAGGGCCTGGTTTGATACTATTTGTCATGAATTTGGGGAGTAACCCACCTCAAAAAGTTAGCTCATAAGGGGAAGAGCTGTAAATTCAATTTATATCCCACATGAAGAGTCACGTACCTTCCAAATATGATACACGATTTCAAGACACTATGCCTGAACACAATTAATGACTTGGGCGAAAGCCCAATATTGCATGAAAAAGGTTAAGTTTGGGCCCGAACAAAACTCTAATTACTTGTGAGAACTTATGAAAAATAATAATAAGAATAACTAATGAAAGAGGATGATTGTTCTGCTGAAAATTTTGCAGACAAGAAAAAAAATAAAAAAAGAAGAAGAATTCTCTTTCTAATGTATGCTTCTCAAAAGCACCATTCTACTACAATTATAAAAAAAATAAATAAATAAAAAAGCTCATGGAAGAAAAATAAAATAAAATCACAAAATCCCATTAACCGCCATTTTACTGCAGAAATTTCTTGAGCCAAAAAGCCGAATTTTTGGGATACCTTTTCAATCCATTCTCAAAGTCCACATAATTGAGGCCGAACTTCATGGTGTAACCCGAACCCCACTCATACGTGTCCAAAAATGACCATGCAAAGAAACCTTTCACCTTCACGCCAGCCCTGCAAATATTTTACAATATCGTTTAAAAATTATGGCACGAGTAATGATAATGCATATCAACTAATTCATCACAAGTTTTCATAGTCAAGCGTGTAATATGCATTTATCGGTTAATAATGTAATACTAATAATTATTTCATAAATATATAACCAATAAAAACATGCATCAGGAATTATTATGAGAAGTTATAATGAATTAATTGAGATGGCTATTATTAACAATTACGGAGCACTAATTATTTTACAAACAGACCGAGTGTGATACATAAGTGATATAATAATCTAAAGGTTTTAAGGGTTTGTGTCGACTATAAATACAAAAAAAAAAAAAATTATGACATTTGAAAATATTCAATATCAAAACTTTAACTATTAAAGAAAATGGGGACATAATTTAAATTATTTTCAAGTATAATAGAAGTATTAACATAATTTAACCTAATATTTCAATTTAGTTGTTTTTTTCTTTTTTCGAAATTTATAAAGTATGGAGCATATAATAAATTTTTCTAAAATCTTTTTAAAAATTAAATTATTAATATTAATATTGTATTGGGAGCATGTGCCTCATTGAAAATGCGTCCCTACTTGTGACTCTTTACTTATTGCGCGTCACAACAACAATAACAATGTGAAAAAAATAAATAAGTGATAATGCTAATATATGTTGTTGTTGTGGTGAGACACAATATGTATATAATATTAATTATAAGAAACTTGCAGAATTCGAAGGGACTCACGTGATAGCAGTGTACAACGCCTTAAAATGACCGCGATAGAATCGAATCCTTTGTGGATCATTAACGCCATCCTTAACCGACTTAATACCGGTATCGCCGATTCCTGACATAATATTTAATTAATATACGCTAATGAGAACTACTAGTTTATAATTTAATTAACAAATTAATTTAGTGCAAATATTATTTCTTTATATCCTTAATTCTTACCATTTTCGGTAATATAGACCACTGGATTCTTGTATCTTTTCTTCACGTAGACGAGGAGAGCAGTAAGCCCTTCAGGATAATCATAAAATATGCTTACTCCTGTCTGCAAATTAATTAAATCATTTTTCATGTTAAATTATAAAATAGTTCCAAAAAAAACATCAAATATATATATATATATAACTATAGTCCCTTCACGAGACCATTCCTTCAAGGGATAATAGCGTTTGCAATGAGCGATGCAATTGCATAAGGTAATGCATCCTAAACTATTATCCACTGAAGGAATAGTTCCATGAATAGACTATAATATTTCCCCTTATATATATATATATATCGAAAACATACCGGTTTGCCAAGAAGTTTTCCGTTTCGTTCATCTGTGAAACAAAAAGAATATTATTATTTAATAATAGGAAAAAGATTAATTAATCTTTTTTAAAAATAAAAAAAAATTATGGAAGGACTTACTCGTGAGATTAACGTGAAGATCAGTAGAATAGCTAATATTGGGACCGTTAGTAGATCGAATATTGGAAACGTAATTTGTAGTGTAATAATTCAATCCCACAAAATCAATGGATCCTTTAAGTGCCTCTGTTTCTTCTGGAGTGAATACTGGTAATCTCTTACCAACTATCGTTTCCATGATTTTTGGATAGCGACCAAAAGTTACGGGGTCTAAAAACCTGTAAAAATGATGAAATTAATTAGTTTTTATTCTAGAAAAAAAAAGACGAAGATGATTATAGGAATAAGACCGGATTTAAGAAAAAGAAAAATTAATCTTAACAATTTTATTGAGATCGGAAAAAAGTTACACTCTTTCTGTTTCATTAGAAAAGTCCACTTTGTATTATTAAAAACAGTACTCCCTCTATTCTATTAAAGGATTCATCTTGACAAATGTATAACTTATTATAAATATTAAGGTACAACACCTAAAGTAACTAATTTGACACTATTTATTTAATTTATATCCTTACATTTTAACTATGGACTAATTATGACCATACATAATTATTGTAGTAAGGGTAGTAAGTGTAAAAAAAAAATTAAAAGTGGACTCTTCTAACGAAACAAAAGATATTTCTCAAAGTGAACTCTTCTAATGGAATATGGTGAATATTACAAATTAGACTTTTCTAATATAACAGATGAAGTAAAAAAATAGGGGTAAATTATCTAAAGTAAGAAACAAAACAATTAATGAAGTGTTGAAATTCAGGGGCATAATGGGAAACAATTAATTAAGGTGAATGAACTAACCATCCAAGGAAAAAGTCGAGAGCTCGCTGGGTTGCATCCACATTGGTTATGGTATTGGAGAAAGGTATAAACCAATTAGTTACCAGCACTATTCCTATTTGTCCTTTTTCAGAACCCTGTAAATTAATGCATTAAATAAATGCAGCAAATAATTATATCCATTAATTACAAATCTATAAAGGTTAATAAATATATAGGAAAAATTACATGTATCCCTTTCTAGATTTCGCAAAACTATTTTCACTCTCTTAAGTTTGTCAAAACTGCGCTATCATTAATTCACCTATGGAATGTTCGAAAGTTTTTTCAAATAACAAAATAATTCACGAGGTTCGTGTTTATTGATGGTAAGCGACGGTAATTTAATCGAATCAGAGAGTCAACTAATATTATATTAACACAAATATATTGAAGGTGATCGTAATTTTTCAAACCTTATAGGTTATTAGGTATTTAGTAGCTTCACCATGAAATCTTTAGGGTAAATATGTAATTTACCCTCAATTAATTTTTATGAATGTGTGTGTGTGTATGTGTGTGTGGGTTCACTACCTTGTATTTTGTCTGGTATTTGGTCCGGTATAATTTAACGGCGGCAGCATGGCTGAGCAGAATGTGATGGGCGACCAAGTAAGGCTCAACGGAGGAGTTCCCAGCGGGGCATCCTTTATTCAGCCACGCCGAGCATCTTCCCGGTGCCAGTGTGCCGATAATGGTGGTGGAGTCATAGCCACCGGTGGAAAATGACCATGGCTCGTTGAAGGTGCTCCAGGATTTGACTCTATCACCAAATTCTTTGAAGCATACTTCGGCAAAATCTCGAAAATCATTCCTACAAACATTAACAATTTTCTTTAAATATTCTTATAATCAGTACTAGTAATCTCCGAAGCATTAAAGAAAGTAAAATCCTCTATATAATATACTCCCTTTGTTCATTCAAAAAGGCCACTCTGTACTACTATTTTCTTTGTTTTGAAAGTCTGGATTAGTGTTTTTAGTAATACAAAGTGGACTCTTTGAGTGAGACAGATAGAGTATATACATATACATATATACTCCGTATTTTATGAAATTTGAAGTCCCAATCTTCTTAAGGTAATTGAGATTAAAAAAAAAAGAATAATTTTATTTGACAATGAGTTGACTTATATATTTTTAGTAAATTATAAATTTGAGAAATATAATAATTAAAATAAGTTATATATATATTTAATTATAGAATTGGATAACTAATTTAGTTTAATTTTTTGAGTAAATAAATATTCGAAGAATGAAATTAAATAAAGCAAGAAAAATGATTGCGAGAGTGAAAAGATTGAGTGACTGATGCGACATTACATGATAGTTACCTCTTGGTAGTATTAATTTGAAGTACTAAATTATTTTTGTCATGTGAATGTCAGCTGAAGTACTAGCTATGAGAATTCACCATAAATTTTCACCCAGTGTATTAAAATAATAGTTCAAAAAATAAAAAAATCAGATAGAAATTTGGTACTTAATTGATTAATTAAATGCTTAAGGATTAAATTTAGGTGTTGTGTCAATTAGTTATCAAACAGAGCCTTTAGTTTGGCCTATGCTTGATATTGTCTATTGTAAAGATGACTAATTAACTCTGTTTTATTATAAAAATTTTCTATATATTTGTTTAATTTGAAAACTTCAAAATATAAAAAGAAAAAGATATATGTTTCAAGTTGTTTACTTACACAATTTGAGGGCTCAAGAAACCACCATATTCATCTTCTAGAGCTTGAGGAACATCCCAATGAAATAGTGTCACAAAAGGTGTTATGCCTGTTGGTCAACCATCAAAGGTCATGCACAATATAAAAATACTAATATCAAGTAAGAGATTTATTAATAAAAGCCAAGTAATTATATATTTATTTATTATTTTAAAATAACGAAGTCTCCCTTTTATTTCTTTATTTTTCTTGGGGTATAAATGAAAATTGACTCCAGAGATCATAGTTGTTAAACTCGGTGGTGGACTCGTAGACTCGACCGAGTCTACGAGCCGACCACCTGGAATCGAGTCAAACTCACATAGGATCAGTAGCTAGGCTGAACTCGACCTAGACTCGGTAGACTCGGCCTGGACTCCGTAGACTCGGCCTAGACTCGGCCGAGTCTACGAGTCTAGGCCGAGTTCAAAAAATCATGTATGGGCTGCAAATTTTGATGGGTTGGGCTGCTGGATGGGTTTTTTCCGAAATAATTGGGCCAATTTCGGCCCTAACCGCCAAAAAAATTTAATCTCACAATTTTCTGAAATATTTGGCTGCCCTAATTCGCTAATTCGGTTCGGGAAACAGAGAGACGAGCACGAGTCGACGACTGATCGAGAAAATTTGACACTTTAATATGGTTTTTTACTCTGTTTAAGTTTTATGCTACAAGTATAGTTAAATATCATATATTATTGTGATTGAGAAAATTATTAGAATTAATTATACCCTTTTAAACTATTTTTCGAGTCTACGGTCCGATTCTACAATTCCGGTTCTAGACCTCAAACGAGTTTAACTCAAAATACGAGTTTAACAAACTTGCCAGATATAATATATATATATATATTTATTTATTTATTTATTTGATGAAAGAAACAGAAAAGTAACCTTTTGAAAGTAGAGCATTGATGAGATTATTGTAGAAGGCTATGCCTGCTTTATTCACTCCTTTACTTAGCTTCCCACCTGAGAATTAATTAGTTAAACCATGAAAATATTGAAAATAGTAATTGGTTAAATATTAAAAGAGAAAAAAGAAAAAAAAAACCTAAGACAAAATTATAATGCGGGAAGAGTAAATTCAAATATTAAATACATGTATGTTCATGCGTCTCGATCTATACATACGTCACAGCAAATATTTATATATATATTTAGGTATTACATCAGTTACTTGTAATAATTTCCACACAAGAGAAAAATGGAACAAGTCATCAAACTTGATGCTCAAGAATATTCTTTAATATTTTCCATATAAATATAATTAATTCATTTCTCTTTAGAAGCCTCTATATATATATATATATATAGTTTTGCAAAGATTAATTGTCGAAAATGAGTTAGCTTAGCAAAACATCTGACTGTCCAATTCAGAACTGGACTTGTGGTTGGACAATTTCCAACAATTCTAAAGTTTGATTTAAAAAATAAATAAAAAATAGATCTCCAGCTAATTATGTCGTCACACATAAACCCTTACATTTTAAGAAAAGAGGTTTTATTCATATGTTTTCTGAAAAATAGATAATTGTGCGTTTATAATATGGGTGTGTATGTGAAATACTACCTTCGTCCCAAAATAAGTAGTATCGTTTTAGCTCTTGAAAGTAAGTGTTGGTTTAACATTTCAAGAAGAATTTTTGCATCATATTTATTATTCCAAAATTATCCTTCTCTTCCATATCAAATGGTACTCTCATTTTCAATGCAACTATTACTGTTGATTGTAGTTATTATATTATGGAACTCTACATATTTGTTATTTAGTCAACACAAACACAAGATTTATTTAGTAACATAAACACAAGGTCATACTTGTAATTTTATTAATTTTTCTTAATTTGTGTGAAATAGTCTAAAACAGCACTTATTTTGGAACGAGGTAGTATATTAGTTGTTTATTACTATTATTTTTTCATTTATTTGGAAAAAAGGAAATTAAAAATGGAACTTTATTTCGAAGAAGAAGAGGCTAATTTGATTACTTATATTGATCAGTCATGATCTCTCCAGCGTATTTCTTGGGTTACTGATAAAATATTTTAAACATCTATTCATCTTACTAATTAATTTATTAAAGGAAGGATACAGATCTGATCTGAACAACATCGATCTCCATAGCTAGCCAAGTTCATGAGATGTGGTCCGTTGACCACCAATTAATGTCACATGATTAGTTGACTTTTTATATCCAATCTGATGAGAGTTCGTGATATACATAATGAATGAGTCATTAATTAATTTTTTTTGCTTCATCATGTGTTTCGAGATATGTAGTTTGGATTTTATTTCCTAATTTTTAAAATATAATTTCTACGTTCTATCAGAGGAATTCAGTTTAAAAATATAAAATTTATTATAGATGTCAATTAGTCACCATTTAATATACTAATGCCCGAATCACACATTATACTGACTGAATGATTCCGTGAAATTTCTGTTGTGTTCCTTTTTACATATATTTGACTTGGAAATGAATTAAACAACATAAATGTGGTGGTTTCTTACCAGGTAAAATTCTTGCCCAGGAGATGGAGAATCTGAATGCATTCAAATTTATGTCTTTCATCAGTTGGACGTCTTCCTGCAATATCTCACGGTCACAATTAAAAGGACGTTGACAACTAATACATTAGGGGAGTCAGAAATAAAAAATTTCGTGGCAATTTATAATAATAATAATTATTATTATTATTATTATTTTTACCATTAATTTATGCATATTTCAAACAAGGATGAATTTTGGAATTAATCAATATAGCTTATCTTTTGATTAGAAAAATAGACCAAAATTTCTAAACATCAATTAAATCCAATTTTAGGATTGACCTTTTTCCATTACGCTTTTGTTTTTCACATTTGAAGTTGTTAATTAATTACCTTGTAACGATGGTAGAAATCGTCAGCTACGTCCCCATTGCTGTGATCCAGTATTTTCTCTGCACAGAAAAAAAGTAAGCAAACAAAATGACCCTATTAAAAAGTTTAAGGACTGGAGATATGGAATAAAAAAATTTGCGTACCTCTATTTCACTCACTTTCTCTCACTAATTTTCAATCAAATTTCTATTATTTACACTTTCTCATTCTTTTAATTAAAAAATTGAAACGATAAAAACTAAACAAAAACTCAGACTGAATCATAACCCGGCAGTTTTGAAACCGGGCAGAACCATATATATATATATATATATATATATATATGTATGTATATAGTATTTCTTTTGATTCTAGAATCAGAATAATGCTTCAACTACTAATGTTAATGTTGAAAATAGGATTGTTTTCTTGAAACAAAAGTAATAATTTAACTTTTCTTGAAAAATACTGGTTTTGTTTTTTAAAAAACCACTTACACATACATAATATACACGTGAAAAATTCAAATAAATATACATATACATAGGGTAAGACTACAGTCCGTTCAAAAGAACCATCCACCAATTGGATTTGGCCTTGTATGAATTACTATGCAATTCCATACCCAATTACGTAGGCTAAATACAATGACTGGATGGTATGGTAGTTTCTTTAATTTCAATTCCTAGAAAACAAACCTGGATATTGATGGCTGTATGTATCCCAAATGCTTGGTCCTTTTCCATCTTCAGAAGCAGCTCCTTCGTACTGCAGAGAATAATGGCCAGAAAGAATTAAGGCATTTACCTAATGGATTGGATATATATAAACTAATAAATTACTTATGGAAAAAAAAATTGAAAAGATAAATACCTGATAGGCAGAAGAAGCTGCCCCAAAGAGGAACTTTGGTGGGAAATTGCTGCGTTTCAAATCGGTGTTTACAGTACTGGATTTGGAGTCTCCAGTTTCTGAAACTGAAATGGCACTCACAAACAAACTCGACAAAGCTAAGAAGCAAAGCAAACTCAGCTCCCGAGCTGCCATACTTGATTATTAA
This sequence comes from Leptodermis oblonga, assembly GCA_016801395.1. NCBI lineage: Eukaryota > Viridiplantae > Streptophyta > Magnoliopsida > Gentianales > Rubiaceae > Leptodermis > Leptodermis oblonga. The sequence continues at coordinate 32,889,326 of CM028755.1, forward strand.
GACTAAGAGAGATTTAACTTTTTCTTCTGGACCCTGTGTTTATATAGAGTGACATTTAGTTCAGTAGAACTTCACCGGATCAGAAATTAAACTGATTATTCAATTAATTAAATTATTTGTAGGATCATGATGATTCTGATCGGATCGTCATCTTATGCCTATGCACAACACGTCTAACAACCCAAGGAAATAAATAATTAAAAATTATAGTGTTATTAATGATATAATGTATGGTAATTAATTTCTACTTGGCCACTTGACTAATTAATTTTGGTTATTTTGACTTTTCTATGCAATGAGTCCAATGACTTGGAAAAGCTATATTCATTTTTCGTGATTTTAAATGTTTGAATGTTTGAAATTGGGAGATTCGATCCATTGAAATTTTTTCTTTTGAATCTCGAAGAATTGTTGAGCGCAGTCACTCAAAATGCCAAGTGCACAACCTCGCGTGTTTATGGAACATACGGACTTGGAGAGAGACTCTTTTGAGAAATTAGCGTAGCGCTTAGGTGGTCGCTATAAATATTGATTTACAAAATGACGAAATTACTGACACCATAAAGAGAAAAAAAAAAAAAAGTTATAGTATAGTGCCCTAAAAAACAATTAGAACATGAATTTATGGAGAATCGGATTCGTAGCCCAAAGTTGAATGTTACAAGAGCTTGATATGATAGCTAATGAAAATACATCAATAAAAAATAAAAAATGAAATTGCAAAAAAATTATTTTGTATACCAAAAAACTATTATTCAAACGTGTCCAGGATCCCTCAAATGAATTACACAACGTTATTTTGAGGTTTAAGAGGGGAGATACCCTTTGTCAGTAGGCCTCACGTGAGACCCACTTGTGGGGCCCACCTCATGTGTGAGAGGGCACACTAACATAGGAGATCTCAAGTGGAGGTTTAAGACATACCAAATAGTTATTTTTCTTCTTTAACCAATTTTATTGCCTTAACTTTTCAAGTGTGCTTTGTACCTCCCACTGTGATTTATTCAAACTTTTAATTATCATTATGTTCTATCCAAATTAGAATACGGCTCTTCTAGTCAGCAAAAATGTAACTCGGTCCTTCGACCATTTGTCATGTAACATGCAGGTTCCTATATATTCGCCAAATTACAATTTGATCTTTGTAGTTTACACTAATTACAATGTAGTTCCCTTGACCATTTGCCAATGTTATGTTTTTGCCAAATTTCAGCAGTTTGTTTATGTTGCTACCATTTCGACCGGATTTCAGAAAGCAAGTAAGTGGGATTCGTCCACTGCATATGATTTTGTAAATTAGAAAAAAAAAAAAGAGTTGTTTGTTAAACATATTGGAAGTTCAAATAGTACCCTTAATCAAACTTAGCAAAGATGTGTAGATCGATTTAATGAAAGAAAGTTGGCAAATTGAAGTTTCTCTTTCCAAACAAGTCTATAGATTATAGCTAATTGCTTCAGTTAATTACATCTAATTATTGTTACACCAAGGTTTAACTTCTCGGAGGCATGATAAATCGAAGAGTTTAATCAAGGTAATTTTCTTAAACTATTGAAATTCTCTGCAGATTTTAGTAAAAGATAAAAAAAATGTAGTTTACAAAAATTCTCAAGAAAACAATCAATTGACTTATTCGGATATTCAAAACAATATTATGCATGCTTATGCTCTCGAGACTACATATGCAATATTGTTTGCACTTAGAGATGAATTTTTTGCTATATTAGTTGATAAAGTCCTTGATATATCGGATAAATAGCAAATGAATTTTTCTTTATGTTATTCAAATTCTGAAGGCATTGTTTTGTAACGCTTTCTCGGAATTGTTCATGTTGATGATACTTCTGTTTTGTAACTCAAAAAAGCTATAGAATTATTGTTTTCACATTTTGGTTTGAGTATGGCTAGAATTAAAGGACAAAAATATGACGGTGCAAGTAATATGCAAGAAGAGTTTAATGGACTAAATGTTTGATCTTGAAAGATAATCATTCTACTTCTTATGTTCATTGTTTTGCACATCAACTCTAACTTTCTCTTGTTGTAGTGGCAAAAAATCATATGCAAATAGCTTCTCTTTTAAACTTGATTGCTATTGTAGTTATTGTTGTTGGAGGTTCATGTAAAAGGCAAAATATGTTTAGAGATAAATAAAAGATTGAAATTAGAAAAGCACTTGGAAATGAAGAAATTTGCAGTGGACATGGTTTAAATCAAGAATATGAGTTCAAAAAAGGCAGGTGATACACTTGGGTTCTCAATATGGCACATTGATGAGTTTGGCTGTGAGTTTTTTTTTTTAATTTTTTTTTTTTTTAAATACAGTTGTTGATGTTTAGAAATTGTGGTGGATGATAGTTCTCTTCTAGAACCAAAATAAATAAATAAATAAATAAAATTGAAATTGTGGTATTCTAAACTCTTTAAGAATATTTGATTTTGTTTTCATGTAGCATTTGATGAAGAATATGTTCTATAACAAATGAGCTCTCCCAAATTTTTAAAAGGAAATATATATATATATATATATATATATATATTAGTTTATGGGAATAAGGTGCAATTTAACCCCTAAAACTATAGGGGTGATCCAAATAAGGCCCTTCAATTTTTTTAGGGGTAATATAGCCCCATACTTTCAAAAGTGATTTAAAATTGCCAATCTAATTGACGTAGCAATTCTGTGGTGGATTTAACCAATAAAAATTTGACACGTGGTTATAATATAAATTACCATAGATATTATTCCCTTTTTATGATAATTTTGTCTATAGTTATGGTGATTCTTTCTCTTTCTATTTACGGTGAATGAAGATTCGGTAGAAAATTTATTTGAGACTTTCATTGTAAATAGTGTAAGGCTGGTGGCCTTCGCTAAGAGATTGGTCGTGTTCAATAGTGAGTTTTATATTTCTACAAGGGTTAGATCTATGTTATGTACATATTTACAAGTTGGTAAATTATGTACATTGTTGTGGTTCAAATCTGTTAAATGTCGTATAAAATATTGTGTAATTAGGTGTAAGGGTTGTTTCTTAGTCTTTTGTCAATCGTTGTTAGACGATTTTTAAAGTCATTACTCTATATATGTTATAATTTTTTTTTACTTTCTTTTTTTTTTTTTTGGAAAAAAACTCCTATTAAATCATGGGATATATACGTGAACCCAATGAACAAAATTGGAAGCTCATACAATATGAGACAAAATAAAGACTACAATTATAAAAAAAATAAATAAATAAAAAGATCATTTCATTTATCCTTTCAGGATTGGACGACTCGAGGCAAGAAAGGGAGGAAAAAACCGGCTGTTTTTGTTAATTAACATTTAGTACAGTACTACCAATTAGCTAGCGTTAATGCACATGGACCCATGTCTCGTCTTACACTAATTAATTTAGTATACATACATTTCAACTCTCCAAAATATAAGGTTTAATTCAATGCCTCGATTTAGAGTCAGCGGCTGTTGCTGATATCCAAAAGCTACAGATTTCGTTGTCAACCAAAGTGTGGGCATATGCTTGCATTAATGAACAAAAGAGTTGCCGGCAGAGTTAGGTCGGTGTTTTGTCCATGCAAAATTTAGTAATAATTTTAATTAGGAACACCCAAAATTAATGTTTTTTTTTTTTTCTTTTGTGTTGTTAGCTAGCATTTAGGAGGAGCGAGTTAGTGCCCCAATGGTTGTGACACATAGTCAATCACCCAGACGTCGGGTTTCGATTCTTACCTCTGTCAGTTCTGCCTATTTAATTAGAGTGCAGCTTCGTTCTTCTCCTCCCCACAGCCCCTGCTTTCGATGTAATAGATCAGAAAAGATAATGATGCATTAAAAAAAAAAAAAAAAACCAGCATCTAGCGAAATGATATATGTTGTCCAAGGAAACGAAGAATTTGGGATAAAATTTTGGCCAACAAATGTCGACAATGAAGTGGTAGTTGTTGAGGGAAATTTTAATTGGTTATTATATTTAAACTCCCTCGTACTTTTTTTTGTTTTTTTTTTTAAGTGTAAAAGATTTCATTGGCTGTATTAGAAATTATCTAAAAAAGATTGACAAAGACCAAGAAACCGTCTATATATTACTAGTATTATACATCTGGATCTAAATATAGCAAAAGTATGGAATTCATTATGGAAAAAATGCAAAAGTGGTCCATAATCTTTACCTCTGTTTCAAATGTAGTCCATAATCTTTAATAAGTAGCAAATGTAGTCCACAATGTATCCATTTTGTTGCAATTTTAGTCCAAAAACGGAAATTGGACCTTGACTAACGGTCAACAGGTTTGACCGTCAGTCAAACCCGGGTTTGACCATCCTAAAACCACTTCCCCTCTTTCTTCCAAAACCATTTCTCTCATCCTCTCAACCTCTCATCTTCTTCTTCCAAACAGCTCCACACTTGAAACAGTTTTTTCCAAAAACAGAACAAGAATCCTAATAATTGAAAAAATCGATCAGATTGAAGGACCCAAAACCGAAGAGCAAAAACCAAACACCAAATTCAATTTAAAGCAGCACAAACCGAATCAAAATCCAATTGATGCACCAAAACCGAATTCCAAACAGCTTCAATATTCAAACAATTTGAAACAGCAAAACAGAACACCAAAATCCGAAATTCTTTGTGAAGATAATTACCTCCTTTCAGCAGGTTTAAGAAATGAAGAAATTAATTCTTCAGTTATGAACAGTGCCCATTGCCGATTGAATCAAAATTCAAAATGAAATTCACCAATTCTTGGATTTATTAGCAAACAAACAAGGCTTGAATGAGAATCCCGTTTAGCCCATCGTATTCTAGATGATACAAGCATCAAATTCAAATAATCCCAAATTAATTGAATTTTGTTATCGGGTAACAGTGTTCTCCGAATTGAGAAATCTTGAAAATCCCGATTTGAAGGAATTTGCTTCACACCATGGTCGAACCTTTCCAAACCAGCTAGATGTATTTTGAATCCTTGAAAATGAGCTACAAATCGGGATGGGTTGGCCGGAATCCGGCCAAAGCCGAGCTTCCTCCAATCGCAACTTGAACTCAAAATCGGTCAACCTTTCACGACAAATGCTTAATCTGAAAAAATCTGGAGTTGTCGGTCAGCAGTACAACCCAGGAAGACCACCCAGAAGTTTCCCACACAATTTCCCGAAGCAGTAAGGCCCAAAGTTCCCGGCAGCCAGTACAGCACCCAGACGGGCAGAACACAAAATGACACAAAAATACTCCAAATCAGAGTAAAAAAACACTCAAATTTGGTATTAATCCATTGAAAATCTTATGGGTAATCAATAAGGAAGATCAATTTCCAGCTTGAACGGTTAATTCTTGCTGAAAGCATTTTAGAAGATGAGAGGTTGAGAGGATGAGAGAAATGGTTTTGAAAGAAAGAGGAAGTGGTTTTAGGAGGGTCAAACCGGGTTTGATTGACGGTCAAACCCGTTGACCGTTAGTCAATGTTCAATTTCCATTTTTGGACTAAAATTGTAACAAAATGGATACATTGTGGATTACATTTGCTACTTACTAAAGATTGTGGACTACATTTGAAACAAGGGTAAAGATTGTGGACCACTTTTGCATTTTTTCCAATTCATTATTGCACTGAACAAATATATATCGTACCGACACTTACAAAATTTTCACTAATAACCGAAGGAAGTGCCATGACTGAACCTTCTATCGCTTCATACCTCATAATCAGAAAGATTATCCGGTACACCCATTGTAACACGTAGGATTGTGCAACAAAATACATTTAGGTAGAAAGTGCTATTTTTTGAGAAATGTGATGCACATATAGATGCCCCATGAATTAGTGTAAATATGAATAGTTAATTTATGATAGGCTTATTACATTATTTTTAAGGATACAATAGATGCATACAATAATTTCTCCTCATAATCAGGAATAGATTCACTATAGTGAGGGACAAAATTACCATAGAGGAGAAAATATCTAGGAACTTGGAAAAAAGAAATATAGACAGATAAAAGTATTTATTTGATAGAAAAAAAACTCCCTCTTATTATTCTGGTTAAGTAGACTAAAATTTAAGACTAATGAGAAGAATTGAAAGAGTGTGAGAGAGGGGGCGGCCTCAACTCCATTGTAAATTTTAATTCAAAATTCGTTTGTCCCAATCCATCTACCTAAACGTAGCCGGCTAATTTGACTGTTACGAGATTTATATTTTTGATAAATTATCTTATATAGTTCATTAATTTAGAAACAAGGTTTCCTTTTGTCTTTCATCTTAAGAAAAGAAAATCCAATTAATCTGTAGAGGTTCTGGGATGTAGAAGACTAATGATCGAATCACGATAACTCTCATATGTAATAGCACTATTTTTATGCAAGTACAAGTAGAAGTTGCAAACAGTCAGTCTTCCTCAATTCAGTCTTTTCCCTCTTCAGAAGTCCCCAATTGTTATTTTGTCCGGATTGTAGTGGTTTTCGTATGAGACATGTTAGTCGTGGTGGAAAGAATACAAGTACATTTCCTTCAAAAAGAAAAGGTAATAGTGTTAACTTCCCCCTCTCAATAAAAATAAATAAAAAAACAAAAAACATTGAAACAGATCGATTGAGTACTTTACATGATTAACTTCATTATTCAATTCACCTTCGGGGCTTGTACTTCAAGTTTTATATATTCAATCAGTTTTTAAAATTTGAAAGCTAAATTAAATTATTATTTTCAAAATAAAAGACCAAAATAAATCTTTCTTCTAAATTGACACAATACGTACACTATTTCTATAATCTTCCCCAAACTTTTTAACAAACATTAGATAGCTCATTGCTTAACTTTTGTGAAAGAGCAAAATAAATTATATCAAGTTGGTTGAAGAACCTTGTAAGTCATCAGATTAAATACACTAAGTTCGTCGATCACATCTTTTTAATCATATGTAAAATAGATCTAGTCAATATCAAGTTTTCTTTTTTTTTTTTTTTTATTGTTTTATTTTTCTTCTAAATGGAAACTAGTCAATTTAATTAGCCGGCTTTAACGTGACAAGGACTACATATCATTAAACACTACAGATATATGTACCAACATCGATGTGAAAGATATTCAACTTTTCATTCTGGCACGTTAATATCGAGTCGAGCCGATCTATCTTTGAAGGGTTTATTTATTTATTATTTATTTATCGAATCTAAAAATCTTGTTTATGTTTGTTTATCTATTAATCGATTCGAGTCCGACCTTATTCATGAATATTCGTATACGTTCTATCTCGTCATTAGCAAACATAAAATTGTAATGTTTAATTAATTTTATATTGTATTAACTTGATTAAATATCTAAATTCAATTCAAATTTATATATTAGTATCTTTATACATAATATAAGGTGTATAAAGATTCAATTATCTATCTTTCCAAATCCGAAATAGTTGGACATCTTCGAAATACAAATATTTGGAAGGAAAAAAGAAAAACCATTTATTGTTGGTGCGCAAAGAATCGCCAATTAGAGGATGACTTTTTAATAACAAGAGCCTGGTCTCAGCCAAAGATAAGGCTTCATTGGCGGTTAACGCTTCGACCAAAGCTCATTGCTAAACTTAAAAATGTTGATTAATTAAATTTAATTGAGACTTAATAATATTGTTTTTTTTAGATAAGTGTATTTCTAAATCTCATCCTTGACTTTATCATTAAAGCCTCCAATTAATATTCAAACTTATGTAACGCTCTACATTTTCAATCTACTATTTTTAAGGTAATCTTTAAAAGATGCATGTGTGGCCATTGCAGAAAATAATTTTTCTTTTTTTAACTTTTGACTTTTGAGTAAACTTCTGATCACATTCACCTTAATGTGATCAGAAGTTTACTCAAAAGTCAAAAGCTAAAAGAAAGGAAAATTAACTTGTTGCATTGAATGGGCACACATGCATCTTTCAAAGAAATTAAGCTGTTGATAAAACTTAGGTGTATGCTAAATGTAGGGAAGAAAAATGTTAAATACAGAAAAGAAGAGATAGTATTTTATATTTTACCAATTTTGCCCTTACCCCTATAATATCTTTCCTCTTTTTTTGGACCTCCCTTTTTCTTTTTTTTCTTTCTCTTTTATCTTTTTTAGCTATTAATCTTTTATGATTAATTATTAAGTGTGTATAATTGCGTACTTTTATTCGTATTATTAATTTTGATGAGTATATTAATTGTTAAAGTTAATATTATAACTAGGTTTGTATGATTTAGACATTATAATGCATGGTTAGACTTATTACATATTATTTGTGTTTAATTTAGACATAATTATTTTGTTAAAAAAAAGAAAAAAGAAAAAAAGAGTAGGGGGTTAAACGCATTACCAAGAAAAGGCAAGAACAAAAAAAAACAAACAAACAAACAAAAATAAAAAAAACAACAACCAAGGTGGCAGAAGACTTGAAAACCTTTTTAGGAGTTAGGATCATAACCCCAGAAAAGGAGGTTAGGTGCCCTAACCTCGTTTTTCTAGCCCCATAAAAGAATATTAAGGCACCTAACAACATAACCTCCTTTTCTGGGTTAGGAATCCTAACCCTGAGAAAGGGGGTTAGGGTCCTAACCCCAGGAAAGAAGGCTAGGGCACCTAACCACCCTAACCTCCTTTCCTAGGGTTAGGAGAAAGGGATATTAGGACGCCTAACCCCCTTTTCCGGGGTTAGAATTCCTAACCCCAGAAAAGGAGGCTAGAGCACCTAACCACCCTAACCTTCTTTTCTGAGGTTAGGAGAAAAGAAGGCTAGGGCCCTCTGTGGCAGCATCTTTTGAGATGAATTTTGGGCCAACCATGCCAAGATGTTGTTTGGAATATATTTTGTGTTTTACCAATTTAAAATGTTTTTTGAAAGGCCTTCTAGATGTTGTTTGGTTTGTATTTTGGAAAGAGTTCTCAGATTTTCCTTTCTCTGGCTACCTTCTCCCTCACCCCACCTCTAGAAACCATTTCCTTTTCTTTTTATTTCTTTCCTTCTCCTTGCACTCACACGAGCAGCCACCCATGCCCCCCTTTCCATCTCTCTTTTCTCTTTTTCTCTTTTCTTTTCTTCTTTTATTTCTTTCCTAACTCTTACACATGATGATGGTGGTGGATCTAGATCTGCAAATGTGAACAGTGGTGGTGGTAGTGTTGTATCTGAAAATGGACAAAAGTGGTGGGTGACTGTGATGTTGGTGGATCTGAAAATGGTAGGGGTGGTGGCGAGTGGTGGGCAGGGGCGGTTACTGACAGCGATGGTGGATGGAGGTATTTGTGGGCGGCGATAATGTTGTGCAGCGGTGAGGATGCGGTAGCTATATTGTGGTTATGAGAGTGATAAATGAATTTTTTTTTTTAAAATAAAAGTAAGTGATTATTGTAATTAAAAGAAAAGTAATAATTAATGAGACAAGATAAGGATGATTTTTTTTCTTTTTAAAGACCAGAAAAGATAAGGATGATAATTGTAAATCATTATGAAAATAAATATGGTAATTAAGAGAATAAGGAAAGTAGAATAATTAAAATATAAAAATTAATAATTTTTTTTAAAGTATTTAAAGTAATATATTTAAATTTAAGAGTGCATAGAAAAGAAAGAAAAAAAAATCAAATATCAAAATTATTCAATAAAAAAGAAATATTAAAAACACTATGGTTACATAAGGGAAAATATAAAAATATAATACCATACAACATCTTCAAACATATCTTAAAACACATTTTAAAATACATTTGAAGATGTGCTTTCAAACAATATCTCAAAACATCTTTTAAAACACATTTCAAAAGACATTTCAAAACACCTCTTAAAAAGCATACCATACAGGGCCTAGGGTGCCTAACCCCGAAAAAGGGATTAGGAGCCTAACCCTTTTTCCTAAGCCTTTTGTCAATTTTTTATTTATTTTATTTTTTTCAATGTGCCCCCTTTTGTCACTTTATTTTTTATTTTTTTTTTACAATACATTTAAATTTAAATTAAACACGAATAATACAAAAAAAAAATTCTAACGACGAATTATAATAGTTATATTATACACATCTAATTATAATATTAACTTCAACAATTAATATACCCATCAACATTAATAATACAAATATATGTACAAAAGAATGCACACATAAAAATTAAAACAATGCCCATATTCAATAAGCTAAAATGAGTTTACAATGCATTTATGTCTAGATTAAACACATTTGATACCCAAAAAAAAAAAAAAAAAGAGTCTAGCCATTCATTATAATGTCTAAATTATACATACTTAATTATTACCTTTGCCTTAATAATTAAACATAAAAGATTAATAAATAAATAATAATTATAATAATAGTGGGGCTGGTGGGAGTTATGAGTGGGAAGGGGTAATATAGGTACAAACACAAAATATTATCTCTCATTTTTTGCGTTTAACATATTTTTTCTCTGCGTTTAGACATACCGAATACTTAATGTGGTTTTGCGTGAGATGATAGCTCGCAGGTTGTCTTGTAGCAGACGCCGTGGTGGTCGCGGTTGTGACCGAGTTGTTGCTGTCAATGGTTTTGGCCGATCAGATTTCTTTCAAGAAGTACATTAACCGGATTTTAGTTGCTGACAGCCAGCCCAGTGCAACACCAGAGAAAGTGACATCACAACTTAGAAGATAAAGCTTTTAATCGTCTAAAAAATATTTTTATAAGAGCAAAAATGCTCTCAATAATTTTGAGGCTAAATTCAATATGCACATACTAAAAGAAAGAAAAGAAATTGTGCATCTTTAAAATATTAAACTGTCAAGTACAAGTTTTTGTTTTTACTTGTAATTTTGTTTTATTTTATTTTTCTTTCTCTAGATAAGGTTTTTTTTTTTTTGGGTAAAACAGATAAATTTGGCGACCGTAGCCTTTTCCTTTAATCCGAAAAGAGAAGCATTACAAACAGGGGGACATAAAACCTAACACTGCCTCAAAACGTGTCTATTCTCGAATATATGGAAAACTCCTAGAATCTATAAGGACCAACCCCCCTAACCTGCTGGGGAATGCTCCCCATAAATAAAGGGTTGTCAAACCTGTAGCACTTGCCCCCGTGGCAAAGGCATCCACAACCGAGTTCCCTTCTGATACAAGTTAAAATCGTCCACTCTCATCCAATATTGTGTGATAGTGAGTGAGGATTAGATTAGTTCAACTAGTTTTCCTAGTTTTTAGAGTTAGTGGGGTCGGGATACTGGTTCCTATATTGTAGGACTTATTTACTACTGTTATTTGTTTTTGTTAGTCTTTTAGTTCATTATAAATACTTTGATTGTACGTTAGATTGTATATCAATGAAAATACAGAAGAATTACTTTCTATCATGTCTTTTTCTACCTTTCTCTCCGTAAATTCTATCGCGTAACAGTGGTATCAGAACATGGTTCTAGCATCCTCCCTTTTCTTCTGATTTCTTATTCTCCTCCCTTCTGATTTCTTCTTCATTTTACTTTCTAGCTTCTTCCTTAAATTCTTCACTTCTGATTTCTCATTCATTCTATGATCTGGCTTCTCTCTTTAATTCTTCACTTCTGATTTCTCATTCATTCTATGATCTGGCTTCTCTCTTTAATTCTTCCCTTTTAATTTCTTCTTCATCCTATTTTCTATTACTATTTCTCATTATAAACTCTCGTTCAAAATTTGCTCAAAATTCAAGATGTATTATATTCTCTTTTGTTATTAACATTGGGATCAACCAATTTTTTTCTTCTAGAATAAGGCTGCCATGAACAATTTAAATTCTTCTGTCAAGCTCCAGATTGTATCCTTGCAGACAAGGATCCTTCCAGTGGGTAGGAATGACACGAGTTAAAATCGTCCACTCTCATCCAATATTGTATCGTGTGTGATAGTGAGTGAGGATTAGATTAGTTCAACAAGTTTTCCTAGTTTTTAGGAGTTAGTGGGGGGTCAGGATACTGTTTCCTATATTGTACGACTTATTTACAACTGTTAGTTGTTTTTTGTTAGTCTTTTAGTTCATTATAAATACTTTGATTATACGTCAGATTGTACATCAATGAAAATACCGAACAATTACTTTCTATCATGTCTTTTTCTACCTTTCTTTCTCTCCCTAAATTCTATCTGTAACAGTGGCATCAGAGCATGATTCTAGCACCTATCTGATTTCTTATTCTCCTCCATCTTCTTCTGATTTCTTATTCTCCTCCCTTCTAATTTCTTCTTCATTATACTTCTAGCTTCTTCCTTAAATTCTTCACTTCGGATTTCTCATTCATTCTATGATCTGGCTTCTCTTTTTAATTCTTCCCTTCTAATTTCTTCTTCATCCCATTTTCTCTTACTATTTCTCATTATAAACTCTTGTTCAAAATTTGCTCAAAATTGAAGAGCTATTATATTCTCTTTTGTTATTAACATTGGGATCATCCAATTTTTTTCTTCTAGAATAAAGATGCCATGAACAATTTAAATTCTTCTGTCAAGCTCCAGATTGTATCTTTGCGGACAAGGATCCTTCCAGCGGGGAGGAATGATACGAGTTAAAATCATCCACTCTCATCTAATATTGTATCGTGTGTGATAGTGAGTGAGGATTAGATTAGTTCAACAAGTTTTCCTAGTTTTTAGGGTTAGTTTTGGGGGGAGGGGGGGGGGGGGGGGGGGGGGGGGGGGGAGTCAGGATGCTGTTTCCTATATTGTATGACTAATTTACTAATGTTATTTGTTTTTTGTTAGCCTTTTAGTTCATTATAAATAATTTGATTGTGCGTCAGATTGTATATCAATGAAAATACAAAACAATTATTTTCTATCATGTCTTTTTCTACCCTTCTTTCTCTCCCTAAATTCTATCCATAACAGTGATATCAGAGCATTGTTCTAGCACCAATCTGATTTCTTATTCTCCTCCCTCTTTTTATGATTTCTTATTCTCCTCCCTTCTGATTTCTTCTTCATTCTACTTTCTCGCTTCTTCCTTAAATTCTTCACTTCGGATTTCTCATTCATTCTATGATCTGGCTTCTCTATTTAATTCTTCCCTTCTGATTTCTTCTTCATCTATTTTCTCTTACTATTTCTCATTCTAAACTCTTGTTCAAAATTTGCTCAAAATTGAAGAGGTATTATATTCTTTTTTGTTATTAACATTGGGATCAACCAATTTTTTTCTTCTAGAATAAGGTTGCCATGAACAATTTAAATTCTTCTGTCAAACTCCAGCTTGTATCCTTACGGACAAGCATCCTTCCAGTGGGAGGAATGATACTAGTTAAAATCATCCACTGTCATCCAATATTGTATCGTGTATGTAGTGAGTGAGTTATAGATTAGTTCAACTAGTTTTTCTAGTTTTTAGGAGTTAGTGGGGAGTGAGGATACTGGTTCCTGTATTTTAGGATTTATTTACTATTGTTATTTGTTTTTTGTTTATCTTTTAGTTCATTATAAATACTTTGATTGTATGTCAGATTGTATATCAATGAAAATACAGAACAATTACTTTCTATCATATCTTCTTCTACCTTTCTTTCTCTCCCTAAATTCTATCCGTAACACCTTCCCTGTAAATGTATCGCAAAGCATTGTTTCTGATGAGTTCTCCTAATCGAAACAAAATACTCGCTGACTGATATGGACCCTTTCCTGTCTTTATCACATGTTCCAACACTTGTGTGTCAGTTTCTATATCCAGAGTCAAAATGCACAACTGCCGACAAATCATGAGCCCATACAAAAGCGCTAAAATGCCTCCGTTTGGAAGGCCGTGACGCGACCCAAGAAGGCTACACTAACAGCAATCACTTCCCTTGTAATAGTTCGCAGTAACGCTCCCGTGCCTGCAGGTCTAGGGTCCTTTCGGCCCTTACTAATGAAATATTGAATCAACATCCGAACTCGACCCAAAATCGCAAACCACAAATTAATTGGGCGAATATATTTGAACAAACTCACTCTTTCTCACTATACATAATTACATACATACACACATATATATATATACTTCTAGATTTTTTTGTTTTGTTTTCTTTTCCTTTAAAATGTCTATAGTATTAGAATACGTATGAATTTGTACTATGAGGCTTAATTTTTCTTTCTTGTTGGTTTTTTGTGTTTTTAATTAAATCATTTTATATTACCGTCTTTGGGAAAGACATACTTTAATAGGGGAAATCAGTAACTAAGTCAGAAAATAATATATTTGGAGGCCAATGTACATACTAATTTAAAAAAAAAAAAAAACCATACTATGATTAAAGAACTTTTGTTTTCAATGAGAAATTTTTTTACAAGAATTTTTTTGGGAAATTATGCAGAAAGAACAATAAAAAGTGTACTGACTGTATTATTTTCTAAAATTATGTGAGTGTAATTTTAGAAGAAATTTTAAAAATTGAAAGTATTTGGATATAGAATTTTTAGTAAAAAAGTGAGTTTTTTTTTTTTTTTTGGTCTAAGAAGAAACTAAAACAAATGAAGGTTTAAACTCACAATTGTAAAGGCGATCAGGGTATGCTACACAGATAGCATCCACCTAGGCAGGGCGTAGAGAGAAGCCTTTCGGCTAGGTGCGGTGATAATGTGCCGTTGTGAGTTCATAAGACATCATAGAGGTTCTTGCTTATGTTTCTGTCGTTGACGTTGCGGAGTCGTCATGAAATCGTTAGGAGATGTGCGTTCCTGCCAATGCTTCCGATGCTTTTGTTGGTAGATTTTTGTGAGTTCATGAGAGACATGTGTTCCTGCTTATGCTTTCGACGACGATATTGGAAAGAAGGGGGAATGAAAGTAGAATTGAGAGCGAGAGACATTGGTGAGAGAATGAGCAGATATAGTGTAAACTCTTTTGTTTTGATTTCCTATATCTAATGAAGTAGTTAGTAGTTGTGTGAAGTAGATATGTTGAGATTGAACAATGTTAAATTGTGTTGTGCTTTTCCTTTTCCGTTTTTCAGTTCTGCTTAGTGTTATTATTGGGATATTTTTCCAACAAGTGATTTTCAAAAATCTTGAGGGGGTATTTTTTTTCCTAATAAGTAGTATCAGAGTTTAGGTCGAGAAAAAGGGAAGACAGGAAACAGACAAGAAAATGGGAAGGGAAAGAGCTTTGGTGTTGTGGCGGTGGCCGTTAGTAGAAGAAACCAAAAAAAGGGGCCGTGGAAAACCAATTCAATCCAATCCAATCCGTCTCAGGAGGTTTTATTTATTTGATTCATGAATTGCATGTGCGATTGAGAGTTGAGGAACGTCAAAGGTTTGGTGTTTTACCCTGATGTTTGTTTGCTTTTGATTAGGGTGGATCAAATTTGAAAGTATAATGAATTTTTAAGTATGGTGACTAAAATCTAAATTTTCTGAAATTTTTTTATTTATTTTTAATTATAAAGTGTCCCTTTTATTACAATTTCCAGAAAAGAGTCACCTTAGGCGCTAAGCCTAGTTCCAGATTTGTACAAAAACTATATTCGAATATAAGGTATTTGGGAGCAGTCTGAAGCCAAGGCTTGTGCAAAAGGCGGCAGAAAGAATCCCATCTATGGCTCAAAATCAGTTTGGTTGGTGGATGCCCATCTCGTGAGGCAGTAGCTGGTGCATTTCCCTCCCAATAAATGTCATCTGAATTTTTTGAAAGTAAATTGATCAAATTTTGAATTTTTCACTCGTTTTATATAATTTTTTTTTCAACTTATTAGTTTTCTTTTTTTTTTTTAATTAAGCGTGGGCTTGGTTACCCATTTTATTGATTGCAGAAAAATAAAAATGGAAAGGAAATCAAACCCAATGGTTTACATTTTGTTGCCTATTTTGTTTAGTTTTCTATAACCCACTTTAAGCTGTTTCCGAAGTCGATGCTCAAAGTAAGTATTCTCTAGCTCGTGCTTTTTAAGTTCTATTATGTAGTTTCCTGCTTTGTCCTCAAAGTTGTCTTCGTTATCAGTTTCCCAGGTGCCATAAGCTGCCTCCCCTTCATCTTCTTGGTTGTTGTCACTAAGGTCCTTTGGTGAGTGCGTCACAGATGATGTAGTTGGAATGTGGCTTTGTCGGCATGCGATTGATGAGCTGAATATCTGTAGGCATCCTATGTGCTTCAACAGGAGTGAAAATCGTCTGTACGTAGGGGCTTCAATTTAGGTACTGAGAGGGACTTCTGGGCTTTTGAAGAATTATGTTGAGTCACTTCAAGTGCTTCTTGGACTACATCGGACCACATATGTGTGGTAGCTATTTTAGTAACTTCTTCTGCAATGTATTTCATCGTGGCTTGGATTATTTATGGAGATGGGATTGAAGGAAACGGAGCATTGATCAGAGCATTATTATTGTCCGGGAGCTATGGGGTTGTTCTGATGGTTGTTGGAGACTGAAATCTAGATTGCAACCTAAGAGGGGAGGGGTGAATTAGGTTCTTTACACTTTAAAAATATTTCTTCTACAAAGAAGATGAACTTTGAAAAACCTTTTTCAAATACAAGTGTAAAAACAGTTTTCACAAAGTGTGGTGTGTGATTAGTGTTTTGCAAGCTATGAAAGCAATGTAAAGGAAAACAACACACAACCAATTTAGAGTGGTTCGGATTCCCCCTTGAATCCTACTTCACTTTCCAAGTTCTACAACTTGGTCCTAATCACTAAGAAACACTTAAAGGAGTGTTCCAATCCCTTACAAGTGCTTAAGATTAAACTCTTAATTTCAAGACTTTCCTAATGCTTAATCTAGCTCTAGACTAAGACTCCTTTGCCTAAGGCTAGCAAATGGATCTTTTGCTCTCGCTCCTTCCTCAAGGACTCAGAGTCTTACTCAAGACTCCAATACTCACTTCAAAGTACTTTTTCTTGATCAATCTCTTGATCAAGACTTTCCCCCCACTGTCTAATTTAGCTCTAAATTAGGGCTTCTATCCGTTTGCCTAATCCAACTTCTTGGATAGGACTTTTACAATTGCCTCAACCAAACTCTTTGTAAGGAATCTCCTTCTCTTCTTGCTCCCCCTATCTTCATGCCTAACTCTTTTCTCAAGAGTTGGACTTTCCCTAAAATAGATTGCCTACACTCAAACTCTTGAGTTAGGACTTTTCTAAATGCTTTTACAAAGGTGAAAGGCTCCAAGATGGAGTTTACAAAATGAAAGGACATGCTAGTGAACTAGCTAACAATTAAAAGTATAAAAGTGAACTTGACAATTTGGATTTGCTTGACAATCTGGAAATGAGCTAATCAAGTTGTGTTGAAAGTCTTCAAGCTTGCATTTATAGCTAAGGGACAAGTATGGCACGACTCTATTTTTCTCGTTGCAAAAAGGTCTTCACGTGCTGCTGTTTTTGCTTTTTAGCTTTTCAGGTTTCGAACCCGGGTTCGACGTCGAGGCTCGGTGTCGAGCCTTTGTAAATCTTCAGCTTTTGTTGACTTGCCCGACACTTCAAGATGGGCTTGCTTCAATTCTTAATTCTGACAAATTTTTGCAGATTCTGGCTTTCTTGGTTTCACCACTACTTCGTGATGCGCTTGCTCATTTCTTAATTCTGACACACATGAATGGGCATTTCGAATCTTGGACTTCAACGGATCTTTGTTTGGGATTTGAATTTCTTGCTGTTAATTTGTTCTTTGCATGTTTCTGCTTCGCTAGCTTTGACGTCGACCACCTGTCGAGTTCAGTCTCGAAGCTTTGGATTTTTCCAACCGAGAGCTCGATTGCTGTCGATGGCCTGTCGATCTGGTCGCTGTCGATATGCTTCGACGTCGAGGGCTTGTCGAGCCCGGTGTCATCCCTCCATTGTTTTTCAACCCGAGAGCTACTGGCCACCATGCGAGTTGTTGTCCGACTCGAACAATAACTTCGGACACTGAAGCTCGTTGATTTCTGGGTTTGGCCTCGAAGTCGACCACCTGTCAAACTGGGATTTGATTTCTGGGTGTCGAGGCTCGGTCTTGAAATTTGTTTTGCTGCAATTTTTCTACATCTTTTCTACAACTTTCCTTAAGTGCAAAGCATTAAACTAAATCATATATTTGTTGATTAATCATCAAACTAGGATTTGAGCCCACAAGGCTAACAGAGACACCGGGTTCAGTTCCCCAAAGTTGCAATCGGTGGCAACTCGGAGAACACCTCCTCAATATCATTGTCTTCTATATCACTTTCTTGTTCGGTTGTAGTATCAGCAGCTGTAAGTGTGAGACCCATAAATTTTTAGCATTTAAATTCACCTCTAGAATGTTTAGAGGTATTTATAAAAATATTTTCTTACAAAAATTTACTAAATTATAGAATTTCTTTAAGAAGAATTTTAATCTAAATTATTTTCTTAGAAAATTTTATATAAAGTATTTTCTTTTACAGAGTTTTCTTACTATGATTTCAATTTTAATTTATGCGTTTAGATTTGATAAATTTGATTCTTGATTTCATGATATGTTCTTAATTTAAGTATGTTATTATTTAGGAATTTTTGGAAATAGGAAATAGAAAATATGAAAAATAGAAAACAAATGAAAAATAGTAAAATCAGGGGTCAATCGGTTTTACCGAATCCCTGATAGGGTAAAATCGATTGGTTCGCTATGAACAGTAAAAATATTAATTTCTAACCGTCTACGAAAAGGTTTAACTCGATCATAGAATGGGTAAAAACGATTGGAATCGGTTTTACCCAGTCCTCCAATCGGGTAAAACCGATTGGATAATAAGGACAAATCACCTTGATCGGTTTTACCCAGTCTCCAAGTGGGTAAAACAGATTGAAGCTGGTAAAATCGATTGCTTGATCGGGTAAAACCGATCAGGAGCCAGAAGTGAAAAAAAAAAAATTATCTTCTTCAAGTTTCAATGTCGAGCTACAGACCTAGGGGATCTAGGTACCCTAGGCTTTGTCCCTATACGGCTCAAGGGATCTACAAATACCCCTTGATCGATTCTTACAACAAGTAATCATGAAATCAAGCCAAAGTTAGAGAAAAACTCAAGTTAGGGAAAAGTTAGAAAAGTAGGAAGAAAAGGGAGAAAGAAGGAATTGATGCGTGAAGTTGGAGTGTTTACTTAAGGATTGTGATCTAGGAAGCCTCAGGAATCAAAGGGTAAGTGATTTTAAGTTACTATAATGTTAGATGTTAGAATTATAATGCAAAAAGTATGAATTAGTTAAGTTTTGTAGTTTTGTTAATAGTTTGACTAATTTTGGATTTTTGAACATTAGAGAAGTGTTATGGATTGTTAGAAATGTTGTAGGAGTGTTGTAGAAATGATTTTTAGCAAAAGAAAGTGAAGAAAAATAAGTTTTGTACACACTTTTAGCCAAAACCCGAAGCGAGAGGTTGAAAAAAAGTTTTCTGGGCTCGAATCAGTTTTAACCAATTGCAGAGTGAGTAAAACCGATTGGACAGGCTCAAGAAAACCTGTTAAAACCGATTGCTAAACGGGTAAAACCGTTCCGATCGGTTTTGACCAATTTCGGAGCAGGTAAAACCTATTGAAAAATTCCTGAAAATAGGCGAAGCGGTTTTAACCGATCGAGAAGTGGGTAAAACCAATCAAAGGGATTTTCTGAAAATTTTGAAGCGGTTTTAATTTATCCCCAATCGGGTAAAACCGATCCAAAACTGAAAAAATTGATTTTTGAATAATTTTAATTCTTTTATTTATTTCCTTATATCCTTTTATAAATCTTTGCTAAAATTATTTTAACAACCATTTAAAGGGTTTTAAATTCATATTTTCTTAAGTTAGTAATTAGTATAATTTTTGTTCATTTATTGATTATTTCCAAAATAAAAGTTTAAATGCTATAAACTCTTTTGAAAGAGAAAATAAGTAAAATAGTTTTACTGCTTAAAACTTATATTTTATTTAAGATTATGGTTAATATATTTCCTTATTGATTTACTTATTTTCAAAATAAAATAGAAATAACCTTTAATATCTATTATTGTACGATCTTCTAGCAGAATTAACTAAATTAGTTTTAAGCCCTTATTTCATTAATTCCTAGAATACGCAAGAAGTTTAAGAATCTTAGGATTCTATTAGTTAGAAATGATTACTGAATTTTTGAATCTTGAAATATATGCAGATCGGATAGTTAGAATGTGAGCTAGTATCTTCGGACTGAGGTTAGTTTATCATTGAAAATGGATACCATTTTAATGCAATTAATAATTGAACTTGCATTGAATTGAGTTGTGTAACATGTTTTATACGCTTTCAAAAAATATTTGAAACCCTTTTGTTTTAACACTGCCAGTTGTGTTTACTTACCGGCTATATTACATATATACTTGCTATGCTTCAGTTGTACTTTCTTTGTGCACTGAATCTATTATATGAACTAAGTTGTGTCGGATCTATTACTTGTGTGCGATTTGATCCAACGAGCCAACAGAGGGCTTGGTTTTCTGGATCATCTGCGTTCCTGATTTCGAAATCAGTTCCGATCACTAGGGGCCCATATATGTATATGTTTGGGAGTTGGCTGATAATATGTTTACGATTATGATTATGATTGCTAAGGTGAGGTGGCCCGTCGTTCATCGTTCATTTAGAACGTTGGCGAACGCCCCTCATCCTTCTTATTTATGATTACACTGAGATGAGTTGACCCGTCGTTCAACGTTCCTGTACACGCTTGCAAATGCTCTCATTCTCCGAGGTGAGCTGACCCGTCGTTCATCATTCATATAGGAAGTTGGCGAACGCCCCCTCATCCTCACTATATGTCTATGAATTCTACATGAGTCATGCCTACTACCTGTTAGGATCTGCCTGAATTGTATACATGGGTAATTTTTACAACTCGGTAAATATTTGCAAAAACAGTAAACTCTCACTGGGCAAGGGCTCATTCCATTTTCCTGTTTGGTTTTCTGTTTTCAAATAAATTGTTACAAATCTTTGGTACGAAGATGAATATGCTCACTAGGACAACCTGAAGTGCTGAAATTTTGGGATACAGCTAGAAGGCGGGATGGATAGAGATGAGCTTATACTCTAATAAATCATATATTTTAGGGCTGTGTAAGTTTTATTGTATTATAATAAAAGGGAAAATTATTATTATGTTCTGCATGTTCTAAGTCTTGTTGCGTATAGGCAAGCATCCAGTATGCGGGGTGGTGCATCTGGGGTGTCACAATAAATCCCTCTGTGACATTTCGTCGAGTAGCAGCAGATTCCTTGGTGATGAGAGATTGCACTGCAGGGACAACCGTGGGGATTTTGGGAGATATTTGGGGCGTAGTTTGGTGAGTGATTTGGGAGCAATTTTGGGAGTGATTTGGAGCGCAATTTGAGGAGTGATTTGGGGCAAAGATTGGGGCTCGATTTATGGCTCAAATCGGGGCGAGATTCTTGGGGCGTTATCCTACCCGGTAAGCTTGGTCTTCCCCTTGTCCGGAGGTGCTGGAGACGGTGGCCAGTTTCCGTCTGCCTTTTTTCTCCATTGATGTTTAGGCAATGGTGGATTATCCTTCCAACATGACGTCACACAATGAACTACCTTCATACATTTTGTACAATAAATGGGGAGCTTTTCAAACTCCAATTTCTAAATAAATCCCTTACCTCGTGTCTCCAGGTAAACCGTGTCAGGAAGAGGGTGCACTGGATCAATTTCTGTGCAAACTCTTGCCACAGACGACTGTGAAAGTCGGGCGGAGGCCAAATCGGCTTTCAATGCCCGTCCAAACATGCTTTTTTTTTATTATTTCTTTTTTGACTTCAAATCTCTTGGTCTTAAATTCATAGCTCAAATATGTAGAATTTCATTAAATACCCAACTGACAAATAAGATGAATCTGTAGGTGAGATACTCTAAAAAGATTCTGCAATAAGAACATAGGAACTAACGAACCTGAACAACCAGTTCAGATATTTATCCCCAGACCACATCATAAAATAGCTACAAGGATACAAACTTGTTAAAAAACAGATGCATCAGTTTCAAATTTGGAGCTAAAAAGGAAGATTCTTCCCTTCCTTCCTCCTAAAATTCCTGCCCGTCTAAACATGCTTCCTATAAAGAGAAGCGACCATTCGTTGTATAGATGAAAAGGTAATCTTGGAAGAGACACCCAAACGGGAACAATTGAGGATTCTGCTTGGGGATCAAAAGATGGTGTCCACTTAACGATTCGTAACGCTTACTATCCAAAATTCCAAACTGCTTTGAGGAAGCATCGGTTGTAATCTTCATCCTCTTCAAATCTGATGAGAACCTGTTGGGAATCAATCTGACCGATTTGCTATCCTCCAATGAAAACTGCAGTTAAAAAATTCGTGCGAATTTGAGCCATCAATGTGCGCCCCCTTGAGAATTTTCCGATGAGAGCTTTGTTGAGAGGGTCCTCAAGTAGATCCATTTCTTCATCCGAGAATATCAGTGCAAGTTTCTCACAATGTTCAGTAACTTGTTTAAGCGGGTGGTCGATTGGACTGGAAAGCGGCGACAGCCTGTGTTTGGAGGCAACTGCCACTGCATAATTGAGGGCAACCGGCTATGGCCGGCACCTTCCATGGTTGAAGGAGCCGTGGGAAGCCGCCAAAGAAATAGGAAAAGGCTAGGATCCGAAACTCATAGAGAGAATTTTTGAAAGAGAGTTTTTGTGAGAGTTAAAAATATTGAACTGCAGTATTGGTTCTAAGTTCTAACTTAGTTTTCTTAATTAGCACTTATCTTTTTTGAAAATTTATTAATTTTATTATTGCTACTCCTTAAGAGTACTCTCCAAGAAAATCATTGGTACTTTTAATGAGTATAAATTTATTATCCCTTTTCTCCTTTTTTGGTGTTATCTTTGTCTTTTTTTTTTTTTTTTCCTCCTTAAAGTGATACTCTTCAAGACTATCAGTTTATTTATTTTTATATCAGTTTGAAAGTAAACAAGAAAAAAAAAAAAAACTCATACTATTCACACAAACAATATAGTTTTATTCACGTGAATAGTGAGGGCATACAAAAATCGCAAAAAACTTGTGTGCGGTCACATATGCGACGAACCCGCCACACACAAGTGTGTGTTTCACGCGTTTTAGTTTATATATATATTTTTTCACTTGTGAGGTACTGTTAACTATTTTCAAAAATTAATAATAAAATTCAAAGTGATACTTGAAAGACAATATTACTAATTGAACAATATTACAAGTACTGTTCACCAATATTATATTTTTTTTTAATTTTATTTTTTATTTTCTTCTTAAGTGCACTACAGAAGAGTAAAACTTATGCTCTTCTGAAATAGCACTTATAGTCTTCTCAAGTAGCACTCTTAAGAAGTAGTAGTGCTATTTTAGAAGAGTATAAGTGCTACTATTTTGTAGTAGCACTACTAATCTTCTAGAGAGAATAGTAGCACTACTACTTAGTTAAAAGTTGCACTTATACTCTTCTAAAGTAACACTTATAGTCTTCTCAAGTAGCGTTGTAGAAGAGTAGTAGTGCTACTCTTCAAATGTAGCACTTATACTCTACTAAAGCAACACTATTAAAGAGTAGTAGTGCTAATCCATAAGAGTAGAAGTGTTACTCACTTGTATTCTTTTAGAGTAGCACTTATATTTTTCTGAAGTACGTAACAATTATATTCTTTTCAAGTAGCATTCTTAAAAAGTAGTAATGCTACTCTAGAACAGTAATAGTGCTACTATTGAAGTGTAGCACTAACTTCTGAAATAGTACTCATACTCTTAAAGAGTAGTAGTGATTCTCACTTGTACTATTTTAGGTAGCACTGATACTCTTATAAAGTAGTACTTATACCCTTATCAAGTAACTCTTACACTCTTTCAAATTTTTTTTTTTGTCGTTTTGCTTATCCTTAAAGTGATACTTAAACAACGTATTACTGATACTCGTGAACAATACCACCAGTGCTATTCACAAGTATCAAAACTTTTTTTAAAATCCTTCGAGTGATACTTGAACAAAGTATTACTGACTGGTACTGTTCGCAAATATTATTTTTATTTTGTTCAAATATAAGTTAAAAAAACACATAAAATGCATATTGCATGCATGAATGAAGCGGATTCATGCACGCACGCGTGGAGGTCGCATGCATGAATCTGTTTAATGCAAAAAGTCACATGTAGGCACATAATGGGAGTTCCATTAAGCCTAATGAAAGCTAATGGGTCCAGTAAATTTTTGGCCTGTTTTAATTAGTTTAGGGACATTCGTGACTAAAAAAAAGTATGATGACAAAATCGAATACAATAAAAAAGTATGAATATATTTTGGACTGTTCACTCTATTTGAAAACAACTCTTCAGATTTTTAACTTTTATAAACTGAATATTTGTGTCTCCTATGTATGCCATTTTAATTGTTTTGGTCTATAACATTTATAATAAACTCTTTTGATTCATAATTTTTACAAACTGAATATTTTGGTCTTCTGCCTATGTAATCGTAATTGTTTTGGTCCCTAACATTTGTAATAAACTCATTTGATCCATAACTTTTACAAAAACATTCTAGTCTCTGCCATATGAATTTAACATAATCTGTTAAATATACATATTGACACTTACATTACCATTACAATGTGATACGTGCACAAATTAACTGTGAGTTGAACTGGTATTCTCAAAAATCTTAGAATTAGTTAAACTTAGTGGATTTAGTGCTACTTTTATTCAGTAATGTATTGGTTAGAATTATAAGCCTATCTTTGAGGATCCGTTGGTGCTTTAAGTTAGCATAAGTCTATAGTAAATCTAAACTCTTACAAATAGCTCCAGACAATTTAATGAAAAGAAAAATAAGAATTAATAGTCCTTTTTCCATTCTAAACTTCTTCCCAAAACTTCTCATACTTCTCCTCATTGGATTAATATTCCAAGCCTTCATCTTCTTGTGATAATCTAGCTGCTGCTTAAATTAATTATAACACAATGAATGACAAATTTTTCTAAATATTAGTTAGATGTTAGAAAAGGTAGACAAATATTTAAACAAAATTGTCTTCGATTGTAATGGTCATACGGATTTCAGTAAGTAAATTTAAGATATAATGTTTTATTCAAATAAGAAGACCAAAATGCCCCATTTGGAAAAGTTAAGGAACAAAACAGTTAGTTTTAAATAATGTTAAGGACAAAAATATTTGAAAAAACATATGTATACTCAGAAAAAGGAAACGATATCCCGAACCATTCGCGACTGCACCCAAACCCAAACGTTTGCGCCTCTTTTGCCTGCTGCGGCTGCAAGCATCTCAGCAGGAAGATGTGAAGGTGTTTGTTTTTGGACAATATGTTCATGTAGTTAGGCCCGTTTGGTAAGTAGACTCGAGCCATAATTTGAATTTTATTTAAATTTATAATATTAAAATTACATTGAGAATGTAAAAAAGTGTATTAAAAATATTTAAAAAATTATTAAAAATATAAAAAAATATGTTAAAAATAATAAAAAACTATAATAAAATCAAAATAAAATCTACTTACCAAAGGGGCCTAGTCTTCCTGCTATGGGTTCCGTTATTTAATTAAGGTTCAAGAAAACTGAGGGAAGCATCATGAAAGAAATAATGGAGTCTCTGATTCAGGAATCATCGAGACACAAGTAAGCTTTGACTTCTCGTTTCAATTTTTTTTTTTTTTTTTGTTTTTTTTTTTTGTGGAGGCATTCAATTCGAAGATGAATTATGAATTTTGGGTATGTGCTAGATTTGGGTTATAAAGGATTTCTTCTTATAAAAATTGATAACCTCGTCAAAATGAAATCTTTGACGAGTTGGGGGTTCCGTTGCTCTGCTTTATTGATGGCATTGGAACAAGCATGGTGTGTTGCTGTTTAGGGCTTGAGTTGCTATGCTTCAGAAAAAAACGAATATGGTATTTGTACTCTAATCATATTTTGGGACAGCCAGCTAGAAGTAGAAATTTTGGCAAACTTTTTTGGTGCGAAGAATTATTTAAATATAAATGAATCAATGTTTATAGAAATATCCACGTAAGCAACCTCACATACTAGGATAAAGACTGAATATTGTTATTGTAGTGTAGCAATTGATCATTCAAATCTGTGATCTTAGAAGTTTTTGATGTAACATTTAGTTTTTTCTCGATGTGATTGTAATGCATATAGCCTTTGTGTTCTAACTAAAAAGATGGGCTTGAATGAAAACTTTGATGATGGTTTTATTGTTCTTGCAATGCATCTATCTGTCATATATTTATTGGAGAAAGGTGCAGTGATTAGTATAAGTGACATGTGCAGATTTTCTGTGCCTTTTCAGAACAGATAGTTGCAATTAGGAACTCTCTCATACATGAATTTGGGTTTTAGCGGGTTCAATTGAGTACAATTAAGGAGTGTCGGAATGGTCTAACTAAAATTTTATTACTGTACTATTGGTACAGAAGTCTTGCTTCCTTTTTCTTGGTAAACTTGAATGAATATTGCATTTGGTGCAGCGGAAAGACTTGCATTTTCCTGCACGAAGCTGAGAAACCTGTCATCTACCGTGATTTACAGATATCTAATATTCTCATGGATTTTGTATTTTATCAAATGTCCTCTCATGTGCACGATATCATTCTTGATTCAAATTCTGTTAATGAAAGTTTTGGACACGATCGAGAATGATGTTGGAGTAATAACTCATTTGCTTAGTCAGACTAATTCAAAATCCAAGCCAAAAGAAGATAGTATAGATCTTATTCATTTCTTTTTAATTGGCTTTGTTTTACAAAGAAAGCTTGTGATTTTTATGAACTGGATTACAGTGCAGAACTGTCTGATTTCGCCTTGCAGAAGATGGACCGGTTGGTGATGAATCACAAGTTTCTGCTCATATAATGAGGCATATGGTTATGCTGCTCCAGAATATATTTTGACTGGTAACTTCACTATCCTGGTTGATTTCCTATGTTCATTTCTCACAATGTATTAAAATAGAAGAGTGCCTTCATAGATACTGGGAGCAAAGTCTGGCTGATTGGGCAGTGCCTTTGCTTTGAGAGAAGAAAAAGTTGCTTAGCATTGTAGATCCAAGGCTAGAAGGACAGTGTCCCATAGAAGGTGTTCACAAGGCTGATATGTTGGCTTACCATTGCCTGAACTGTAACCTGAAAGCACGGCCATTAATGCAAGACATTGTAGATTCCCTGGAGCCTCTCCAGGAGCACAGTGAGGGTAGTAACCAGAAGCCTACTTTGACAGTGATTAGTGAGAAAAATTGAGGCATCGAAAGAAAGACGCACTGCTAACATGATATTTTTTCAGATAAATCTGTTTATTTTGGAGTAAGAAGGCTGTTGAATTGAATGCCTTCATGCATATTATGGTAAACCTTTCTTTATACGAAGAAGGTTTATATTGCTGTAAAGTAAGTTGTAATTTTTTTGCGATTTATACAAAAGAAATACAAGGGTTACTTATGGTTGGCTTCTCTCATCAGTTCATCATGAATGCAAATAAATCTGCTAATGAGTTGCATATGTGCACGGCCAGGTTCTTGATAAAATAAATTCCAGCAGTGTCTTTCTGTTACTCGTATATAATATCAACAGCAAGCAATGTCCGATTAATAATCTTCACAGACTTGCGATATTTATTTTGTTAATTTCTAAGCAATGTGAATGCAGACTGCAGGTCAACTGGAGAAGGAGTGAGAAATCAACTTGTACAATTCAAAGTCAACAATAACAAAAGTCATTCCATTTAGTCCCCTCAATTCATCAAGTACAGTACATTCTTTTCTCCCTTTTATTTTCTGTAATGAGTGTTCCAAATTGATTGGTTTATTTGACTCTACTATAACTCCTGACTTCACAACCTACTAAAGGAAGAAGCCTAACCAGGTTGATGTTGATGGAGCTTGTAAAAGGAATCCTTTATTTATCCTCTCTTGGTTTATGTGTTTATATAGGAATTCTGTTGGAAAACGGGAAAAGCTATGGTGGTGGTAAAGCTCCGGCAGCCCCCGACTCAATCAGGAATCTTGCTATCAACTGCGGCTCTGTTGGAAACTCAACTGCAATTGATGGCCGTGAATGGATCGGAGAATCAGCCTTGGAATCCATATCAGGTGAATCAAGGAGCTCTATTGCTGTCCAAACTTCATCTGGTGGTGCCCCCGACCCTGTTCCCTATAAGACTTCAAGAATCTCTGCTACTGACTTCCAGTATACCTTTCCAGTGAACCCAGGTCAGAAAATCGTCCGACTACATTTTTACCCTGCTTCCTACCATGGTTTTGAAAAAGGGATAGATTGTTTGTGTCAAAGCTGGTCCTTTCACCCTCCTTCGAGATTACAGTGCTTCAGGTGCTGCTCATACTATTGGTGTAGAGTACATTGTTAAAGAATTTTGTTTGAATGTTGAAGAAGAAAACCAACAATTGTCCATAACATTTTCCCCTTCTTTGATTGCGTCAAAGAAGAAAATATATGCTTTTGTGAATGGTCTTGAGATCATTTCCATGCCAATTGGTCTTTACTACACTTCTGAACATGAATTAGGAGCCCGGGTAGTTGGTGCAAGTAACGGGTTCTACAGTATTGACAAGAGCACTGCTCTTGAAGTAATACAGAGGCTCAACATTGGAGGGAACTCCCTAAACCCAATGGAAGATTTTGGGATGTTCCGCCAGTGGAGTGAGGATACTAGTTACTTGGTAGAACCCAGAGCTCGTCGAGTGAGTCATCTGGCGCTTAAGTTTAAGCATAAAAGCATTCCAGCATTTGTTGCGCCACCACTGGACATCTTGGAAAACAGACATAGGAGTAACCCAGATGAATTACAACTTTACATGGAAAGTACCGATAGGCCTAGGATTTGGATATCTTGTCAGGCTTCATTTTTGTGAGCTCGACGTTAAGATGGGAGAGAGAGGCAAGAGAGTCAGAGTTCAGTGTTCTTATAAACAATGAGGTTGCGGAAACTAAGGCTGATGCCATCAGGTGGGGTGGAGATGGTGGGATCCCAGTATACCGGGACTATGTAGTCATGATGGAAGGAGACGGCAAGTCCGATCTGTTGATTGGCCTACACGCAGTTGATGAGTTGGTTTTTGGACTCCTTAATGGGGTGGAGATCTTCAAATTGAGCAACCTAGAAAACAGTTTAGCAGCACCAAACCTTGTTTTTCATTGTCAATCTCTTTGAATTGGAACATGAAAATTGAAAATTTCTTCCTAGCTTTTGGCCTAAGCAATGTTATTGGCATGGCCATGACAGTCCTCGTTATTGTACTAAGCATTGTAATCTGTAAGTTGAATAAAATTTGGGGACAAAATGACAGTCCTCGTTATTGTACTAAGCATTGTAATCTGTAAGTTGAATAAAATTTGGGGACAAAATGTCCACGATATTGGAAAATGTACAGAGTCAGGCTCGGTTAAACTATCTTACCGTTGCTTCCGCCTTGACGAGATCAGGTTAGCTACGCAGAACTTTCATGAAGCATTTGTGATTGGAAAGGGTGGATTTGGTAAAGTTTATAGAGGTTTGATTCCTGGTGTTACAGATGTTGTTGCTATAAAAAGGTTGAGTTCCTACTCCAAGCAAGGAGCTCACGAGTTTTGGACTGAAATCGAAACACTTCCAAAGCTCCGCCACATTCAGCTTGTCTCCTTGATAGGCTACTGTGACGAGGGCACGGAAATGATCCTTGTATATGAGTTCATTCCAGGGGGCATATTGGCTGACAATCTTTACAAATTTGCAAGAAAGGGAAAGGATTGTCCTCGTCTTGGCTGGGAGCAAAGGCTTAGAATCTGCATTGGCGCTCGCGGACTGGACTACCTCCATACTAGCAGTGAATATGGTGTCATACACCGTGATATCAAGGATACAAACATCTTACTGGATGAGAATTTTGTAGCTAAGATTTCCGATTTTGGGCTTTCCAAGCTTGAGGATACTACACAGTCTAAGAGCTACGTTAATACAAAAGTGAAAGGAACAGTTGGTTATTTGGATCCAGACTTTTAAAACACAAAGACTGACGAGAAAAAGCGATGTGTATTCCTATGCCATTGTGATGCTGGTAGTTTTGTCAGGGAAGCCTGCAGTGAACACTGAAAATATTCCAGGAGAACCAGCTGAGAGTGTCCTATCATGCTTTCGGGAATGTATGGCAGATGGTGATGTAAGTAGGATCGTTGATCCCAGATTACGGGAGGAAATTTCATCAAACAGCTCTAGCCTGAGAGAATTTGTGAAGATTGTCGAAAATTGCTTGCACCAGCTTCCCAAGAGACGACCTACAATGTCTCAAGTGGTGTCAAGTCTCAAGCAGGCACTGGAGCAGCATCGAAGCCATATGCGTTCTTCACTATTGGAGGGTGGTGCATCTGTAGTTGGCAATGGCTATCGTTGTGAGGAGGGAAATATGCAGTCATTTCATTTGAGCCATGATCATGAAGCCAAGATACCCGAGCCGAGTGTGGTATCTCCACCTGTTGAAGTAAATATTGGAAAGCAAACTCAGAATCTTGCCGCAACGACTCCAAACTTGCAGCCAAGATCAGGAAAGGTTTCTGGTCGAGTTAGAAAATCACTATTGGGTAGGACTTGGAAATCATTTTGGACCCGAGGTAAGCCAATTAATAGAACAGCTTTTGTGGTACGAATTCTGTTCCTGATGTCTAATTATTTGGTGATGAACATTTTCATGCTCAGTTCTCAAATGATGATATCCTAAGCAGCCTTCAATTAAGCTGCTGTAGATGTTGAAAGAGAATACTACAGTAAAAGATTTCTTTTAGGCCTACACCATTTAGTCTTTAATTTTGTTCTGGTCTTCACGCTACTCTGCGAGATTGAGGAAGGAAGGCAACAAGCTACCGGCAAATCCTCAAGAGGTAGAACACTTGCGACGAGGTAGTTTAGCTGCAATTCCCCTGACTGCATACACCTTTGATGAGCTAAAGAGCATAACAAAAAAATTTAGGCAAGATCAAGTGTTGGGTGAAGGTGGATTTGGAATTGTGTACCAAGCCTTCTTACCTGCTGGAGATGTTCAGAAAGGGCTTCCCCCAATTCCAGTTGCTATTAAGGCACTTAGGCCTGATGGTTTTCAAGGTCACAGAGAGTGGCTGGTAAATATATACATGTATCTTCGAAATTTTCCATGTGAGATATATTGTCAAATTTTTTTCTTCTGTTATTATGCTGACTGATTTCTGATTCTCAGGCTGAAGTGATATTCTTGGGCGAGCTTTCTCATCCAAATCTAGTGAAGCTGATTGGATACTGTTGTGAAGATGAGCATAGGATGCTAATCTATGAGTTTGTCGCTCGTGGTAGTGTGGAAAACTATCTATTCTCAAGTAAGTTCTCTCTGTGTTAATAAATATACTCCTGGACAGGACGAAACTTGATTGTTCTGTGGATCTATCATCACTCTTATTGTAATTGATTAATAAGGTTAACTTAGCTAACCTAATGGCAGTGGAAATTACTCTTCCCACATACTCAATGACAATTTATACCATCTGGTGCTCTCTATTAGCAGAGTTTTCCCTGGCAAAGTTTGGCATATATAACAGCAGGTTTTTGGATTGTTCAAATAAGAGTCTAAATTTCACAAGTTAAATCTGGCCACAATCACAAGTTGTATCTAAATTTCATAAAAAAGGTACCATGTCATGAGGTGAAAAGTATTCCCTCCGTTATACTAAAAAGAGCTGTGTTTCTAATGCTGAATGGGACTCTTTTAAAGGAGTAAGCAAATTCAGAATTGTTCATTCCTTATAGTTTATATACATTCACTTCATAAGTTCTTAGAACAAGTCCTTGCTTATTCCAAATGTCGGTTCAGGAGCCTTGCGTCCTCTATTTTGGTCAACTAGAATGAAGATTGCATTTGATACAGCAAAAGGACTTGCGTTCCTGCATGAAGCTGAGAAACCTGTCATCTTCCGTGATTTTAAGACATCTAACGTTCTCTTAGATTTGGTATGTGATCAAATGCTCCTCTTAGATCCTCT
Source organism: Leptodermis oblonga (assembly GCA_016801395.1). Lineage (NCBI taxonomy): Eukaryota > Viridiplantae > Streptophyta > Magnoliopsida > Gentianales > Rubiaceae > Leptodermis > Leptodermis oblonga. The sequence goes on from CM028755.1 coordinate 32,921,247, forward strand.
TAGTCACACTAATATTTCAACCAGAAGAAGATGATACAGATTTTATTCATTTTCTTGTAAACTGGCTTTGTTTTACAATGCAAGCTTGTGATCTTTATGAACAGGACTACCATGCAAAACTGTCTGATTTTGGCCTGGCAAAAAATGGACCAATTGGTGATAGAACGCATGTGACTACTCGCGTAATGGGGACACATGGCTACGCTGCACCAGAATATATTGCAACCGGTACCTTCACTATCCTGGTAGAATATTTCCTACGTTATTTTTCTGGCAATGATTAAATAGATCAGTGTCGAGAGCAGATCCTCTGTCACACTTTTCGGTGGATCCCATTTGCATACCACAACCATAAAGTTAATGTACTTTGCCTCGGTTAGATGGCAGCATCATTTGTACGTGACTGTTTTTTAACTCTGTGGTTTTAGGTCATTTGACTTCTAGAAGCGATGTCTTCAGCTACGGTGTCCTCCTTCTTGAGCTTCTAACAGGAAGAAGATCATTCGATAAAAATAGACCAACGAGGGAGCAGAATCTGGTTGACTGGGCAATGCCTTTGCTTCTACAGAAGAAAAAGTTGCTTAGCATTATAGATCCAAGGCTAGAAGGAGAGTATCCCATAAAAGATGGTCACAAGGCTGCTGTCTTGGCTTGCCATTGCCTGAATGGTGACCCGAAAGCCCGGCCATTAATGCGAGACATTGTAGATTCCCTGCAGCCTCTCCAGGAGTGGGGAGGATTGTAATCGGCCGGAAGCCTACTTTGATTGACAGTGATTAAGCGAGAACTCAAATGGAGAAATAGAAAGAAATTAAGACACCATTAATATATGCTACAATGATATTGTTTTAGAAAAGTACATTCCCCTTTCCTGTATGATGATTATATAGAAAGGTGTTTTATGTGATGTAGTGATTTGATTAGTACATGTGTTAGTATATATACAAGTTTCTTTTTATTTGGTTTTAGTTTGGAACAGGGTTTAATGGTGTGCCCTTCTTTAATTACATATGAAGAGGCTTTAATATGTAACTTTTCAAAAGTGTGAGTTTTATAATAATTTTCCTGTTTCATTGAAATGGTCCTATTTTATAAAAAAGAGTTTTGCCTTCACCTGCCTCCAAATAGGTACATCATTGGAGGCGGGTGAAGCCAAAACCCGCCTCTAATAAGCCGCCTCCAAATAGGTGGGTTATTACTGGAGGCCTGTTTTGCCTACACCCACCTCCAGTTCTTACTCATATTTGGAGGCGGTGTAGGCGAAACCCGCCTCCAAATAGGCACTTTATTTATTTTCCATACATTTATGAATAGGAACCCTTTTTGCTTTCCGGCCCATTAGCAGGACCACATCATCTGCCCTAATAGTTGCTACTTTCAATTTCAGCATCACAAGATCTCTACAGAAGCATCAGCTCCAGCTGCGGCCCTCACTCCCTCATATTCACGTCGTGTTGGTTTGGCTAATCTGCCAACTCTGTTGCCATGAAGGTTATTCTTCCTCTCGATCTCTCTCTCGTACACTCATTTACTAAGAGAATCATTGGACAGTTTGATTTGTTTTTTCCTTGCTAGTTTTAACTTTGAGCCATATGTTGCTTTTGTTTGTGGTTGCAGTTTAATATTGCGAATCCCACCACTGGTTGCCAGAAGAAACTTGAAATCGACGATGACCAAAAGCTGTACAGTTTTCCTTTTGAATTTCTTTTTTTCAATATCGATTTATTAATCGGTCTTGATTGTTTTAGTCTCCTATTTTTGCGACACATTAGTGAACTTGGTAGAAATTCCTCGTATAGATAACTAAACCGTGTGGTCCACATATTTTCCTTATGATGTTTTGTTTATACTTTTGGGTTGATTGGTACATTTGTTAGCAGTGAAGGTGCGATGCAAAAATAGAACTCGTTTGCTTGGTTGTTTATCAAATGTGATTCGTCTTCTCCTTCTCCTTTACAGGGATAATTAATTTGTCCAATATGGTGCTATTGCACCCGCCTCTAATAGGGTGTTATTGGAATCACTTATTGGAGGCGGGTGCATCAGATGCCAGGAAACGGAGGCGGGGGCATCTCAATTGAAGAAGGTGGGGGTGCGGGTACCTCATTGGAGGAGCCCCACTGGAGGCGGGTGCACTCACCGGGCACCCGCCTCCTGAACCCCTGTGCACCCGCCTCCTGAACCCCTGTGCACCTGCCTCCCTTGTAGATTTCTCTAGTAGTGTGAATAATTACATACTGGATAACCAGACTCGCAATTCACAAGAAGTGCCCATACAACAACAACCATGTCACCTTGTAAATGCAAGCAATGAGGTAGAAAATGAACAAAGTACAGAGAAACGAATAGGTAAAAATTTGTTTTTCTCAATTTCTTTATTATAACTTTTTGTGTATGTTAATTTCCAGTATTTAAGAATTGTAATGAAATTTGTGCAAATTGTAGGAAAATAAACTAGAGGTCCCACATGTATGAAGAACATCTAGACTCAACCATCTACCTCTAATTGAACTTCAGTTGAATAGTCTTGGAATACCTACAGGGAAGAATGCAGGCAAGTTTGCTGAATTCTTGGGCACTATAGCCAGGAATGGTATGTTCTGCCCAATTGATGTGGAAGATTGGCGTAAGATGCCAAAGGAGTACAAAAAGAAAATGCTGGATTTCGCCAAGGTATTTATAAGTTTAGTATTTGACATACGTATACAAAATAATTATGTGTACTAATTTAAAAATGTTATGCAGATGAAATTTGAGACCACTCTTGCTGATGAAGATTGGATTCTAAAATCCATTAATAAAAAATGGGAAAATTGAAAGCATGAGCTAAAAACAAGATATTTTCTGCCTGATATGGGCATCAAAGGTTTTCTCGAAGATAAGGATGAAAGAGTGGTGATAGACCAGTGAATCAATACTCTCTCTCAGTGGAATAAAGATGAAATAAAGGTATATGACAAATTTTATTTAAAGTGTAATTATTTCATCACAATTTTGAAGGATTTACCTTTTGAGTTTTTTTCCATCATTAATTCAGGCACAGAGTGAGAAAATAAACTGGCTAGGTCGGAGAAAGGGATGGATCATGCAACTGGAAAAAATCATTTGCACTTGTTTATGCCAAATTGGTGAGTTTATCCATTCCTTTTACAGTACTTTGTTATTTGTAGCCTCACCTAATTTACTAAAATAAATGGTTATTCCTAGTTTAACAAATTGGGTTGTGACCCATCTCGTGCTGAGTTATTTGAGACAATCTATGTTGGTCGCAACGGAACTCCGGCTAATGTTGCTCAGTATCTGGTAAGTTTCTGCATTGGTAATTAGTCCTTCGACTTAAGAATTCGCTTTTCAAAATAGTTATAATCCATACTATCTTAAACTTGTATGAGAAAATGAATGAGAAAAGAAATCAACTTCCAGAAGATGTAGAAGATCCTATTGGTCCCAATGACATATTCGCCCAAGTAATGGGCCAAGATAAGCAGGGTCGTGTTCGACTAATTGGGGAGGGGTTACTTCTGTGAAAGCCAAACCTTAGACCAAATGCAAGAGAATGTATTAGAACTTTTGAGAGAAAAACTCCTGAAAAAAAAAAAAAAAAAAAAACAGATATATTGTTAGATACATCAAAGTGTAATCAAAAGAAATTAATGCTTACAAAATATAAACAAGAAATTAAAGGTTATATATATATATATATAATAAAAGTTTAATCCATATATATATATAGTAGCGTAATCAGGAATTTTTTTGTGGAGGTGCTAGACTAATTAATGATTTTCTTTGCAACCTAAAATAAATATATTTAGAAACTACAATTAACACATCAACATTCATAGTTATAAAAGTCATTATTAAAAACCTATAAATAGGATAAACACATATTATTCATCTTCATCGTCACTTGAAGAAGCACTTGTGCTCATGTGATGAAGCCGCGACAATTGCGATATACGTTTTCTCATCTTTTGAAAACGATCCAAAATTTCTTTCTTTTGATATGCTATATTCTAGCCATGCAAATTTTAGATACCATGATTCTTGAAAACTTCTTTCTTGATTACCAAATGTTGTTTTCGGATACATATGGCCATTTGGTCGGCAAGGGCCTTTAGTCAAGCACTCTCTTCGAACTTGATCTCGAATACCAACATTAAACTCCTCAATTGATTTTCGCAATCCCGGATCACTAATAATATCATCTAAGTTCAGCTCAACATCTTCACGTGATTGATATTTCCCTGGTTCACTCACATCAACCGATTTAAACTTATTGGTAGAGGCACCACAAGGAATTGTTTTAAAGAACCTCTTCATATTCTACATTAGAAAGCAATACAATAAATTCATAAAAATTACATCATTCAATCACAAATCACAATTCATATGAAATTGACATCAATTAAATAAACGGAACATAAATTTTAAAATCTCTAATGTAAGTTCACATTAAAAATGTTTAGCTAAAATTAAAATTAATAAATTTTTAGTTTCAATCTATAAAACCATAATTCAATTCTTAAAGTTTTTATTCTAAATTCTTATTCAATACACATTAGTTCAAAACCCCTAATTTTTTAATTTTAATCATAGTTTATGAAATCCCTATTTCAAACCCTAAGTCCAATCCTTAATTTAGGCTAAATTACATCAAACACTCAAAATTTAATTTTATAATATATAAATTTAAACATGCTATTAACTAATTAAACTAATAAAATTAGACTAACCTCGAAATTCAATGGATATTAATCAAAGAGAATAATAGAGCTAATAACTCTCCATCTCCCACCAAAAACTGCAAACAAAATCAAAAGAAAATTAATTAGTTTAAGTTTAAGGGTGAGTTCTTGAATAAAAAAATGAGTGTGGACTGAGGAGAAAGAATTACCTACTACTCCTAACTCCTTGCTGCTTGCTACAGGCTGGAAGACTTGGCGGCCGAGGGAGCAGCTGAGAGAGATAACTGAAATGAAAAAATGAGGGTAAAAGTGTTACTGTGTCAGTGAAGTGAGTAGAATATGAAATGCTTTGTTTTCTTAATATATTGGACACTTATTTAAAAGGTGGGCTAGTCAGCCCACTCCCACAATTACGTTTACTTAAGAGTCTTCCTCTTTCTTTTTGCTGTCAATAATTTTTGTTTTTTATTTATTTTTTTTGATGGGTTAAGTGCACACTAATTTACAAAGTGGGCCAATCAGCCCACCCCTTTTAACCTAATTTTTCTTTTTCTCCTTCTTCTCCAACAGGCCACAAGAATGCAGCTGCCACCGCCACTGCACTAGTTTTCCAGCCAGTCAAAGGGTGCTTAGCAGTGCTGGAAAAACTCAATCAGCCTACTACTATGGTTGATTTTGGAGCTTAGAGGGTGCTTTAGCCCCTCCCAGCTCCCCCCTGGTGCCGCCACTATATATATATATATAAGTGTTTATATATAAATAATAGATGTATGTGTGTGTATATATATATATATATACTTTTATTATTTTACTATTAGTACTGTTTACCTACTGTTTACCTATGATATATATATATATCATAGGTAAACAGTACTAATAGTAAAATAATAAAAGTAATTTAGCCAGTAGGAGCTGTCTTACTTTGCCAATCTTGAAGCTTACTCATCAAGAAGTTTCACGGGAGTAGTGTCTTGATAAAAGAAATAAATAAATACAAGAATAAACTTAATTACAAACTCGAACAAGAGATAAGTATATACAGATAGTCTTTCTTTCTCTAAAATGATAGAAATAGAGTATCAAGTGTAAGTATCTACTATACTTAATATGCAGGATCTATTGATAAATACTGTATAGAATATCATACCTCTGTTTGCATATCCAGTAATCTCCTCATGTTAAAAATCCAGCGATTTGTAGTGATCTGATGTGTTTGTCGATCGAAGAGCCGCACAAGTGTCTGGCCTCTAAAGATATCCACACGAACAATTCCTGGGGACCTCACAGGATGGACTGTAACAAGTTAACGTGCTAGCTCCGTCAATCATCAGAAAACCAGAGAAAATTTTTTTTTTCTCTGAAGTTAAGCGTACGCCATAAGCGGAAGCGAAATCAATCATCATCTGATTAATGACCCTGCTACCTATTTAATAGCAAATAAAACTTACCTGGTAAATATTTACTAGATCTTATCTAGTAATTATTTATCTGTAGTAGTTATCCTATAGAATGATAACTACCTAGTATCATTTATCGTACAATAAGGGTTACGACAATTATATCAGTTAGGTAAATCGTTTTTACCTCAAATCTTTATTTGAGATAATTAATTTGCTAATTAAATATTTATAGATTAATTATTAATTCAATTAATAATTACATTTAGTCCCATTTAACACAGAAATTAATTCTTAGTGTGTGACCCTTTAGGTTTCTTAATTCATGGCAGTAAAAATAAATTCAATCTATTTATTTGGCTTTAGTACAAAACCCAACAAACTCCCACTTGAACTAAAGACAATTTTAGTCGCGAGAAATTTTAAGATTAGATAAATTAAACATTTTAATTTATCACTAATTTATTATTATAGATCAAGATCGGCCTCTAGCCAGGCATCATGACCACCCAAGAATTAAGAAAGTCAAGTGATCGACTTCACCTATCTATGAACCAGATTCCGTGTAATTTACATTCTTTCACAATCCTATATCCCGAATTAGTACAAGAGTAAGGTATGAGTGCCAACTCTTATTGCGCTAATATTTTCTTGTTACCAAAATTCAACTTCAATAATTTAGAACACTTCTAAATTCGTTTGCAAACTTTTAAGTTGATATTTCAACAAGAGGCCAAAATTGGGATATACTCTCCAATAACTAGGAGTTGTGAATCCTATATTGATCATAAACTATCAAATTATGCTTCCTATTATACCTAACAACTATTGTACATATACTAGTCATGGGTATAGACAAATAGAGTCAAAATATAATCATCCATACTAATGATACTCTTACGATCTGAAATCTAAGGATTATTTACACTACTGTCACATAGAGATTATGCCGTTGGCGCTTAAGTACTTAACCTTTATGAAATCTCTAAGTGGATCATCCAATGAATCTGTTCTCTAACAATTCATTCATATATCACCATATATGCTAATCTATCTGCATTAACAATGTCCTTTGTATTGTTAACACTATGACTAGGGAATTTTTAAGAATAATAAACATATTATTCTAAGGACTCTATCATTGCTTATATGAGTAAACATATAACTCGAAATGATAAATTTTCATATCTCAAAATTGAATAAATTCAGCATTGTAAAGAAAGTGATAAAACTACAATTATCTAGTTTTTGTCTATTCACTATCTTTACACAGTAGAAAAACTCCCACTTGAATAAGAACCAATGCTTCAGTTCAATTGATAAACTACTTTATCGTTAGTGAGCATTTCTGATCAATGATAAATCAAATGATAGTGATTCATACATACTTTAGACCATTAGTGACACTCAGTTTTCATCATCCTCATGAAAACATCATGCATAGTTTCATAAACCATATTTGATCCAAATAATTTCATAAAACACTTTAGAAATTCTAATGTATGTGACATAAGTTGTAAAATTACCTTCAAATTTATTTTGGAACTCCTCCAATAATTTTGAAAGTAAAACAAATCTATTTTATTTTCATAAAATTAAAGATTTGATCTTATTTATCTATGAGTAGTTGAATAATTAAAATTAAGATAGCCATTCTAATACTTCACAAGTATAAGAAATATATCATCTTAATTAGACCAAATGAATTGCATTTGAATTCATTCAACTAGTTTTTAACTTTCAGAACACCATAATAATTGTTTTCTTCTTAGTGCACATGCTAACATACAAGTTAAATTCAATATTCATAACATATGAAAATAACTTTATTTTAATGCACACTTGCCAAACAAATTTAGCATTATGCATGTAAAACAACATACATATTATCTATCTCTATAGATATTGACATATGAAGTTTTAATTGGCTTTCCTATCTTTTAAGAAAATTTATTTCTTGAACAGTCATACCTTAAAATTAAAGGCATTTAGTTTCTATATATACTCTATCGTACATAGAAAAATAGAAAATCATTCATGTTCCAACTTACTAATTTGAATACACAAGACTTACAATCATTTTACAAAACAAATAGTTTGTATTTCTAATAAAAGTATTAGAACTTAAAATGAAATTGTCTATCTTGTATAGCTCATTATAATCAATCAATATAAAATTTTGAACTATGTTTGTGCATAACACAATTTTATATCATTGTTTATTATATGCAACAATTGCAAATACACATCTTTTATGTGATTGAGAAGTTAAATTTTATCACATCATGATGTGATTGAGCATTTCGTTTCATTAGTTGATATTTTATTTTAGTAGTTATCTGCTTTTAAATTTTATCATTCCTCCCACTATCTTTTCTAATATAAACTATTTATTTTAGAAAGATAATATATTGTTGAACAATATTTGTTCAATGAAATAATAATATTAATAGCCAATTTTCATTTGGTTAAACCATAAAATAAATAATTAACTAAATGTAGTTCAAAACTAATCCAACTTAATCCTCATCTTAAAAATGGAATAAACTAAAATTTTCATAAAATTTTGTTATTAATTAATCCATATCTTATATGATAGCTAATCAACTACCAAATGAACCATAACGTTGACATAAATTGAGAATAAATAGAAGACCGCATTAGTTAATCTATATAACTAATCCAATATATCCATATATTTAATTTATATTATACAACACTATACATTATAATGTGTGTATAAACATCACAATTTTAATTTAGATGACATAGTATTTAAGATATTGACTATCACGATCTTATCGAGATATTAATTTTCTTTGCAAAATTTTCAAATTTTATTTAATTACTTGAACAATTCAAAACTCAAACTTATACTTCAATAAGTATAAAATAATCATTTAAATGATTAAATTTGAGATTTAATAAAATATGAAAATTACCTCTGACACCAATTAATATGACACTACATGCATCACATGCATAAGTCATAATAATTAATTAAATATCACATATTTTAATCATTTGACCTTCACAAATGATTAAAATTCACATATTGCAATTGATTCAAAATCAATTTATTCAGATCATCATCATAACGTGATTTGAATGTATATATGCAAAATATCATTTATAGGTAAGATAAAACTTTGATGCCAAAAATATGCTATCTAAATTAGATATATTTGAACTAACATGCATGGGATCATAAATTATGACATATAGTTCAAAACTATACTTCAAAATTCCAAATTTTGTTATTTTGTATGAAAATCATATCCTAAAATGTCAAACATTAAATAGGATTATTTTCAATTTATAATCCTTAATAAGTCCAATTAATAAAGAATATAATTACCATGACAATAATTGTCAACTATAGGACTATTCCTATTGTTCATCTTCTTAAACTTAGATCATGCAAACATATTTGCTTTCATGATATTAAATATCATGGGTCAAAATTTAAGGAAGAAATATATTCAAATTTACTTGGAAGAAAATTGTAACAATTACATTTATTTTCAAATTATTGCACAGTTTCTATCTCTCAAACTCATTGAATTTACTAAAATAGATGTCTGTACAGTTTAAATTTTCTTTAATTGAATTTCGAAAATTCAATTGGGGATCATATCCTTTCTAAAATTAAACTATTATATCTCATCCATAATGGTAAAATGTTCAATATATTTTATATTCCAAAACAAATTTTTGAATAATTAACTAAGATAATATTGTGAGATTCACATTTGATCATGCATCAACCAATGATTGAGATGCGTTATCAAGATGTGGATATCAAAATTTCTTATCCTAACAATTTAGAATTAATAGTTCACACGATATAACTGTTATATCATGTTAAATACTTACAATAAGTATTTCTAAATTATTATCTTAAATATGATTGAAATTTACGAAATCGTAACAACCAAAGTCACTTTGGTTGACAAGTATCATCAAATCTATGCCAAAGTAATCCTTTCAAGAAATAAGCCAATATAAATGGTAGATAAATATTTACTAGTGTTCTAAAACATATATTAACAATGATGAAATAAATTTACGCAAGAACAAAACCAAACTATAAGTGATATGGATAACAATTTTGGTTTTGCTCCCACTATTTTATTCAAATCAATAACCATCAATATTGATTCGAGAATTTTCAAAAAAATTCTTAGTAGGCTAGGATCCGATTTTAATTATTTTTGACATTGAGGTAGCTCAACAAATCAAAATAATTTCAACTGGTAGGTTTCAATTACCAATTACAACCATTGTAACTCCTAGATAGTTAGGTTATCAACTTTTGATACACATATCGTTTGTCTCCTAACTCTTTTCCTCTAAGACAAGTAACCTTGAGGTAGCTCAACAAATTACGAGTCTTAGTTAAATCTAACCCATTATTCAGAAATATATCTCCAAGTTAAAACACATTCTAAGTAAAACAATCTTGAGGTAACTCAACAAATTGTCCAACTAGAATTGTTCTCACTATAATTTTGAAATTTGTCTCAATAGTTAAAACAATTCACCTTGGTAAAGCGACCTTGTGGTAGCTCAACAAATTGTTCGAACAAGGATTGTTTAAACTACAATAATGGAAGGCAACTAAATTGATTTAATATTTATTGAGGGATTTGTTATTAAATATTAATTCCATAAATTATATGCAAATTAATATAATCAAATATTTGACTAAATATAACATACAATATGTAATCAAATAATGAAATTAAATGAGCATTTTCATCAAATATTCAATTAATTAATGCATAAAAATATGTAATTAAATAATCAAATTAATAATTACAATAATGGAACTATGTCTATTGATATTTCTAATCAAATAAGAAATATTAATTTTGAATTAACTTGAAAGTTTCTTGGAATTAATATTCAACTAAGTCAAAATAAGTCGAATAATTAAGGGTTGCATTTAAGATCATAAAATCCAAATCAAAACCTTATATTATAATTCCTTTACTTTTCAATTTGATTTATCCTATTTTGGATTTAATTTAGAGTCTATTCCATAACATAAATCAAATTAAATTATGAAAAATATCTAAAATATTAACTCTTTATAAATTTTAAATCAAATTTAAATTTATAAGACTCCAAAATAATAATTGTCAAATCTCAATCAAATTGAAACTAACAAACATCTAATTTTGGAACTTTCAATAAAATTACAATTTCAATAAATTTAATAAGTTTGTTGAACACATTACTAAATATTAAATCTCATTTAAATTTTAGTAACTCCAAAATTAGCAAATTATTATATCAATAATTTACCCATGACCTAATAATCATATAATCACTTAATCATATTAAATGAATGTTAATGATTTCAACCATGAATCTATGTGCATAACATTTCTAATCATATTAGAAATTATTTAATTAAATAATTTGAGAAGTTTTGATGCTTTAAGTAATTAATTAAAATTACATAGGTTAACTTACAAGAAGACAGATAACTTAGGTCATCTTGTAAATAAAGAAACTCCTTTCTTTAAAATAATAAAATTACCGAGACCATTTAGCCATTGCACAGATAAGAAAACTTATTTCTTAAAAGTAATTTCATTAAACTACTTGGGGCAGATGTTGAAATAGATAAAATATTTGGGCGTTTTTTGCAATTCCCAAAACAAGGAAAACAGTCAAAAACTTTATGGGGCCAATTTGTTATTAAAACAATAGTATAGCGGCCTTTTTGAAATTTTTAAAATTTTGAAAACCCTACTGTAGCATTCCCGCCGCCACTGTTCATCTTCTCCACAAAACCCCCCCCCCCTTTTTTTTTTTTTTTTTTCTTTTTCTTTTTCTTCTCTGGAGCAAAAGCGCCTGAGGTTTCCTTTGGTTTTCAACCTGCCAGAATAAATTCTGGCCTTCGTCCTGCCAGAACGGTTCTGGCTGGTGAGCATCTGACTGCGACTACAATTTTCTGGTCGCTGCAATTCTGTCGTCGAGGCCTGTTACCAGAAAATTTCTGGTCGATGCCAGCCCCGACGACTGTTCTACCGGCCATGGTCAGAACGGTTTCTGACCATGTGTGCTGGAACGACAGCCGCATTCCCTTTTTCTTTTCCTTGTCGGAACAACTTTCCGGCGAGGCAAACAGAGACACAGCAGCAACGCCCATCCGAAACAATTCCAGATTTTACCAAAATCGAAACCCACCAAAGAAAAGGAAAACAAACACAGATCCTAAAAGTTTCAAAACCCATTTACGTCATTGTTTTGAAAAATCGGAACTTTTGAAAACCAAACTTTGATGAGTTCCGGAACCAAATTTCCAGCGATCGGAGCTTTTGAAAACAGAACACTTCTGTTTCATCCAAACCGACATGCAGATCGAAAACCAAAACGCAGGCACCAAAAATAAATTTCCAGAGACCAGCGACAAACTTTTGATTACAGAAACAAATTTCCAAAACCGATCCGACATACAGCTAGAACCAAAAACCAGCAGCCTTCGATTTTCAAGAAACCAAAACCCAGAGGCATCAAAACACATTACATGAACCATTCATGTATATTAATTCACAAACATCAATTAAATCCTTATACACAATGAAATATTACAGGCAAATCAATACAGGCTTACTATAAATATCTACTATACTTAATATGCAGGATCTATTGATAGATACGAACAATTTCCATACAGGCATATCAATACAGGCTTACTGTAAATATCTACTATACTTAATATGCAGGATCTATTGATAGATACGAACAATTTCTGCTAGCTCCTCAGAGAAAAAAACTCTTTCTCTGAAGTTAAGCGTACACCATAAGCGGAAGCGAAATCAATCATCATCTGATTAATGATACTGCTACCTATTTAATAGCAAATAAAACTTACCTGATAAATATTTACTAGATCTTATATAGTAATTATTTATCTGTAGTAGTTATCCTATAGAATGATAACTACCTGATATCCTTTATCGTACAATAAGGGATACGACAATTATATCAGTTAGGTAAATTATTTTTACCTCAAATTTTTATTTGAGATAATTAATTTGCCAATTAAATATTTATAGATTAATTATTAATTCAATTACTCCATGTAATTATCATATAATTACATTTAGTCCCATTTAACCCAGAAATTAATTTTTTGTGTGTGACCCTTTAGGTTTCTTAATTCATGGCAATAAAAATAAATTCAATCTATTTATTTGGCTTTAGTACAAAACCCAACATCAAGCTTAACCACGCAAACCATTAACACATTCAACAGAGAGAGAGGGGCGAAAAAAAAAAACAGGGACTGAAAAATTATGATCGAAGTAGCCAGTTCTCCATACAATAAGGTACTTGTATTCGTTCTTCTAACTATAATTGAGTAGCAGAGAGGGGTCTAAATATGTTTGAAGTGTTAAAACACTTAAGGTACCTATTAATTTAGGAGAAACTAAAAAAATCTGATGTGGTGAATTGTTGCTCTGGTATTAGTTATACAGACTGGGAGGAAAACATCAGTTATGTATAAACTAGAGAAGAAGAGAAAACAAAAACAAAGAACTCTAACCTTCACTTATCCTTGATAAACCGATAACAAGGTATTTGGTACTTTTAATTAGGATATAGAAAGAAAAGAAAACATTACAGGTGAACTCTTATGTGTATATATGAAGCTCTATATTGGGTTATTTGAAACTCTATTTTTTTTTTTTTTGGTGTTTCTGAAAGAAATTAGATGTTGAGTTCCTGTATTATATAGAAGTAGCTCAGCCATGTATTAATCAGTTGGGACATATATTGTAATTTAATCATTAGGTAAAAGAACTTTCTTGCTTCCATGAAAAGTTAGGTGATTATTTTAAATTTGATTTCAGTGATTTCTCTTCTAGAGTACACTTGGCCGGTGAAAGAATTTTAAACTTGATATCATCTTGTTGGCTAATTGTTGGATTCTGAATTCCATTGATTAAACAGATGCTTTAACTAAATTGTCTGTTTTCCTTAGATATTGAAAGGATCGAGTGAGTTTAAAAGTCTTGTAAGGGAAAACTAGTACTCATTTTGATATCACAGTACACATGCTTAATTTTTCAACCTTGAACATTTTGTGAGGCTTTAAAACCTGAACATTTCTTTTCTGACAGACCATTAAATTTTTTTTCATTAGATCTTAAACCAATGTGCACAATATCTTCCCTTAACCATTGTGTTTGCTGAGTAGGAGTTAATTGGATTACTAGTTGAGGTAATAAAGTTAAATAAGTGGATAGTTTTAGATTTAATAGTTAAAGAAAAAAAGGAAGACATAAGAAATAAAACACAGAAAGAAAATGAAGATTCTGGAAAATAGAATAGAAATGAAAAAAAAAAAAAGAAAGAGAAAAGAAACGTGAGAAAAAGGCATAACACCTAAACATGCACATTATCTTTAATTAGCTAATTCATGTACTTGGCCTTCACTCAATATTAAATTAAATATGATATTGCTAGAAAATAAAATTATAGTTTTACTCATATATAATATATATATAGAGAGAGAGTAGCCATTACTGTATATACTTAAATGTTAATAGTAGATAAAAAAAAATGAAAAGTAGTTAAACAGTTAATAATAATAATAAAAGGACACATCATTGATTATAGTGGAATTTGTGATAATGGAAAAAGATAATCTTGAAAAATTATATTTTAAACCCTCCCAACACTTTGTGGAGATTACATAGGACAAAAGTCTATAGGACCTTCGAAGCAAAGTGAGTGTCCTCACTTTTCTAAAATTACGTATTTTGAAAACTGTCATGCTTATATCTATATACAACTCGTCCATTGGTTTTGATAATATATTTATAAATATTTATATTGAAAAACATGTATAGTATTTACTATATATGAACGGGTGACTACTTTTCACTCGATCGAGAAATGTGCAATATGCCATGATATATAATACTTGATGATTTGATATTTGATGTTCATACTTGTACTATTGATTAGAATTTGTTGCTATTAT
This sequence comes from Leptodermis oblonga, assembly GCA_016801395.1. Taxonomy (NCBI): domain Eukaryota; kingdom Viridiplantae; phylum Streptophyta; class Magnoliopsida; order Gentianales; family Rubiaceae; genus Leptodermis; species Leptodermis oblonga. Next base: position 32,936,336 of record CM028755.1, read on the forward strand.
GTATTGAATGATAGATGACTATATTCTTGTTTCCTTGTCATCAGTGCTTACTATGTGCTAGCGAGCGTGCTCTTTCACCTCGCATTATTTATTCAGTGTTTTGTGTTCAGTGTACAATGTTTAAATGTTCAGTGTTCCGTGTCAATACTTAATAATACAGTGGGGAACCCAAAACTTCACCAAACTATTGACTATGTCGAGCCGGCATTGGAATTGGTCGACAGGGAAGGTAGCGAGGGAAGCGGGTGGACTCGAGCACCCTTTTCAGTATTCAGTGTCTTGGGCATTGTTGTCGAAGGCACCAATTAGGTGTAATGATCTCGAGACGTTCGTTTGAGTGCCAGCCCTCACGTAGGGACACCTCAACGAATTCACTCGGATCTGCTGAGTATCCTACTTGTTGTGTGTACTGTTTTCTTATTATCTGAATTGTTGAGATGATATGAGCTACACTCTATGATTTATTGCTTTCATAAATGTCATAAAACATATTTCAAATGGATAACATCACTGGGCATAAAGCTCATTTAGTGTTTATATGCGGCATGACAGATTAATAGTAGAAACAATAAACCATCAGCGAGCGGACCTAGTTAGGACTCTGAGGCAATCTCTTTACGTCAGATTGTGCTTAGGCAACTTGGCTTGTGTGCCCTCATTCAGAAGAAAAAAAGATGTACATTGATCCAGGTCGAAAACTTTGGACTAAAGAGAAGCAACGTAGCTTAGGCTTTACTTTTGCAATATAGTTACATATAAATAAAATAAATGGCTTTCGCGCCATTCAATTATAATAATCATATTTTCCTTTTTAGATCTTGGATTTAGTATTATGTTTAATTTTCTAAATTAATGTAATAAGATTATGATTATGTCTTAATATCTATGTCCGGTTTTTGAAATGACTACTGAGTCCTGGCGAGAGCCAAGCAGGCGCTCGACCGGATCAGCCGTATTGGGGCGTCACAACTTTTGTTGATGTATTTGGAGAGGCTCATAATCGAAACAAGTTCAAACGTATAGTGGTACATCAACAGTAAAAAAATGTTTGAAATGGAAAACCGCATTGGGGACTTACAATTAGAACTTCAAAATACAAAATAAAGACTTGCTTCACAAGAGTCTACATTGTTACCTAATAATCCCCTTGGGCTAGCTTTAACAAAGCAATCTAATCTTTAGGTAAAATTTAGTGTTTTCTTTGTTAACTTATATTTCTCATAATGGCTTTACTTGTCTTTTAAATATACTCTTTCAGTTGTATATTTTATTTAGGTATTCATATTTTCTTTTCATGTAATACCATTCACATTTGTGTATACTATCTTGATGATCTCTTCTTCGAAGTTAAAATATCATGCTTATATGTTCTTTTGGTGTTGTTGCTTCTTTTGAATGTTTAAAGATTGTAAAAGTTTTCACTGTTTTAATTGTGTTGTGAAAAATTTTGAAACTTTTATGTACGCATATGTAGCTTTAACTAGTGATATGACTTAAGCTCAACTCATTTCTCTTTCTTCTTTTTTATTATTATTTATTGAAACTTTACTTTATATAGCACTCCAACAACAGTTTTCATGAATCTTTGATTGTGATAAAAATTCTCAAATTCAACTTTAGTATAACATGGTGAAATTAGGGTCCAATATAAACAACATTTTAATCAAAAGCTCAAGTTTTCTTCTTTTTTTTTTTTTTTTTTTTAAATCTGGTGCATATCTTACTATATTACTATAGGATCAAAGTGTTTGTAATACAATACTTTAGTATATATACACCTTTATTACTTCCTCTATGCTAACTTTCACTACTCTGTAATATTTTACATACTTTAGCCATACTAAAATGTCCTCCACAACTCCTCTGACTCCTGTGTAAGCTGTTTTCGGATCTTTTCACTGCCTTATGAGTTGCTGGAATTATAGAAGTAATGCAAGCTGGAATTATAAGATTATATATAGCTTACCCTCCAGCTTGAGACTTTTTAGATCCTTCCTGGTGTTCCCATTGAATTGGAGTGATTCATAATATAGAGCACCTGAATTTCTTTTAGCTCATTTGTCAATGGGGCATTCACCTTATGACTTTGTTTAACTTAATACCAATTTAACTGGATTATTTACGTTGGAATTGTTTGGAATTGCTATTGCTCTCAAAAGTTTTATAGATCCAAATAAAATAGATAAAATAGTTGCTCAAGGATGTCTTTATAGTACTGATCCAAATACAATAGTTGGGAGAGAAGTTTTGGGAGAGAATTGGTATGAAATACATGTTAAAGTAGTCCTTCAACCTGAAGAGCGACTGGTTCGACCTCATGATCATTGTCAAACCCTTGGAGACGCACTTGGTGAAATGGTTGCTTGGCCATGCAGTTTTGTATGTAAAGTATTACTTTCTTTGTACATATTTACTTATTTTTAAAAGCTAACTATCCAAAATCAGTTTCTTACATTTAATTTTTACATTCAGGTGACACCCTATGAGTTGCATTGAAGTGTTTAACGATTGCTTTGGAGATGTAAAGGCATTGGTTACAAATTCAAATACATTCATTTCTAGCAATCTTGGATTTGTAACTCACTTTCTTATATTTTAGGTATGGTTGTGTTTTGAATATTTCGCACTAGGAGTTAGTTAATATATTAGATTGTTGATTGGGATTAATGTTGATTTGCACATCTTGATTTTAGCTTCTTTGTTTTGTTTTTTTTTTTTCCAGTTTACTAGTTGGTTAGGTTTCGTACTAGTTTGTTTAGTGATTTTTAATCATTGTAATGACGATTACAATTTAGTATTTGAAGTAATATTAGATTCTATTTATTTATTTTTTTACTAGATATATGTATTAGTTGTTAAATTATTTTTTAAATTGTACAGCACTTGAATGCACAAGAAATTGCCCTAATGTATATTTTTCCAAGAAGCCTTAAATTTACTAAATTGATTTATAAAAACACTTTAAAAGTTCTAATATTAAATTATGGAATTATTTGTATTTCAACATTATAATGCCAGAAATTATTATAATATGACATCTAAAAGTGTCATAAAAAGTTTTTTTATTAATATAATAAAATAATTAAATTCTACATATTAATACATTATAAAATGTTAGCAATTAATATAAAAGGACATTTATAAATGCTATAATATGTGATTTATTCTGTCAATTAAAAATGTCTTAAAAAGTTATGTATCTATACATTTCATAATGCCTTATAAACAATTAAAAATGTCTTAACAAGTTATTTATTAATACATTTTATTATGTCTCAACAAACCTTTCCTGACATTTAATAAAGCCTCATTATCAATTATTCGTAATAGTTTGGGTGCTTATTAAGATATTTAAAGTGTCTCGATAACTTACATACTCTATTAGGACACGATTTTAGCCCACGCTTAAAGTTAATGTGGGTATAAATTAAATGCCTCAAAAGGTATGATAATTTATATTCGATAAAGACCAGACCAAACCTAAACCCTGAATTCCACTCAAATATATCCAAAAATGACCATGGATAGAAACCCTTCACGTTAACCCCATCGCTACAAATTATTCCAAAATTATATATATATATATATATATATAAAACAAAAACACAGAGATAATTAATTAATTACTTCAAGTAAGAAAAAAAAAATGAAGTGAGAATATGATTCAAAATATGGATATATAATAAAACGGGTGATAATAAGAGATAAGTTTGGCACCCCCGAGATTATTAGTTCGAAGTTTGTCAGTAACATTTAAAAACAAAAATGTAAAAGAAAAAGGGAAGTGATCAACTTACTCTATTGCTTTTTTGACAAATGCCAAGTGCTGCCTAAAGAAATTAAATCTTTTGTAATCCAATACTCCTGCTTCAACGGTATTTATGCCGGACTCTTTTCCATTCCTCAAAGTTGTAAACAACTAATCATTGAAGATATAATTAGCCAATTTTCCAAATTAATTACTCATCCTCTTCATTTAGAAGAGTTCACTTGATTAATGTCGAACTTATTATGAATGTTTACAACTCATAAAATAGTTAACTTGACACCATTTATTTTATTTATATCTTTACTTATTAAGTATTAGGTTGATTATGTACCAAGGGCAGGATGAGTAAAAAAATTGAAAGTGGACAAGCGGAGGGAGTATATAATACTATAGTTTATCAAGTAACACTACAAATCCGTTAAGGATTCTTTTTGTCATTGGATAATCAATTATGCAATTGCGTTTGCAATGATATTAGAAATGCATCTAATGTCAAATTCAATAACATAATGAATTTTGTTTTAATGGGACTATAGTTTTCAATAACGTAATTACGTGTTGCAAGAACTTGACTATATGTTGCACGGCTAACGTTGTTGCCAACGTCAAAGCTTGTGTTGGCGGCATAAAGTGTAGTGTATTAATAATTGAGGCCAAAGAAATCAAAAGAGCCCTTGAGGAGATTTGATTGCGCTGAAGTGAATTTTGGCAACCTTTTACCCGCAAGAAAGTTGCATGCTTTCGGGGCCCCAAAAACTATTGGGTCTGCACACCTGCAAATTTAATTTCCCCCCAGAATTCAACATTAATTAGTATATTCATTTATATGAAGATATTTGTGAGTATTTTTTTTTTCAAAATAAAAAAATTAAATAAAAAGAGGGTTTCGTAGGTACCATCCATAGATGAAGTCGATTAATTGCTCGTTGCGTAGTTTTAATATTGGCTTTACTATGTTTTACAAATGTATAATTTTTTATGAATTTTAAAACATAATATGTAAAATAATAATTTAACATCGATTTTACAAATAACGGTTTTGAAAATTCAAGATATTTAACACCAATTTTACAAATAACCGGGTTTGAAGATTCGGGACCTTTAACATTGGGTCTAGAATAACTGATTTTGATTAGCCGAAATCATTAGCACCGCCTCATTCGCACCGAAACGGGAAAATTGAAAATCCTGTGCTAAGGGATCAAATAACCGATTTCAAATATCCGTTTTGTGATAGCATGAAATACTAGCTAGGTAGGTTGAAATATTTCTAGCGTTTCTTTGGAAACTCGCAATAAACTGGAAAAAGAGAGTAGAAATTCAATTATATTCATTAATGTCAACAACTCATGGGGCTTACTACATGATGTTTTCATTACAAATATATATATATATATATATATATATATAACACTATGTACACTGCTCCATCTCACAAAGTAGAAAGAATTAATAAATCAAGAAGAGAGGAATTTCTTGCAGAATAAAGATGAGAGTTTAGGGTATCTCTTGAGTTCATCTTGGTAGTCCACAAAGATTAAACCAATCCTGATAGTGAAACCCGAATCCCACTCCCATGTATCCAGAAATGACCAAGGGAAGAACCCCTTCACGTTGGCACCCAACCTGCAAACAATTTTGATCAAAAGTTTTAGGGTTATATGTACATTAATTATCTCATTATTATAAATAAATAAAATCCTTTAGAAAAAAAAAAAAAACGATCAGATCATTTGTCTTCTCTTGACTAACTTCTCATAATGGATAGTATGCCCTACATATTATATTATGGGACTCATTTTCTTGTTATAAAAGGGTAAACTGAAAAGATAAAAGTGGCGCAGATACAAAATCATATAGGGATCAAACCATGTGAAAACACGTAGAGGCCCTTAATTTTTCAATTCAATGGCCAGTAGGTGCCTCTTGATGCAAATTAATGATAATCCCAAATCAACGTAAAGGAAGAGAGAAATTAAGAGAATTAAGAACATACTGAATGGCTTCTTTGAGATACTTGAAATGGCCTTCGTAGAAACTCACTCTTTGGAAATCATTCACGCCTAGGGGTGATAACGAGCCGAGCCGAGCCGAGCTTTGACGTGTTCATTTATTGTTCATTTATTTATCGAGCTTAAAATCTTGTTCATGTTCGTTTATTAATTAATCTAGCCGAGCTGAGCCGAGCTTTGACGTGTTCGTTTATTTATTAATCGAGCCGAGCCGAACTTGTTCATGTTCGTTCTCAGCCATAAGTGTCATGTTCATCTATTTATAAGGAATTTTCCTCCCAAATCTTCTCTCATTTCCGATGTGAGATTGGGTGAAATTCACCTCAAAATTGTTCATTTCCGGTGTGAGATTGGGTGAAATTCACCTCAAAATTGTGAAATAAAATAAATTTAGCCTTGTGAAGATTCGAACCCTATTTCCCTTGTTTCTTCTTTTGATGTCTTACTACTGCACCAAATTTATTTTCATGTTATATGTATGAATGATAAATTATATATGTATTTTATCCTTCTTAAAAATTATTTTTTCTTATCGAGCTGTTCACGAACGTAATCGAGCCGAGCTTCCTTTTGTTCATTTATTGTTCGTTTATTAATCGAGCCTAAAATTTTGTTCGTGTTCGTTTATTAAGAAATAAACGATCTCGAACCGAGCTTTTAACGAGTCGATCCCGAGGTTGTTCGTGAACATTCGTGTTCGTTCTCAGCCCTCACGCCTTCTTCAACTATGCGAATGTTGGTTTCAAACAGTCCTGTACGTACGCAGCCATCATTATATTGTTAAATGGAGAAAAACATTCATATAATCAAACTCCACCACCATATGCTCTTTTTGTCCCATTATACGAGTTCAAAAGTATATTGTTTATTAGTGTTAATATACAATTTTAAACAAAAATCTTTTAATGGGATTCAAAAATATACACCACCCCCGTCCCACTGAAAAGATTGATATAGTATATAATACAGTTATTTATGAGTCACAAGATACAACATGATAAGATCCTATGTTATACTTTTTTGTTATACCATGTTACTCATTGTTAATAACTCATGTTATACTTTTTTTATTTATTTTAATATAATTCCAAAGAATTTTTTTGATTTTTGAATATCAAAAAATTAAAATCAATGTACCCCACCCGAAAAAAGTGAATCCTTAGTCAAAAAATTTATTATAAACTACTACAAAAAGTAGATTCAACGGCTGTAGTTTAACGGCGGAAGAGACCAAAACCGCCATTAAAAAGAAAGTCCGTACTTTCTTTTTAATGGATAGAACCGCCGTAGAAAGCCATTATCTACGGCGGTTTTTTGACAACCGCCGTAGTAAGTAACTTTCTATGGCGGTTGGGACTTTCTATGGCGGTTTCTTAATAACCACCATAGAAAGCTATTTGCTATGGTAGTTTCTCAATAACCGCCATAGAAAGTAAATTTCTATGGCGGTTGTAATTAAAACCGCCGTAGAAAGTTACTTTCTATGGTGGTTTCTTAATAACCGCCATAGAAAGTTACTTTCTATGGCGGTTTATTAATAATCACCGTAGAAAGTGTGTTTCAAAAATCTTATTTGTAATTTAGTGAAAATTGCTATTTTTGAAGTTTTCTTATAATTATTATGTAATAATACTTCAAAAATTTTTGAGGGCCTAAAATAATGGATTGGTCAACTAAAAATTTGAAATTTATTTATTGTTTATCATAACATAAAGGCAGGAGTTTGTATATAATTAATAAATATGATGAATTTCACTATAAAAATTGATAAATAGTAAATTGCATATTTATTATCTAATTTAAAAAAATTTTGGGGTTAATTTACAAAAAAGAAAAACAAGAAATTTAGGAATAGAGGAACGGGCGGGAATTCTCATTTTTTTCCAACATCTTAAACCGCCGTAGAAAACCCAATATTTTACGGGCTTTCTACGGTGGTAGTAATTAAAACCGCAGTAGAAAGTAACTTTCTATGGCGGTTTTAATTACAACCGCCATATAAAGTTCATTTAGGAAGTTAAGTAGGGCGAGCTGGTCAGATTAATTTGATTTCAAAGATGGCGTTTGAATTTTAAGGGAAAAATTGTGAGCTTCCCACTATTTCCATCTCCAGTCAATCGCCGCTTCCTCTTCATCTTCTGCGAGGAACGTCGCCAGCACCCATCCTTGCACCGCCGGTTTTTTCTCTTGTCTTCCACCGAAGCCGTTCTTTCGACAGCGTTGATAACCAGATCAACCGTCACCCAACTCCAGAGATGGTTTCTTGTTGTGGGCTTCAAATCATAAAAAATGTTATATCGAACAGTTTCAACTTTATTTAAACTTTACAAATTTTATTGTTACTTGATTATTGCCATTGGCCTAGGGTTTATTATTAGTGTTAAATTCGAGTTTGGTGAGATGATGAATGATTAAATTCAGGTTTGATTAGTGTTAAATCGGTAGTTTATTGTATGTTCCATTTTATAATTTTCCCACTAATTTTGGTTCGTTTTATTCTCAAAATTGATTAGGTTGAGATTGGATTTTTAACTTTCTAAAGTTTGAATGTCTTAGTCATTACTATTTATTTATGTATATATATGACTATTAATATTGCAGATAAATAGTTGTATGTATTTTCTTAATTTCTATTGTAATAGTTTATTTCAACTTTTGGGTTGGCTGTTTTTTGTATATATATATTTTGAATGCAGAGATAAAAAAAAAAATATTAATTTTTTTTTTATAAATTTGGTACTTTCTACGGCGGTTTTTTTGGAACCGCTGTAGAAAGTCCTAACTTTCTACTGCGGTTTTTTCGAAACAACCATAGAAAGTCCTAACTTTCTACGGCGATTCCTAATCGAACCGCCGTAGAAAGTCCGAACTTTCTCTGGCAGTTCCCAACCGCCGTAAAAAGTCCGTAACCTTTCTACGGCTGCTAGATAGATGGCGGTTCAAATGCTTAAAAAACCGCCGTTAAATGTGCAAAAAAACCGCCGTTAAAGCCCCTTTTTGTAGTAGTGTAATGAAAATGAATATTATTAGTACAAAAATAAATATAAAGTAATAATATTTACAATAAGTTATTAAGATATATAACAAAGAGTGTAATAGAGAATCCAAAATCAGGTAGAACTCGAAAAAAAAAAAAAAAAAAAAACTCTGCATAGAAACATAGGGAGCGATAAAAATACTAAATGAACAAATAGGGATATATCATATATGCCAAACCCTCCACAACAAAACTTGTGACTTTAACTGAATTATAAAAAGAAGAAGTGAAAATACTTGGATCAAAGTTTAGTACATTTATTTTCATACCATTTTCCGTAATATAAACAGGTGGATTGTTATATCTGGTCTTTGTATAGATGAGAAGATCTCGAAGACCTTGTGGATACACATGAAAAGATGTATCTCCTTCCTGCATAATTTGTTACAAAAGTTTTTTGGTTAGTTGTAAAAGAGATGCCATCGCTATAATTAACTTATTTACCACATGATGGTGGGATATAGGGTTCACGATTTTGCTGATGTTAACAACATTTTACGCGATCAATAGTGTCAATTTAGCAGGTAAAGTGTAGATTTTTTAAACATTAAATTTTCATGAAAAAACCAATGTAAGGAAAAAGAGCGGTTGACATGAAATTCATCAAGTTTCAAAAGGAGAAACAAAAGTTTGAGGAAACCAAACCTGTTTGCCAATAGGTTTCCCATTCCTGGAACCTGCAATAATTAAATGATTTAATTAATTAATTAGTGATTCCTCCAATTTATTAATTAGTGTTTTTGGAAATTTGTATTTTATATTAATATATCATCGTTGCTAATACACATTTTTACTATTCAAGTATACCTTATCATATTTTAAACATAACTTTTTATATTTTCAATACAATTTTTATATTGAAAAACTCTTTAAAAAAAATATATTTTAAAATCTGATAACGAATAGACTTACTTGTCAGAAGGACTTTACTGTCAGTTGAATAACTGAAGTTGGAGCCAACGTCATTAGTGTCGGCTGCAAAAGTTGAAGTGTAGTAATTTAGTCCAAGGAAATCAAAGGATCCCTTCACCAGTTCCGATTCCTCAGGTGTGAATTTTGGTAATCTTTCACCCACAAGCCTCTTCATGCTTTCTGGATAATCTCCGAAGACTAAAGGATCAGCAAACCTGCAAATTATTTTAACAACAAAATTCAATGACCTTCCATTCCAAACCCATGGGTTTCGTGACTGTAGTCTTTTTTACTATGTCGATCAAGATTGCATTAAGAAAAGTTTTAACAAAAAATAAATGAAGGAAAACATTTGTTTGTACCATCCATAGAAGAAGTCTATAGCTCGTTGGGTAGCTTCAACATCAGTTTTACTCTTTGAGAGGGGCACGAATCCTTCGTAGGTCAGAACAATTCCGATTTCTCCTTCTTGATGCGACTATATATACATATATATGTGAAGAAATCGCTTAATCAAATATGAATGTTACACAATTAACGTTTACTAGCAATATATCATAGGTTTCAGTAATTATATAGTTACTTTTTAATTCTAGATCTAATATAAGTATATTATTGTTTAAGTGTTCATTAAAGATAAAGATGCAGGAACAAGAACTTTCTTCTTTTTTTCTGGACAAAAAAACAATATTTTGGAGCAAGGATAGGATTAGAGATAGTCTTCGACATCGGCTAACACGATATGCGTGTTTTCAATATTTGTTGTTTTAACATATAACTCAATAATTCAACTCTTAAAGATAATACACATGTTTTGAAAACAAGCTTGAGTTTTCAATTTACTCATCGTCCAAACATAAACATAATATTTCAGACTAAACTTAATTAATAATCAGCACTTTAAAAAGGTATGCGTGTTTTAAAAATACCCGCATTTTCAAATCGTCACACATATACAAATTTTGTGTGAGGATCATTTTTGCCAGAGAGAGTACTACGGACAGTGAGTATCTCTCACTCACAAAAAGACAAACAAAATTAGGGTGAATACATTTACCTCAAATTTTCTTAACCTATTATTGTAACTGAGATTTCAATTTTTTTTGTTTTTTGTTTTTATATTAAAATATTTTTAAATTAAAAAAACACTCTTGACGTTTGTGTCATTTTTTGAATTAAACGGTAACTTGACCAAACAAAGTTAACTCTTATGCGAAGGTCTAGTCAATGAAATAACGATAATTTCGCAAATATTATAGAGGCAATGATAATTTTACAAAACCTTGTGGAGTGAATATAATTTATCACTAAAAGTATTTAAGTACCTGGTATTTTTCCCGATAAAGCTTTGTAATTGTGCCATGAGAAGTGAGAATGTTGTGGCCAACAATGTAAGGTTCGATGCCGGAGTTGCCGGCGGGGCAATTGTTTCTCCATGCCGAACATCGCCCCCGAGCCAAGATGCCGGTGTCGTAGCCGCACACGGAGAAGATTACAGGTTCATTAAAAGTTGTCCAAAGCTTCACTCTGTCACCAAATTCCTTGAAACATAGCTCTGCAAATCCAAATAGTCCTTCCTGCATCCATCCAGACATCCCAACTGAATTAATTCGAATGTGTTTATTTGTTACATCATGATGAATTTTCTAGTGCTGCGTTCGTTTTCATACTTTCGAAACATACTTTTGAAGTTTTGAATATTATACTGATTTCTTGTTATTCCTACCTAATACACTTTTTCACTTTCAACTACACATTTTTATTGTTTCAATATACTTTTACATTTAAAAACAATTTCTAAAACTAAAATTTGAAAATATATTTTCAAAACTTTCCAAAATGAACACGGCTTAAACTTTGAATAAATAATGATCAAACGGTCTAATTAATTGGTACATAGAACGAAACGATTATTGCTTCTCATCTGATTTTTCTTTTTTGTTTTCTCCCCCTCAAATCTACTAAATAAGGGAGATTAGGCTTACGTAATTTTAGGGCTTAAAAAGCCGCCATATTCTTCTTCTAGAGTTTGAGGAAGATCCCAATGGAAGATTGTTACCAATGGTTTAATACCTGTATTATGGAAAATAAAATAAGGAAGAATGTATAACTAATAGTTTTAGGAAAGGGGGAAAATTGCACTTTTGGTCCCTCTTATTTACATTCGTTACACTTTTGGCCCTCTCCTATGTAAACTCGCACTTTTGGTCCCCCTTCTTTCACATTTTGGCATTTTTGGTCCTCTTACTAGTCATTTGGGGTCAAAATAAAATTTTAAAAAACTTGCGACCTTCTTTTAGTAAATTGCAAAAAATTAAACCCTTTGAAAATTTGAAAATAGTCACTCACGCGTGTTTTTCATACGGCAACATCGACTTTTCTTAGGAGAATTTGGACCATTCTTTGCAAATTACGAAATCTAAATCCTTTAAAGGTTTGAAATAGTCCAAATTAACTTATTTAAAATAGTCCAAATTATCGTTGACTTCATAGGTCAACCAGTAAGAGGGACCAAAAATGCCAAAATATGAAAGAGATGCCAAAATGTGAAAAGTGCTAGTTTGCATAGAAGAGAGACCGAAAGTGTAATGGGAGTAAAAAAGATGAACCAAAAGTGCGATTTTCCCAATTTTTTTTCCTTTCCCATTTTCACCCTTCAAAAGAAAAAATAATAATGTCAATCTGACCATTTCCTAAAAGCTCAATGATGACATTGTTGTAGAAGTCAATGCCTTTCTGATTCACACCTTTAGATAGCTTTCCCGCTGAAATGAAATTTAATAAAATTACATGAGAATTTAATTATATTAATGTGAAAAAATATAATGAAACTTGACTGACTTGGTATAACTCTTGGCCAAGAGATGGAGAATGTGAAGCTATCCAACCCTATGAATTTCATTAGTTTTATATCTTCCTGCAATATTTTATACATGAAGATTTAATAGTAACTCCCTTATATATTGTGAAGGAAAAAAAATGCACATATAATAATGTGTATATATATATATATATGTATATATAAATAATGTTCACTTTGTAACGATGATAAAAATCTTCAGTTACATCCCCATTAGAATGATCTGCTATTTTATCTGCCATTCCAAAATGCAAACAAAAGCCAATAGTTACACTCATAAATGAAAGAAAAAAGTGAGTTATAATTTTGAAAAGTATCAAACACAAACATATACTTGGATATCTGTCGCTGAAGTAATCCCATATGCTTGGTCCCTTCCCATCTATAAAAGCTGCTCCTTCATACTACATAGAACAACATTTAAAATTCGAAAAAAAGAAATTAAAGAAATTTCACTTTACTCTGAAACAAAATGCAATATATATTCATATACCGAAAATGATATCAAAACTTCTTTTCTTAAATATTTTTAAAGAAGAGTGTGAACCTGATGGGCAGAAGAGGAAGCTCCAAAGCTAAAATCTGGTGGGAAACTTGAGCGTCCAAGTCCCAAAGTGGATATGTTTTCTGGTTTTTCTGCAAATGAAAGGTAACCAAAAGACAAGAAGAAAAATGCGAACATGAATCCATATTGTAAAGAATTCATAAATTTGAGGGCTTGAAATGCCATTGCTATATAACTTCTATACTATTTGTTTTTGGTACGTAAAGTTTATCTTGGGATAAGACCTCTCTATATAGCGCTAATCTCATTGGGATTCGTGGACATTACTGAATATTCATTTCGTTTAATAGAAACGTTCACTTTACAATATTGAATACGATATTATAAATTGGATTTTTCTCAATTCAATAAAACAAAGGAAGTAATATTTTTCCATTCTTAGAAGTTTTGGCTTTTATGGATATTTGGAATTAAGGTATATGTTGACGGTTGACTACGTTATTGACCAAGATGGGTTACTAAATAATTATTGATTGAAGGATCTGAGTTCCATTCAATGAATTGATGAGTTTGATTGTTGAATGATGTAGTTTTTTTGTTTTTTTATTTACGTTACCCTTTTAATTTATGAAATAAATATATAATAGAGTGAAACTATAGTCATTTCAAATAACCACATTCATCCATTGAATTCAGCCTTATATAAATTAACTATTGCCAAATTTAATGGGATATGTGAACCCAATGAACAAAAATTGAAAACGTATACAATATGAGACAAAATAAAGACTACATTTATAGTTTAAAAACAAAAATCCTTTGATTTATCCTTTCAGGATTGGAAGACTCGAGGTAAAAAAGGAAGGAAAAAACAGACTGTTTTTGTTAATTAGTTAGCGGTAGTGCACATGGACCATGTCTCGTCTTACCTTAATTAATTTAGTATAAATAATTTTCAAGTCTCCTATAGTAATTAAGCTTTAATTGAACTACAACAAAAGATGCCAGATCAACTCAAGTGTGGGCATTTGCATGCAATTAATGAACAACTGAGTTAGGTCGGTGATTTGTCCATGCAAAAGTTAATAATTTAATTAATAATGAACAACCAAAACTAATGGATTTTTCGTTTTGTTAGCTGCCAAGGAGACCAAGACTATGGCATAAAATTTTGTCCTGCAAATGTCGGCAATGAAGTAGTAGTTGCATGTTGAAGGAAATTTTTAATTGGTTATTATATTTTAATCCCATCGTAAATGTTTTTTTTATTTAAGTGATAGCAGAGTTGTCCAAAACATTTTAGGGGCCCTGTACAAATTATAAAGGTTGTAGTTTCATATACTACCTATCGGATATTAGACTTTCTTTTTATATTATTATTTATTATTTAAAAATATGCGATACTTTTTTTTTTTTTTCAGGTGATACATTTCTAAATGAGCAATATTTCAACTCTCAAAATCTATACTTTTATTTCATTATAGGAGATATTATCTCTTTTTTTTTTTTTTAGAAACAGCTGATACATCAACGACTAAACTCGATACATTTCTTTGCACGTGATAATTCAACTCTAAAATCGATACTTTTATTTATTTTTCATTACAAGCCATGTTTATTTATTTATTTTATAGAGGCAAACGATACATCAGCAAGAAAACTCGATACATAAGATGCATGCTATAAATGATACACTATGTTAGGCATATGCGATACTTTATAATATACACGCGATATTTGTGGGCTTAAACTTAATACTATCGTCTTAAAAAGAAAAGTATTGTATATATCTAAAAAATGGCATTGGACCATCTACAAGATCTGATAGACAAATTTTTGCGATATAAAAATTGGGCTCTTAAAATAAAATAAAAATATGTATAGTTGATGAATGTAAAATTATAAAAATGAAAATGAAAATAATTTTTGAAATACAAAACCCGAAAAAAATTCAGAATTCTTAATTGAAGGATACATTTTACTAAATAAAGGACACTTTTTAAAAAATTTACACTTGAAATTACTTTTTTGCCCTTCCCCTTTCTACTTCTTTCTGCAGTAAAATTAGGAATTTTACAACTTTTAAAAAAGAATCGCCCCAACCATGCGAATTATCATAAAAGAATCGCCTCCGCCGAGCGATTAAATGGGATTTAGTCGTCACAAGACACCAATGTATTCCTATTTAATCGCTTGGGGGAGGCGATTATTTTTCCATAAAATCGCCTGTAAGTGGCGATTTTATCAGATAAGATCACTTGGATGAGGCGATTCTATGTACAGTAACAAAAATCTTCAAAAGGTTCCACCTTTCACCCAAAAAAATGTGTAATTTTCATACATACTGTGAAATATAGATCATTATCAGAGTTATCGTCCATAATACGCATGCAAAATTCTTGTAAATTCTTGTATTCTTGATTCAATGGTATGAAAGTGGAGTGGAATGGAGATGAGAGAAAGAAAATTTGAAAAAATTGGAGTAGGAAAATGGGAGTGAGTTAAAGAGTGAAATGAAGAATTGAAGAGGAAATGAGGGTGTATGTAAAAATATTTATGAGGGCAGAATTGCCTTTTCACCGCTTAAAATTACTAAAATTGTCATGTGTTTAGTAAAAACTGTCCTTTAATTAACATGCCCAAAAAATTAGAAAATCCTTTTTAATAACAAGAGCCTGGTCTCAGCCAAAGATAAGGCTTCATTGGCGGTTAACGCTTGGATCACAGCTCATTGCTTAATTATAGTATGCTGATTAATTGAGACTTCATATTAGGTTCTGTTTTTCTAAAATCTCATCCTTGACTTTATCATTAAAGCATCCAATTAATATTCAAACGTATGTAACGCTGTACATTTTATGTTTACTATTTTTAAGATATCGATTAAATTTAATCAGTCAATTATTGTCTCACATGCATGCATGTTCAATTAATTCTATAGTAGGAAGGAACAACATAATTTCTTTGAAAGATGCATGGGTGAGCATTCAATGCAACAAAATAATTTTCCTTTTTTAAGCTTTTGACTTTTTCAGTAACCATCCCTGATCGATCACAATAATGTGGTTTTGCGTGAAACGAAACGATACCTCGCCATTTGTCTGGTTATGCCGACGCCGTGGCCGTCGATGGTATTCGGCCGGTCGGATTCCAACAAATACGTTAACAAGAATTTGGTTGTTGACAACCGGGTCTACGCAGAAACTGACATCAGAATCTAGGAGATAAAGCTTTAATCTTCTAATAAATATTTTAAAAAAACGTTAATACTTTTGAAACTAAAATCAATATTTACGTTTGTAGGTCAAGTCATAGTATTTCGGATAAATGTTTTTATCTTTCACATGACAGCATTAACATGAAATTTTTTGTTTGTTTGTCGTTTATATATTTATTTATTTTCTCTGTATAATTACAAGGTCTTTAACGGCCATGTATAGGGGTTTTTCCTCCAATATTTATATTGGGGTCAAAAATTACCAAAATAGACAATTTTTTTTTTCATTCCCAAAGTATAAAAAACGAAGTTGGGAGATTGTTTTTATTGAAAACGAATTTTCCAACTTCGTTTTCTTCAAGAATAACAAAAAAAAAAACTTCAAGAAAACGAATTCATGGAATTCATTTCTTCCTTCTTCTTTTTTTTTATTAATTTCAAATTAATTTTTTCCTTTTTTTTATTTATTAATTTCATTAATTCAAAAGAACCCCCGTAATTCATTTTTGAGTTGTTATGAAAAAAAGGCAAAATATAATTATATAACTGAAATTTTAATTTGTAATTTAATAAAATTTTAGAGGAAGTAATTTAAGGCATTTTTTTGAAATGGTGGTCAATTACCTTTGTCTTCTTTATTCTCTCCATTTTCTATATTATCGCGTCTGTCTAATCCCACTAGTATTCACTATGCAAGTTCATTTAAACTAAAAACAATTAAAAATGGAAACATCAATATCGGTCTAATGTTATTTCTTTTTGAGATAAACGAATTTGTGAGTTTTGTTTTTAACAGAATTAATTATTTTTAAAACATAAATGCGTGACTAAATTTTCAAAGATAAATAAATTCCCCAAATTCATTTATACGGAGATTTTATGTATTTCAAAAAAATGGCGTAAATTACTTCTTCTAAAATTTTATTGAATTACAAATTAAAATTTCAGTTATATAATTATGTTTTGACTTTTTTTTTATATAACAACTCAAAAACGATTTACGGGGGTTTGTTTCGAAAACCCTAAAATTTGTTTTTCATTAAATAATATTTATTTTTTTAAAATGAATAAAAACTTAGAAACATGTTGGTGAACCGTTTTCAATGAAAATAATTATTTAATTTTTTAAAATTTGTTTAAATATAATTATTTTTATTTATTTTAAAAATAATTTTAGTGAAATTCGTTTCTTAATGAAATTAATAAAAAACAAAAAAGGAAAAAATTAATTATGGAATTCGTTTATTAATGAAATTACTAAAAAACAAAAACGAAGAAAACGAATGCATGGAATTCGTTTTCTTGAAAACGAATTCCATGCATTCGTTTTCTTCAAGAATTTTTTTTTATTGGTTAGTTTTGAAGAAAACGAAGTTGGAGTATTCGTTTTCATATGAAAACGAATTTCCCAACTTCGTTTTTTATATTTTGGGAATTTTTTTTTTGATTAATTTTGTATTTATATGTGTCCAAAATAAATATTTGGGGAAAAAAATCGCCATGTATATTTGGTACTGATGAAATATTGAATTAACATCCTAACTCGACCCAAAATCCCAAACCTCAAATTGGATTACCTAATGAGGTGTTGAATCCAACACTTTCAACGTCGGAATTCTTATGGGCCAGAGGAAGAAGATTTATAATTAAAAAAATCTCATTATTTCTCACTATTCTATCTCTCTATGCTTCTAGATCAATTTTTTTACCTTAATATTAACTTTTGGGGTATAAAATTACCAAAACAAACAAAAAAAAATTGAAATTCCCAAACTATAGAAAACGAAGTTGGGGGATTCGTTTTCATTTAAAAACGAATCTCCCAACTTCGTTTTCTTCAAAACTAACCAATAAAAAAAATTCTTGAAGAAAACGAATGCATGGAATTCGTTTTCAAAAGAAAACGAATTCCATGCATTCGTTTCCTTTTGAAAACGAATGCAGGGAATTCGTTTTGTTTTGAAAACGAATTCCATGCATTCGTTTTCCTTCTTTTTTGTTTTTTAGTAATTGCATTAATAAACGAATTCCATAATTAATTTTTTCTTTTTTTGTTTTTTATTAATTTTATTAAGAAACGAATTCCACTAAAATAATTTTTAAAATAAATAAAAATAATTATATTTAAACGAATTTTAAAAAAATTAAATAATTATTTTCATTGAAAACTGTTCACCAACATGTTTCTAAGTTTTTATTCATTTTTAAAAAATAAATATTATTTAATGAAAAACAAATTTTAGGGTTTTCGAAACGAACCCCCGTAAATCGTTTTTGAGTTGTTATAAAAAATAAAAAAAAGGCAAAACATAATTATATAACTAAAATTTTAATTTGTAATTCCATAAAATTTTATAAGAAGTAATTTACGGTATTTTTTGAAATACATAAAATCTCCATATAAATGAATTTGGGGAATTTATTTATCTTTAAAAATTTAGTCACACATTTATGTTTTCAAAATAATTAATTTCATTAAAAATAAAACTCATAAATTCGTTTCTCTTAAAGAGAAATAGCATTAGACCGATATTGATGTTTCCATTTTTAATTATTTTTAGTTTAAATGAGCTTGCATAGGGAATACTAGTGGGATTAGGCAGGCGCGATAATATAGAAAATGGTAAGGCTGTTCAAGAAAACCGAAGAACCGAAACCAGTAGATTACCGGTTCCGGTTTACCGGTTTACCGATTTTACCGGTTTTTACCAGTTTACCGGTCGGTTTTCGGTTAATATTTTTTCATTGCCGGTTGAACCAGTAAACCGGTAAACCGATAAACCGGTAAAAACCGGTACTAACTTACTTTAATTGTTTATAATTTTTCAAATATTGAATCTATACAATATATATATATTGATATTTCTTACGCTTAGTTATACTTCACCGGTTCCACTAGAATAGTATATTATCACATATGTACAACACATAATAAAATAATTTGTTTTAAGTTCACACCACTCACTTATTCAGTGTTTGATAACTTCCCTTTATGTTTTAATTGTTTAAGTATAATGCAATTGTAGACCACATATAGTTATATTCGAAACTGGCATAATGAATTGGGTGGTGTGTTTTGCATATTCTCCCAACATTCTTTCATTGATGAAGAAGTTTCTCAAAATTTGATGAAGATGTTTGTTATTTATAATTTTTGATCTTCTATTTTAATTTATGGCAATTCATAGCGATTCATTTCGTTGAAAATTCGTGCGATTAACCGATTTAATGAATCAAGTTTACCAAATCCGATAATGGTTTAATGGTTTTATACTTTCATATTAGATATTAGTATACAAGATTAACTCATTCTAGTTAATGGTTTTATAATTTCATATGAGATAATGAGATATCAGTGTCATAATAAGTAATAATTATTAAGTTATAATATAAATTATGAACTTATATGAAATGTCAAATACGATGTACAATAAAAAATTATAATAAAAATATTGTGTCTTCTCTAAAATCCAACCAAATTAATGTTGATTACATATTTTACGAGGTAATGATAAAATTTTAAATCAATGAGCAAAGCAATCAATGACTACGAGTAATGATGATTTGACAAAGAGGTGGTAAGTTGGTAAGTTGTTGGACGATTTCAACATTATTAAATATATAACGTTTTTACATTTTAAAAAAAACCATGAACAATGTAATACTAATTTTTAATTTTATAGGTGAATAACAGTAGTTTATTTTTCATTTTTATAGGTGTCATTAGTCATCACTGTCATGCCATTAATTATTTTCAATTATTAAATTGAAATTCAAAAAATTTTGACAAGATTTTATTTATAATTGATCAAAATTTCTTGACACAAAATTGTAAAATTATTTAAACAAAAGAATATCTAATAAGTAACATTCATTTAATATGTTTTCTTATTATATTGAGTTGACTAAAGGGGGAAACAATGGAATCCTGCTTCATGGAACCAAAATGTGTTACTTCTTTTGGCTTGTAATATGATGCTTTTAGAATCGCTTAGTTAAAAAAAAAAAAAAAAGTAACATTCATTTTTAATATAATCCAAAATAAAACAAAAATAAAAAATAAAAAAGCCAAGCTTCAGCCTTCAATCATCCCAATTCCCACGCCATCCATCAAGAAAGGAAGGAAAAAAGCAAATATCAAGTATCAACTATCAAATTAGTGGGTTAGTTATTGGGTTTAAGTTATTTGATTAGGTTTAAGTTATTTGTTAATTTGATTAGGTTTAAGTTATTTGTTTAGTGGGTTAGTTATTGGGCTAGGTTTAGTTTCTATTGGGTTGGGTTTAAATTAAATTTTTTTTATTGGGCTGGGTTTAAATTAAAATTTTTAATTGGGTTAGTTTTGTAGATTGGTCCCAATAGCCCAAAAAATTAAAAATAAATTAAAAAACCGGTTTACCGGTTAAAACCGGCAGAACCGAAAACCGACCGAACCGGTATTTACTGGTTGGTCTATCGGTTCTGCATAAAAAATGTAAAACCGGTACAAACCGGAACCGGTAAACCGCCCGGTTGAACATCCCTAGAAAATGGAGAGAATAAAGAAGACAAAGTTAATTGACCACCATTTCAAAAAATGCCGTAAATTACTTCCTATAAAATTTTATTAAATTACAATTTAAAATTTCAGTTATATAATTATATTTTGCTTTTTTTCATAACAACTCAAAAACGAATTATGGGGGTTCTTTTGAATTAATGAAATTAATAATAAAAAAAAGGAAAAAATTAATTTGAAATTAATAAAATAAAAAAAAGAAGGAAGGAATTCGTTTCCAAAGAAAACGAATTCATGGAATTCGTTTCCAAAGAAAACGAAAACGAATTCCATGAATTCGTTTTCTTCAAAGATTTTTTTATTTTATTTTATTTTATTTTTGTTATTCTTGAAGAAAACGAAGTTGGGAAATTCGTTTTCAATGAAAACGAATCTCCCAACTTCGTTTTTTATACTTTGGGAATGAAATTTTTTTTTTGTCTATTTTGGTAATTTTTGATCCCAATATAAATATTGGGGGAAAAAACCCCTTCTAGATCTTTTACCATTTAAAAAAAAAAATAAATCATGTCTCTAGTATTAGAGTACGCAAGAATTTGTACTATGAAACCCCTTCTTTTTTCTTTCTTTTTTTTTTTGGGGTTTTTTTAGTCAAACCAATTTTTTTAAAATTTATTATACAGGATTCTCTGGGGGTTCGCGCACCCTATACATGTATGTTTCCGTGCTCTTACTTGAGTAAGGAAATTCACTAGACGTTTTGAGATTTAATTCTAAACCCACCGATCCCTTTATCCTTTATTTGTAAATTTGTTATTTGAATTTGTGACTGAAAAAAGCTACGTTGGATGGGCTAGATCCATGCTTATGATACGGTTGCAGAAGGAACTTAGTAGTCAAGAGCATTAGTAACTTAGTAGTTTACTTAATTAATTTGTACTGATTGACTTAGTCATTTGGCAGGATTTATTTTCTTTGGTTAGTATTTTCTCAGAATTTATTGGGTTTAGTGGTGGCACCGAAGATTTTTCAGATGGCATTATGATTCTTAATTATTGTTCCAACTCGAAAACAATAAAACAAACGGAGAAAATAAAACAGATAATTTGTTAGCGAAGCTAATGTGGAAGGACTGGGGCACGTAGTAGCTATCTTTAGGTGATTCAAGGCCTTCTGCAAAGAATTATGTTTGGTGCAACAGAATTGTCGAAACTTGTTACCACTGGGATACAATAGCCCAGCACACTCGCTGTGTTTTCCTAACAACCTGCACAATTGCTAGGAAACTAAATCAACTCTTCTAACACATTTTTCTTCCTTTGCCAAAGCTATATTTTAGACGGGTTGTAAAAGAACATAGAAAGATTTATAACCTTTCTAATTCTCTCTTCATATGGGTATATGTAGATGTATAAGCAAGACTTAAAATTGTCTTTAATCTCAAATTAGCAAAACGGAAACTTAAAGAAAGCTGAAAACGGTTTTTTCTTATAAAAGCCATTACTCCAATGTACATATCAAACGGTTTATAATTTGAAAATCATAATTTGTGATTCAATGAAGAAACTGATGCTCTATATTTATTGACACTAATTTTATATAATATTGCTCTCAGAAATGGATGATAAAAACAAACGGATCCAAATTCATGAAATGGAAACGGATGCATTTTCCAAACCATTAATAATAAATTCAATTAATCAAATTGAATATTTTTTCGGTTACTAAAATTAAGCATTCACAAATGCTGAAAATTAGTGCTCAAATCACTTTTGTAACCTATCAAACTTGTAACTGAATTTCTAACACAAAAATTAAGACTACAATTTGATCAATAAAAATATATTTTATTAAAATGTTCCAACATTAATGCTCCCCTTCACCATTCTCTTTTCCTTTCCTCTCTGTATTTCTATATTCTGGTCATCAGAAAAATTATGATACAGAATATTTCCTTTTCCACTCAAAAATTTTCTTTTTTTCCTTCCTTAAAACTTTGGCCTGGTCATATCAGCGGAATCAGAAATGTTCGTCCCAAGACATGGCCACCAACGCCCTCAAAATTTTGGAATAGAAAATTGCCGCCTACATCGCAAATCTTCGGGATTAAAGATTGCCGACTACATTCACAAATCTTCGGGATAGAAGTTTGCCGCCTACATTGCAAATCTTCAGGATATATAGAAGATTGCCTCCTACTGGCTGTTTTGACAAGGATAAACAAAATACAATTTGTCCGTTTTCCGTGGTCTTACTTCATTTCATCCTTGCGGACAATGATGTTTGGAGGCGGGATGAATGATACGGTTACTTTTACTACTTCTTAGCTGAATTAGTCTTAAAGGTTATCTGTATTTTAGGAAATAATGGTAGGATTTACTGACCACAATTAGCTTTATTTTAGGAGTTACTGTAGCAGGGAAACTACTTTAAACAGTCCCTCATCCTAATCAATTGAGATCAATCGATAATAATCGTATGTTTTTTTCTCTAAATTCTCTTCTTCCTAAATTAATCGTATCAATTGGTATCAGAGCATGATTCCGGCACCTGTTCATCTTTTCTCCTTTTCTACATTCTTCTGTGTTTCTTTTCTTTCATTCCGCTCCATTGTATCAAGAATATGATACAAAACATTCTCTGTTCTTCCCTCTAGATTCTTCTTCAAATTCTGGCCCGTATCAGTCACAAGACATCCACCGACTTTGCAAATTTTCGGGATAGAAAATTGCCGCTAACGCCCTCACCAAATCTTCAGGATAGAAGATTGCTGCAACGCTATCAAATTTTCGAGATATGGTTACTTTTCTAGATGGTGGGATTTACAGTAGTAGATGCCAGAATGACTGACCTAGATGTTAGTTACTGTTATTTACTAGCTAGGATGACTGACCATGTTTCTTAGTTGGTAGGATTTAATCGTTGCATTATGTTAATGGTTCCTTGTTTGTAGGGTTTAAGTTAAATTACTGTTGCAGACTATTATAAATAGTCTTTATCCATCCATAAATGACAACTAAGATGAATAACACAAATTTTTTTTCCCTTCTGATATTCTTTCTCTACTACTCCTGACCCAATCAGAATTCTCTTTCCCCCCTTCACGTACAATTTAGAAGTCATCTAAATTAATCATGTAAGTGGGATAGTGTTGCTGAATTTCAGTAGAAGGGTTGTAGGAGACTTCTTTAAAAAGCCATCTGCAAGAGTAATTCAGTATCAAGAAAAACAAATACCACTCTCTATCTTTATGAAACTCTTCTTTTCCTCTCTTTTTCAAGAATTATCCTAATCAGATTATTGCTCTTGAATCCAGAGATAAGTTAGAATTTATAACTCGAGATGTTGAAATGACTGCTGAAAGATTAGCCACTCATAAACAGAAAAAAAGGTGAATTCAACTATCATTTCTTGGATCCATAATTCACTAAGTAGATTGCTCATGGCTTCATTTTTGTGGAAGATGCTGCAAAGGCGTTACGGAAGGTATTGGGAAAGAGATATGGAACTTGCAATAGTCCTCATCAGCTGTATGAACTTTAGAGAGAGCTATGAGGACTGTAACTCAAGGAAATTCTTCAATTGCTGCCTATTACACGAAGCTCACTAGATTCTGGGATGAGCTAGCAAGCATGTCTGAAACCAGGAAGACAATGCAATTGCTGCAAAATGTGAAGTTTAAAAAGTTACACTAAAACCAAATTGAAAAAGAAGAAATTCATTTTATTCATGGGGCTTATTACAATATCCATCTCCATTTGATTGAAATAAATTAATGGGGCACATTACGGTTTCTACATGATATTTTCACTAAAAATTAACATTGAACTATCAATATTATCTCACAAAGTAGAAAGATCGAATCAATCAAGAAGAGAGGAATTTCTTGTAGAACAAAGAAGAGAGTTTGGGGTATCTCTTGAGTTCATTTTGGTAGTCCACAAAGATTAGGCCAATTCTTTCTGTGAAACCTGAACTCCACTCCCATGTATCCAGAAATGACCACGGGAAGAATCCCTTCACGTTGGCTCCCAACCTGCAAACATTTTTTTATCAAAAGTTTTAGGGTTATGTATACCTTATTATCTCATTTTGCAAACATGATTTTTTTTTGAAAATAAAATTTTAAATGTAAAAAAGTGTATAAAAAAATTATAAAGATTATGAAATAAAATATCCTACAAAAAACGAAAACAGGATCAAAACATATCAATTTAAACATGTAGGGGCCCTTAAATTTCAATTCAATGGCCAGTCAAATTAAAGATAAACCCTAGTCAAACAAAATGGAAGAGAGAAAGAGAATTAAGAACATACTGAATGGCTTCTTTGAGATACTTGAAATGGCCTTCGTAGAAACTCACTCTTTGGAAATCATTCACTCCTTCTTCAACTGTTCGAATGTTGGTTTCAAAAAAACCTGTACCGTAGCCATCCATTTTATTGTTACATGGATAAGCGTTCATATATATCATGCATCAAACTCCACAATTATATACTCCCTTCGTCCCATTTGAGTTTACTTTCAAAAAAAATTATCGTCCCACTAAAATAAGCCACTTTTAATTTATGTACCTACTAATATAATATTTTGTGGTTCACAATTATTATAAGTAAGGATATAAGTTAAAACTATGGTACCAAATTACTTATTTTAAAAGTTGTACTAACCAACTTATGATAAGTTGTACATCTTTCAAAGTGAACTCTTTAAGTTGTACGGATGGAGTATTCTTTTTGTATCACCAAAAAGGATCGTTTAACCAAAAAAAAAAAAAAAAAGGATCTTAAGTATAGCTATGTTTATGAGTATCAAAGTACAACTTTAAACAAGAATATTTTAAAGAGACGAAAAGAGTATATATAAATATATTAATTCTGACCATTTTCAGTAATGTAAACGGGAGGATTGTTATATCTGGTCTTTGTGTATACAAGAAGATCCCGAAGACCTTGTGGATACACAAAAAATGGTGTCTCTCCTTCCTGCATAAATTTTGTCAACAAAAGATATTGGTGAGAGATTAGTTAGGGTTCATGGTTTTACTGATGTTAGCAAGATATATTTTATGCGAGCAATGTTGTCAAATTAATTAGCGGGTAAAGTAGTTCTGCAGAGTTTAAAACATGGGAGGCAATTAATGTAGAAATAGTAAGCCAGTTATAAAGTAATGAAATCAATATCATTTAAACCAGGCCACTCCCTGCATGAATTTCATATAAAACCAAAGAAAAAAGAGGCGTTGAAAATTCATCAAGTTTAAAAAGGAGAAACAAATGTTTGAGAAAACCAAACCTGTTCGCCAATAGGTTTCCCATTCCTGGAACCTGTAATAATTATAAGATTTAATTAATTAATTAGTGATTCTTCCAATTTATGAGTATAATGAACTATAACGTAAACTAGCTAAGACTTACTTGTCTGAAGGACTCCACTGTCTGTTGTATAGCTAATATTGGAGCCAACGTTGTACGCAGTGTTTGAAGCAAAACTTGAAGAATAGTAATTAAGCCCAAGGAAATCGAAGGAGCCCTTCACCAGTTCCGATTCCTCTGGTGTGAATTTTGGTAATCTTTCCCCCACAAGCCTCCTCATGCTTTCCGGATAATCTCCGAAGACTAAAGGGTCAGCAAACCTGCAAATTCATTTATCGACAAAACTCAATTTTCAAGCGTTCGTAGATTAAAACTACATTCTCGTTACTAAACCATTTAATCGTTTTACAATGCTATTAATTATTAAGATATCCAACTCAATTACCGAATCATTGAATGGTTCCATAACGAGACCGTAGTCTTTTACATTTTTCGAGATTGCATTAAGAAAAGTGAAAAAAATAAATGACGAAAAAGATTTGCTTGTACCATCCATAGAAGAAATCTATAGCTCGCTGGGTAGCTTCAACATCGGCTTTACTATTTGAAAGGGGCACAAATCCTTGTGTGGCCAGAACGATTCCGATTTCTCCTTTTTGATGTGACTATATACGCAAAGAAATCGTTAAACCAAATATGGACGTTACACAATTAACATTTACTACTATCATCTATTTCAGCATATAAATCAAATATGCAAGGGAAAAAATTATATTAGTAAAGTATTAAAAATATAAATACAGGGAAAAAAAATTTCTCGACAAAAAAAAAAAAAAAAGTTCTTCGAGCAAGGTTAGGATTAGAGTCCGACCATGTTGGACAACGGCTAAACTCGATACTTCAACGGTTAATTCGGTACACATATTTTCAGTACCTTTTGTTTTAACATAAATGCCATACTTTACTAATTAACAACAGTATGCTTCTTTTGAAAAGACACGCCAGTTTTCGATATTTGTTGTCGTCCTAACATAAACGCGATACTTTAGAAATTAAATTCAATATTTAAACATTTAAAATATGTACATGTGTTTTGAAAATATACATACAGTTGAACCATTATCAGACACGTTAGATAAAGTTTTTGTGCTAAGATTACTTTTGGGCAGATACTACGTAGGGTATATAAGCACCTCTCACTCACCAAAAGTAAGAAAAAACTAGGGTAATTAAATACATTTACCTCAAATTGGGTAAACCTATCATTGCCGGCATTCTTGAGCTATTCCTTCCGTGTCAAAATATAAGTCTTTACCTGTCCAACTTTATTCTAAAATAAAAGTTATTCTAACTATTTTTGACACATATTTTTCAGATTTGCCTTTACCAAACAAGCATTTAATTGCCTGCATTAATTATTAATATCTCACATGATGTAATATTACTAAATTTTTGGGTCATTTCAAAACTCTTTTTAATATGTGTGTAGAAAATTAGAATTACTTATATTTGTGAACAGATGGAGTATTAGTATCTGAATATATATTTTTTTAAAAAACCCCAAATATACATTTACCTCAAATTTTATAAATCTATCATTATCGATGCCTCTAAAATTTTGAAAAGCTACTATTACTTTCTGGATATTCAAAAATTTTCAAATAACAAATATATACACTCTTGAGGTTTGTGTTTACTTCTTGGATTAATGAGGGGGCAACGGTAATTTTTTGACCAAACGAGGGAGTTAATTCTTATACTAATGTCTAGTCAATGAAATAACGATAATTTCTCAAAAGATCAATATGGCAATATGATAATTTTACAAAACCTTGTGAATAAGTATATAATTTAGCACAAATACCTGGTATTTTTCCCGATAAAGCTTTGTAATTGCACCATGAGAAGTGAGAATGTTGTGGCCAACAATGTAAGGCTCGACACCGGAGTCGGGGCAATCATTGTTTCTCCATGCCGAACATCGGCCCGGCGCCAGGATGCCGGTGTCGTAGCCCAACATGGTGAAGATTATAGGCTCATTAAAAGTTGTCCAAAGCTTCACTCTGTCACCAAATTCCTTGAAACAAAGCTCCGCAAAATCCAAATAATCCTTCCTGAGTTAATTGGAATGAGTTTATTTTTTACATCATGATCAATTTTCTAAAGTTTCCCTTTGAATAATTAATTTATGATTTTTCTCCCCCCTCAAATCTACTAAATGAGTGAGGTTAGGCTTACGTAATTTTAGGGCTTAAAAAGCCACCATATTATTCTTCTAGAGTTTGAGGAAGATCCCAGTGGAAGATTGTTACCAATGGTTTAATACCTGTATTATGGAAATTAAAATCAAAGGAAGAATGTATAATTAATAATTTCTGTCTTTTTTTTTTTCTTTCCCATTTTCGCCCTTCAAAAGAGGAAAAAGATAACATGAATCTGACCATTTCTTAAAAGCTCATTGATGACGTTGTTGTAGAAGTCAATGCCTTTCTGATTCACGCCTTTAGATAGCTTTCCCGCTGAAATGAAATTGAATTAACATTACACGTACACACACCAGCAAAACAAAAGGAGGAACATGAAAATGTATAGATAGTTTGTAAGCCTTTACGGCTAGATTGTTTTTCTCGGTTTTTAATGGAAATGGTAGCCAATTCCAAATATATATAAATATATAATATATATATATATATGGAAAAATATAATAAAACTTTACTCACTTGGTATAACTCTTGGCCATGAGATGGAAAATCTGAAGCTATCCAACCCTATGAATTTCATTAGTTTTATGTCTTCCTGCAATACTTTATACATGAAGATTTAATAGCAAATTGATTAGTTCATCACTCTCCTATTGGGAAGAAAAACATACTCCCTCCTCCAATTTCAAAAATTTCAACTTGTTATAAATTTCAAGTATAACATTTAAAATAGCTAATTTGACATTATCTAGTCTACTAAGTGTAACTTAATTGTGGACCATGCATTATTATATTTGTAAGAGTAAAAAAGTTTAAAAGTTGACTCTTCTATCGAAATGAAAATATCTAGTATAATAGATAGAAATGTATAGATAATATAGTGTGTACCTTGTAACGATGATAAAAATCTTCAGTTACATCACCATTAGAATGATCTACTATTTTATCTGCCATTCCAAAATGCAAACAAAAGCCATATTAATACTTTTCATCAACATTCAGACATTTAATGGCATCAACAAATCATAAAGTTTTTCTTTTTCTTTCTTTTTTTTAAAATTTTTATATTTTTCATGTGACACGGGTGAACTTTATAGATGAAGTGAAGTATATATATAATTTATTCTAACTTATATATATATATACACATATGATCAATATATTCTACCCCTCGTAATAAAATAAAGACATCGTTGTTGTTTTTATATAACCACGATATACATGATTTGAAAACTTCCATTTCAGCTGATATATTAATTTTAGTCTTCAAATATGATTTTAAAATCTTTAATTCAAAATATGTAGTAGGATAAAATTTTGGATTAGATATTGAAAAGTCAAAGAATAGTTACAGTACTCATAATGAAAGAAAAACTGAGTTATACTATCATTTTGAAAAGTATTATTCAATCAGAAGTGTCAAACTCAAACACAAGAAAGAGCCATGGAAAGAGACTTGGATAATTGTGGCTGAAGAAATCCCAAATGCTTTGTCCTTTTCCATCTATAAAGGCTGCTCCTTCATACTACATGGAACAACATTTTTTAAAAAATTAAATAATAATAATAATACCGCAAATGATACCTTCTTTTTTTTTTTTTTTGGATTTGAAGAAAAGTGTGAACCTGATGGGAAGAAGAGGCAGCTCCAAAGATAAAATTTGGTGGGAAACTTGAGCGTCCAAGTCCCAAAGTTGATATGTTTTCGGGTTTTTCTGCAAATGAAAGATAACCAAAAGAAAAGAAGAGAAATGCGAACATGAATCCATAATATTGTAAAGCATTCATAACTTTAAAGCCTTCAAATGCCATTTCTATACTATTTGTTTTTGATATGGAAAGCTTATGCCTCTTTATATAGCACCCAAAATTAATCTCATCGTGGACATTATTGAATATAATACTTTTCCATTCTTAGAATTTTTCCCTTTCATGGGTATTTGGATATTAATTAATGTATATGTTGACCGATGACTACGTTATTGACAAAGATGGGATCAAACTAGATAATTATTGATTGAAGGAACTGACTTCCATTCAATGAATTCATGAGCGTTTGATTGTTGAATGATGTAGTCGTTTATTTATATACATTTACCTTTTAAAATTGATATATTAGAGAAATTATTGTATACATTCGTTAAAAATAGTGGAACAAGCACATCATAAATCAACTATTCATATTTAATTAATTCATGTGCCTACATCACATTCTCTTAAAAATAACACTTTCTCCCTAAATGTATTTGGTTGCACAATCATACATAATATAATGAATGCACCGAATAATCTCTCGATAAATTACTTTTGCTCAATATATATATATGTATATATATTGATGCATATATTTAACAGTAATCAAAAGGAAAAAAAAAACCTATTGAAAGATCAGTTGGCTCAAATAATTGATTGACATCATGATATACATTATTTATGATCCATGACGATTATCGTATGAAAATATGTCTACCGAACAGTACATCTCATCAAACCTAAATAACCTTTAAATATCCTTAAAACAAATTAGTAAACTTTCTTTGTTTCAATTTCATTATAAGAGCTGGGTTTTAAAATGTACTACTTATGATAGATTTCAAAGTATAACACTTAAAATAATTATTTATTGACAATAACACTTAATAATCTAATTTTATAAATAAATCTAAAGTAATAAAATTAATATATTTGATGCCAAATTTGACTCAAGTGGGTTGGAGGAGAATGGTGACATTTATGTCTCAAAGTCAAATTTGGCTCAATTTTTATTCAAATTTGAGCCATAAATGGCTCCACTAATGTTGGAAAACTTTTCAAGTAAGAAGAAGATATACCTGCGAAGTTTTTATTTATTTATTTTTTTGACAGCTACCAACGGTAATTTCATCAAATGAGAGAGAAGTGGCAATAAAATATAGTAACTTTGCAAATATTACAACTTTATTTGAATAGGGAAAAAAAATTATTACAAAATGTAAAATGTTACGTTAGATATGTCAAACCATATATATCTGTTTTTTCACTAGACTTTAAATCCTCAATATTGCTCAGTACGTGTTGAATTATTGTGTAACGCCGCCTAAATGAAGGCTTGATGACAATTGGCTGCGGCTTTGCTGAATTATTTGCGGCAACCAAATTACAAATCGATAACAACCAAGTACGTACCAACCAAGGCTCCAAGACTGGAAGAAAAGTAAAAGATAGATGCTAATGCTTATGTCAAACCTGCCGTATATATATATTTTTTGCATGAGTTATATAATAATAATAATAATAATAATAATAATAATAAAGTAGGAGGAGGGAGGGTTGGGGTAATGATTAATGGTAGGGCCTTGTAACTCTAAGATCATGAGTTCGAACATTAAAGATGCAAGGGGAAAAAAACATAAAAAAAGACATAAAAGATTTCATTAATAGATTAGAAATTGTCAAACATGGATTGACATAAGAAGAACAAAAAACAATTAGTATAGCTAACAGCAAAGGGGAAATTTAGGGCATTACCCCCACGTTGAGAATAGGGGGATCATGGGGACACTTCAAGAAAATGGGGCTTTAGTGACAACAACAAGTTGTCACTAAATCCACGAAAGTCGTCACTAAAGGGTTTTAGTGACGACTTCTGTTGTCACAGTGTTGTAGCAAAAAGTGTGTCATAAAAGGGTCCAATTGTTACAAAAATTCAGGTCGTCACTAAAGTTAATATATAGTGACAACATTTATTGTTGTCACTACCTTGTGACAACACAGTGTTGTCACTAAGTTCTACATAATTTTGTCATTAATTAAGCCAAAGTCGTCACTGAAACTTCTCCACAGTGATGACTTTATTGTTGTCACAACAATACACTGTGACAATTAACTTTAAGTTGTCACAACTGTAGTGACGATTTTTTGTTGTCACCATTGTAGTGACGACCTTATTGTGGTCACAGCTTGTAGTGACAACTTTTTTGTTGTCATAGCAGTAGTGACGACTTGGCTGTTGTCACAACAATAGTGACCACTTTTTGTTGTCACAGCAGTAGTGACGACTTTATTATTGTCACAGAGGTACACAGTGACAACGTTTTGTGTTGTCACAATAGTACATAGTGACAGATTTTGTGTTGTCACAGTAGATAGTAATGACTATGTTGACATTATATAAAACTTTAGTGACAACATAATGTTGTCACTAATATTATTGTTAAACAGACTTTTTCACTATTGAATAATTATATTATTATATTTATATAAACAGTTTAATAATTATAATTGTCATTACACAAATAACATAATACTTCAATAATGTGAATATATTTATAAATTCCAAATTAATATCAATATCCATACAAAAGTTATGAAACAATACAACTAAATAATCTAAACCACTAATTAATTACTGGAGTATCTATTAACAAGATATAACGATGTTAATTAGGGGCAATCAAAAAATCTCATAGGCCCACCAGTGCCCCTCACGTGTGAGGGGAGACATGTCGCATAGGCAAAATAGGATCTGCCCCCCTAAATATGTGTTCAAAATTTATCGACGCTCCATGTGGATCTTCATGAGTTTATTGCAAAACAACCACTTGAACAAGAACTGAACCAAAAGCAAAATCAGAGCCAATTAATATACAAAATAATATATCATAATATCATTTAGGCGTTACCAACATAATGATGTGCAAACATACAATTAGCGAAGAAAAGATTCAGAAGGAGTACAACATATATTTTTAGTCCAAATACACTTTTAACAAGTTAGGGGCAAAAAAATCAACTAACCTTCTCAGGGGAGATTAGATCCTTCTCTTTTGCATTTTTTTTCTATGCTGTATGCAACCCTACACTTTGACAAAGAGAACTATATTTAATTGATCTATTCTCTGCCTACACTAAACTATAATGTTACACAAGCTTAATGCTTCTGTTAAGAGGCTAAATCTGACATACCTCACTAGCCTTAGGAGTGATCATGTGAAGCAAGTAACTTTGTTTGAAGTTCAAATTATAAGGATCAAGTAACTTACAAAAAGATATATCCAAAAGGTATGAAACTTATGTTGTAAAAATAAAAGTAAAAAAAATAGAGATAAGAGAGCTTTGAAAGCAATATGCTTCCAATAAATGCAACGATCAACACTAAGTACTTAGATGAAAAGAAATTACTTTAAAAGACAACAAATCAAAACTGTTGAAAGAATCCTAGCACGAAAGCAATTTCCAAATGATTAATGTAATAGAAACTGAATCAGACAAACTTCAATAAATATGTTCAAGATCTTGCACAAAAATATCACACGCACACAAGATGTTTAATGGGGCCTCAGGAGCTACAATTTTCACTCCTTGAACTGTTTCTCCCTCTTGGCAAAGTAAGCTAAACAACAATAAGCCAAGACACTTGAAAACAATTTTAAATATCTATCAAGTGTGGTTACTAATTATCAATTTGCACTTTTGAATAAAACAACCGCTATTTGTAAAGTTGAAACAAAAGTAGGTGTGTGATGCACAGTTGGTTTATCATCCTCATGAGTCATGCCTAATAAGGTTGTTTAATTAAGAGTAGCTATGTTCAATTGGCCATTCAAAAGCAAATGCCAATGACTCAAGAAAGAATAATTGAAGCATTAAACTATATCTGTTAAAATAGCCTTATAGCCTACACGACCCATAGAACCCAATAACTAAACAATAACATATAGCATAAAAGTCCACACGGGAAACATAAACCAAGAGGTAAAAATACAGAAACAAAACAACTTCAGCTCGTACTTTTATTTGTGAAGATGAAAATCATAAAGCAACAAATGCAGGTTGAAATAGCATCACCTTCGGCAAAACTGTCAAATATGCAACAAGAGCTTTTGCTACTTCTTCCTCATACTCAGGTAACAAAGCTCCAGCAGTTTGAAGAGATTGCTTCAGTTTTTCCTTATATATCGAAAAACAATCAAACAAAGTGTTCCACCCAATAGTTAAAATTAGTATTGACAACAAACCAGAACAAACACATTTCCAAGAGTGCCATTAATGCTTAAAAATTAGTATGATCCTCTCCAACAAAGCTGATATCTATAACACATCATTTCTAGATAGCAGCTCAGGTTTTCTCACTAAAAGAAAGATAGGATAGGAACAAAATAACACAAGATAAAGCAAACTCAAAAATTATACAGCAGCAAGCCTTGAGGTAGCAGTAAGAAAGGCAATATACTTTAACTGTAAGGTTAACAGTTCAACATTCCTGTGGTAGCAGTATGGACAACCACCTCACCACCAAGTGTAAGCAAAATTTTATAACTCATCAAATTAATAATAGATCCATGTGTAAATCACACAAAAGAAGAAAAAAAAAATATCAAAACAAATGAACCCCTGAAGAGGGGGAAAAAGAAGATAATATGTCTAGACACCCCACCCGAGCCCCCCAAATACTGAAATTCCAAGAGAGAAAACCTGAAAGAACGGTAAGAAAACATATGTTAGTAGGAAAAGGAAGACATCAACAAATTCTCTTACAAGGCATGAAAACAAAATGCAGAAACAAAAATACTAAACCAAAACCCGATTGGAAAAGAAAGAGTAGTGCAGTTTCAACATTAAAATATCAAATTAGAAGAGTCAAAACCACAAAAAGGACCCTGAAATTGCTTAAGTACCCTGAAAGGCTATCCAGAGATTGAATACCATATTCTATCATTTCTTCCTCAATTTGTTCTTTCTCTTCCTCCTCCTCTTTCAAATCACCCCAATGTTTACTCTTATTCACATATTCTCCTGATTCATTCACTAGTATAAAAATGAATAAGAAAATAGGTTAGTGAAAAAACCATGAAAAAAGAAAAGAGGTTGGTGAAACTTAACACTTACAAAGTCAAAGCTATGACTTTAACGCCTTTTGCTTCTATACCCCCAAACCTCAAATTTCCCCACTTTAAGAACTAAATATACTCAAAAGCCAAGTTCTTGTGCTCTAAACCTAAACTAAAGTGAAGCAGAACAAAAGCCTTAGAAGTTAAGGTTAGGATTTATTGATAATGGTCAACACAAGGCAATATCAGTTGCATGGATAACACCAATAAAAACAATAAAATTAAATAGCCTCTTTAGAGTTTACCTGGCTACCGAGAGCAATAGACAAGGAGCAAAAATTCTTAATTATCTAAGTCAGCGCACGAACGATTGTCCCAAAAATCCCTGGCTTCAGATTCGCTGGCGGAAAGAATGCTCAGACCCTGAGCACCCAATCTCTAAGAACCCTAAATATATTCTTTTAAAATTTCCCCATCCTCGATCCAGGGGCTTTAAATACCCCATTCTTGTCAATCCCTGGCTAAGTTTTGCTGCAATCGCTAGTAGTAATAAGTAGGAATAAGGTATGGCAGCTGCAAAGGAGGAGATGAATCGGGTACACCGGCGGTAGAGAAGGAGAACAGGGTTCTGTTGCGGTTTAGAACTTGGAGGAGGGGAAAAATTGTGAAAGTTAGAATGCGTATTTTTCAGTTTTCACCGAATAAATATGTTCTTTTATCTAATTTTTCGTTAGGCTCTTTCCCTCCTTTGTGAAAACTGCATTTTTTTGGTCTTAAATTACTCCACTCATATTATTTTGATATATTTTTGTCCCAATACCATTTTACAATAATATATAAATGGGTAAATGTAGAAAGGACAAAATTGCCTTAAGTTGCCACATAAAAATGTCCCTTGCAAAAGGGTATTTGAAAAAATTTATAACATTCAAGAAATATTTTGATGTTATACAAACCTTATTTTTTAAAGTTGAGTGTGGATATTGCGGACTATGTGAGAATCGAGAGACTAAAGTTGAAGAGAAGAATGAAGTGGGATTAGGATTTATAAAAAACAATGTAGGGACATAATTGTCTTTTTATGACTCTTTAAGTTAATTAAACTTAGAAACAATGTATCTCAACTGATTTTTATAAATATATCAAAAAAAGATAAACTCTTAGTTAGTAAGGACCAAATTGAAAGAAATTGCAACTTTAAGAAACAAATTGGAATTTACAAGAAATGTTAGGGATGTAATAGTCTTTTTATGACTCTTTAAATTAATTAAACTTAGAAACAATGTATCTCAACTAATTTTTATAAAAATATATCAAAAAAAGATAAACTCTTATTTAGTAACACTACAAGAAATTTGGCCTTTAGTGATCAGATCCCTGGTAAATTTTGGTCACCAAAAGTACCATTTGGTGACCAGAAAAAAGTTTGGTCAACAACATTGGTCACAGTTGAAAAAATAGAGACCAAAGAAAAAAGTGGTCACCAGCTGGTCACTAAAGGCATGGCGGGAAATATTTCCACCAAATTCACCCTTATTAGTGACCAAAATTGCTGACCAAGAAAATAGTTGTCACCAATAGTTGGCCCTAATGCCTTCAGTGACCAAAAATGTTTGCTCACCATTGAGCAAATTTTTGGTGACCAATTTTGTTGTCACCCAAAAAAGTGGCGAGAAATTTCCCTCCACTTTTACACTATATAGTGACCACTTTTAGTAATGAAAAAGTATGTGGTCACCAATATTTGATTAGAAGGTATCATTATAGAAAAGCAATGTGTTGTTTTTAGTGGTGTAGGGATGTTGATAATCTTTTTACATCTTTAGGTTGCTATTGTATTGAATTCGAGAATTGAGCTTGTATAAAGTTTAATGGAAATTTATAAGATACATTGTATTATTCTATGATTTGAAATGAAATAGCTTTTAATTGAGCTAGAAGTATATAAGGTCTTTTTGTATTTTTTTTGAGAATTTATTGCTTTGTTGACCACTGTTTTGGTCACCAAATGTCAATATTGTTTACTGTTATGTATTGAATTGCTGATGGAATTTTGGTCACCAAAGACTACATTTTGACCACTAATTTGGTCACCAAAATTGTCACTAATAATATGAATTTAATTATTAATTTAAATTATTGGTGACAAGAAAAGTAGTCACCAAAGTTTGTCTCCAAAAAAAAAAAAAAAGTGGTCACCAAAGGCAAACAAACGGCATTAACAGGTCATTTTTGGAGACCAAAATACTGACCACATTTTCTCCGGTCACCAAAGGGCTAGGCTTTGGTGACCAGATTATGTCCCTTTGGTGACCAAATTAGTGACCAATAGTTTTGGTGACCACTATGTTTTGGTCACCAAACCAACCCTTTGGTGACCAACTCTTTTAAGTTGGTCACAGACCCTTTGGTGACCGAGCTTCGGTGACCACCCAGTGACCAAGGTTTTTCTGCTTTGGTGACCAGATTTTAGCTTTTGGTGACCAAAATTGGTGTCGTCACCAAAGGCTTTTTTTTTTGTAGTGTAAGGACTAACTTAAGAACTTGCAACTTTAAGAAATAAATTGTAATTTAAAAGAAATGTTAGGATGTAATAGTCTTTTTATGACTCTTTAAGTTAATTCAACTTAGAAACAATGTATCTCAACTGATTTTTGTAAAAATATATCAAAAAAAGATAAACACTTAGTTAGTAAGGACTAAATTGAATGAAATTGCAACTTTAAGAATAAATTGTAATTTACAAGAAATGTTAGGACGGAATAGTCTTTTTATGACTCTTTAAGTTAATTTGACTTAGAAACAATGTATCTCAGCTGATTTTTATAAAAATATATCAAAAAAAGATAAACCCTTAGTTAGTAAGGACTAAATTGAATGAAATTATAAGTTACAAGAAATGTTAGAACTTAATAGTCTTTTTATGACTCTTTAAGTTAATTTAACTCAGAAACAATGTATCTCAACTGATTTTTATAAAAATATATCCAAAAAAGATAAACTCTTAGTTAGTAAGAACTAAATAGAAGGAAATTGCAACTTTAATAAATAAATTGTAATTTACAAGAAATATTAGGACGTAATAGTCTTTTTATGACTCTTTAAGTTAATTTAACTTAGAAATAATGTATCTCAACCAATTTTTACAAAATATATCAAAAAAAAAAGATAAACTCTTAACTAGTAAGGACTAAATTGAAAGAAATTGCAACTTTAAGAAATAAATTGTAATTTACAAGAAATGTTAGGACGTAATAGTCTTTTTATGACTCTTTAAGTTAATTTAAATAAGAAACAATGTATCTCAAATGATTTTTATAAAAATATATCAAAAAAAGATAAACTCTTAGTTAGTAAGGACTAAATTGAAAGAAATTGAATCTTTAAGAAATAAATTGTAACTTACAAGAAATGTTAGGGACGTAATAGTCTTTTTATGACTCTCTAAGTTAATCAACTTAAAAACAATGTATCTCAACTGATTTTTAAAAAAATATATTGAAGAAAGATAACCTCTTAGTTAGTAAGGACTAAATTGAAAGAAATTGCAACTTTAAGAAATCAACTTTAATGTCCAACAAATGTTAGGGACGTAATAGTATTTTTATGACTCTTTAAGTTAATTCAACTTAGAAACAATATATCTCAACTGATTTTTATAAAAATATATCAAAAAAGAAAAAAACTCTTAGTTAGTAAGGACTAAATTGGAAGAAATTGCAACTTTAAGAAATAAATTGTAATTTACAAGAAATGTTAGGGACATAATAATTTTTTTATAGTTTATTTAACTTAATTCCATTTAGAAACCATGCATCTCGACAGAGTTTCATTAAAATATACAATAAAAAGGAATTAAACTTTTAGTTAATATGGACAAAATTGAAAGAAACAGACAGTTAACATATTAAAGTGCATTTTACAATAAGAACTATGGACATAATAGTCTTTTTATGTCTTTTTAAGTTAATTTAACTTAATAATAAAAAGTGCATCTCAACTGAGTTTCGTGAAAATATACCCATAAATGATAAACTTTTAGTTATAAAAACTAAACTGGAAGTAACTTATATTTTAACTACTAAACTGCAATTTATAATAAACTTTAGAGACATAGTGATCTTATGTTTCTTTAAGTTAGCTCGACTTAGAAATAGTGTTTCTTAACTGAATTTAATGTAAATATAGCAAAAAAGATAAACTTCTAGTTAATAAGGGCTAAATTGAAATAAACTTATTTGTTAAGTTCAAAGTTGCAATTTATAAGAAATTTTAGGGGCATTAATAGTATTTTTATGTTTCTTTGATTTAATTAAATTAAAAAACAATGCATCTCAACTGATTTTTTTTTAATATACCAAAAAAGACAAACTTTTAGTTAATAAGGACTAGTTTGAAAGAAACTGATGCTTTAACTACTAAATTGCAATTTACAAGTAGCTTTAGGAATGAAATAGTCTTTTATGTCACTTTAAATTAATTCAACTTAGAAATAATGCCTTTTAGCTGATTTTCATGAAATTATACAAAAAAAAAAAGACAAACCTTTATTTTATAAGGACAAAACTAAAAGAAACTGATACTTTAAGTTTACTAAAGTCAATTAACAATAAAATTTAGGACCTAATAGTATTTTTATGTGTTTTTAATTAATTCAACTAAATAAGAAATAGTGCATCTCAACTGTTTTTCATGGAAAAAATAAAATGAAAGGCTAAACTTTTTGTTAATAAGGACTAAATTAAAAGAAGCTACTACTTTAAGTACTAAATTATAATTTACACTAACTTTAGGGACGTTATAGTCTTTTTTTGTCTATTTAAGTTAATTCAACTTAGAAACAATGCATTCTAACTGGTTTTCATGAAAATATGTCAAAAAAGATAAATGATTAGTTAATAAAGACTAGGGTGCGTTTGGTTCGTAGAGGGGAATGGGAATGGGAATAGAAATGGGATTGATAGTAGTGGGGAATGATAGTAGAGGTAATCATTGTATTTGTGTTGTTTGGTTTGTGATAGAGAATGACTATGATTACCATTGATGTTGTTAGGTTCAAAAATAAAATTTTTAAGAATAAAATTTATTTTATTTTTTTTTACACTTGAATATTTAATATATTATAAACTATCTATATTTATATGTATTACAATGATAATTTTTACTAATTAAATTTTTTAAAATAAAAAACAGCACAAAAAATAGTTATACAAGGAAATCATTCCCATTCCTCTCAAAATAGAGGGAAATGGATGATTGAAAGAAAATGGGATATGGGGGTGGGGTCCAGGAAATGAAACCTCCCAACCAAACACCCACATTTCATTCTCATTCCCATTCCCTACCCCCAAAAATCTCTAAACAAGCACCCCCTAAATTGAAAGCAATCGCTACCTTTTAATTACTAAATTGGAGAGAGAGAAAGTTGTCTGGCACATAAAGCGTGAAAGTTGGCTGTGATAGAGAGTTAAAAGAGATAGAGGGTAATTACAATCATTTTTTTTTTTGGCAAACTAATTATATTTATTGTTGTTTCACTACTACAAAAAGGGCTTTCAATGGCGGTTTTTAAGGGCTTTTAACGGCGGTTTTTGGCCTTTTTGAACCGCCATCTATCTGGCAGCTGTAGAAAGTTAGCGGACTTTCTACGGCGGTTCGGAACCGCCGTAGAAAGTCCGCTAACTTTCTGCGGCGGTTTAGTAGAAAGTAACCACTTTCTACGGCGGTTCTTCCCTACCGCCTTAGAAAGTGGCAACTTTCTACGGCGGTTTAGTTCTAAACCGTTGTAGAAAGTGGCCACTTTTTCAGACCCAAACCGTGATAGAAAGTGAAAATTAATCTGGTTTAAAGCAAAACCTGTTGATAAAAGTTTAAAATTAATACAAATATCACCAAGATACAAATTGAAATCGCTATTATATTACAGGGGCATAGCCAAAAATATTTGTACAACTATAATATCAACAAGTTTCATTAGTATCCATCAACTACGGCTAATGCTCCACAATATAACCAGCGCATATTTTTCTCATAGCATCTATATCCACATCGCTTAATGGAGTGCGGTCGAGTTTGAAGTACTGCAACAGAGTATAAATTCAAAAGTAATTGAGTAGCAAAATGAAGTACTGTCAAGTAAGTTATGAGAAATCAAATACCTATTCGAGTGCCAATGTGTCGGATTTCATTGCGATTTGGTACATGTAGTGCATGACATAGTAGCCACACTCCCAGTTAGACGTTTGCTTTTTATGATAATGAATATTAGTATACGAGTTAGAAGATCATACAATTTTATACAACACATCGTCGAATAAAAAATTCAATAAGAACCAATTTTACCTTAACTACTATCCATTCAAGTTGCATATGCACATTTCTGGGCAATCCTAAGAAAGCTTGATAATTAAACATCACCCTATAAAAATGAAAGTGGAATAAAAATAATTAGCAACATATGTATATATGATTGGCATTAGAAATTATATATGCATTCTAACATTAGTTAATATATATAACTCACTCGTCTATAAGTATTACTGCCTCCTCTTTTTGTGGGTTTTGTAAATAATCAAACCAGTACACAACCTTTTCAATCGGTCTAATAGCTATAAGCATCCAATGTTCACTGCAAACCAAAAATTTAATGACCTCAGATATTTAAATCAGTGTTTCTTAAAAATTAGAGAAACGCTTAAAGAGTTTACCCCTAAAGATACGGCACCAAATAAATTTCTTTATTCCGATCCTTCAAGTTTCGTGCAATGTAGTGTACCCTATCTTCATATGTGTTTCCTAGTGCCGTGACATGATCAGCTGAGAGAAACCCTATCCCCTTCCGGTCATTCCTTTCAACCAAATCATGTAAAGCTCTACAAAATTTACATTATCATGCATCATTGGTTAGTCTAGGCACATGGAATGCATACTATATATAACAATAATATGAAATAGGTTATAAAATTAAGTGGAAACTCACTTGGTGAACAATTGCATCAAACAGTTTGTGACCATGCTTTCTCTTAACAATAATTCACCGACATCCATTCGATCCATCGAAATAGGATGATCCACACCTATGATATCTGTTGTCATTTGAAACAAGAAGCCATTGAAGTTCGAACCTATTCGGAGTTGTAACTCGTGCAGTGGATCAGATGTCGAAAAGGATGCCATTTCATTTGGAACCGTCGAAGAAGATTTTATATCATCCATAGAATTCAAACGACCTTTTTTCTTTTTTAAACATTTATCCACCTAACAACATTTGAAATAACATTAAATATACAAAACGGTATTAAGTAATTCACAAATAAATGTAAGAATATACCTGTGTTACTGGATCCGGA
Organism: Leptodermis oblonga; assembly: GCA_016801395.1. Taxonomy (NCBI): domain Eukaryota; kingdom Viridiplantae; phylum Streptophyta; class Magnoliopsida; order Gentianales; family Rubiaceae; genus Leptodermis; species Leptodermis oblonga. Next base: position 32,978,821 of record CM028755.1, read on the forward strand.
ATAAGTTCAATCAAATGTATAGGCCATTCCACGAAAAAGGATCAGGACATTCCCACAGTTGAAGCCTCTTCCTCAGGAAATGGTAGCGGGGCAAAGTCATTATATGAAATTTTAATTGTAACCCTCGCACAACCTTTCCTTACCTCGCGGCCGTGGTGCTTTCTCTGCTTATAAACATTTCCCTTGGCCACAAGCTTTCGTCTCTTACATGTATCCTCAGAGATGAACAGATGACATTCACACCCGTCCTGAGATAATATGCAAGCGAATGAACATTACTCAACTATTTCTGCTAACTTCAAAAACAAAGTGTAATCATGAAAAGCAATATCAAGCTTCTTTAGAAGTGACAATATGAAAGAAATTATACAAACAAATATGAAAGACATAAATGTACTTTAAGTACCTTGTATTCGCCTAAAGAACTCACATATTCCAAGTTTGTTGCAATAGGGTTGTTCTGAACCTCAGAGGCTTTGATCAGATCCATAGATGAAACAGGTATCATATGTAACTCAGGCAAACTTGTAGGGATAAGAGGAGAAAAATTTTGCCTACGAGGTTCTTTAGGGTGTAGCGTCGAACTCCCAGGGGAAACATTGCTACCATGGACCTCAAACATCTCTGGGGTCATTCTGGAGATTTCTGGGTTCAAGCTCTGAGCTTTGGCACTATTGAGGACAGTGGCTCTTGCTATATCATAGTCAGTCCCCATCTTACCACATATAAACCCAACCATCATCTTAAGATGTGTTTGACATTCATCGAGCTGGGCAGTGGTTTTCTGAAGCTTTCTTTTAGTTAAATCTAGTTCATGTTTAAGCGACGGGCTTGTTTTCGGGAAAACCTCTGTGATACGTGCCCTGGTAGAATGGCTGCGAACACGACCGGGGTGCCTTGACAAGAATGTCATTCCTACCCTCTGCAACTTTCTCCCCTTGGGACTCGCGCAAACATAGATTTTCCTAAACGTTTTGCCAAAAATATGAAATGTAAATAGATCAATTATATATAGTTTTAATTATATGCGTAGCTTAAAGAACTGAAACATAAGAAAATGTATGGTGCAAACTTACAATTTCAATTCCAACACGACCAGCCTCTGGGGTGAAGTATTCGCCTTTTTTTTTTGTGTGAGCCTGTCTCCAAAGTAGATGCCGGCCTGGCCCTCCATAAGATTCTTCCCCTTCTTCTTCGGACGGACCGTCTTCTAAAGCCTTCTTCCTAGTTGCAATCAAAGCCTCTTCATGCAAATTCTTCTTTAGCAGTCGGTATCCACCGCGAAATAAATTATGGTAAAAAGAATTTAAAGTGGCATTCTTTTGCGCTTTTTCACGAATTGCCTAGAGAAAAATACAATGAAAAGTGATTATCTATAAACTGAGCAATTTCAAATATCCAAAAACAAGAAGGAAATGAATTTCAAAAACCCACCTGCCATTCTTCTGTTTCGCGGCTAGCCTTAAACTTAAGCCATGTCTCCTTAGGGAGATATTTATATTCAAGGCATGGGTCCTCACCCTGCAAGTCACCATTTACATATCTACCTAAAAAGGATTTCCAATCTTTCCAACGTTTACCAGCATAAGAAATCCACTTGGTTTCGAGTTATTCGGTTGATTCAAAAACAAATAATGCCTACAGTAACCAATAGAAGTACAAATTTAGATAAATTTGGGTTCATTTGTATGAATGGGTAAACAAACAATGCATTTTAATTTTGTAGAATACCTGTATTTCCATCTACACTCTCTTCTTGATCTTGTCGGGAACTTTGGGCCATGATGCATATTCCATAATGTCCACTTTGCTCCGGGCCGTGAATGCTACGAATGTAATCCACTTCGTATGATAATTTTTAGGCTCATTTTTTTAATCAAACGAAATCTCAAGAGTTTTCCCCTTCATACGCATTTCCAAAAAATTGTTGCAATTTGTAGGCCCTCTACCTTTTTTAGCTCTAGTATAAGACCCATATCCATTGCTCTTTCCCTCATCACTATGGTCCTCATTGCGTTTTCTTTTTCGGGCCATTAGCTTACCTTAAACTTCATGTAAATACAAAGAGAATACAAGATAACATATTTGCATTTAAAGAAAAGCTTTAATTTCAAAACCCATGCGCCATTGAAGACTTTAAACCAAAGGAGACAAAAAACAAGAATGCTTGTAATGTTTAAATTTAAAAGGCAATGTACATTTCGCAACTTCACTCCTAAAAAATACCCTCCTTTCCTAAAACAAGAGAAATACTTTGTGCTTTTGCAATAAAGAAGCTTTACATTGATGCAAAGATAGCCTCACTTTCAATATATTAGTGGAATTCATGACATTAAACCAAGGGAGGAACACACCTTCCCCTCAACCACAAAGCCTTATCCTCCTTAGCACTAAAGGAGAAACACTAAATCGCAAAAGGTAAAAGATTCAAGGAGAAGTGATATTTCAAACTCTACATTTATGAAAAAAATCCCCCTCATCAAGGAGAACGACTCACAAAGCATGTTTCACGCATTTCAAACATAGACAAGGGAAAGCGAAGAGGAGATAGTGATATTTGCAATACACAAGTGCCATTATCCAAATTAAACCAAAGGAGCCCCAAAAAAGTGGACTTATAAAGGGTACCATTGATAAAGTACTTCATATTTCACAACCAACAACTAATGAGAACAATCATTAATTTCTACTAAAGGAAAAAACCAAAATTTAGTGAGAAAGGTAAAAGATTAAAGGAGGAGTACTTCACTCCTAAAAAGTACTCTCCTTCCCTAAAACAAGAGAAGTCCTTTGTGCTTTTGCAATAAAGAAGCTTTACATTGATGCAACCATAGCCTCACTTTCAATAGATTAGGGGAATTCATGACATTAAACCAAGGGAGGAACACACCTTCCTCTCAACCACAAAGCCCTATCCTCCTTAGCACTAAAGGAGAAACACTAAATCGCAAAAGGTAAAAGATTCAAGGAGAAGTGATAGTTCAAACTCTACATTTATGAAAAAAATCCCCCTCATCAAGGAGAACGACTCACAAAGCATGTTTCACGCATTTCAAACAAAGACAAGAGAAAGTAAAGAGGAGATAGTGATATTTGCAATACACAAGTGCCATTATCCAACTTAAACCAAAGGAGCCCCACTTATAAAAGGTACCATTGATAAAGTACTTCACATTTCACAACCAACAACTAATGAGAAAAATCATGTCAACTAAAGGGAAAAACCAAAATATAGGGAGAAAGGTAAAAGCGTAAAGGAGGTGTACTTCACTCCTAAAAAGTACTCTTCTTCCCTAAAATAAGAGAAGCAACACTCAAAAGGTACTTTGTGCTTGTGCAATAAAAATGCCTTACATTGATGCAAAGATAGCTTTACTTTCAATATATAAGGGGCATTAAAGACATTAAAACAAGGGAGCCCCAAAGAAGGAACCCTATAAAGCTTAAATTCCACATAGTGGACTCAACAACCAAGCATTTTCCTCATTATCACTAAAGGAGGAACACTAAATCGACTAAGAACCGAAATCAAACACCAATGTTCTCAAATTAATCAAGCAAAACTGAAATCAACATTTGTGTTTCTCATCTTATTGAAGGAAACCCGAATTGAAAGGGTACTTAATTGAAATCCCAATCAAACACCTAGGTTCTCAACTTATGTAGGACAAAACATGAAATTCAACAACCAAACCAATGCAACCCACAATCGATAAATCCCAAAGCATTCCAATCATTCATCACTAGCATTAAACCCGAAATCAACATTATATTGTGCACAAAAACCCTTGTCCAATTGGAAGTAATTACAAAATGGAAGGTAACATTGCAAAAGCTTTAAAATACAAGCATAGAAGTTGGATAAACCTTATGTTTGCACTCCTACATCCAAGGCCAAAAATATTGGAGTGGGAAAATGGAAGAAATGTTTGCCGGGGTGAAGCGACACAAAGATCTGACCTTGGTCCTCGACGTCCGATCAGCACGCCAAGCAGCTGTCGGGAAGTGCGGGAATGGGCAGAGTTCGACGGGTTGCGCCTGCTACGGGTCCCGGGTGTGAACAAACCGAACCGGGGCTGGAGAAGGGAGAGGGAAACAGGGGAGAAGTAGGGGAGAAGAAGGGGAAAAGAGTAAGGAAAAAGATTTCTAAGTTCAAATATTTTGAACTTAGACCGGCGGGTTGGTTCAACGGCGGTTCAACCGCGAACCGCCGTAGAACCAACTTTCTACAGCGGTTCACAATAACCTTTCTACGGCGGTTTCACAATGAACCGCCGTAGAAAGTTGGTTCTACGGCGGTTCGCGGTTGAACCGCCGTAGAATGTTCTCTTCTAAGGCGGTTTTTCGTGAACCGGCGTAGAAGAGGGGAAAAAAATTGGAGCCAATTCCCGCGCTGGCATATTTTGATATTAAATTTTTTTTTTCATTTTCATAAACTAACCCCACAATTTTGTAAATATAATATTACATACCCAATTTATATTATATTTATTAATTATGTACAGAAGCTCGACTTTTATGAACCATTTAATAATTAAATTTCAAATTTTCCCTTGAACCATTTGCATTTAAATTTCACGTGCTATTACACAATAATTATAGGTAAAAGATCAAAATTAATAAATTTTATAAATTTATATGTAAACGTCGATAAAGTAATAAGCTTCATTATCTTCCCTAAATTTTCTACGTTTTCAACTTGGGCGAACGGGATAAAATAATCAAATCGATAAATGCATTAGGTACGTAGTATAAGAAAAATTAAAGCTTAAGTGGCCAATAAAAAAAAAAGAAATACTTATTGGATTTCATTAGCTTACATATATATATATATATATTTGCAATTACGATAATATTAATCAAATATGTATAGTGAAATACATTAAATTTAGTATGGTGCAAAATATAATGTATTTTATTTACTTGCACCTGTTGATCATTATTAAATTGCATATACAATATTACAGGGGAATGTAGGGGAGAAGCAAGGGAACTGTGGGGGAAATTAGAGATATTAGACCAAAACCCTAAACCCTAACACCCTAGACCAATAAATTTGAATTTAGACCGGCGGTTTATTCTACGGCGGTTCAAGGAAGAACCGCCGTAGAAAATACTTTCTACGGCGGTTCAAAAATAAACCGCTGTAGAAAGCCACCTTTCTACGGCGGTTTCACAATGAACCGCCGTTGAAAGTTGAATCTACGGCGGTTTTCGGTTGAACCGCCGTAGAAAAGTAGTTTCAATTGGAGCCAATTCCCGCGCGCGCATAAATTTCTATTTTTATTTCATTTTCTGAACCCTAACCCTAAACCCTAATCCCTATTATTTTTTTTCCATTTTCATAAATTAACCTCAAAATTTTGTAAATATAATAGTACATACCCAATTTACATTATATTTATTAATTACAGAAGCTCGCCTTTTATGAAACATTTAATAAGTAAATTTCAAATTTCCCGTGCACCAATATTCCACCGAAAAATTTCATGTACTATTACACAATAATTTTAGGTAAAAGCTCAAAATTAATAAATTTCATAAAATTACATGTAAGCTGTGATAAAGTAATAAGCTTCATTATCAGTCCTAAATTTTTTGCATTCTCGACTTGGGCAAACGGAATAAAATAATCAAATCGATAAATGCATTAAGTACTTAGTATAAGAAAAATTAATACTTAAGGGCCCAATTAAAAAAAAAAAATACTTACTGGATTTCATTAGCTTTTATATATATATATATATATATTTGGAATTAAGGACGATAATATTAATCAAATATGTATAGTGAAATACATTAAATTTAGTATGTTGCAAAATATAATGTATTTTATTTACTTGCACCGGTTTATCATTATGAAATTGCATATCCAATATTACAGGGGAATGCAGGGGAGAAGCAGGGGTACTGTGGGGAAATTATAGATATTAGACAAAAATTTGAATTTATGCGCGGGCGGAAATTGGCTCCAATTGTTTCCACTTTTCTACGGCGGTTCAAAAACAACCACCGTAGAAAGTATTTTCTAAGGCGGTTGTTTTTGAACCGCTGTAGAAAAGTGGAAACAATTGGAGCCAATTCCCGCGTGCGCATAAATTTCTATTTTTATTTCATTTTATGAAGCCTAAACCCTATAAATTTCTATTTTTTTCATGTTCATAAATTAACCCCAAAATTTTGTAAATATAATATTACATACCCAATTTACATTATATTTATTAATTATGTACAGAAGCAAGCCTTGTATGAAACATTTAATAATTAAATTTCAAATTTTCTCACGCAACATTCCACCGAAAAATTTCATGTACTATTACACAATAATTTTAGGTAAAAGCGCAAAATTCAGTTTATTTGTTCTTAAATAATTATCTCTATTTTAATAATTAAAGGCAATCAATAATTGCAATTATGTTAAGATAAAATAAAAATAGCTTGAAAGAATTAATACTCTTTACAATTTGATACAAGTACTCAATGTCGTATCCATGTATAGTCTTAATAATTTTCTAGCGCTGCTGTATATCTCGTACACATGCATGCTAGTTAATAGGCAAAAAATAGAAATAGGTTGCCGCTGGTACGGAGCGCCTCTCTATATAAAATATATTGAAGAATCTCTCTAAAATAATAAAGATTTAATAATCGATAAACGAATAATTAATTCATTTAGCGGTCAATAACTAACCTCGCTAAATGAATATCTTTTTTCCGATGCACAGAAAAGTAATTTATCAAGAGTTAAATATAAAATCAAAACAAAATCATTGTACAGCTTCCCCTGTAAATTTTACCAAAAGTACTACTCCTTGCCAAAAAAAAAAAAAAAAACATGAGACATTTATTCATAAATGAAAAACAAGGAAATCAATTTGCCAGAAAATTCGACAAAGTCTCCCCTATAAATGTAACATACTCCCTGTCAAGAATATGCACACCAAGCTTGGTATATTCAAGATCAAGTTGATACAGATTGGCATGTAGCTTTGAAGATGACTCCTCGAGATTTATTCAACGTTCATCCAGAAGTTAATGTAATTGGAGGCAATGAAGATGAGCAGTTTTCTAATCAACAATTAGATTTAGCAGATATTGATGATGAACACGTTTCATGGGTTAGAGCAGATATTGAAGGTGCGACAGTGGCAGGAATAGGCAATCCTATTGGTGGAGCTGATGTTCATGCTTCAGATAATGACTTTCTAGATGAAGATGATGGACCAGAATACTTTGCAAGCGATAATTCTGACGACTCCAGTGATGATGATGACTTATTTGAAGAAATGGTCCCAGCAAATGAGAATGAAGATGACTAGAGCAGTTTTCGTACTTTTATTTGTTATCGGGGATCATATTCTTGTATTAGTTCGTTAATGGATTTTTTGCATTTGTTTTGACCTCCAACTTCATTTATGCTATTTTTTGGGCAAGCTAAGCTTAGTTGCATCTTATTTTTCAAGGTACTTGTTTTTGTTTTGAATGCATCTTGTTTATGAAGATCCTCGTTTGCTTTTTGTTCTAATTTTTCAAAGAACTAAAGTTAGTGTTCATTGATGATGATGATATTTGCTCCGCTTTCATTTAGTTTTATTTTTTACTAATTTTCCCCTTTTTGGATTCAGATGTTGTTCTGTCATTAAATTAAAATGATGCAATTATGCCACCAATTTGTGGCATGCCAATAATATGATGTAATTGTGCCTTAATTTTACAACAAATTTATAATTGTATAGTATAATTTTGGCATTTTATGAAGTGTTGCGAAAAACTATCATAATTATGAGGCACGTCTATTTAGTGTCACATCTATGTCACAAAATTATGATGCAATAATTAAATAACGCAATAATGTCAGAAATATATGTCACAAATGCATAAATGTGGTATATTTACGACACTTAATGTAATGTCGCATAAGCAAATTGTCGCAATTTTGAGACAAACAAATAAGTGTTGAATCTATGTCACAAAAGTGTGATGCAATAATTAAAATGAGTCAAATTATGCCGCTAATTTGTGACATGCTAATAATATGACGCAATTAAGCCATGATTTTGCGGCACAATTATAATTGTGTTGTTTAACTGCGACATTTAATTCAAGTGTAGCAAATAAATTGTCACAATTTTGAGACAAACAAATAAGTGTTGAATCTATGTCACAAAAGTGTGATGCAATAATTAAAATGACTCAATTATGCCGCTAATTTGTGACATGCTAATAATATGACGCAATTAAGCCACGATTTTGCGGCAAAATTATAATTGTGTTGTCTAACTGCGACATTTAATTCAAGTGTAGCAAATAAATTGTCACAATTTTGAGACAAAAAAAAGGATGTCGAATCTATGTCACAAAATTGCGATGCAATAACTAAATGACGCAAAGATGTCACAAATATAAGACACAAATGCGTAAGTGTTGTATATTTACGACACCTACATGTAATGCCACATGTAAATATGTCGCAATAGGTCAGTTTTCTTGTAGAGCCAACAATTTTTATGTCCACTGCACCCTCCCACTTAGTAATTAAACAAACAAATACATAGCAAGAAACTCCAAAGATTTTAAAGCAAGTTAATATTCTAAGATCTATTTTCTCAAAAATTTCTACCAACTCCAACCACCAATCAGTACAAATATACTAAGAATGAGTGATGGGACAAAACACAATATTGTGCCCTATAAAATATAATTAAAAAAAAACCATTAAAAAAAAATAAACACACTACAAACATGCTTGACAGTACTAAAAAAAATTTAAAAAAATAAAAAAAAAACTGAACACAGATTTTAAATCAAATCGCACTGCAGGGGTGCCGGTTCAATCTAAACACATTAATAGAAAACAAGGAAAAAAACATGCACAAGACACTACCACAAAACAGGTTTCCAACACCGGTAGTTAACACCATGATAGGTGTCTTTTAGTTGTTTGTTTTTAGAGTTTATCTTAGTGTTTTTCACGAGTATATTCATAAAGGGGGGTTATAAAAGTCATTACATTACACATAAAGTTTTGACTTATGATTATTGGGGGCAAAAGACATATTAAAAGAATACATGGGGCAAATGTCAAAATTCCCTATAAACACAGGGAATTTATAATATTTAAGCCTTAAAATTTCCAAAAAAATAACGTTAATGTGGTTTTCAAAGGTAGATTGTTTTACTCCCCTTCGAACACGTAGGCTTCAATGGCTTAGAAAAAGAGACGTTGACATTTTCTTTTCTTTTTTGTCTTCTGAGAAAAATAGATTGGATAATCAATCACGCTTTTTGTGTGAGGCCAAATAGTTTGACATTTCCATTAGAATTTGGACATATTCTCCTAAAAGTACTCTTATTTATTCTTTTTTAAGAGTATTAAATATATAAATATTACTATTTGAAAATAAATACCTGGGATTTTGTGTATTTATTATTTAATTAACACAAATACAAAATTATAATATTTTAATTTAGTAGAAAAGATTAATACGACTTTTATTTTAAAAAGAGGTAATATTACAAATGTGCTTTGATTTGCAGAGATGAGCCGTCAAACATCAAAACCACAGTCTGCAAATTCATTTCGTGTGGGTAACTTGGTATGAACTGATTGGTGAAGCCAACAACAATAACTCCATTTGCGGTATGTCTAAACACAAGGAAAGAAAATGCTAAACTCAAGGAAGGAGATATAGTATTTTATCATTATACCCAAATTACCTCAATCACTAATAATTTTCACCACTAGTCGCCACCAGCCCCACCACCCTACTAATATCTATTAATTAAAGTAACTTACTTGAGAAAACTATCCGTCAGGATGATCTTGAGAAAGGCCTTGTCAGACATCCAATGAAACTGTGCCACATATGCTTTTCAAAATATTAATAACATGGTTATTATGGACTTTATTAACCAAATCAACTCCTAGTTCTAATAAAATTCTCCCTCTCTCTTCCCACGTAATCTTTTTTTCTTTTTTCTTAAGCCTAGTTACTTGAAGGCATGGTTTATTTCTTTCTACCGTTAATATTTTATATTTATTTTTATTATTCTATCAAATTAATTTTTGTTTTTTAGTAATTTTATAACTTAAAATAATAAATAGTATCTTTAAATTTATATAAATATACACTCTACCCAAAAAAAAAAAATGAACCCTTAAGTATTGGGTATATTTATTTTGTGACAAAGGGTTCACTTTTTTTTAGTATAGTGTATATATTTAATTTAATTTTTGATACTAATATTTAAAAAAATTAAAAGACATATACCCTACACAAAAAAAAGGAAATCCGTAGATATTGCGTACATTTATTTTATAACTAAGGTTTTCATTTTTTTCATGTGTAGGGTAAATTTATTTTAATTTTACAAAATTATATTCACACAAAGACTATGAAATTATATTAAAATAGAAAATTAAGGATGACAACAGTAAATTTTATTTTTATACATACGAAGGATAGAAGATATTTCATGGTTAAAATGTTTCATTACAATTTACTAAATATAGGAATTAATTTAGATAAAATAGTCCATAATAATCATGAAAAAAATAGAGTCCATAAATATAGGAATGATTTTAAAAGGCATATGTGGAAACATTTCATTAGATGCCTGACAAAGCCTTTGTCAGGATAATCCTGCGGATAATTTTCTCAACTTACAAATATATTTCAATATAAATAAAACATATATAATACAAAATAAGAGGTCTAATCATGTATCATAATAAACCCATAATTTATTAATGTATAAAATAATAATATACACCTATTAAAATACTAAATTATAAAAATTAGCTTACATTGAATTAATGCCTATATTAAACACAAATAATACCAAAAGAAAATGTCTAAATATTCATTATAATATTTAAATTATACACACATAATTATAAAATTTACATTAACAATTAATTTATGAGACCATTAATTATAAACAATTTATATAAAATAAAAAATTGTAAAAGAAAAAGGAAATATAAAAAAGTATGTCTAAACGCAGGGAAAGAAAATGATAAACGCAGAAAATGAGATATAGTATTTTATGATTATACCAAAATTGCCCCCATCACTAATAATTGCCTCCACTAGTCCCGGCAACCCACTAGTCCCCACCAGCCCCACCACCCTACTAATATCTATTAGTTAAAGTAACTTACAAATACATTTAAATCTAAATAAAACATATATAATACAAAATATGAGGTCTAATCATATATTATAATAAACCCATAATTTATTAATGTATAAAATAATAATATACACTATTAAAATAATAAATTATAAAAATTAGCTTACATTGCATTTATTCCTACATTAAACACAAATAATACCAAAAGAAAATGTCTAAATATCCATTACAATATTTAAATTATACACACATAATTATAAAATTTACATTAACAATTAATTTTGGAGACCATTAATTATAAACAATTTATTAAAAGAAAAAAATTGCAAAATAAAAAGGAAAAAAAAAGAGTATGTCTAAACGCAGGAAAGAAAAATGCTAAACACAGGGAATGAGAGATAGTATCTTATTATTATACCTAAATTGCCCCATCACTAATAACGGTCTCCACTAGTCCCACCAACCCACTAGTCCCACCACCCAAATAATACATATTAATTAAAGTAACTTACAAATACATTTAAATCTAAATACAACATAAATAATACAAAATATGAGGTCTAATCATGTATTATACTAAACCCATAATTTATTAATGTATAAAATAATATTATACACCTATTAAAATACTAAATTATAAAAATTAGATTATATTGCATTTATGCCTACATTAAACACAGATAATACCAAAATAAAATGTCTAAATATTTATTACAATAATTAAATTATACACACAAAACTAGAAAATTTACAGTAACATTTAAATTTGGAGACCATTAATTATAAACAATTTATAAAAAAGAAAAAAATTGTAAAACAAAAGGAAAAAGAAAAAAAGTATGTCGAAACGCAGGGAAGGAAAATGCTAAACGCAGAGAATAAGAGATAATATTTTTTGATTACACCCAAATTGCCCCCATCACTAACAACTGTCTCCACTAGTCCCACCAACCCACTAGTCCCCACCAACCTACTAATATCTATTAATTAAATTAACTTACAAATACATTGAAGTCTAAATGAAACTTATATAATACAAAATAAGCGGTCTAATCATGTATTATAATAAACCCATAATTTATTATTGCATAAAATTATAATATACACCTATTAAAATACTAATTTATAAAAATTAGGTTAGATTGCATTTATGCCTATATTAAACACAAATAATACCAAAAGAAAATGTCTAAATATTTGTTACAATATTTAAATTATACACACAAAACTATAAACTTTACAGTAACAATTAATTTTGGAGACCATTAATTATAAACAATTTATAAAAAAGAAAAAAATTGTAAAACAAAAGGAAAAAAAAAAGGTATGTCTAAACACAAGGAAGGAAAATGCTAAACACAGAGAATAAAAGATAATATTTTTTGATCATACCAAAATTTTGCCCCCATCACTAATAACTGTCTCCACTAGTCCCACCAACCCACTAGTCCCCACCACTCAACTAATATCTATTAATTAAGGTAACTTACAAATACATTTAAATCTAAATAAAACATATATAATACAAAATTTGAGGTCTAATCATGTATTATAATAAACCCAAAATAATAATATACACCTATTAAAATACTAAATTATAAAAATTAAATTACATTGCATTTATTCCTACATTAAACACAAATAATACCAAAAGAAAATGTCTAAATATTCATTACAATATTTAAATTATACACACATAATTATAAAATTTATATTAACAATTAATTTTGGAAACCATTAATTATAAACAATTTATAAAAAAGAAAAAAAATTGAAAAAGAAAAAAGGAAAAAAAAAAGTATGTCTAAACGTAGGAAATGAAAATGCTAAACGCGGGTAATGAGAGATAGTATCTTATGATTATACCTGAATTGCCCCCATCACTAACAATTGTCTCCACTAGTCCCACCAACCCAGTAGTCCCCACCACCCTACTAATATCTATTAATTAAATTAACTTACAAATACATTTAAATCAAAATAAAACTTATATAATACAAAATAAGAGGTCTAATCGTGTATTATAATAAACCCATAATTTATTAATATATAAAATAATAATATAAACCTAATAAAAATACTAAATTATAAAAATTAGCTTACATTGCATTTATGCCTACATTAAACAAAAATAATACCAAAAGAAAATGTCTAAATATTCATTACAATATTTAAATTATACACACATTATTATAAAATTTACATTAACAATTAATTTTGGAGACCATTAATAATAAACAATTTATATATAAAAAAAATTGTAAAAGAAAAAGGAAAAAAAAAAAAAAGGGTTGGGCGCTGACCCTTTTTGGGTTTTGGCCCCCTTCTAGTTTGGGTTAGGGTACCTAACCCAAATTAGAGGGAGTTAGGGCCTGATCATCTTATTTGGGTTAGGCTTCCTAACCCAAATAAGAAGGGTTAGGGCCTGACCCCTCTCTTTGGGTTAGGAGCCCTAACCCAAACAAAAGAGGTTAGGGCCTAACCATTTGCAGGCCCTAACCTCTTTTGTTTGGGTTTAGGGTTTAGGGTTTAGGGCCCTAAATCCTAAACCCTAAAGGCCCTAAACCCTAAACCCCCCCCCCCCTCTTATTTTGATTAGGGTTCCTAACCTTTTTCTTTTATCTTCTTCTTCCTTACTTCTTTCTGTTGCGGCCGAATTTTCTTCTTTTTCATTTTTTTTTTCCTTGTCTGGCTGGATTTGAAGTTTAGGAGCACGAAATGAGTGGTTTCATTTCCCAGATCCTGGAGGCGCTGGAAATGAAACCCACCAAAGTGGGTTTCTTCCCTTTTTTCGGCGCCTGAAATGATACTCACTTTTGTGAGTTTTATCTTGTTTTTTCAGCGTCGGATGGGTTTCATGTCCATGCTTCTCGTTTTTATGGGTTTCGTTTTTTTTGGGGCCAGATCTATAATGAAAAGCTGAAAATCCGGCAACGGTGATCGGTGTCCGGCGGTAGCAGCGTGTGGTGAGCAGAGGTAAGTTTAGAGACAAGGGCAAAATGGGTAAAAATACAAATACTATATCTCTTTCCCTGCGTTTAGCATTTTTCTTCCCTGTGTTTAGCATACACCAGAGAGAAACTACATTCTCCCTCTCTCTCTCTCTCTCTCTCTCTCTCTCTCTCACTTTTCTTCTTATTGGCTATCCATCTTATCCCACCTAATTTCATTATATTATATGAAATGGAAAATGATTCGAAGAGTGAAAATGTAAAGTAAAAGCTTAGAGTGAATGATTTGACATCATAGGTAGTCATAGATGACAATTTTAATTTTAGATGTCCAATAAATTTTTGTCATGTGAATCCCACGTCAGTCGCTCTACAGTTTCACTTGAATGAAATAGTTTTTCCTGATGTACTATTCTATTTAGTTTTTTTAATTTCTGTTCATTGAGAATTTTTCTCTCACCATAAGTCCTTCGTCCCCATAAATATAAGTTGGAGTTTTATTTTTTTTGTAAATTAAATTATTTAGAGGCTTTTATCATTAGTGATTGATTCAAACTCAATATTAACAAAAAGAAATTTATTATTAATACATATCATTTGGATTTGTATGAATTGATTCTTTCAGTTTTATATAGTTTAATTTAATTAGTTGATTTACAGGTATTCCTATATCTGATTGCTATAAGATTAAACTATATACTCGCAATTGTATGGACTATTTTATAACAGCACTAATGAAATGTAGTTTTTATTTTATTTTATTTTTTTCAATTCTTAAAACCAAATAAACCCAGAAGTTTTAACTAATTATATGTTTGGTATAAGTCTGCCAAATCTTAAAAAAGACGTCTACACATACGTGGCTTGGTTAGACCCAAGCTGTAAATTCAAACATGTACGATAACTCATTTGAAGGATGTTAATCTTTGAAAAGATGTTTTGGGGAAAAAAAATATTAATTGTAGAGAGTGTATTAAAAATGTAAAATTGTATAAATAAATAATAAAAATATGTATGAAAAATGATGAAAAGTTATTATAAATATAAAATATATCGTAGAAGAGTGGGGATGGCAGAGTGAAAAAAAAATCAGCGAAAATTTATAACGACAGACATGTATCACTCTATAATCTCCACTTGTCATCCAATTTATCACTACTAGAAATATGGGTCTTTTACGACGACTTTTCTAATGACTTTTCTAGACGTAAAAAGTCAAATTTCGTCGTAAAAAGTGTTTTAAGTCAAGAATCCTGCCTCCTAAGTCGTTGTCAGAGGCTTCTTACGTCAAGATTAGCTGGCACGATGTAAATGAACTTTTTACAACGGGTCATTTTTCTCGACATGAAAGTTCATTCCCAAGTTGTGTAGAAACTCAATTATAGCTGTATAATCATAAAAAAGCATAATAATTCTGAAAATTAATTTTATATCAAAGAATATTTAAATATTATTATTTGAAAATAATTTCCTGAAAAAGACAAATTAAGCCATATAGTATCAACCTAAAAAATGAACAATTTGCTAAATAAAAATATATTGCACTACTCCACAATAATATGTTCATAGCAACAACAATGAGCCACGGTATACTAAATTTTCCCCTCATCTTGTTCTGACTCTAGGCAAGAGGCAAAAAGAATGAAAAAGGAACAGAGAGTTGTTCTGCATAATATTATGTCGATAAAAATGGCTATAATAATCATCATGAGCTTCATTTAGGATATTTTTCAAGGGACTGCTGATTTTTTGAGCTCCAGTTTGTTACCTGGCTACTATCTCTTCATCATTTTTCTTTCTTCCTTTTGATTCATTCACAACGTTCGTTAGGGAGAGAATCCATCCAGCTTCCAAAGTATCAGAATTTGAAGGTTCAATCCTTTAGACATCATTGATTTCTGAAGCTTCGGCAATCTTGTTAAGCTTAGTTCGAGAATCAACCAATGTTAAAAAAAAAAAAAAAAAAAAAAAAAGCCATTTGAAAAAAACATAAACACACTACAAACATGCTTGATAGTACTATAAAAAAATGAAAACAAAACTGAACACAGATTTTAAATCGGGTGCCGGTTCAATCTAAACACATTAATAGAAAACAAGTTAAAAAAAAAAACATGCACAACACACTACCACAAAACAGGTTTTCAACGCCGGTAGTTAACACCGTGATAGGTGCCTTTTAGTTGTTTGTTTTCAGAGATTATCTTACTGTTTTTCACAGGTATATTCAGTGTTTTATGAAGTGAAGAGCATGTTTTGAAAGCTGAGCACAAAAGGAGAAAAAGGATGCAAAAAGAAGCAAAAGAAGGGGTTTATTTAGTTGGACAGCTGCGCAATAGAAACTACAAGCGAAGAGAAGAGATACAGATTTTTTCTGTATGAAGTCATGAGAAGAAAAGTGATCCAGCTGTAATTAATTGTAGAATCACATCAGTACATTGAGGTGTTGACTGCTTAATGCTAGAAGAATCCAAGGATTAAGGAATTGCCAAGTCATGAAGATCCTTGCGGGGCAAGTAAGGTGAATATAATTGTATTTCCACATTGATTGACGATTAGTGGTGACTATGTTCTTTTCTAGCTTGTGTTGGGAAAACTTTGATTTTTTTTGAAAATTTTTTAAGAGGAAAGTTTTTTTTTTGGAAAATTGTGTAGATGAAAGGTAAAAAAGTATAATGATTTTGTTATTTTTTGAATTTATATGAATAGATATTTAAAGGAAATTTTTAAATTTTAATTTTGAATTATTGAGAAAATGAAGTTATTTCTTTCTATAAAGTTTTGAAAGAAAAAAATAATAATTCTTGAAAAATAGCCACAAGAAAACAGAGCCTTAATAGTAGTAATTCCCTATTCTGATTTCGATTGATTATGTCATTGATTTCATAAGATATTTGGTAGTGGTTTCCTAGTTGGTTGAGAAGAATATTTAGTTTCCTATTTTGAAACCAATTTATGCACATTAATTATATATGGACAAAACTGGGTCGATCCTTGTGGTCGTTGTTGATAAAGTAAGGAAAAATTGAGTTATGTCGTTGGAATCCCATGATAACCTATAATTGGTTGATGAAATGCGGTTTAACATATTATTGTATTTGTGATTAGATGCATGTGATTGTTGTGATTTATATGCTAGTGGAACTCTTAAACAACTTATATTTATATTTCACGTTTAATTAATATAATTATGTGTAATTCAATCGTATTATATATATATATATATTGTATCAAACATGTCTAGTTATTTAGTTTATATTTATACGATGTGATTTTAACATTCAACCAAATTGTTTGGTGCACAGATCCTCATGACCTTTTCATTAAACTTGGATCTGATTGGTGCACAGATCCTCATGACCTTTTCATTAAACACGCTCTCTACTATTTGTTTAAGTCCAATTCGGTGTGCTTGAGGACCAATAATAGTGAATAAGGGCCCCACGTGGGACCCCGACCCTATAGGTGGACACTACATGGGACCCTTGACACTAAAAGACGGTAGGCACCTACCATTTCGATTCTCATTCTTATAAATATACCCAGATATCTTACAGGTAAGGGATTACTCTCTCTACTTTGAGCTTCTCTCTACCGTACACTAACTTGACCGTCGGAGTGTATCCCGGGAACCAATCCCCGGAATACTTAACGGGTTTTTTCATTTAACAGGATTGTGATTTGGAGCTTTGACCGTTCGCCCTAACGACCCTCAGCCAAAGCATGCCTCATCATTGGCGCCGTCTATAGGGAACAACCATCATAGCTTTGATTAATTCTACGAACATAACCCTGCTTTGACGTAGAAGAAACCCTTTAAACTTTAAAAAATCACGTCAGAAGAAACTGAACCACATCAGCCTCCGGCTGAACCGGACGTCACAGTAGAAAGTGACGACAATTCACCGTCTCCCCGTGTGACCAATCCCAGGACCCTAGATTTTACAACAATCGACCCAGCCACGGTGTCCGGCCCAAAACCCATCGTCGGACCCTCCCGCCCACTACTACAAAAAGGGGATTCAACGGTCCTTTTTTGTCCCTTTCTATGGCGATTTTTTCGCTATTTGAACCGCCATCTATCTAACAGCCGTAGAAAGTTCGTGGACTTTCTATTGCGCTTAAGACCCGCCGTAGAAAGTTCATAGACTTTCTATGGCGGGTAAGAGAAAACCGCCGTAGAAAATCACTTTCTATGGCAGTTATGGCGGTTTTCTCTTTAACCGCCATAGGAAGTAAAATTTTTATTAAAAGAAAAATTTTTAAAATTTAATGTTTTTAAGGCAACCCTTATTTAAAAGGGCTTAAAAAATCAAATTTGAAATATTAAAAATTTCTTATCAAATTTACATTAGCCTGCATTCAAAATATACTAGTTGTGGTTATTGCACTCCAACACAAAAAATATATAAATGTGAAATTTATACTGTACGTAAAAAGTAAGAAATGTAGCATAAAAATAAATAATTGATACAAATAGAACAAATTCAAGAGTATTCCAAATTCAACAAATTTTTAGAAAACAAGAGTGCTTCCTTGTGTGCACGGAGAAGTTAAATACAACCGAATTCAAATAAATTTCTAGTATGGGGTGTACTTTTCAACCATAACGCTCATCATAACCACCACCACTACCACCCAACATTAGATAAAACCAGTAAAAAAAAAAAAAAAAAAAAAGAGAAAACCAGTGGAAACAATAGAGAAAAACAAAAAACAAGGAAAATGGGTAAAAAAATCACAGCCTCAAAATTAGTCTTGACCTAAAAATTAAAAATGAAAACAAAAGA
Organism: Leptodermis oblonga; assembly: GCA_016801395.1. Taxonomy (NCBI): domain Eukaryota; kingdom Viridiplantae; phylum Streptophyta; class Magnoliopsida; order Gentianales; family Rubiaceae; genus Leptodermis; species Leptodermis oblonga. Next base: position 32,997,698 of record CM028755.1, read on the forward strand.
ATCACCTTGAGGCGCCGGAACAGAGGAGGGAAAGTTTCACGAGCTGGAATGAATTTGGGGTAGATTTCAGTGCCTTTCTTATAAAGTTTCGTAGTATCTAACCTCCAAGTGATAAATTGAAACACCAAATATTTGGCTCTAAGCTTAAAGGTTTAAAAATGGAGTTTGTAGGATGGAGAAGACGAAATCTCGGTGTGAGGGTGCTCACATTTAGAGATTAGTTTGTGTTTTAGGGCTAAGAATTGGGCCTTTTATGGCGGTTATGAAAAACCTGCCTTAGAAAGCTACTTTCTATGGCGGTTATGTAGAAACCGCCGTAGAAAGTGTGGACTTTCTATGGCGGTTTTATAAAACCCGCCTTAAAAAGGCTTTTCTATGGCGGGTACTAGAAAACCGCTATAGAAAACCGCCATAGAAAGTAATTTTCTACGGCGGTTACTAAATAACCGCCATAGAAAGTAGTTTTCTATGGCATATCTCAATAAAGTACCATAGAAAATTCGTGTTTTATTTTTAATGACAATTTTCGTCTAAACCGCCATTAAAGGACTGCCGTTGAATCCCCTTTTTGTATTAGTGTTTCTACGTAGAAAGTCCTTTTCTACGCCGTAGAAAGTTAGTTACTACGGCGATTATCAAATAACCGCCGTAGGTAATGGCTTCCTACGGTTTCTACGGCGGTTTGCTTACAACCGTCGTAGAAAAGGACTTTCTAAGGCGATTTTTCAATAACCACCGTAGAAAGTTAGTTACTACGGCGGTTATCAAATCACCGCCGTAGATAATGGCTTCCTACGGCGGTTAATATGTAAACCACTGTAGAAAGTCCGTATTTTCTTTTTTTATAGCGGTTTCGTCTTTTCTGCCGTTAAACTACAGCCGTTAAAACTTCATTCTATAGTAGTGGCCCCTCCATTCCCCAAATCCCATTTCTTCAGTGGCCAACCAACCCTCCTCAGCAGTGTAACCCGTCCGCCTCATCACCCACAGTGGAGCAGTGAAAGTTCTTCCTCAACAACATGAGCCCCCTAATGGGAATGATGACGGCATTCCAGCAAATGCAGCAGCCACCTTCCGCCATTAACCCTAATGCGGCAGCAAACGCAACTCAATACATCCCACTGTAGAACAAACCAACAGTTCGTTCGACGGACCCTTGCATAACCGAAGTTCGGCACCGACCTTCCGCCGAACCACAACAAGCAACCTCGGGCCAAAATACCATCCCCTCCGCCCCAAACAGTTCCCTATACAAAGAAAATAAACGCATTAACTCAGCTAAAAATGAATGGCTGCTAACAGCAGAATAAAAGAAATACCTCTTGTCAATGGCGAAGATAGAATTAAAACCAAGAGGAGGCTCAACAGTAGAAGAAAGAAAATAAAATTTATATCATTAAATAAATATATGTTTAAAATGACATTATATAAATAGAATTAGATTTTTCAAGAATTATTACCAAAAAAAAAAAAAAAAAAGAACAGAGTATGGCAATATACCTCAATACGCAAGTAGTTTGGAGATCTGGTACTGCTGTGAGTTTGAACACTTTGTGTACTCTTTGGCTGAGACCATATAGAGGGTGAGCGTTGGTATGATGGCAAAAATGAGCCATAACCACCAAATTTCACCCCTAATAACGTAAGCAATCCCCATGTCATCGCTTTTTACAAGTTAGAAGAAGCTTACACCTCTACTTTGAGTAGAAAGTTCAACTTTTGCTATACTCACCCAAATTTTCAGCAAAAACTCCTCCTTCAAAATCTTTCTAAAAGTGTCCTAATACACTTTGGACCTTCTCATCCTTCAGCAAAGAAAGCAAGGGATTAGTGGCACCAAACTTTTGGAAGAACAAAATGGCAAAAAGTGCAGCACAAAGGTACCAATTTGATACGGCAACATCAAAACTAAATGCACAAGCCTCTCAACAAATATCATGGAGCTTGCAATACTTATTCCAGTAAAGAACTAAGAGGCCATTATCATAACTTCTGTTAATAGATGAATAAAAACTATTTAAACATAGGAGTAGGTGGTACTCACCACTAAGAATCACCATGTCTGATAACATGACCAACCATAACCAGAAAAGAAAATAAACAAAAAAGAAGTAGAAGATAATAGTAATAATAAAATAGTGACTCATGCCACAAACTCCTAACTAATTCTATAAATCACTATAATTCATAATCATCTATCAAGCCATGCTTGCACAATCCCAAGACAAAATGAGCATTCTAACCCCAGTCCTTGAGGAAAATTAGCATAGAAGATATACAGAATTCTAACTCCAATTGGGAAAACCATAAACTTTCTAGTTATTCTACATTTCTGCTATGAGAATATGGCATCAGCAATTTCCCAACAACATGACAACGCATATGGCTAAGCTTGCGACTAACAAATCCCTTTTAGACAAATAATCAAACACTTATAATGCAATTTAACCTGCAAGCAAGATAAGCATAGAACCACAATAATGGCTTTACCAGCAACAGATATGAAGTTTCTATTAGAACTGACCTACTTTATATTCATATAAAACCTACGCGATAAATTTTCAAAATCATAAATAAATATTATATGTAAAAAAAAATTACAATTAAAGAAGACTCACAATTTAGGGGATGCAGCAGAAAAGTGGGTGAACGAAGACACCGGTGGATGCTGAAGCGATGGAGTAAAGCAGCTGAGCAGGAGCAGGCAAGCAGCTAAGGGCTTTTCTGAGGTGGTGAGGGGAGAATTTTCTTTATTTTATTACCATAATCAATATATATATAAAAAGAATACCAAAAAAAGTCCCAAGTCCCTCCCCTCACCACCTCGCTGCCCCCTCCCCCTTCCCCTTCCCTTCCCCTTCCCCTCACCACCTCCCAGCACCGCCCTCATCCTCCCCTCACCTCACCACCTTCTCCTCTTACCCCAGCACCACCAAACAAAGACAAATCAGCAACAACAACAACCCATCAACCCACCCACCACCGCCCTCCTCCCCTCACCACCACCGGACTCACTACTAGAATAAACTCTGTTATCTCATCTCATCCTCACGTTTTTTTCCCGACTCAACCCCTTCCCACCCCTTTAAAAAAAAAAAAAAATCAAATCTTTCAAACAAAATTTCTGTCAAAGTGTCCAAAAATATTAATCAAAATTAAAGAATCAAAGATGGCATGTAAGGTAAATCCATTCCTTCCATTCTACAAAGAATAAAATATACAAAAAATTTTAGCACCCTTCATGCCATTGATGAGGGAAAGCCGAAATAGAGCAAAAGCAAAGCAATAGCAGAGCAATACCTTAGTAGTAGTAGCGATTCGAAAAGACCACTGGTTTAAGACCCATGGTACAGCGGCTGCTGAGTGATTTCGAATTCGAAATCATCGAACATGGAGGAGCACCGCCATTTGAGGGAGTTAGTTTCTCAGAGGAGCGGAGGAAGAGGACGGCGAGGACGATGATGGAGTTTCTTGGAGAGATCCGCTACGACAGTGGAAGTGAGGAGAGAGGAGAAGTCGGAGAGATCTGGGTGGAGAAGTCGGCGACGGAGGAGGAAACTTTTTTGGTTTGAGAATTGGGGAAGAAATTATTTTGGTTTGCAATTGGGTCCAAACAAGGTTTTCTTTCTTTCTGCCTTCGGCCTTTTTTTCCCTTGGGTTTTCTTTTTGCCCAATTTTTACTAAGGCACATTATTTTTATTTTTTATTTTTTTACCTCACCATCCCGCCCCTTTTTTCCCAAACTCGCCACCCATTTTCACTTATTTTGGCCAAATTCAATTAGCCCACCACCACTTTTCATTTTCTCTCCCCTCCTTTTTTTCCAATATTTTTATCTTGTAATCTTTAATACGTAACTTTCTCACCATAAATAAAAAGGTAAATTTGTTCTTATAATATGATATTAGAGTAATGCATGTAATTATTTTATTTAAAAATTTATTAACTTATCAATTATTCATTATTTATGTTATTTATATTAAATGATTCAGTACAAATTATTCAAAAATTAATATTAACAAGTATTTTAATAAAAATCAACCTTCATTTAATTAGAGTATTAATTGAAGTTGTTGATATATGTGGAGCATCAATTGGATTAAAACTCCAAACCTCCGATATAGTAGTAATAAATTACAATAGTCAGGAGTTGTATTGACTGTTTTTCGATTTTCTATTGTCAATCGATGTTGAACGATTTTCAACACAACTAATGGGAATTTCTATTTTATTTTTCAAGAATTTACAATAGTTAAGAGTTTTCTTGTCCTTTAAACTAATTGTTTATTTTGTCTGAAACACTTTAAAATGACTTTTATTTTGAATAAGATGGAATATATTATAATTGTATCCTATTGTACATATACTAACAACTGATCATGTTAGGACAAGTCTAACCACATTTGGAACGATTTTTTACTATACTAGTATATGTAATAATTTTAAATATTAATAGTTACAAATTAAGCTTTAAAAACAACATTGTTTAAATATAATATATCTATGTACTAGAAAAAAATGAATTTAATCACTCAAAAAGAAAAAATGATTTCATGAAAACTTTAAAATCAATATGAAAATGTTACAAAGTAAAAAAATACAAAATTTGACTGGCTTATTAATAATATTAAAACTTAAGTGGTCAAATTATAAGCTTTTGGTTGTTTTACTGATAATATTAAAACTTCAAATGGCCAAATTATAATTTTTAGGGGGTCTTAGTAGTAATATTCAAACTTAAGAGGTGATATTATAATTTGAAAGGTGTCTTACTAATAATATTAAAATTTCATAGGTCAAATTGTAATTTTTAGGGTGTTATAGTATAAATATTAAAAATTAAAAGTTACAATTTTTTAAAAATAAAGAAAAAAGAAAACCATATTTAACCCAAATGAGACACTTTTAAGTGTCCTATTAAGTGTTATAGTTGGTTCCATTGAATGAGATACTTTTAAAAGTCCTATTACATAAATAATGATACACATACAAAAAGAGGACACATATCAATAGTATCATATTAAGTGTTCCAGTTGGTTCTATGTAGTGAGACACTTTAAAAAGTCTTATTACATAAATAATGATACACATATTATAATAGGACACATACCAATAGTGTCCTATATTTATTTAATATACTTTTCTATTACTTTCTTATTGTTTAATGCGACTCATTGTTTTATAAGTCTCATTAGATATCTAATAAGACTCTTATTATAAAAGAGTCCTAAAAAATGTGCCATAACAGCCATATTTTGTTGTAGTTTCATTTTCATATTTAGTATAGCAAATTCTTCCTAATTAACAATTCAATCAATTGAATAACGAGCAAGTGCCCAACTAAAATTTAGAGAACAAATTAAGTTGACTTAACATTTGGATAACCAGTAAGTTAAATTATTATTTGAAGAACAGGTTAGATACATTTATTAATTGTATATTAATAATATGGGATTTTGTAATTAAAATAATTTAGTAATAGACATTTTAGTAGATCTAGATTATAGGATTGTACACAATTTATAAATGTTAGGGTGTTATAATACAATTATTACAAATTTAGACTAATATTTTGATTACAACTCCCAACTTCTTTACTATTGAAGAATTGATTAATTAATTAAATATATTATATTTGGCCCAACTGTATTGGTCAATAGAGTGAGGCTCAATTTGAATTTGTCCACAATAGAGTTATCAAATCAATAGGTAATATTATATACTTTATCTATTTAATTACAAGAGTATTTTTTGAAAAGATTTTTTTTATTTCAATACAAGTTTTTAATTTTTTTACTTTTTTGACTCATACTAATATAATTATATGTTCTACAACTAACATTCACTTAAAAAATAAGAAGATTAATTAAACAAATATTGTCAAATTAGTTATTTTAGGTATTATACATTAACATTCATAAAAAGTTGTACAATTATAAATATGACTATTCTAGTAGAATGAAATGAATAATACTTAATCTACCAATATAAATATACTATTTGTTGTTGAACTTGTAAAGAATATACAACAGATTTATAAACATTTACCAAAATTGTAATCATTAAATTAACAAAATTAAAAACTCAATAACAAAAATATATGTAATAAGAAATTCACAACATTTACCAATTTAGTGGGCTAAAAAAGTGGTCATTGAAACTTTTTTTTCACTGATATGTCACCTATTTAGTGAGTATAGATTAGTTGTCATTAATTTAACAAGAAATTAATATTTATTTAATGACCAGAATTTCTTACAACTAAAATTTATGATTTGGAGACCATTTGTTTTTGCCACTTAAGACATTATGAAAAAAAAATTTGGTGACCACCTATTTTTTCATCACCAAAAGTGGTCATTAAAAGGAATACATTTGGAGGGAACTTTCCCACCATTTTTTGGGCAAAATTTGATGCACGGTTGACCACAAATCTGGTCACCAAAAGTTTCCAAACTGGTGACCAAACAAAAGACTTCTAACCAATTATTTGTGACCATTAACATTCTGGTCACCAATTTCGGTCACTAATAAGTCTCAATCTGGCGGGAATAGTTCCCGCCATAACCTTTAGTGACCAATTGGTGACCACTTTCTTATTTGGTCACTATTTTCAAGCTGTGACCAAGCTTTGTTGACCAAATTTTGTTTGGCCACCAAATGGTATTTTGGTCACCAGATGTCTGGTCACTAAAGGCCATTTTACCAAGGGTCTGGTCACTAAAGCCCATTTTTCTTGTAGTAATCATACATTAAAATTAAAAGACATAAAAAGTTATATGTATTTTTAAACTAAAGTCTTTTAATGGACTCTTCTACTTCATTAACATTTTGTCTCTTTTCATCGCTTGATAACTTAGAAGAAGAGACCCATAAGGATACATGAAGAATTTCTGACCCAAAACTCACAAGAAATTCATAAAAGCCATTCCTTATACTCATCATTCCTTATACTCATCACCCACAATCCACTAACTTTAGAAATCAGAAAAAAAGAAGGGGGGAAATTCTAGAATCGGGACTAGGAAGGTTGAAGGAGCTCAAATTGGTTCAGCAAGAAAAGAAGTTCTGGACGGATTTCAACCATTCAAAAAGGTATCCTTCACGAGTAATCGATCGAAAAGTGTTGGAAGCATGTTGAAATGCCTAATTCGCTTTGATGTAGACTTTTGGTGTAGCGTAATGGAGCATTAAAACTCTGCTTTTGAACTTGTATTGTTGTTATGAATCTTGTATCTTGGAGAATGCTCATATGTATTAAGTAAGGATATATCATTGTATTTGAGCTTTTGAAAAATAGTTAGTGATTTTATAATATTAGGAGGCAAAATTAAAAAAAAATAAGTCTTTTAATGAAACAAAGGAAGTAATAGTTAAAACGAAGGTTTTACTAGAAAATAGAACCTACACAACCCACCACAAAACTACAAAATAGATGCACTTATAAAATAAGAAACAAGTTTATTAAATTAATTTATTGGAGTTTTTTTTTTTTACTTTTATAAATGATGAAAAGAGGAATTGGTTACCCATATCATTAAGCTCATAAATAAATAAATTGAGCCAGAATGGTGTATAAGCTATTTACACTTAGAATAATCTACTTTTGACTGATTCCGTATGTTAATAGTCGTTCTTCTGCGGGGCTAGAATATATCATTTTTAGCCGTCCTTTGAGGCTCTGTTCTTTTTGTGACACAATTGGGGAATTTTTGTTTGTGAAAATGAATATTTTTTTTGGAGTGAAGTTCTTTTGGAAATTTGTGTAAGAAAGAAAAGAAAAGTGTAATAATTATGTTATTTTTTGAATTTATGTGAGTGGAGATTTAGAGGAAATTTTGTAAAAATGATGTTGTTTTCTTTATGTGAATTGTGAAGGAAAAAGTGATGATTTTCCAAAAATAAAATGGAAAAGAACAGAGCTTGAGGCTCCCTCATCATCCATATCCTAGGGACTACAGTACAGTGGTAAATTTCTACCAGTTACATACGGTTTTGGATCCCCAAAAAACAAAAAAAAACAAAAAATGAAATCTATCACAATGTTGGCAATTTCTTCACAAAATTAATGATCAAAATCAAACCCAATAATTAACAAAATAAGTAAAATATTACATTTTAAAGAGTTCAAGGGCCAAACTGACCAAAAAAAAAAAAATTTGTTAATGTTAACCTTAATTTTTAACAAAATGGGTGAAACGACATGTTTATTAAAGTTGAATAACCAAAATGACACTAAAAAAAAGAATTTGGTAGCCAAAAGTTCACATACCAATAGTTGGGTGACCCGTTGTTTCATTTGCCCAAAAATAATCAAAGAAAATTAATTTTCATAAAAAAACAAAGCGATGTGGGTTCAAATGTAATAAAAAGTGAACTTTTTTTGGGTGAAAATTTTCAAAATACCCTTACCATTTGGTCTTTTCTCGAAACTCATTGAGATGTGTAGGTTAAATTACTCTATTGGTCCCTTAATTTGGACTTTTATGTTCATTTGGTTTCTTAACTTGAAAATATTTCATTTTCATTCCCTGGCTTTAAAATTGCTTTCAAAATGATATCAAATCCAAATAGGCTAACAATGAGAGATACACACTTTAATAGATGCAACAAATAAAAGTTAAATGTTAAATAGCGTTGTTCACACCTTATTTTATCTTGACACAACTCATGTGTTAGATGAAAATATCTCAAATATTGTCAGAATTAGGATCCGGGACCATTTTGAAACAAATTTTGAAGTTAAGGAGCGAAAATAAAACGTTTTCAAATTAATGGACCAAACAGAGACAATAATCTAAATTAAGGGACCAATAAAATAATTTAATCTAATTTGTATTTCACCCTAATAGAAGCAATTATTTGACGAAAAACGTACCGACCACTACGATGTAGTCATTGACAATAATATGGGTAAATATAAAAAAAAATTAGGCTACTTGTCCTATATATAACGGTGGCCGAGGTCAGGATCATGACAACCTAGGTGACGACTCCAATCACTCATTTGGGCTCGAAAGCCAAATAAAGAACAAAAGGCCTATAGAGTCAGTCTTGATCTGAAAGGTTTTTCTAGAAACTCAACAGTTGTTCTGGACACTAGTTCTCCGTCAGCTAACTCGACATAAGGATCGATGAAGCAGTTACCAACAGATAAGAGGGAATATATATATTAAAGAAGAGATGAGACTAAAGGAAGGTGAGCTACTTCCTTCTATAAGAAGATACTTCCTAAATCCTCACCCATATATAAATACTCTCTCATTCTCTTTGAGAAAGGTAATGAACAATACAAGAAAACATGGCTTTTGAGACAATATTTTGAGACAGTATGAAAAACATTGTCTCAAATACTAAAAAATTAAGACAATTTTAACAACTGTCTTAATTATTATTTTGAGACACTTAAATTGAGACGGTTTTGAAATATCGTCTCAAATACAACTAATTGAGACACCAATTTAAGACAATAAAATTTACTTGTCTCAAGTGTAGCTAATTAAGATACTTAATTAGGACAATTTAGAAATTTTGTCTCAAGTTCAATTAAGTAACACGTTTAGTGAAGATTAAAATTATTGTCACAAATATAAGTAATTAAAGCATTTATTTAAAATAATATAAAGAATTAATGTCGATGCATTAAAAGAAATTAAACTTGTATACAGTGACAAAAAATTGTATTAAAAACAAAAGTAAACAAGATTAAGTTCTTCCCCGTTTCATTAGGAGAGTCGAGTTTGAAAAATACTTTTGTTCAATAGTAGAGTCAATGTTCAATTATTTTATTTCTCGTACTTACTAATAATTATATGTGGTCTACAATTTACCATACATAATAAATAAGAATATAAATAGAATAAATGTTATCAAATTAACTATTTTAAGTATTGTACCTTGACATTAATAATAAATTGTACATTGATCAAATTGGACCCTTCTACTGGAACGGAGTGGCAGTTTTTAGTTTCTAAATCACATTTCAATCAACAACCATTTAAGATATTATTACAAATATTAATATAAAAAATTAATATTTTTATAATATTAACACAAATTTTGCTATTCTACAGAGAATTTTTATTTTCAATAATACTCTATTTGAAATTTGTTATTCACCATATAAATATTATATGTTTACTTAAAATTAAATTATATATAATTATTTTAATACTCGTATATTATTAGAAAAAATAAGAAATAGAAATTTAAAACAAGTGTAAAAAAAACAAGTGAAAAGAAATCACTGTTGTCGTATTTATTCTTTTTCTTTCTTTCTTTCTGGACTGTTAAATATTTGAATTAATGTAAAAACTATCAAACGAAAATCAATTTTATATAATCAAAAAAAATAGTAAAGCTTTAAACCCGCTTTTTTCTTCTGAGATGTCCATCAATCCCCAAATTCGATTCATACCCTAGTAATCTCCATCGTTGCATAAACTTCGCAACTCCTTACCTAACAACCATCGAATTATTTGCTCAAAATTTTCTCCACCATCATCGAAGCTTCCTTCTCCGACTGATTTTGTTGATGTCTTCTTCGTTCCAGCAAGCAGAGGACACATATGTAGCTTGTTTTCGGTGGTGAGATGTCGGGAAGAAACGAGCCTGCCACCCGAATGACTTCCTGTCAACATCACCAATTTTCTTTTCAACTTTATTCCACAATCGTAGGTTTAAACACAACTGGTGAAGAGCAGTAAAAACTGGTAGTCTCTTTCTGGTATCACTCGTTATTGGATTTGGAATTAACAGCCCTAATTTTAGATTTCAATTTCCTTTTTGAAATAATAAAATAGCTTCCCGTTTGTATTGAGATTGCATTGTGAATCTTTGATGAATGGAAAGATAGATTTTTTTTGGATTGGTTTTGTTTGGTTTGAGTATGTGATAATGTATGCAAGTTTTTTATTTTTCAATGAGTAATGAACAATCCGTTAGTTAGTTTATCAGTTTCACTAGAATTGATAGTCTAAAATATAGACATTTTGGAGCATAAATGTCATGTTCTGTTGATTATGTATCTAAACTAGAATAAAGGCATTGAATATGATCTGTGAACAAGGTTGTTGCTCATTGAAGAGTACAATCAGAAATGGAAAGGTGATAACTTTTACCTTATATTATTGGCATGAACTTCAATTATTATTTTCTGAATTTGCTATGGTTCATGTATGAGTTTTCATAAATTTTAATAATGTTAAGCCATAACATAAGGGGGGAGGAAGAGTAAGGTTATCATATTGGTGATTAGTTTATTATTGGTTTGTCCTCTACTTTTAGTGATGAAAATGTGGGTAGAAGGGGAAAATAAGAAAAAACAGAAAAAAGAGTAATGGGGTAAAGGGAAAGGGGGCATGTTTATTATCTTCGTTTTTCTTCATCATTGAAGATCTATATCTGTATTTAGAGAATTCCTTTGTCAGCGCCCAGAATTTGCTCTTCCTTGCTTTCTCCTTAATTTTCTCCCTGACTCGATTCCCCTACTCGTAAACATGGCCAATGCCGCATCAGGCATGGCTATTCTTGACAATTGTGTGCTGAAGTTCTTAGAGTTTAAGGCTAAAAGGACTTATCACTTCACTATTTATAAGATTGAGAAGGAACAGAAACGGGTTATTGTGAAAAAGCTTGGTGAACCTACCAATGGCTATGAAGATTTCATAGTAGGTCTCCTTCTTGATATGTCATTTTGTTGTTTAAAACTTTGATTTCATGAATGAGAAAGATGTCCTGAAGAGCAGAATTTGCTTAGATGATATATTGGTTAATTGATGTTCAAGTTAAGGTTATGTCATAGTTAAGAACCTTGTTGATTCAAGTCTCGCTAATTGTTATCTGCGAATTTATATTAATTTGGCGTGATTATCTAGATAACTACCTAGTTGTACGTGCAGCAATATTATTTTAGCATTTTTATTGGTACGTTTTACTGGATCAATTCCTTTTGGCCATTTTTATTGATGTTTATTTGCACTTAGTTCTGGCTTTTGAGAACTAAGTGCAAATAATCTATACAAAATTAACCATCTCAATTTAATTTTGTTTATTTGCACTTAGTTCTGTTTCGTAGCTGTTTTTTTTTTTTTTCCTTCTTTTTTCTTTCTTGGAGAGAGGGAGCTTTGGGGTTGAACATAGCAGCTATTTATCTCATTTATGTGTTTATTAGTTTGTGATGTATTTAGTCTTATACTATTTGATGAATTGGCTCAAAGAAATTGTGGACACTAATGAGTTTCTTGAATTTTTGTCTTTCATAATTATGTGTCGTAAGTTGTGGAGGTAGAACAACTGGAGAACTCAATTGACAATTCAATTCTGCAGGAAATGGAAGTCCAACATTAGGTAATTACTCATGCTCGCGATCGATAACAAACAGTTTGTAAAGTAAGTCGATTGATATTGGTTCCTTTTGGAACAAATCCCTTTCTACTGCCCTCTTTAACAAACAGTTTATGGAATAGAAAACATTTTCCAGTGTCCTACTACTTTCAAGCATAGCAGAGTAAGATATACTACCGAACATAATTTTGTCCTTAAAATTATGCATCGAAATCCACTCTCAGTGCCTCAAGCTCAGATCTTGAACTCCACTATTGCTGAACCATAATTTTAACTAGCGTAGGGGCAGGAGCTATGCAAAAACACTATTGAAGATAGAGCTTAATTGCATTAGGAAGAACTTTTAGAATATGTATTATTTTTCCATTAGATACTATTCAGTTTTATTGTAGTTTGTAAAGTAACATTTGTTATGTAAAATAATTGTCAATGCTTGTGATATATGTAAACATATACAATCTAACACATTATTTCTTTTATAAATTATTGACTTTGTTAGTAGACTATCACATATCAATATAGACAAATAGTGGTATAGACAAACATGGCATTCTTGTTTCTCAGTGCCAGATAATTCATTGTCATGAAATAAGAATGCTAATGAGATTTGATTCTTGAGTCATATTCAATGATATTGAGATGTCTGCAAAGTTTAGCATAGAATTTTATACTTAATTAAAAAAATCTTCATGTTTCTTCTCAGGACTCTGAAGATGAATAGATGAAGCTAAATTAGCTTCGAAACCGTGGCACTTGTGGATGCGTCATTTCTTTCTTTCCAATGATTGTACCCAATACTTATAAAGCAATCGAAATTTTTAGATATCGTATTGATGATTGTTTTTTCAGTAGCTTTTACCTAAGTTGTATTTTGTGCTTGTAAAATGTAAAATACACATTGACTATTTGTATGTTATATTGATTGGGTCAAGTATGCTGTACTATTATGCAGAATATTTATTTATAATTTGGAGGTTATTTTTTATTTATAAAAAAGATTAGCATTTACGCTGCTTCAGAGAATAGTGCGTCAATCAATAAAAATATTTATATATAAAAAAATCCACAATATTTACTTCAATTTAAGATGGATTATTTCCTTCTCGGTTATTGTTCCTAATTATTAATAAAATAAAATATGATATTTAAGACAGACAACTATTGTCTTTAATTTCATCTGAGACAGTATAATTATGTCTCAATTGAGTGTCTCCAATTTTTAAAAATTTGAGACATGATATTTGAGACAGAAACCCGATTGTCCCAAAAATACTTTTGAGACAATCAAAGAACTGTCTCAATCCCATCTCAAAAGCTATTTGAGATAGCTTGACTGTCTCAAAATTTTTTTTTGCTACGGCTGTAACGGAAAAGCCACAATTACTGTCTCAAAAAGCATTTTGAGATAGTAAATGCACTATTTAAGACAGTTTTGGTAACGTCTCTAAAAGCACATTTTCTTGTAGTGGAATACCTAGTGGATTAGTGTATAATGTGATATTTGTTAAGAAACCAATCGGAAGTGAATCGAAAAATTAGTCTCAACTGCAGGTAGAATAGTACCGGACAAGTCCAAAAGCTTCGGCATGATGACATGGCTTCAACATTACTCAAACCCTCATCTCTGCTCGTTTGCATGTTATCGTTTGTGATGTGTTATTTTCACAATTAAACAATAATGAATCTTCATTTATTGATAATTAAGAAAGCAAAGTGGTTGAATATTCATTAAATAAGTTTTGAATAACTGATATTATTAGTTGAAGACGTACACGATAATACCTCTAGATTGCAAATAACAAATTAAGTGGTGCAATACTATAATTTGATACATATATAGAGAGAGAGAGAGAGAGAAATTGGGAAAAAAATTTCCTTTGCTCAACAAATCACAAATTTCCCCTTCCCCAGTGACTCCCCCGTTCCCCGTTGTAATAAATTAGTTTGATTCAAAACAAAAAAAAAATTGAATCACAAATTTCAAAAAAAAAATCGAAAAAAAGAAAAGAAAATACCGAACGAGGTTTCTAACTTTTTGTTCTTAAATAACTACCATTTCACAAATTTCAATGAGAAGAACTAAACTATTCAATTTTAACCCTCACATAAATACTAGTAGTGAAGTTTCATTTAAAACCATTTATTAAGGGTAATGGTGATATCAAGTCAAGCCGAGTCAAGTTTTGAAGTCATGTTCAAGCTCTGTTCATTTATTTAACGAGTTCTAAATTTTTGTTTGTGTTTGTTTATTTATTAATCTAGACGAGCCCGAACTTGTTCGTGAACATTCTTATATGTTATATCGTGTTATTAACTAACATAAAACTGTAAAATTTAGTTAATTTAATATATTGTATCAACTTATATAAATACATAAATCTAGTTTAAACCTATATATTGATATCCATGTACATCTAAATGTATATAAAGATTTTATTGTTTGTATTATTTAATATTTTAACGTTGTACATACTTATTTTATTTTCTATTATATAGCTAATATTTTAATCAAGCATGTTTATGAGCGCTAACAATTGTTCATTTATTAATCGAGCTGACCTTGAGCTTGTTCGTGAACGTTCGCATTCGTTCTTAACACTAGTGAATAATAAGTAGATAATTTTTTTCCCCTAAATGTGTGTGTGTTTGTTTTTTGTTGAAAAGACTTTTAGTGAAGTGTTGGAGTGTGTGTTTGTTTTATTGTTTGTTTTTTGTTGAAAAGACTTTTAGTGAAGTGTTGGTATTCGACACCGTTCACGTGAACTATACATGCGTTTTTTCTATCTGATATTTGGAAGAAAACAAACTGATACTTATATAAGTAATATCTTCTTCACGAATCATTTTGAGGATGAATAGGAAAAAAAAAATCGAATACTTGTGAACAATACTAGTGGTAGTTTTTTGAGTATCAGTAAAACACTATTTTCAAGTATCACTTTAAGGTGTGAACAAAAGAAAGCAAAAAATAATAATAATGAAGAACAAATAAAGAAAAAAAAAAGTGTTAATTTAGAAAAATAGATGTGCTGCTCTAGAAGAGTACTACTTCTGATATGTGTCCTTTAGCTTCGGATATGTGTCCTTTGGCTGTTAGATTTTAGAGCTTATTTATTACAAATCTCACGGGTATATGCTAGTTTTTGTGAAAAAAATGTAGGTTTGGAATAAAGAACAAATGGGGGAGCAAAGCTACAAAAAGAGAGAAAAGTATGAGTCATTTGCCCAAAGAACAAATTGGGGAGCAAAGCTACAAAAAGAGAGAAAAGTATGAGTCATTTGCCCAAAGAACAAATTGGGGAGCAAAGCTACAAAAAGAGAGAAAAGTATGAGTCATTTGCCCAAAGAAGCAATGAAAGTGGAGGCATTAAACAGTGTGTAGGCATGCAGATGGAACGAGTGGACCAAAGATAAAAGTAACTTATGTTGTTGGACAACCTAGCCAAGTCCAAGAGAAGGAATCCAATATGGATTAAAAGGCCCAAGGGAAAGATTAGGCAATCGCTTATTTGATCAACCGATGAAAGAAGGCAACATGAATGGAATTTGGATTCGTATTTTGTCAACATGTGTACATGCAAGCAAGGAGCTGTTTCTTATTACATTAATTCCATCTTGGTTTTGGATATTGTTTTTAGTAGTTTCCTACATGAAAAATAGTTTTAGTAGGTTCCTATTTGGATTAGTATCTTATTTTCTATTCTTCATTCTACACCTATTTAAAGGGTTGCGAGGAGGAGGAGAAAGACACGCTTTACAGTAGAGTTTAGCCTTATTTTCGTAGTTAATTCAGAGAAAAAAATAGTAGCTTTAGTTTCTGTTTTAGCGATTTGAGGATTTCTGTCTAGAAGATGTTTTGTTAGCCCTAACGAAAGATAGCTTTTCCAAGGCTATTTTTCATATCGTAATTCAAGTATTTCATTCTTCTTCATTCTATTCTTTTATGTTATTTACAGTGTGAATTCTAAAATAATTAGTCGTATAGGTAATCTAAACATGAGTAGCTAAATTCTATATTTCGGCATAATGTAATAGCAATTAATTTGGGCATGTTATGAAACCGAATCGTGCTTAATTAAATTGCATGTGTTCCTTCTTATTCTCTCCACATAACTTTTATTACTGATATTAGTTAAGATTGATCACCTTAGTTGAATTAGGTAGAGCCAATTAATTTCTAGTTAAATAACATAATATTTATTGGGCAAGATTAATTACTGATAAAGTTACCTTCATGTAATAGAGAATAAGGGGTTAGTAGTTCTTAGATGTTAATTCAATAAGAATCACTAAAATGGGGTTTCCCTAAATCTTAATGCTGTTAACTTGGCCAACGGGTGACGATGCCTTATGGTATGTTCCTTGTAATTAGAGAAACAATTATTTCTGTACGTATTCACGGTAATTGTCGATAAAGTAAGGGGAAATTGGATTATGTCTGTGCGTATTCACGGTAATCTATAACTGATTGATGACATGCTATTTAACATATTATTGAGTTCATGATTAACATGCACGATATTATTGTGATTTACATATTACTGGAATACTTCATTTAATTTGATTAATCATATTCTTCGTTAAGTTTTAGTAGTTTTTATACACAATCATTTCTAAAGTCTGTTGGAGCAAACAAAGGTGGTTACAAAACCAAACATAGTTTGGATTTGACAGGTTTTTTGTGATTTTAAGCATTCTGGTCCCCGTGGTATCGATTATGTTATCATTGTGCTACTTTTAGTTATTTGTTGTAGGTTTATACAGTACTTTTACTGTATTTGATAAGGATACGACGGACCTATCAACTACTCTCCCAGAGTAGCACTTAAGAAGAAAAGGAAATTATAAAAAAGAGAAATTGAAAGTGGTCTAAGTACAACCCTAGAAGAGTATTCAAAAGTAGGGCTGAGAACGAACACGAACGTTAACGAACAAGCTCGAGCTTGGCTCGATAAAAAAGTTCACGAACATGATTTTTAGGCTTGATAATAAACGAACACGAACAAGGTGTTGAAAACTCGTTAATGTTCGTGAGCAGGCTAGCTCGATTAAAATATTAACTATATAATATAAATAAAATAAGTATATACAATATCAAAATTTTAAATAATACAAATAATTGAATCTTTATATATATTTATATGTACATAGATATCAATATATGAGTTTAAATTAAATTTTAATTTTTATGTAAATTGATATAGTATATTAAAGTAACTAAACATTACGATTTTCTGTTAGTTAATTCGAGATAGAACGCATACGAATGTTTACGAATAAGCTCGGCTCGGCTCGATTAATAAATAAACGAACACGAACAAAATTTTAAGTTCGAACAATAAATGAATACGTCAAAACTCGGCTCGGCTCGGCTCGTTATCACTCCTATTCAAAAGTAACACTTGAGAAATGAAAAAAAAAAAAAAAGAAGTTGAAAGTGCTACTGATCGAGTAGAAGTGCTATTTTATAAGAGTAAAGTGCTGCTCTTCAAAATTAGCACTTAAGAAGAAAATGAAATTAAAAAAATAAGGGTTACTATTTCAGAAGAAGAAGAGTAGATGTGCTAATTTAAAAGAGTACAAATGAGTAACACTAGCACTATTCAAGAGTAACACTTCAGAAAATGAAACTAAGCAAAACTCGTCACGCATATGAATTGGGTTCATAGCAGTTTTTGCCTTTATTAAAAAAAAAAAAATTAAAAAAGAGGAAGGATTAATTAACGTTTAATGTGATTATGATGGTTACTAAAAACTCAAAAGCTACAACAAGGAAAATTTATGTGTTGCATTGAATGTGGGCACATGCTTCTTTCAAAAAAAATTAAGCTGTTCATATATACAACTTAATGTGGTTTTCGGCGAATCGAATTCCTTCCAACAAGTACGTCATTCAGAATTTCGTTGCTGACAGCCGTCGCGGTGCAAAACGAGAGAAAATGACATCACAACTTAGGAGATAAAGGTTTTAACCGTCCAAAAAATACCTTTTCTAAGAAAAAAATAATAATAAATAAAAATACTTTGTTCATATTCAACACGCACATTTTTAGGAAAAAGAATCATGCACCCTTATCAGTACTGTAAATTTATCTATTAAATTTTTTTTTATAATGTATTTAACTGTAAAAAAAATTTTTATTCATATATGTTGGACTCCTCCAAAATTTTTAAAATACAGTTTCTGACTCATCTATTTATATATATATATATATATATTTATGCTTCTGTATGTTTAACATTCAACCAAATTCTATAATCCATGCAGGTCTAATGACCATTTCAATTAAGATGAATCTTGATGAACACGTAATCTGCCAATTTTTTCTAGTCCGATTCGGTGTGCCTGAGGACCAACGAAACAAATTACAGATAGAAGTCTTCTCTATTTAGATGAACACTAATGCCAAGAGTGTATGTGTTTATTTTTATTACATTTAGGCTCTATTCTTTTGTATTCCATTCCAAAAAAATTGTCTCTTTTTTTTGTCTAAAATTTTAGATAAAGAAACAATTATATTATCTATTCAATTCAAAATTCAAAATTTAAAATTCTCTCAAAATCTTGACTGACATAATTTAAAAAATAACATAATCATTACAAAAGAAACAAATCCCCCCAAAAAAATTTCTCTATAAATATTCTTTTTCTAAAACTAGGCTATGTTCTTTTCCATTCCATTTCAAGGAAATCACCACTTTTTTCTTCAAAATTTTACATAAATTCAAACTTTAAGTTTTAAAATTTCTTCTAACTCTTCACTTACATAAATTTAAAAAATAACATAATCATTAAACTTTTTTTTTTTTTTATACACAAATCTCAAAAGAAATTCTCTCCAAAAAATATTCCTTCCCTAAACCAAATATTTCTCAATTAAGTCATTAAAAGAACAGAGGTTCAAAATTTCCCAAACGGGTCACCAAAAGAACGGAACTTAATGAAAATGCCCTTAGGAATACAAAATCCATCGCACCATACATGTACTATTTCTTCGCACTGATACACGAATTATCACTATTTAGTCTATTTCTAACACCCTTTTGTTAAATATATATTTAGGGAAAAAAAACTCCAACAGTAGATTATTTAGCAACACAGAATCACTAACAAGATACAAGGTTTAAAGGACACAAACGTTAATTAGTGTCCTAATAACAAATAAATGATTTTTAATTAATTATCACTTAGTCCTAGTTATGCGCATATCAACTCCCCAAAGACATTTTAACAAATCGACTGCTTTTTTATGGGTTTAAAACAGTTTTGAAAACATGTTTTAGAAAATAATTTTATAATGTAAAAAGTGTATTAGAAATGTAAAAATGTATAGTTGAATAGCAAAAAAATTGTATTAAAAATAATAAAAATTAATTAAAATATATTAAATTTACTGTTGAAACCAAAACGTAAAGAATAGGCCTAGCAAACTGATCAGCTGTCCTTTCCCAATCAGCTGAGAATTTTTGAAAAGTAAAGAGTGTTGACTTTCTTAGTTGACTTTCTTAAATACATCTTGATTAACTAAACCTCTCCCTCTAAATTAATTTAAACAAGACCAGAAAATTGTGAAAGGAATTCATCGATGAACCTCAATTACAACATATACTTGATGTATACGCAGGCCAATAAACGTCAGAATCAACTTTCCGTCACTAAACTCGGTCAAATAATCGAGACGAGATATTATTTCGTGCAATGACTATATCTCATAATATTTATATAAATGGAGACATAATTAAAGTAAAAGTATAATTTTCTTGTCTAGATAATTTAATCATGATTTAAATCACTAACATGCATGTCCGATTGAGATTAAAAAGTGGGCATGTGCGCACAAGCTTCAATATGCAAACTTGGAATCCTTTTCCAGTTTAAAAACACGAAAGTGGATGATATGGGAATAGGATTCCCAGTAGGTTTTTAGGGGCCGTTTGGTTTGAATCTGTCAATCGGAATGAGAATGGATTTGATTGAGGAGTCAATGGGAATGAGAATCATACTAAATAGTTGTTGTTTGGTTCAAATCCTGGAATGGATATCAATGACATACATGATGTTTGGTTCAGTTGAATATCAGTAATGGAAATTAGTCAAAATTCCAAATTTACCCCTATATTTCACACAAACCTAGACCCAATTACCCGACCCACGATTTTCACCTTTATCATCTTCTTCAACCTCCTAGTCCTGACGCAGTCACCGCCGCTCCACCTTCTTCTTCCCAAAACAGACGCAAAGTAAGGTTAGCTTTCTGTATCTCCCAACACTCTGCTCTGCTTCATAATCACGTGAAAGCTTAATAATTAAATTAAATCAAAACCCATCAATTTTGCTTCTGAGAGAATGGGAAAAAAAGAATAAAGATTTTTGAATTTTTTCCCCCAATTTTTCTGTGTTCTTCATCATCATCGTTCTCATCCTGCAGTTAGTTCAGTGGTGGTGTTGTTTGTTTGTTGTTGCTGTTGGGTGTTGATGTGCGCTGTATCGGAATCGGCCACCACTCCAAGTCCCGAACCAGCATCCGGCGACCTCCATTCGCCTGGAGGTTCGGGAGCTACAGACCGATTGCCGCCGACCAAAAAGTAGGGGACGAGAATCCTTCCCATCGCACGAAGGGTGCTGGTCAAGTGCCCAACTCCGGCGGAGGAGATTCCAATTCCGGCTAGGCCGCTGAAGAAGAACCAAACGGCTGAAGAAGATGGGCAGGAAGAGGAAGAGATGGGCAGCTGCGAGGGTTTTTTAGGGAAAGGGGAATTTTTGATTCCCGACTGAGAATTGAATCCGAATGAAGGGGGGGGAGGTGGTATTGGGCCATATCCAAATTTTAGGGATTCATTCCTTTTTTTTTATTCTCATATCCACATACCAAACATAAACAATGGATATCATTTCCTTCCATTCCCATTGAGCCCTCTAAATACCCCCAACCAAACAGCCCCTTAGTGTTTAGTTCGGTACGTATAAAATGCAACCTAGTTTGTTTAGTATTTTATTGGCAAGTTAATTTGGCGGAAAAACTTGCGTGCGTAAAAATTTAAAGTAATACTTGAAAATAATATTATTGATATACTCATGAGCAGTACAATTCATAACTATCAGATTTTTTCTTTTATTATTTTTTTAAGGGCCACTACAGAAGAGTAGTATTTTTTTATATATATTCTTCTCAAGTAACAGTTTCAAAGAATAGTATTGTTACTCTTTAAGAGTAATACTTATAATCTTTTCAAGTAGCACTCTTAAAAAATAGTGTGCTGCTAGCATTTAAATTTTTTTGACGTAGCACTCTTTAACTTCTGAACTAGCACTCTAGATGAGTAATAGTAATACTCTTCAAAAGTAACCCTTATACTCTATTTAAGTAGCACTTTAAAGAGTAGTAGTGCTACTCCAATACAGTAGTAGTGCTAGTACTCAGTGGTACACTTTTACAGTAGCACTTATACTCTGCTCAAGTAGTACTTATAATCTTTTGTAGTTTTTTTTTTTTTTTGGTTCATCCTTAAAGTGATATTTGAACAAAGTATACTTATACTTGTTAACAGTACAACCAGTACTATTCACAAGTATCAGTTTCTTTTTTTTCTTTCAGTTCCTAAAATGACACTTGAACAAAATATTACCGATACTCGTAAACAGTAACACTCATACTATTCACAAATATCAATTTTATTTTGTTCAAATATCAATTTTTAAAATAAAAAAAAAACACACACACACACACACACACAAAATGCACACTGAATGCACGTGCATGTGCAGTTCGCATGCATGAACCTGTTTCCTACAAGACCAACTCTTTTATTAGTTTTCTTTTAAGCTTTGACCAACATAAAAAAAAATTTATTATTATTATTATTATTTTAGAAAAAATATGCACTGCCTTTCATATTCTACCGTTATTTTTTTAAAACAGACAATAATTTTACCGTTTAAAATAATACTTTTAATTTCACATGTACTACAAAGGTTTTACACAATGCAGAGTAGCTCGTAATATACACTCGATCATTTTAATGTGAAACTCGACACTTTTTTAAAAATAAAAATAAAAATTGTCACTTGCGTCGGACACGCACAAGTTTTTGCATTAATATTAATCCAGACAAAATCTATGGGCTCCTTGGTTCATCAACTAGAATCGGAATATGAATAATTGACTGGAATTTGAATGAGAATCAAATTTGGATTTGGAGAAACCAATGGGATCAAGTTTGGTGAAACTCTTGTATTTGAGGATCATTTCCATAGACTAATTGGGATATGCCAAACCATACAAATTCATATGTACATTTGTAATTCTTTACATATAATATACTTAACTGTTTTTTTTGTTCTTTTTTTTTTTTGAATGATGGGCTATCGGAAGAAAAAGAGTTCGCAGATAGTAGCCTGGTGGCCTCCGCCAGAAGGGGTTTTCAAGTGGAATGTGATGGTTCGTCGCGGGGTAACCCAGGCCCCTCAGGGGGGTTTCGTAGTTCGCAGCGCCGCTGGATTGGTAGAGTTCGCAGAAGCAGAAGCAGAAGCATCAGCACTAGTGTTGGGCCTTCTGGCCTGTCAGGGATGGCCTGTCGCGACCCTCATTGTGGAGATAGATTCACAGCTTTGGTGGACGCCCTCTCCAAAGGTGTGTGTTCTTGGCGAGCGTCGCCGGCACTAAAGCAAATCGTTCGGGTGCGTCCTTCTCTTAGAGTGACTTCTTTCACGCATGTGTACCGCGAGACGAATGTTGTGGCAGATGCTCTGGCCTGCATGACGAGTACCACGCAAGAGTCTCGGATGTTCGGTCACGCCTCGTTGCTAGCACAGCTGTGGGGTTTGGTAGGTCTGGATGCGCGTAGTTTTCGTGTCTTAGGGTGTAGTTTCCCTTGCTGTATTCAATTTTCCCTTTCATCATCTACATTTGCATTTCTTGTAAAACCAAGGTAAGGTTCATTATGTTGTTCTTGGTCCCTTTTACACACGGTATTTAGGCCGTCAACATTAATAAAGTGTCCCCATGCCCTTAACTACTTAATCGGCTATTCAACCAAAAAAAATACTTATCTGTTTTTTTGCTATACTTTGAATCCTCAATATTGCCAAGTGTTGAATTCTTGTCTAATGCCGCCTAAATTAATGCTTGATTACGCAGCCCATTGGCTGTGGCTTTACTAAATTCTTTGCAGCAACCAAATTACAATTAACAACCAACCAATTAAGGCTTTAAGACTGGAAGAAAAATAAAAGATGGATGCTAATTAATGCTTTTGTCAAACCCCCCGTGTTATATCTTATTATTGATACATGAGTTATATATATATCTTATTATAATTATTAATAATATAAAAATGCTTTAGAAATATATATACATATTGGAATTCCGTACATACAAGGCTTAAAAATTTCATTAATAGCGTTTGGGAGTACAACTAAAAACCAAATCGGTTCAACTAACGACATAGGGGAAACTCCGGGAATTCCACAATGAGGATGGGGGTCATGGAGAGTTGATTTTAGCCAACCCTAGGTTTCTGGATATCCCAATAAGGCTATAACTAGCCACTAACGGGATGTGACCCTTATTTTATTTATAAGCAACAAACAATAAACAACATATATATAATATAGAACTGAGCCAATGTATCATAACCGATAGAATACTAATATTAAGAAGCGAGGAATTTCTTGTAGAACAAAGCCGAGAGTTTGGGGTATCTCTTCAATCCATTTTGGTAGTCCACGTAGACGAGACCAATTCTAGTGGTGAAACCCGAATTCCACTCCCATGTATCCAGAAATGACCACGGGAAGAACCCCTTCACATTGGCTCCCTTGCTGCAAACAATTTTGATGAAATTATTTGTAACTTGTCAGAAAAAAATTAATATATACTCTATATTAGTAAAATTAATTCCAAGTTGATCCCATAAAAAGCAAAAAGAGAAGAGATCAACTTACTCAATGGCTTTTTTGAGATACTCCAAATGCCTTTTATAGAAGTTTACTCTTTGGAAATCTTTCACCCCTTCTTTAACTGTGCTGATGTGATCAGTTTGAGTTATTCCTGCATATATATACAGATTCACTAATTAATCGTAATTCTTCATTTGTAAAACTTCAAATATATATACAAATGCAGAAGGCAGCTATTAATTCGATGGATCGTACGTACGTACCATTTTCCGTAATATAAACGAGTGGATTGTTATATCTTTTCTTTGTATACATCAGAATATCCAAAAGACCTTTTGGATACACATAAGTGGTTGTGTTTCCTTCCTGCATACATAATGAATTTTGTGGAGAGAATTCATTTAGCATGCACAGAGTTATTGAAAATTTAACGAAGTTTGTAAAGGACAAAGAAGAGGTTTAATTTTGACAGTGGCGCAACAGTTGTACTTTATACATTCATCTTATTGAATTCAAGAGTTTGAATATCATCAGTCATAAAAATACAGCAACTCTACTACCCTTAAACCGGACCCAAAAAAAAAAAAAGAAAAAGAAGGGTTTAAAGGAAACCAAACCTGTTCACCAATAGGTTTCCCGTTCCTGAAATCTGTGTTAGGGGAATAAGTGTAGAAATTTGAGTTAGCGATTACTCCAAAATATTTAATCTTATTCTGAAGCAATAATATGGATCATATGTTCACTTACTTGTCTGAAGGACTTGACTGTCTGTTGTATAGCTAATATTGGAGCCAACGTTATAAATTTTGTCGGCCGCAAAACTTGAAGAATAGTAATTTATTCCAAGGAAATCAACGGACCCCTTCACCAGTTTCGATTCCTCGAGTGTGAATTTTGGTAATCTATTACCCACAAGCCTCCTCATGCTTTCCGGATAATCTCCGAAGAATAAAGGATCAGCAAACCTGCAAATTTGCCCTCAAACAATCAAAAACTTGAACAATTTTAGGCCCTAATTAAATCTACAGTCGTTATTTTCAACAGAGAAAAGTTCAGTGAGTTGTTGCACCATCCATAGAAGAAGTCTTGCGCTCGTTGGGCAGCTTCAATATCGGCTTTTCTCTTCGACAAAGGCACGTACCCCGTCACAGGCAGAACAATTCCAATTTCTCCTTTTTGATGTGGCTATACGCAAAGATATCATTCAATGAAATAAACATTCTTGTTACACAATGGGGCGGAGGGAGTATTTGTTTGTACCTTATATTTTTCGCGATAAAGTTTAGCTATTGCGCCATGAGAAGTGAGGATATGGTGGGCAACAATGTAAGGTTCGATAGCAGAATCGCCGGCGGGACAGTCATTGTTCCTCCATGCCGAACATCGCCCAGGTGCATGGATGCCCTGGTCGAAGCCAAGCATGGTTAAGACTGCAGGCTCGTTGACAGATGTCCAAAGCTTCACTCTATCGCCGAGTTCTTTGAAACAAAGCTCCGCAAAATCCAAAAAATCATTCCTGTATGCATGTGTTTATTTTAAACATTTCCAAAAATTTCTTCTCCTCCGACTGCTTTTTTTTTTTTTTTTTTTTGCCCTTTCTTAGTGAGGTCTCTTTGAGATGCAATGTCAGTATATAGCAATTAAACAAGGGATCTAGGTTAGGCATACGTAATTTTAGGGCTTAAAAAGCCACCATATTCTTCTTGTAGAGTTTGAGGAAGATCCCAGTGGAAGATTGTTACCAATGGTTTAATACCTGTATTTATACATCGAAAAATCGAAGGAAGAATAATTAATAATTTATGGAAAAAAAAGTTTCTGCTATATATATATATATATATATTTTTCCTTTTTATTTCTTTTCCATTTCCAATTTCTCCATTTAAAAAAAATAGTGGATCTAAATCTCACCATTTGCTAGAAGCTCATTGATGACATTGTTGTAGAAGTCAATGCCTTTCTTATTCACGCCTTTGTGTAGCTTGCCCGCTGAAATAAAATTGAATTTTCTTTACATATATGGACAAACCTAAAATCAGATGATTTTGGAGAAACCTTTTTTTAAGACGTAAATTACTGTGAAAGAAAATGAAAGAAACGTAATTACTTGGTATAACTCTAGGCCATGAGATGGATAATCTGAAGCTGTCCAACCCCATGAATTTCATTAATTTTATATCTTCCTGAAATATTCCAATTGAAGATATATATATAAGAGCTAATGAGAAGAAGTAAACATTCTAATACTTATTCATGAATACTTATATATATTGTGATTGTATACCTTGTAACGATGATAAAAATCTTCAGTTACATCGCCATTAGAATGATCTGTTATTTTATCTGCCATTCCAGTATATAAACAAAGAGCCATAAGTTTTTTCTTAACATTTACACATTTAAATGATTAATGGCATCTACAAATCTTGTGAGTACGTTTTTGTTTTTTTGTGTTTTTTTTTTTTTGGGGGTTAAATTCTCGTAACTTCTTAATTCGTGTTTCAATAACTTTAAATATAAACTAAATAACAATCATTAATACTATATGATATTGTGAGATAAAGATTTTGTTGGTTTTATATACGTAGCAAATGAGCAATTATAAATCTTGCTAATTGTGCATTACTTACAGTGGTGGAACTAAAAGATAATATTTTGATGGTCCAATATATATATATATATATATATATATGCAAAAATATAAATATATTTAATAATTAAAATTCTAAACTCACAATCGAAACAGAATATAAAATATACCTATATTAGTACGTATCACAAAGAGATGACAACTATGTTTTATGCAAATCCATAGTTTGCAAAATTTACATTTAAAATCATTAAGATATATATACATATATATATATATATTCAAAATATCTAATTTCCATAATTGAATTTTTAAATCTCTAATTTTTGTAATTAATCAAGAGAATAATCATTAATAAAATTTTAAATTATGAATTGAATTAAAATACCTAAAGTTATTTAAGAACCTACAAATTTTAACTCAAAATTCACAAAATTTAAATAATAATAAAATAATCATTTTAGCCAAAGTGAAGATTGTTGAAACTTTGAAACATTCAACTACAAATAGACCAATATTGAATTTAGTTTTCGTAAAATAGAGAATTTATATTTAAATTTATGAGTGGTAAAAAAAAATTTATCTCAAGACTTGGAGATTTTTTTAAAATTTTTAGCCTCAAATATGTAGTATGTTTTCTTTATGGTACGAATGTAGCATGTAAAATAAAAGGATTAGATGAAAGTCACAGTAGTTACACTCATAAATAAAAATAAAGGAACTCGGGGAGAATTGCGGAGATAATGAAAGAGTTTGCAAACCTAAAGTTACGGGTTATTATGGGTTTGAAAAAAGATAAAATAGATAAATAAAGTGAATTGTCATCCAGCAAAAATGAAAATTCCTTACTATACACATTTTACTTTAAGCCATGCATAAAATTATATATATATATATATATATATATTTGGAGAGAGAGAGAGAGAGACTTGGATAATTGTGGCTGAAGAAATCCCAAATGCTTTGTCCTTTTCCATCTATAAAGGCTGCTCCTTCATACTACATAACATGAATCAATATGCAAAATATAATATTCATACAAAAAAAAATGATATCTAAAGCTTTTTAATATAAATAAATTATTAAAAAACAAAGTGTGAAAATTTGAGGCTAGCTGTACCTGAGCGGCAGAAGAGCTTGCTCCAAAAATGAAATCTGGAGGGAAACTTGAGCGTCCAAGTGATCCCAACTTCGATATGTTTTCGGGTTTTTCTGCAAATGAAAGATAACCAAAAGAAAAGAAGAGAAATGCGAACAAGAATCCATAATATTGTAAAGCATTCATAACTTTAAAGCCCTGAAATGCCATTGCTATACTATGTAACTTTTAGCAATGTATTTTTGGTGGAAATCTTATATCCTGGGATACCTCTTTATATAGCACTCAAAATGATCAAATTAATGTCAATGCGAACACTATTATTGAATAATACTTTTCCTTTTGTAGAATTTTATTGCCTGTGGATCTAGGCAACATATGATTGATAATGAAGGGTAGCAAGTGGGTTCAAGTTAGGTAGCTACAAATGTAAATGTATTAAGTTCTACAGAAGAAAAGAACAAAACAATAATGTGGGTTCTGATGTGCAATTTTGATTAATTGGTACTAATTAACTATGTTATATTTATCAAAATATACTCGTAATCACGCGTCACGAAAATAGTGTCACTAGTGACAAATTTTCTTATAGTGTACATATATTTTGATATAAAAATAACATTGTTGATAAAAATACTATCATTTGGTCTTTTCTTGAAAGGCTATTGAGATAATTGGTATTTGACCCTAAAAGTATAAAAAATAATGCAACTCAAATCCTGATCTCTGCTCCTTAATCAGCATGTTAACGTTTGTGTTACGTTGTTTTCACAATTAAATGATAATCTTCATTTATTGATAGGAACAGATCGAGACAAGCTCATCTAGGACCCTGAGACGGAAGAAAACTTTTCACTTAAATCCGCCAATGAATTCGGATATCTTTGTTCATGTGGCGGGTCATTAATAACTTGCTTTATTTTGATGATATAATTAAATGTTTTGGCTTTCATTTGGCTTCAAAACGTGCCTATTGTGAGCATGAAGACAGGCTACAGCACTTTTTAATTCGTGCCCAATGAGCACTCAGATTTGGTCGCATTTTCACACTCTTTTGGGGTTACCTCGCAAGACTTTTCTAACATTATGGGATTGGCTACAACATTATTGGAATGGGGCTTTTGAACCCCCACTATAATAAAATAGGTCTTCAATACCGATTATTTGATCCTTTTAACATTGAGTTTGCGTATTGTTAGATCTGGTGCGAGATGTATGCTGTGCTAAAGACCTCGACTCTTCAACACCAGATTTCCAAAATCCAGTGTTAAATGTTTGTACCGTTTATTTGTTAAAACCAGTGTAAAAGGGAAAAAAAAAATTAACCATAAAAATTTCACAGTAAATATACAAATTAAAATAGCGATAATGTATTATACAAATATGAATAAATTGTGCAAAAATAGTTTTTAAAAAAACCCGTCTACTAAGTAAAAAATAGTTTAGAAAATGCAATAATGTATGTTCAACTTTATCACAATTAGTATTTACATATTTCAACATTTGTAGTACAATACCAGAAAATACAATAATTAATGTATCCTGTTACAATCTAAATGTTATAGTTAACATATTTATCTTCCTCTTTGTCTTTTTCTTCACATATAGTTTCATCTTTTTTTAGTCTTCGTCTTTTACTTCACATGTAGCAAAAGTCTTCCTTGAACAAATTCCATATTTTCCTTCATCCTACACAATAGCCTTAGACTCTCCCTCTTTTGCGACCGTAGGTTGCTGTCAAGGCCATTAACCAGTTTGGCCTTTGTCGATCTTTCCATATTTTCTGTCATTCTTCCATCATCTTATTAGACCGAAACACTTTCTATGTTCAGGAAAATATGCAAGTGTCACTGAAACACCTAAGGCCAAACTATTGAATGGGGCGTTTAGAGCAACCTAAGGGCAAAGGAGGAAAATTTGAAGTTGAAAAGTGTGTGAATGAAATGAGAATCCGATGATAAAACCGAAAGAAAAGCAATCTAGAGATCATGTTAATGGCCATACGTTGTTTTGAAAAAGGTTTTATCGTCAAATTCTTTTCCTTTTCTTTCATGAACTTTTCAGGTTCAACTCTTTCTTCCATTATAGCCTTAGTTTTCTCTCAACGCTCAATTTACCAGTTTGGCCTTAGGTTTCTGGGTCATTCTTCTGTATTTTTCTGAACTGCAAAACTGTTTCGCTCGAGTAGGATGACAGAACAATGGAAGCAAAATAACGCCTGAAAAACCTCAGGGCGAGCCAACAATTTTTATGTCCACTGCACCCTCCCACTTAGTAATTAACCGAACAAATACATAGCAAGAAACTCCAAAGATTTTAAAACAAGTTAATATTCTAAGCTCTATTTTCTCAAAAATTTCTACCAACTCCAACCACCAAGCAGTACAAATATACTAAGAATGAGTGATGGGACAAAACAAAATATTGTGCCCTATAAAATATAATTAAAAAAAAACCATTAAAAAAAATAAACACACTACAAACATGCTTGACAGTACTAAAAAAAAAAATAAAAAAATAAAAAAAAAACTGAACACAGATTTTAAATCAAATCGCACTGCAGGGATGCCGGTTCAATCTAAACACATTAATAGAAAACAAGTAAAAAAAGATGCACAAGACACTACCACAAAACAGGTTTCCAACACCGGTAGTTAACACCATGATAGGTGCCTTTTAGTTGTTTGTTTTTAGAGTTTATCTTAGTGTTTTTCACGAGTATATTCATAAAGGGGGTTATAAAAGTCATTACATCACACATAAAGTTTTGACTTATGATCATTGGGGGCAAAAGACATATTAAAAGAATACATGAGGCAAATGTCAAAATTCCCTATAAACACAGGGGATTTATAATATTTAAGCCTTAAAATTTCCTAAAAAATAAAGTTAATGTGGTTTTCAAAGGTAGATTGTTTTACTCCCCTTCGAACACGTAGGCTTCAATGGCTTTGAAAAAGAGACGTTGACATTTTCTTTTCTTTTTTGTCTTCTGAGAAAAATAGATTGGATAATCAATCACGCTTTTTGTGTGATGCCAAATAGTTTGACATTTCCATTAGAATTTGGACATATTCTCCTAAAAGTACTCTTATTTATTCTTTTTTAAGAGTATTAAATATATAAATATTACTATTTGAAAATAAATACCTGGGATTTTGTGTATTTATTATTTAATTAACACAAATACAAAATTATAATATTTTAATTTAGTAGAAAAGATTAATACGACTTTTATTTTAAAAAGAGGTAATATTACAAATGTGCTTTGATTTGCAGATGAGCCGTCAAACATCAAAACCACAGTCTGCAAATTCATTTCGTGTGGGTAACTTGGTATGAACTGATTGGTGAAGCCAACAACAACAACTCTATTTGCGGTATGTCTAAACGCAAGGAAAGAAAATGCTAAACTCAAGGAAGGAGATATAGTATTTTATGATTATACCCAAATTACCTCAATCACTAATAATTTTCACCACTAGTCGCCACCAGCCCCACCACCCTACTAATATCTATTAATTAAAGTAACTTACTTGAGAAAACTATCCGTCAGGATGATCCTAACAAAGGCCTTGTCAGGCATCCAATGAAACTGTGCCACATATGCTTTTCAAAATATTAATAACATGGTTATTATGGACTTTATTAACCAAATCAACTCCTAGTTCTAATAAAATTCTCCCTCTCTCTTCCCACATAATCTTTTTTTCTTTTTTCTTAAGCCTAGTTACTTGAAGGCATGGTTTATTTCTTTCTACCGTTAATATTTTATATTTATTTTCATTATTCTATCAAATTAATTTTTGTTTTTTAGTAATTTTATAACTTAAAATAATAAATAGTATCTTTAAATTTATATAAATATACACTCTACCCACAAAAAAAAAGTGAACCCTTAAGTATTGGGTATATTTATTTTGTGACAAAGGGTTCACTTTTTTTTAGTATAGGGTATATATTTAATTTAATTTTTTATACTAATATTTAAAAAAATTAAAATACATATACCCTACACAAAAAAAGTAAACCCATAGATATTGCGTACATTTATTTTATAACTAAGGTTTTCACTTTTTTCATGTGTAGGGTAAATTTATTTTAATTTTACAAAATTATATTCACACAAATACTATGAAATTATATTTAAAATAGAAAATTAAGGATGACAACTGTAAATTTTATTTTTATACATACGAAGGATAGAAGATATTTCATGGTTAAAATGTTTCATTACAATTTACTAAATATAGGAATTAATTTAGATAAAATAGTCCATAATAATCACGACAAAATAGAGTCCATAAATATAGGAATGATTTTAAAAGGCATATGTGGAAACATTTCATTAGATGCCTGACAAAGCATTTGTCAAGATAATCCTGCGGATAGTTTTCTCAACTTACAAATATATTTCAATATAAATAAAACATATATAATACAAAATAAGAGGTCTAATCATGTATTATAATAAACCCATAATTTATTAATGTATAAAATAATAATATACGCCTATTAAAATACTAAATTATAAAAATTAGCTTACATTGAATTAATGCCTATATTAAACACAAATAATACCAAAAGAAAATGTCTAAATATTCATTATAATATTTAAATTATACACACATAATTATAAAATTTACATTAACAATTAATTTTTGAGACCATTAATTATAAACAATTTATATAAAATAAAAAATTGTAAAAGAAAAAGGAAATAAAAAAAGTATGTCTAAACGCAGGAAAAGAAAATGATAAACGCAGAGAATGAGATATAGTATTTTATGATTATACCCAGATTGCCCCCATCACTAATAATTGCCTCCACTAGTCCCACCAACCCACTAGTCCCCACCAGCCCCACCACACTACTAATATCTATTAGTTAAAGTAACTTACAAATACATTTAAATCGATTTTTTACCTTAATATTAACTTTTGGGGCATAAAATTATCAAAACAAACAAAAAAAAATTGAAATTCTCAAACTATAGAAAACGAAGTTGGGAGATTCATTTTCATTTGAAAATGAATCTCCCAACTTCGTTTTCTTCAAAACTAACCAAAAAAAAAAAAAAAAAATTCTTGAAGAAAACGAATGCATGGAATTTGTTTTCAAAGAAAACGAATTCCCTGCATTCGTTTTCTTTTGAAAAAGAATGCAGGGAATTCGTTTTCTTTTGAAAACGAATTCCATACATTCGTTTTCCTTCTTTTTTTGTTTTTTAGTAATTGCATTAATAAACGAATTCCATAATTAATTTTTTCTTTTTTTGTTTTTTATTAATTTCATTAAGAAACGAATTCCACTAAAATGATTTTTAAAATAAATAAAAATAATTATATTTAAACAAATTTTTAAAAAATTAAATAATTATTTTCATTGAAAATGATTCACCAACATGTTTCTAAGTTTTTATTCATTTTTAAAAAATAAATAATATTTAATGAAAAAAAATTTTAGGGTTTTCGAAACGAACCCCCATAAATCTTTTTTGAGTTGTTATAAAAAATAAAAAAAAAGGCAAAACATAATTATATAACTGAAATTTTAATTTGTAATTCAATAAAATTTTAGAAAAAGTAATTTACGGCATTTTTTGAAATACATAAAATCTCCGTATAAATGAATTTGGGGAGTTTATTTATCTTTAAAAATTTAGTCACACATTAATGTTTTAAAAATAATTAATTCCATTAAAAACAAAAATCATAAATTCGTTTCTCTCAAAGAAAAATAACATTAGATCGATATTGATGTTTCCATTTTTAATTATTTTTAGTTTAAATGAGCTTGCATAGGGAATACTAGTGGGATTAGGCAGGCGCAATAATATAGAAAGTAGAGAGAATAAAGAAGACAAAGGTAATTGACCACCATTTCAAAAAATGCCGTAAATTACTTCCTCTAAAATTTTATTAAATTACAATTTAAAATTTCAGTTATATAATTATATTTTGCTTTTTTTCATAACAACTCAAAAATGAATTATGGGGGTTCTTTTGAATTAATGAAATTAATAAAAAAACAAAAAAACAAAAAATTAATTTGAAATTAATAAAAAAAAAAGAAGGAAGGAATTCGTTTCCAAAGGAAACGAATTCCATGAATTCGTTTTCTTCAAGATTTTTTTAAAATTTTTTTTTTTTGTTATTCTTGAAGTAAACGAAGTTGGGAGATTCGTTTTCATTGAAAACGAATCTCCCAACTTCGTTTTTTATATTTTTGGAATGAAAAAAATAATGGTCTATTTTGGTAATTTTTGGCCCCAATATAAATATTGGGGGAAAAAACCCCATTTAAATCTAAAGAAAACATATATAATACAAAATTTGAGGTCTAATCATGTATTATAATAAACCCATAATTTATTAATGTATAAAATAATAATATACACTATTAAAATAATAAATTATAAAAATCAGCTTACATTGCATTTATTCCTGCATTAAACACAAATAATACCAAAAGAAAATGTCTAAATATTCATTACAATATTTAAATTATACACACATAATTATAAAATTTACATTAACAATTAATTTTGGAGACCATTAATTATAAACAATTTATATAAAAGAAAAAAATTGTAAAATAAAAAGGAAAAAAAAGAGAGTATGTCTAAACGCAGGGAAGAAAAATGCTAAATACAGGGAATGAGAGATAGTATTTTATTATTATACCTAAATTGCCCCATCACTAATAACTGTCTCCACTAGTCCCACCAACCCACTAGTCCCACCACCCAAATAATATATATTAATTAAAGTAACTTACAAATACATTTAAATCTAAATACAACATATATAATACAAAATATGAGGTCTAATCATGTATTATAATAAACCCATAATTTATTAATGTATAAAATAATAATATACACCTATTAAAATACTAAATTATAAAAATTAGATTATATTGCATTTATGCCTACATTAAACACAAATAATACCAAAATAAAATGTCTAAATATTATTACAATAATTAAATTATACACACAAAACTATAAAATTTACAGTAACATTTAAATTTGGAGACCATTAATTATAAACAATTTATAAAAAAGAAAAAAATTGTAAAACAAAAGGAAAAAGAAAAAAAGTATGTCGAAACACAGGGAAGGAAAATGCTAAACGCAGAGAATAAGAGATAATATTTTTTGATTACACCCAAATTGCCCTCATCACTAATAACTGTCTCCACTAGTCCCACCAACCCAGTAGTCCCCACCAACCTTCTAATATCTATTAATTAAATTAACTTACAAATACATTTAAGTCTAAATGAAACTTATATAATACAAAATAAGCGGTCTAATCATGTATTATAATAAACCCATAATTTATTATTGCATAAAATAATAATATACACCTATTAAAATACTAATTTATAAAAATTAGGTTAGATTGCATTTATGCCTATATTAAACACAAATAATACCAAAAGAAAATGTCTAAATATTTGTTACAATATTTAAATTATACACACAAAACTATAAAATTTACAGTAACAATTAATTTTGGAGACCATTAATTATAAACAATTTAGAAAAATTGAAAAAATTGTAAAACAAAAGGAAAAAAAAAGGTATGTCTAAACGCAAGGAAGAAAATTGCTAAACGCAGAGAATAAGAGGTAATATTTTTTGATCATACCAAAATTTTGCCCCCATCACTAATAACTGTCTCCACTAGTCCCACCAACCCACTAGTCCCCACCACCCAACTAATATCTATTAATTAAGGTAACTTACAAATACATTTAAATCTAAATAAAACATATATAATACAAAATTTGAGGTCTAATCATGTATTATAATAAACCCAAAATAATAATATACACCTATTAAAATACTAAATTATAAAAATTAGATTACATTGCATTTATTCCGACATTAAACACAAATAATACCAAAAGAAAATGTCTAAATATTCATTACAATATTTAAATTATACACACATAATTATAAAATTTATATTAACAATTAATTTTGGAAACCATTAATTATAAACAATTTATAAAAAATAAAAAAAAATTGTAAAAGAAAAAAAAAAGTATGTCTAAACGTAGAAAATGAAAATGCTAAACGCAGGTAATGAGAGATAGTATCTTATGATTATACCTGAATTGCACCCATCACTAATAATTGTCTCCACTAGTCCCACCAACCCAGTAGTCCCCACCACCCTACTAATATCTATTAATTAAATTAACTTACAAATACATTTAAATCTAAATAAAACTTATATAATACAAAATAAGAGGTCTAATCGTGTATTATAATAAACCCATAATTTATTATATATAAAATAATAATATAAACCTAATAAAAATACTAAATTATAAAAATTAGCTTACATTGCATTTATGCCTACATTAAACAAAAATAATACCAAAAGAAATTGTCTAAATATTCATTACAATATTTAAATTATACACACATTATTATAAAATTTACATTAACAATTAATTTTGGAGACCATTAATAATAAACAATTTATTTATTAAAAAAATTGTAAAAGAAAGAGGAAAAAAAAAAAAGGTTGGGCGCTAACCTCTTTTTGGGTTAGGGCTCCTAACCAAAACTAAAAGGGTTAGGCCCTAACCCCTTCTGGTTTGGGTTAGGGTACTTAACCCAAATTAGAGGGAGTTAGGGCCTGATCATCTTATTTGGGTTAGGCTGACCCCTCTCTTTGGGTTAGGAGCCCAACCCAAACAAAAGGAGGTTCGGGCCCAACCATTCGCAGGCCCTAACACCCCCCCCCCCCCCCCCCCTCCTCTTATTTGGGTTAGGGTTCCTAACATTTTTCTTTTATCTTCTTCTTCCTTACTTCTTTCTACTGCGGCCGAATTTTCTTCTTTTTCATTTCTTTTTTCCTTGTCTGGCTAGATTTGAAGTTTAGGAGCATGAAATGAGTGGTTTCGTTTCCCAGATCCCGGAGGCGTCGGAAAACGAGATTTGTGGGTTTCATCCCGTTTTTTCGGCGCCTGAAATGAAACCCACCAAGTGGGTTTCTTCCCTTTTTTCGGCGCCTGAAATGATACTCACTTTTGTGAGTTTCATCTTGTTTTTTCAGCGTCGGAAACGGTTTTCATGTCCATGCTTCTCGTTTTTATGAGTTTTGTTTTTTTTTTTTTTGGGCCAGATCTATAATGAAAAGCTGAAAATCCTGCATCGGTGCCCGGCGGTAGCAGCATGTGGTGAGCAGAGGTAAGTTTAGAGACAAGGGCAAAATGGGTAAAAACACAAATACTATATCTCTTTTCCTGCATTTAGCATTTTTCTTCCCTGTGTTTAGCATACACCAGAGAGAAACTACATTCTCCCTCTCTCTCTCTCTCTCTCTCTCTCTCTCTCTCTCTCTC
Organism: Leptodermis oblonga; assembly: GCA_016801395.1. Classification (NCBI taxonomy): domain Eukaryota; kingdom Viridiplantae; phylum Streptophyta; class Magnoliopsida; order Gentianales; family Rubiaceae; genus Leptodermis; species Leptodermis oblonga. The sequence continues at coordinate 33,035,001 of CM028755.1, forward strand.
TCACTCACTTTTCTTCTTATTGGCTATCCATCTTATCCCACCTAATTTCATTATATTATATGAAATGAAAAATGATTCGAAGAGTAAAAATGTAAAGTAAAAGCTTAGAGTGAATGATTTGACATCATAGGATAGTTATAGTTGACAATTTTAATTTTAGATGTCCAATAAATTTTTGTCATGTGAATGCCACGTCGCTCTACAGTTTCACTTGTATGAAATAGTTTTTCCTGATTTACTATTCTATTTAGTTTTTTTAATTTCTTTTCATTGAGAATTTTTCTCTCACCATAAGTCCTTCGTCCCCATAAATATAAGTTGGAGTTTTATTTTTTTTATTTTTTTTGTAAATTAAATTATTTAGAGGCTTTTATCATTAGTGATTGATTCAAACTCAATATTAACAAAAATTTTTTTTATTATTAATACATATCATTTGGATTTGTATGACTTGATTCTTTCAGTTTTATATAGTTTAATTTAGTTGATTTACAGGTATTCCTATATCTGATTGCTATAAGATTAAACTATATACTCGCAATTGTATAGACTATTTTATAACAGCACTAATGAAATGTAGTTTTGATTTTATTTTATTTTTTTCAATTCTTAAAACCAAATAAACCCAGAAGTTTTAACTAATTATATGTTTGGTATAAGTCTGCCAAATCTTAAAAAAGACGTCTACACATACGTGGCTTGGTTAGACCCAAGCTGTAAATTCAAACATGTACGATAACTCATTTGAAGGATGTTAATCTTTGAAAAGATGTTTTGGGAAAAAAAAAATTAATTGTAGAGAGTGTATTAAAAATGTAAAATTGTATGAATAAATAATAAAAATATGTATGAAAAATGATGAAAAGTTATTATAAATATAAAATATATCGTAGAAGAGTGGGGATGACAGAGTGAAAAAAAAATCAGCGAATATTTATAACGACAGACATGTATCACTCTATAATCTCCACTTGTCATCCAATTTATCACTACTAGAAATAGGGGCCTTTTACGACGACTTTTCTAATGACTTTTCTAGACGTAAAAATTCATATGTCGTCGTAAAAAGTGTTTTAAGTCGAGAATCCTGCCTCCTATGTCGTTGTCAGAGGCTTCTTACGTCGAGATTAGCTGGCACGGTGTAAATGAACTTTTTACAACGAGTCATTTTTCTCGACGTGAAAGTTCATTCCCAAGTTGTGTAGAAACTCAATTATAGCTGTAAAATCATAAAAAAGCATAATAATTCTGAAAATTAATTTTATATCAAAGAATATTTAAATATTATTATTTGAAAATAATTTCCTGAAAAAGACAAATTAAACCATATAGTATCAACCTAAAAAATGAACAATTTGCTAAATAAAAATATATTGCACTACTCCACAATAATATGTTCATATCAACAACAATGAGCCACGGTATACTAAATTTTCCCCTCATCTTGTTCTGACTCTAGGCAAGAGGCAAAAAAGAATGAAAAAGGAACAGAGAGTTGTTCTGCATAATATTATGTAGATAAAAATGGCTATAATTGTCATCATGAGCTTCATTTAGAATATTTTTGAAGGGACTGCTGATTTTCCGAGCTCCAGTTTGTTACCTGGCTACTATCTCTTCATCATTTTTCTTTCTTCCTTTTGATTCATTCACAACGTTTGTTAGGGAGAGAATCCATCCAGCTTCCAAAGTATCAGATTTTGAAGGTTCAGTCCTTTAGACATCATTGATTTCTGAAGCTTCGGCAATCTTGTTAAGCTCAGTTCGAGAATCAACCAATGTTAACAAAAAAAAAAAAAAAAGCCATTTTAAAAAAACATAAACACACTACAAACATGCTTGATAGTACTATAAAAAAATGAAAACAAAACTGAACACAGATTTTAAATCGGGTGCCGGTTCAATCTAAACACATTAATAGAAAACAAGTAAAAAAAAAAAAAACATGCACAACACACTACCACAAAATAGGTTTTCAACACCAGTAGTTAACACCGTGATAGGTGCCTTTTAGTTTGTTTTTAGAGATTATCTTACTGTTTTTCACAGGTATATTCAGTGTTTTATGAAGTGAAGAGCATGTTTTGAAAGCTGAGCACAAAAGGAGAAAAAGGATGCAAAAAGAAGCAAAAGAAGGGATTTATTTAGTTGGACAGCTGCGCAACAGAAACTACAAGCGAAGAGAAGAGATACAGATTTTTTCTGTATGAAGTCATGAGAAGAAAAGTGATCCAGCTGTAATTAATTGGAGAATCACATCAGTACATTGAGGTGTTGACTGCTGAATGCTAGAAAAATGCAAGGATTAAGGAATTGCCAAGTCATGAAGATCCTTGCGGGGCAAGTAAGGTGAATATAATTGTATTTCCACATTGATTGCCGATTTGGGGTGACTCTCTTCTTTTCTCGCTTGTGTTGGGAAAACTTTGATTTTTTTTTGAAAATTTTTTGGAGGAAAGTTTTTTTTTTGAAAAATTGTGTAGATGAAAGGTAAAAAAGTGTAATGATTTTGTTATTTTTTGAATTTATGTGAGTAGATATTTAGAGATAATTTTTAAATTTTAATTTTGAATTATTGAGAAAATGAAGTTGTTTCTTTCTGTAAAGTTTTTAAAAAAAAAGTAATAATTCTTGGGAAATAGCCACAAGAGAACAGAGCCTTAATAGTAGTACGTAATTCCCTATTCTGATTTCGATTGATTATGTCAATGATTTCATAAGATATTTGGTAGTGGTTCCTAGTTGGTTGAGAAGAATATTTAGTTTCCTATTTTGAAACCAATTTATGCACATTAATTATATATGGACAAAATTGGGTCGATCCTCGTGGTCATTGTTGATAAAGTAAAGAAAAATTGAGTTATGTCGTTGGAATCCCGTGATAACCTATAATTTGTTGATGAAATGCGGTTTAACATATTATTGTATTTGCTATTGGATGCATGCGATTGTTGTGATTTACATGCTAGTGGAACTCTTAAACAACTTATATTTATATTTCACGTTTAATTAATATAATTATGTGTAATTCAATCGTATTATATATATATATATATATATGTATCAAACATGTCTAGTTATTTAGTTTATATTTATTGATAGGACTTGTCGTGGGTCTACCAAATACAGTAAAAATACTGCTTAAAACCTGCAATTAAGATGCTAATAAAATATAGCACAGTAGTAGACATGGTCCATCCACAGAGACGGCAATTTAATTCAAATTCCAATTAACGTGCAAATAAAACAAAACTATGACTAGTAGTCACCTTTGTGTCTCTTAAGAGACCTTAGAGTTGTCACTTAAATATAGCAAAATAATAATTAAACTAATAATTAAATAAAAGACTTAAACAATTATCAATTAATGAGAGAAAATTCCGGTATTATGTAAATCCACCTTAATCTCATGCATGCAATCATAAACCTCTTAACTTGTCTAATTACTTATACCGTTTCAGTTATAGTATTACCGCGAGTCCCCGCAAATAATCCCAATTCTTTCATAGATTCTCGATAATCCCCCGCGAATCCCCGCAAAGGAATTATTCTCTAACTACGTTAACTAACAGACCGCGAGTCCCCGCAAACCTTATTAATTAACAAATAGAAGCATTAAGAACTAGAAGAACCTGAAACTAATAATTCCTACTGACAATGCATTAGAAATTATTACCCAATTAATCCTGTACTACTCGGCCGGTAGTTGTGCCACTCACTGACTCTACCAGATTAAACTAAGTTGATCAAGCTTAATAGAATCTTGGTAATTAGACATATAAACACAGACAATTTAGAAACATAATTCATTAGACCTTAGATTAATTCCTGGGTTTCGTACATACATGGATTATGGCTTCTTACATAATACCAGAACTAATAAATTAGCTACTCAAGATAAAACACGAAAAACACATAATTATAAAAGAAGACATTAAAAAAGAAAAGGGAATACTGTACTGGAATTTAAGAAGTCGCGATCTGACAACTGCCGGTTTGGCCAAACGGTAGACTGCCCGTCGGAAAAATCCAAAGTTGCGATCGAAACAGAGCAAAACAGAACAGAACAGAGAAAAACAGAGGAAAACTATACTAACGCGAAACTGTATCCTGCGCGAGAATTATGCGTAAAGTAAGAAACTATTCTATATATAATTTATCTATAAGACTTCTATATAAAAGCTTGTGTCTCAAAAAGCTGTCTCTAAAAAAGTTGTGTATTACAAGTGCAGGAATAATCCTATATATATAGGGATACAAATCAGCAATTAACCAATCTCCTAATTGAATAAGGAAACCTTCTTCTACTTGGAAAGAGAATTAATTAAGCACATGGAATCTCTTCACTTTTTGGTAACTCCCAACTTCTCTCTTTAATTCCTTCTTGGATCTGTAATTTGTCCAAAACTTCATTGCTTCCTTTTTAAGCTTCTCCGCGTCAACCCTACGCATGCCCACGTTCATCCTGCCGATTGGATTCAATTCCAATTGGAATCAATTAAATTCCAATTGGAATCGGCCCATGCATTTCATTTCGGGCCCAGCAAATAAGGAATCCAATTGCATTGCATAATTAATTTGAGACTCCAAATGGATTTTGGACTTGTTTCCAATTGACTTTGCCTTCTTGAATTTATTATCGGCTGGGCCTTCATGTGGCTTCCTTCATGGTTTAGCCCACAATTCATGTGGGTTTTAAGGCCTTGACTTATCTGCTCCAATTCTTTCACTTTTTTTTACATTTTTTTCTTCTTAGGCCCGATCTCTAAAACTATAAATAAAAATTAAAATCTTGAGCAAAAACCCGTGAGAACTGTCATAATAAGTACTAAAATAATACACCTAAAAGATGCAGATCAAATATCTCCACACTTGAATGACGCTTGCCCTCAAGCGTGAAGTGAAGAACTAGAGCATACCTATTAATTCAGCAATGCACTCATACTTGCTTTCTCAATTGATTCAGACAGAAACAACACAGACACAAAACAGAACAAAACACACAAGACTCTTTGGACTGACTCGAAAAAAAGACTCAAAACAAGACTCACAAATCTGCCTTTTTTCTTTTCTGGAACTTACTCACACCACAAAATCAGCACTTCAATTCATATGCATGTGTTCTATTTACTTCACAAAAACAGTCCTTCCATTAGCTAAATCCAAAAACATGCAATAATTCCCAAAACAGCACTCTATGGTCAGTAATGCACACAAGCTCACATTTTTCAGAAAAAAAATCAGGATAAAAATAAATCCTAATCTAGCCAGAATCATGCATGCTTGATAGTCGACCATCGCCACAGTATAGAAGGAATAGATGCACAGCAGTTAAGAAACAACCTTCTAATCAAGGGACGCAACGTAAGGCTTGGGTTCGAACCTTTGGACAGATCCTACGGGTTCTAGGCCACCTGTAAAAAAAATTCAAACCCAGTGTGTTCTCAAAAATTAAACTTCAATTGCTGTACCTTTCTTCAAAATTCTTCACAGCCCCCTTTTGTTTGGGCAAACTGGCGCCTGTTTCATTCAGCATTTTTGCACTTTGTGCGGATTATGACTCACAAATTCAGCACATTAAATTTCTACCCAGCTCATCATATATCACAATTTCAGCACTTTGCAGAATTTCAAAACATCAACTTTTATTTTCATTCTTTCTTTTTCTCTGCTTTCCATGAGCTTTTTAACATTGGGCCCACATATACATTGCCAAATAATCCACACATATTGTTTAAACATTGCACCACTTAACTTCATTCATAATTCAGCAACTCAATACATTGCGGGGTAGAAAGAATTTATCACAAAAATTGGCCTTGGCTTATTTACTGACTAAAAAAAAACATTTGTATACAAGGCTTCAACTTGGCTTCTAGGGATATAACAAGGTAGGTTAAGAAAGCAAGCCAAAAGTGGTTAATCCTAAGAAGGTTCCCCATCGTCCCGCCATATACTATTCATACCATCTTGACAGTCTGACAGGCAAGCAAATGATTCTCCCCGAACAATTCAGCATTTAGGCTTAGTACAATGGCTTAAGAAAAGGGAAAACATGCATATTTCCAGATTTAACTAATTCAGGACTTCTCAGATGAAATTTTCAAAACTACAGCATGTATACTTCATGTCATACTTCATCTATGATGCATATTTCAGATCCAAATCAGATTAAAGGCAGCGACACTTGACTCACAAACAGGACAAAAACAAAAATTTTAAGACAAATGTCCCTACATCCCCACACTTAGACAATTGCTTGTCCCCAAGCAAAACACAATGAAATACAGGGGATATACCTTGACACAAAAATTATTAAAGACACTGAAACGGCCCTGCAACATCCCCACACTTAAAGAAAGCTTGTCCTCAAGCGCGAAGAAAAGAACAAAATGCAGGGCTAAACACAGATGAAGAAGAACAAACATAACACAAAACAAGAACTCAAAACAGTAAACAAGACAATCAAAAAAATGAGAAAACAGAAAAACTTACCTGAGACAAACAAGACTGGGCGGTAGAGAGGAGGTCTGTGGGCGGCGGCTGGGGAAAAGCAAAAGGAAGAAGATGAAGTGCGTGGGGTCAAGTCTGGGGTAAATTAGGAGAATTGGGGAATTGGGTCGAGTAAATGGGTGGGTAATTGGGTTAGTGGCTGAATTGGGTTAATAGAAGGTTAGGGCAATGGGTAATTGGGTCAGGGAAATGGGTACCGGAAATTGGTGAATTGGTTAATTGAAATTGGCCACCATCTTGCAATTAGGTCCCTGTAGTTTCTGTAAGTCCAAATTCGGCCCACAAAGTTATACTGCAGGATGGGGTCCGAAAAATTTGTAGTTCTGGTCCTTGAACTTACTGAAAATTGGAATATGGCTCTAAAAGTTGTACTTTGCCCTTCTGGCTTCAAAATTTTGCTCCTCCAATCCCTGTAAAAATAATTAAATTGTGAAAACACTAATAAAACAAAACAAAACTACTTTGTTTTTTTTTTTTTGAGCAGTAAATTAAAATAAAATAAAATACAAAGAAACTAGGTTGCCTCCTAGTAGCGCTTTTCTTTAACGTCTTGGCCAGACGCAACTTCAGCTCTTGTTAATGATTAGGATAGTTCCACAGTGAAATTTGTTCCACTGTTCGGATATGGCCAGAATCTTTGAAATACTGCATGCCTTGCACTCGCACTACTCCATTTGGGCAATCAGACCCCTCGCCCAGTAGCTTCACTTTATCAACTTTTATGGGGGTGCAAAACCATGTCTTTGCATTGTTTCTTTTTCGCACCTTGGCTTTGACACACCCTCTTGTAGGATTTTGGTCCTTCTGATAACCTGGAGGTTCCTCCAAGTCAAGTGTTAGGACTTTTCCTTGGCTCCTATTTTGGCTCTTGGAATCAATCAATCCCTGAGGGAGAATCTTCTCCTCCTTGTCCTGCAAAAAATTAGTCTCAAGAGATTCTTGGAAAAGAGGGTTATTCAACTCAATACTATTCACATTCATAACTTCTTCTGGATTATTCATGGTATTATCGATACTAAAAGTATGTTCTTGACCACAATGATCCAAACGGATAGAGCCATTATACACATCAATCACTGCCTTAGAAGTTTTCAAAAATGGGCGACCCAACAATACACCAGCAGATTTTTTGGCAGGATCATTATGCATCTTAACCACATAAAAGTCAGTAGGATAAACAAAGGAATTCACACGCACCAAAACATTCTCAAGTACACCTTCAGGGTGCACACATGACCTATCTGTTAGTTGTATTATTATTTTTGTATCCACCAACTTAACATCAGATAAAGTCTCATAAATTGACAAAGGCATAACATTAATGGCAGCACCAAGGTCACACATAGCATGCTTTATTTTTTTATTTCCAATGATGCAAGTTAAAAAGAACATGCCTGGATCCTTGCATTTGGGAGGGAGCTTTTTCTGAATTACTGCCGAGACATTCTCTCCTAACATCACCTTGCTCGCCCCTCTTGGCTTCCCTGCCATGAATTCCTTCAGAAACTTTCCAACTGGGGGAAGCTTAATTGCCTTTAGGAATGGAAGGTTGACCTCCATATTTTTGAAAACCTCCAAGTAGTCAATCGGGTCCTCTGTTATTTTCCTTGCCTTGGGCCGTCAGCTATTTGGGAATGGCGGCATAGGTTTATACACATCCTTGCTCACTATAACTGGGGCAGGGCTCTTCTCAAGTTCAGATTCAGATCTGATAATGATTGGCTCCTCAGGTTCAGGTTGCTCTGATTTTTCAGCTTCTGGATCACCTGTCGGTTTGGGCAAACGGCCCCCTGCTGACTGTAATTTTTGCACACCTGGTTCCAATACTTCTGCTCTTTTTATTGTACTTACATTCTCCCCGGGCAAAACCTGGACTTGAGCGAGCAGTTTACCATAGTCACCTTTTATCTCCTTGAGAGAAACCGCTAACTGTGACATCATGTTGGCTAAGCAATCAATACTGGTCGTTTGTTCTTTTTGTTGCCAACAAGTTCACCAATCACATCCTCTATTGATTTGCCACCCTTTTGTTGTTGATTAGCATTCTGATTCTGAAAATACATCTGTTGAGGTGGCCTATAAGTTGCCCCTTGATTCTGCAATCTAGATACTGAATTTTCTAACTCTGGTTCAGTGACTATGGTTGGTTTGGGCAAATCTTCTCCTGCAGGTGGTAATTTTTGCACAGCTGGTTCTCGTTCCTTTATTCTCATACTTATTGCACTTATATTCTCCACACGCGGAACCTGCACTTGAGAGGGTAAATGACCTTGGTTCCCTCTTAATTCTTGCATGGAAGTAAATAACTGAGATAATACTCTGGCAATCCCGTCGATGGCTGTTCGCTGCTCCTTCTGCTGAGTAAATAGCTCTACCATGGCTTCTTCCATTGGTCTGCCTCCTCTTGGATTGTTCTGATTCAGATTGAAAAATTCCTCTGATTCGGGGGCTGTACATTGGTCCATTACTCCGGTTATTGCTCCCCATATTTGGATTTGAAGCTTGTTGGTTGGGATTCCCCAAAATATGACCGGGAACTTGCTGATTTGCTTCTGAGGGGAAGGGAACTTGAACTCCTTCTTCTGGATTTTTCCAACCAAACGCCGGATTGTCCTTCCATCCTGGATTGTATGTATTTGAGTATGGATCCTTCCTGGGTGCATTCCGCTGCCAATTCCCATTAGAATTATTGTGCCAATTCCCTGCAGCATTAGATTGAGCAATTGTTTCTTCATGTGCAAAATTGCAGTTCTGCGCAAAGTGCCCCGGATTGCCACAACATGCACACACCACCTCCTCTTTGTTACTGCTATTCGAGGTTGCAAGTTTCGCCACCAGTGTAGTCAATTTCTCCACATTGGCAGTCAACTGATTTAATTTTTCCTCCTCTGAATCATCAATAAACCGAATTTCAGCCTGCCGTTTGGCCAAAACGGGAGGGTTCCCCAAACTGGCTTCTTGACTCGATGGTGTCTTCAATCATCTTCCTGGCCTTGGCTACTGTATTATTCTGGAACGCCCCATTGATAGATGAATCCATGTGATTTCGATCATTGGTGCACATCCCATGGTAGAAATATTGCAGTAATTGAGCCTCTAAATACTTATGATTTGGGCAGCTCTCCACCAACTCATTAAATCTCATCCAGTAATTGCTAAGGGACTCATCTACATCTTGTTGAATGCTGCTGATCTCCTTCATAACCAAGTTGGTTTTTGTTGGAGGAAAGTATTTCTTCAGGAACAGATTTTTCATCTGCTGCCAGGTGGTGATAGAATTTGGTGGCAATGATGAAAACCACCTGTTTGCTGGACCTGTAAGGACATATGGGAAGGCCACCAATTTTAGCTGGTCGAGGGTGGCACCTGTGGGTAAGCGCCCCACCTTGAAATTCTTCACATATTCAGCAAGAAAGTTGTGTGGATCATCCCTAGCACCCCCGTGAAATTTTGGGATGCCATTCAACCAACTGTTCTTCAATGGAAATCCGTTGGGCAATGTTGGAGTGACTACTGCTGAAGCTCTATCATCTGCATCATGGCTGCACAAATCCTTCAGTGTGGGCTCTTCTTCTAGGCCTTCTACGCGCTCTCTGTCACCCATTAGATTTGATTCAGAGTCAGAATGTAAAAACTCTGTTTCTGCGAGTTTACGCAACCGTGTCTCCTTGGCTAAGCGCTTGCAGGTATTCTCGATCTCTGAATCACTAAGTAATTCAGCACCTGAAGATCTGGTCATACACAACATAAGAAAACACCAGTGCACATTAAACAGGAAAAAGAATAAAAATTGTAACCGTCCCCGGCAACGGCGCCAACTTGATAGGACTTGTCGTGGATCTACCAAATACAGTAAAAATACTGCTTAAAACCTGCAATTAAGATGCTAATAAAATATAGCACAGTAGTAGACAGGTCCATCCACAGAGACGGCAATTTAATTCAAATTCCAATTAACGGGTAAATAAAACCAAACTATGACTAGTAGTCACCTTTGTGTCTCTTAAGAGACTTTAGAGTTGTCACTTAAATATAGTAAAATAATAATTAAACTAATAATTAAATAAAAGACTTAAACAATTATCAATTAATGAGAGAAAATTCCGGTATTATGTAAATCCACCTTAATCTCATTCATGCAATCATAAACCTCTTAACTTGTCTAATTACTTATGTCGTTTCAGTTATAGTATTACCGCGAGTCCCAACAAATAATCCCAATTTTTCCATAGATTCTCAATAATCCCCCGCGAGTCCCCGCAAAGGAATTATTTTCTAACTACGTTAACTAACAGACCGCGAGTCCCCGCAAACCTTATTAATTAAAAAATAGAAGCATTAAGAACTAGAAGAACCCGAAACTAATAATTCCTACTGACGATGCATTAGAAATTATTACCCAATTAATCCTGTACTACTCGGCCGGTAGTTGTGCCACTCACTGACTCTACCAGATTAAACTAAGTTGATCAGGCTTAATAGAATCTTAGTAATTAGACATATAAACACAGGCAATTTAGAAACATAATTTATTAGACCTTAGATTAATTCTTGGGTTTCATACATGCATGGATTATGGCTTCTTACCTAATACCATAACTAATAAATTAGCTACTCATGATAAAATACGAAAAACACATAATTATAAAAGAAGACATTAAAAAAGAAAAGGGAATACTGTACTGGAATTTAAGAAGTCGCGATCTGACAACCGCCGGTTTGGCCAAACGGTAGACTGCCCGTCGGGAAAATCCAAAGTTGCGATCGAAACAGAGCAAAACAGAACAGAACAGAGAAAAACAGAGGAAAACTATACTAACGCGAAACTGTATCCTGCGCGAGAATTATGCGTAAAGTAAGAAACTATTCTATATATAATTTATCTATAAGACTTCTATATAAAAGCTTGTGTCTCAAAAAGCTGTCTCTAAAAATACTGTGTATTAGAAGTGCAGGAATAATCCTATATATATAGGGATACAAATCAGCAATTAACCAATCTCCTAATTGAATAAGGAAACCTTCTTCTACTTGGAAAGAGAATTAATTAAGCACATGGAATCTCTTCACTTTTTGGTAACTCCCAACTTCTCTCTTTAATTCCTTCTTGGATTTGTAATTTGCCCAAAACTTCATTGCTTCCTTTTTAAGCTTCTCCGCGTCAACCCTGCGCATGCCCACGTTCATCCTGCCGATTGGATTCAATTCCAATTGAATTGGATTAAATTCCAATTGGAATCAATTAAATTCCAATTGGAATCGGCCCCATGCATTTGATTTCGGGCCCAGCAAATAAGGAATCCAATTGCATTGCATAATTAATTTGAGACTCCAAATGGATTTTGGACTTGTTTCCAATTGACTTTGCCTTCTTGAATTTATTATCGGCTGGGCCTTCATGTGGCTTCCTTCATGGTTTAGCCCACAATTCATGTGGGCTTTTTAGGCCTTGACCTATCTGCTCCAATTCTTTCACTTTTTTGTACATTCTTTTCTTCTTAGGCCCGATCTCTAAAACTATAAATAAACATTAAAATCTTGGGTAAAAGTCCGTGAAAACTGCCATAATAAGTATTAAAATAATACACCTAAAAGATGCAGATCATTTATACGATGTGATTTTAACATTCAACCAAATTGTTTGGTGCAGAGATCCTCATGACCTTTTCATTGAACTTGGATCTGAATAAACACGCTCTCTACTATTTGTTTATGTCCAATTCGGTGTGCTTGAGGACCAATAATAGTGAATAAGGCCCCACGTGGGACCCCGACCCTATAGGTAGACCCTACATGAGACCCCTTACACTAAAAGGCGGTAGGTAATACCTACCATCTCGATTCTCATTCATATAAATATACCCAGATACCTTACAGGTAAGGGGTTACTCTCTCTCTCTACTTTGAGCTTCTCTCTCTACCGTACACTAACTTGACCATCGGAGTATATCCCGGGAACCAATCCCCGGAATACTTAACGGGTGTTTTCTTTTGACAGGATTGTGATTTGGAGCTTTAACGGTCCACCCTTAACGACCCTCAGACAAAGCATGCCTCATCATTGGCGCCGTCTATAGGGAACAACCATTATAGCTTTGATTGATTCTACGAACATAGCCCTGCTTTGACATAGAAGAAACCCCTTAAACTTTAAAGAATCATGTCAGAAGAAACTGGACCACATCAGCCTCTGACTGAACCGGAAATCACAGTAGAAAGTGACGACAATTAGCCGTCTCCCCGTGCGGCCAATCCCAGGACACTAGATTTTACAACAATCGACCCAGCCACGGTGTCCGGCCCAAGACCCATCGCCGGACCCTCCCGCCCACTACTACAAAAAGGGGATTCAATGGTGGTTTTTTTGCCCTTTCGATGGCTGTTTTTTCGCTATTTGAACCGCCATCTATCTGGCAGCTGTAGAAAGTTCGCGGACTTTCTATTGCGCTTAAGACCCGCTGTAGAAAGTTCATAAACTTTCTATGGCGGGTAAGAGAAAACCGTCGTAGAAAGTCACTTTCTATGGCGGTTTTCTCTTTAACCGCCATAGGAAGTAAAATTTTTATTAAAAAAAAAATTTTAAAAATTTAATGTTTTTTAGGCTGCCCTTATTTAAAAGGGCTTAAAAAATCAAATTTGAAATATTAAAAATTTCTTATCAAATTTACATTAGCCTGCATTCAAAATATACTAGTTGCGGTTATGGCACTCCAACACAGAAAATATATAAATGTGAATTTTATACTGTACGTAAAAAGTAAGAAATGGAGCATAAAAATAAATAATTGATACCAACAGAACAAATTCAAGAGTATTCCAAATTCAACAAATTTTCAGAAAACAAGAGTGCTTCCTTGTGTGCACGGAGAAGTTAAACACAACTGAATTCAAATAAATTTCTAGTAGGGGGTGTACTTTTCAACCATAACGCTCACCATAACCACCACCACTGCCACCCAACATTAGATAAAACCAGTAAAAAAAAAAAAGAGAAAACCAGTAGAAACTATAGAGGAAACAAAAAATAAGGAAAATGGGTAAAAAAATCACAGCCTCAAAATTATCTTGACCTAAAAATTAAAAATGAAAACAAAAGAATCACCTTGAGGCGCCGGAACAGAGGAGGGAAGGTTTCGCGAGCTGGAATGAATTTGGGGTAGATTTTAGTGCCTTTGTTATAAAGTTTCGTAGTATCTAACCTCCAAGTGATAAATTGAAACACCAAATATTTGGTTCTAAGCTTAAAGGTTTAAAAATGGAGTTTGTAGAATGGAGAAGATGAAGTCTCGGTGTGAGGGTGCTCACATTTAGAGAATAATTTGTGTTTTAGGGCTAAGAATAGGGCCTTCTATGGCGGTCATGAAAAACCCGCCTTAGAAAGCTACTTTCTATGGCGGTTATGTAGAAACCGCCGTAGAAAGTGTGGACTTTCTATGGCAGTTTTATAAAACCCGCCTTAAAAAGGCTTTTTTAAGGCGGGTACTAGAAAATAGCCATAGAAAGTCCCCACTTTCTACGGCAGTTGCTACATAACCGCCATAGAAAGTAATTTTCTATGGCGGTTACTAAATAACCGCTATAGAAAGTAGTTTTCTATGGCATATCTCAATAAACTGCCATAGAAAATTCGTGTTTTATTTTTAATGGCGATTTTCGTCAAACCGTCATTAAAGAACCGCCGTTGAATCCCCTTTTTGTATTAGTGTTTCTATGTAGAAAGTCCTTTTCTACGACGGTTGTAAGCAAACCGCCAAAGTATGGCGGTTTGCTTACAACCGTCGTAGAAAAGGACTTTCTACGGCGGTTTTTCAATAACCGCTGTAGAAAGTTAGTTACTACGGCGGTTATTTGATAATGGCTTCCTATGGCGGTTTATATGTAAACCACTATAGAAAGTCCGCATTTTATTTTTTTATGGCGGTTTCGTCTTTTCCGCCGTTAAACTACAGCCATTAAAACTCCATTCTGTAGTAGTGACCCCTCCATTCCCCAAATCCCATTTCCTCAGTGGCCAACCAACCCTCCTCCGCAGTGGAACCTATCTGCCTCATCACCCATAGTGGAGCAGTGGCAGTTCTTCCTCAACAACATGAGCCCCATAATGGGAATGATGACGGCATTCTAGAAAATGCAGCAGCAACCTTCTGCCATTGACCCTAATGTGGCAGCAAACGCAACTCAGAACATCCCACTGCAGAACAAACCAACAGTCCGTTCGACGGACCCTTGCATAACCGAAGTTCGGCACCGACCTTCCGCCAAACCACAACAAGAAACCTCGGGCCAAAATGCCATCCCCTCCACCCCAAACAGTTCCCTATACCAACCATAAAACCATACTCAATACCTTCAGCAACAAGCTGCCCATCAACCCTTCTCCTCTGGTGCACACATACCGGTATTGACCGCCTACCAGGGGCCCATCAGTCCCTCCCCCTTCATTCATGAGATCGCCACTTTTGTTCCTGAGAAATGATACAAGTTTAAAGAGAGACTAAAAGAGTACGATGGCACAAAAGACCCGGCTGATCACCTTAGCCATTTTACCGCCGTAATGGAGATTCACAGCCCACCACAGGTCATGTGGTGCAAGCATTTTGTAACAACACTCGTCGGCAAGGTTAGGTTGTGGTTTGACAGCCTCAAGCGTGTCAGTATCAAATCATGGAGTGACTTCACCACTCAGTTTGACAACAAGTTCCTTCAACACCGGAAGTTCGGCAAGAACGAAGCCAAGTTCGCTTCCCTATGTCAGGCTCTGGGAGAGTCGTTGTAGAAGTACATTGACAGGTTCAACGATGAATTTCATGAAGTGTCTAGCATGCAAGACCAAACGGTGATCGCCGCATTCAGCAGTGGTCTTAATGATGGAGACGCCTTCAAGGCCCTCATTTCTGACCCTCCACAGACAATTGGAGAACTGCTGCGGAAGGCTGACAAACAGGCCACTATTGAGAACGCGGTCCTAGAGAATTCAAGGAACATGACAGCCCTCACTGGACGCTACAAAGGCCGTGACCATCTAACTTCCGAGGCAAGAGGAATGTACATGACAGAATCGGTCATTGTGTGCCTGATAGTAGGCAAGGGACCAACCCTCCTACTTTACCCCCCTCAATCGGACACCAAAAGAAATATACACTATGATTGCCAACAAAGGCGTCCTCAAACCACCCCCAACTCTAAACTCCTCCCTTCTGTCGCAACAAAGACCTTTTCTGCAAGTTCCACAATGACCATGGGCATGACATAGATGATTGCATTAGCCTTCGTAGGGAAATAGAATAAGGGATAAAAAATGACCAATTGACCAATTTCGCCCAAGGAGCCAAAAAGTATTACCCTCGGAACAAGGGTAAGGGCCAAGCCAACAGCATAAGCGGACGGATAACCATAAATCGGACGACAATCTCCAACACCTAACCTAGCCTGGTAAGGAGAATAAAAGTCCCCGCGCGGATGACAACCACAACAATGGAAAACGCCCCATGGGTGAAATCCTTACAATCATCGGAGGTCTGGCAGGGGGAGAGTCAGAATCAGCCCGCAAAACCCGTTGCCGCTTACACCGGATCATGACGACGGAACCCGTCACCTGCACTCTGAAGAAATCATCACATTCTCCCATGTTGATCTCATTCCTGAACGGTTGACCGGAGCAGACACCGTCCTCACCAGAGCCATTATCGCCAATTCTCTTGTCTACCGAGTTTATTGGGACGGAGGAAGCTCCGTAGAAAATTTATATTATGAGTGCTTCAAATAGATGGACGCTGATATCCGCTCTTAGCATCGCCCTTACCATACTCCCTTGGTAGACTTCGAGGACTGAGTCCTATAAGCTGAAGGACTCATCCCTGTCACCGTTGGCGACGAACCCCTGACAAAGATTGTTTACCTTGACTTCATCATCATCATCAAGTCCCACTCCCCCTATAATGTGATTCTCAGTCGCACAGCCCTGGCTAAGTTGAAAGCCATTGTGTCCACATTTCAATTATTGATTAAGTTCCCTACCCCTTCCGACATAGCAACCCTAAATGGCGACCAACAAGTCGCCCGAAAATACCATCGCATAGCTTTACGGAAGAGAGCCAGGGATAACATCCCTGACAGTGGCCCAAGCAGTTCAAAACAAAAACTGCCAGTACTCCTCGCTTCTGTCACAACACCCCTGGACCTTGGGGAAGCAAACTAAGCCATTCCCATACCCAACGGCGAACCTAGCCGCACCTTTGCAGTCGGGGCGCTTCTTCCCCGGAGGTAAAACAGAACCTAACTGCCTTACTCTTGGAATTCATTGATGTCTTTGCCTGGTCTCCACTTGACATGACAGGAGTCAACCCTAAATTGATGGTGCATAGCCTCCATCTCGACCCTCGCATCCATCCCATCCGGTAAATGAAGCGCACATTCACCCCAGAAAGAAACACCTTCATCAATGCCAAGGTGGCTAGCCTCGTCGAAGCCAACATTCTGAAGGAAGTCATGTACCCCACATGGCTGTCCAACCCTGTCCTTGCAAAGAAGGCCGATGCAAGTTGGCGGATATGCATCGATTACACGGATCTGAACAAAGCTTGTAGCCAGGATTACCACCCTCTACCCCCAATTGATCTAAAGGTTGACGCTCTGATCTGCTTCCTCATCAAGTACTTCCTAGACGCGTACAAGAGATATCACCAAATCCTTATGGCGGAAGAGGACGCCGAAAAAACAGCATTCATTATGGAGAAATGCATCTTCTACTACACCAAAATGCCTTTCGGATTGAAAAACGCGGGTGCCATTTACCAACGCCTCATGGACAAAGCTTTCGTGCACCAGACAGGCCGGAACATTGAGACATATGTCGAAGACATGGTCATCAAATGCACTGCAGTTAATTCCTTCCTCTCCGATATCCGTAAAACCCTCCAAACCTTGAGGACCATCAACATGAAGCTGAACCCCAAAAAGTGCACCTTCGGAGGCCGAGCGGGCAAATTCTTGGGCCACTACATTACAGAACATGGAATTTCAGCCAACCTAGAGAAGGTCCAGGCTGTCCTTGACATAGTCGTTCCACGGAAGCTGAAAGATGTACAAAGTCTGGCCGGCAAGTTAGTCGCCCTCAACCGTTTGCTCTCCCGATCGGCGGACACGGGGATTCCATTTTTCAAAGCTCTTAAAGAAAACACCGAAAAAGGCAACATCAATTGGGGTCCAGAACAAGACAAAGCCTTCATGGAACTCAAGACACATCCAGCCAGCCTCTCCATGCTCACCAGACCCCTCCTGGGAAAAACCCTTTTTATGTACCTAGCAGCTTCAAACTCGGCTGCATGTGTGTTCCTCTTACGAGAAATAAGCCACGTGCAACAGCCCATCTACTTTGTCAGCAAGACTCTCCAGGGCCTAGAACAACGATACACTCCAATAAAAAAACTAGTTCTTGCACTCGTTCACGCAGCCCACTGCCTTCGCCATTACCTTCAAGCCCACCCCCTCTATGTCCTCACCACCCAGCCCATCCACCAGATCCTCACAAAACCAGAAGCATCTGACCGCCTCGTCAAGTGGGCCATCGAACTCGGGAAGTTCGACGTTTCGTTCCAGCCATGGAATGCTATCAAAGGACAAATCCTAGCTGATTTCTTGGTAAAGATGCCCAAAAATGATACTGAAGCCCTCACCCTGAGACCTCCGCCACACCCCACCCATAGACTCTCTTCGTGGACGGCTCATTCGGTGTAGAAGTTTTCGGCACAGGCCTATGCATCATTGATCCCCACGATACTAAGACTTCATATGCTCTGCACTTTAAGTTCCTAGCCTCCAATAACGAGGCCGAATACGAAGCCCTAATCGCTAGAATGGAAATCGCGCAGCGACTGGGGGCTTCCCATCTCAAAGCCTTTGGCGATTCCCTCCTCGTTGTAAGCCAGATAAATGGACAATATGTGGCCAAGGCACCACCATGCAATAGTACCTTGTCAAAGCTCAAACCCTCTCTTCCTCGTTTGCTAGCTTCATACTCACCAAGATCTCACGGACAGATAACACAGAGGCAGATGCCCTTAGTAAGCTAGCATCATCAAAATATGCACACCTCTTGAAAACTGTCCTTGTTGAAACACTCGAGCATCCCAACATCCACCAGCTTACTATCTTCGACATCTCTGAGTCGGATCCCGAGTGGATGACCCCCATTCGATCTTTCCTCTTGCACGGCACCCTCCCCTCCACCCGAGAGGCTGAACGCACCCTCTGCCGCAGAGCAGCAAATTACACTCTTCAAAATGGCTTCCTCTACAAGAAGTCATACTTTATGCCCCTGCTTCGTTGCGTCAGTCCAGCAGATGTAGAGCACATAATGAGGGAAATGCATGAAGGTACTTGCGGCAACCACTCCGCCCCGCGGTCCCTAAACCAGAAGGTAATCCACATAGGTTACGTTTGGCCAACAATTGCTCGCGATGCTAAAGCTTTCATCCAAAAATGCGAGAAATGCCAATGACATGTTTCCATTCGAAGGGTTCCCCAACACGACATAGTTCCCATTTCCAGTTCCTAGCCCTTCCTGCAATGGGGTATTGATCTGGTAGGACCACTCCCCGAAGCACCTGGCCGGTACAAGTTCCTCGTCGTCGCAGTTGACTACTTTAGCAAATGGGTGGAAGCAGAGCCACTTACTTCAATGCCGGGCAAGAGCATAATCAAATTCTTTTGGGATAAGATAATCTGTCGTTTTAGCATTCCGGGCTTCGTGGTTAGTGACAACAGGAGTCAACTTTCCCAGGACCCCTTCAAATCCTAGCTGAAAACCATGAATATACAGCAGAACAAGACGTCTGTAGCTCACCTTTCAGCAAATGGCCAAACGTAAGTGACGAACAGGACCCTTGTCAAAGGGCCAAAAACAAAACTGGATGGAGCTAAGGGCAAGTGGGTTGAAGAGCTTCCCAACATCCTTTGGAGCTACAAAACCACGATTCACTCTCCCACCAGAAAGACCCCATACAGCCTTGTCTTTGGAACAGTGGCCGTCATTCCTGTTGAGATTGGTGTTCCATCACCCAGATTTCTGAACCCTCCTAAAGAAGGTAATAATGCATCCATCCGCCTCGACCTCAATCTTCTGGAAGAACAAAGGGAAATCGTGGCTCTCTGCTCTGCTAAGTACAAGTCTATCATGGCTCAATACCATGACTCTAAGGTCCAATCTACGAAGCTCTAACCCGGAACTTCGTCATTCGAAAAAACGAAGCAAGCAGACAGGAACGCCTCCGCAAGCTGGACGCCAACTGGGAAGGCCCTTACTTAGTGACAGACAGCCTCAGAAATGGTAGCTACAAGCTTCAGACGTTGGATGGAAAATCCGTCCCTAAGACTTGGCATGTCTCCAACCTTCGCAGGTTTTTCTACTAAATTTCTCTACGCCACTTCAAGTATGGGTTAACACTTACGCCCTTTTTGAGCTCCACATCGATGTAAACCCTTGGCTTTACACCCATATTCAATACAAGGCTCCGCGCCAATTTTCTTTTCTTAAATGAAAAGGTAGAAGCAAGTAGAAGCAAGTAGATTCTTAAATGAATTCGGCCACAAAAATATGTAGATTTTTAACTGAATTCTGCCACAAAATAAAGACCTTCCACAGAAGGCACAGAAAAGACCTTCTACGGAAGGCAAAATAAAGACCTTCCATGGAAGGCACGAAAAAGACCTTCCACGAAAGGCACAGAAAAAACCTTCTACGGAAGGCAAAATAAAGACCTTCCACGGAAGGCACAGAAAAGACCTTTTACGGAAGGCAAAATAGAGACCTTTCGCATAACGTCCAGAAATTACTTACCAAATCAAATTGCATGATTATTTGGCAAATTTACTTAGCAAATTATGTCGGAAAACACTTGACAAAAAAAAAAAAAACACTTGGTTTCGTACCAACATCATCGAGTATCTCAACAAGGCTTTATACCAAGTCTTACAAAAAAAGTCCTAAACTAATGGACGACATCTATTTGCTCCTCCGCGGCGGCTTCCGAATCCGAGGAAGAGGACGACGATGATGAACCGGAGGACGATGAACTCGAATCTGCCGCCTGAGTATTCCCGGCCTCCCCCAGTCATAGACTCTTCTAGGCACTCACAGAAGTCTTTGCCCCATCAGCCGCCGGAGTATTCTCGGCCTCCCCCACTCACGGATACGTATGAGCACTCGCAGAAGTCTCGTCCTCCGTACTCACCTTCCGCTTTTGGGTTGCATGCGCCACCCGCAGTGCCGCAACGGCATCTTCCACCAATGGAACCTTAGGACCATCCGTCATAGGACAAAAAGCCCTCACGTCCTCAACGGTCCTTATCAAGCCATCTCTGAACCCCTGAAGACATTCCCATTCCTTCCGCTGGAATGCTCCAAAAGCATTGTTGAAAGCATCCACCATTTCCTTATCAAAACCCCGAAGAGCCTCTGCTTCTTCCGCCGTAATATCCGGCTTCATCTACTGGGCACCCTTCTTTATACCCTCCGACATGAATCGCAGCCTGCAGTCTAAGGTGAACGAACCTAAAGCCTCATTAAACTCCAGGGAGTAGAAGAACTTGGTCAACATTACCTCGATTTCTTCCATCAACAGCTGTGACACTGACCCTTCCACCTTTTTCTTCTCCTGTATGACCCGCTTTAGAGCTTCACCCATAGTGCTCAAGTCCTTCTTCAAGACCTTTTTCCCCTTCTTCAGCTTAGCAATCTGAGCCTTCGACTTGGCCAACTCATTTTCAGCTGCCTCCGCCGCAAGCTTGGCCTTCACCAAATCGCTCTCCGCCTTTGCAGCTCTACCAGTAGCTACAGTCAAACTCTCTTGCGTCCGGCCTAGTTTGGACTTCAGCCCCTTTACCTCCTTCTCAAACTCCCCTATCTGGTTGTTATGATCACAATAAAAATTACGTTGATTCCTCCAAAACAACGCAAACCACTCCACATGAGCGTAGGCTTCGAGGACAGCCAAATTAAGCCTCCGCTGCAAGTCATCCTCTTTACCCTACGTCAATCGAGCAACCTCCGAGGGGGGCACACTTTCCCTAATCCACCCACGAAGGCAATCAAGATCATTCGACAACTCACCCTCCGGTAGAGAGGGACTGCGACGCTCCCTTTTCATTGCTTCCCTCCTAAAATTATCATCGGTCCACGGTTGGACCTCCAGCACAACATCTTCAGCACCTTCTGCCACAACTGGCTTAGTGGAATTCCTGTCCTTTTTCTTCTTCTTCTTCTTCACAGCACTGATCTTTTGCCGCGCTACCGTTGCCTCCGCCACACCTAATAAATAGCCACTTAAAAAAAAAAAAAGGAGACAATACCTTCCGTTGGAGCCACCTCGCCACCGGATAGCTGCTCACCTCCGGATAGAGGCACACTGCCGGAAGCCCCTACATCATCAGCTAGCCTCTCTTCACGAATAGTTGAGTCCACCAACATTGCACCTAGAACCGCACTGCGAACCTTCAAGGGTTGCTCAAAATTTATGAAGGAAGGTACAGCTTTTTTCGAACCACGAAGTTTCTCTGGCTCATATGCCTCATTGTACGCCTTGTCATAGCTTTTATCTCCGTCAATACCCTCCAACGTACTGTCTGGCATGTTCTTTATGAATCGGTCGTAGTTCAAAGCCGCACCATCTGTTAGTTAGTTAAAATTTTTAAAAAAAAAAGAAAAAAAAGAGAAAAGTACCTTGTCCAAGGTCCGTCATAATCGGAAGTTCTGGCCTTGGCAGCACCTGACTTAACCCACAAACAACCAACATCCGCTCATCAGCTATGAAGTCACTCGGAAGAGCGTTGTGTAAAACACTATTAAAAACGGACCTATCTATACTTTTAGGTTTTTCGGTTTTTTCCTTCCATAGTCCGTCACTAGTACTAAGCCAATTATTCTCACAACCCTCTGGCAGATGGCGTTTAGACATATAAAAAATGCCATAGCGCCATTCACTGATCTTATCAGGCAGTTCGAAGACCATTTTAGGATTCGGCGTAGTCCTGTCTTGAAACAAAAACCACCCGTCTTGGTTAGCAGCGCATCTAAGTGTTAAATTTTTTTAAAAAACCTAAATATGTCCATAGTGGGTTCAAATTTTAACCTATGAGCCTGAATAAAAAACCCACTATTTTACGAATAGAATTTCGAACTATCTGGGTCAAACTAAGGTCGTAATGCTTTAGAAGATCCCCAAAAAATGGGTGCAGAGGCAACCTCAATCCCACCCTAAAGCACCCCTCAAACACAGTTACATAACCGTCCGGCGAATTCCTAATGCTATTATGAAGACTGTCCGACACCCTAAAATCATACTCGCTCACAGGCCAATTAAACCTAGATCTCAGGAACTCTAATTTATTTGCACTAAAATCGGACCCATAGTCCGACATAAGCCTACTTTTACCCTCCGTCGAAACTTTTCCCATCCGGAACAACTATTTACAAACACAAAATTTAAATCTGCAAGGCAAATAAAGCAGAAAAAATAATGAACAAAGGGACTTCAACACAACATACCTTGCAAAATTGAGAAGAAAGAGTAGGAATACCTTCCGCCTTAGCTCCGAAGATCCTCCGTCACGACCCTTCACTACAACTCTTGTTGATAAAGCAACAGAACCTCCGTCATAGCTTACACAAGCAACAAAACAGAACCCACTCTAGCCTTCCCTCTGTCTCTAGACTCCGCTCTTCCTCAAACCTTCTCTCTCTAGAGTTTGCTTAAGACTGCAAATGCGGTTCTCCTCTTCAGTCTTGGTTATCTTATCTAAGGAACTGATGGGCCTCCACCTTGGAAAACGAGCAGCCGGCCCATCCACCACACGCAAACCCTAATCTCGGAAGTTGAATCGCTATAACGGTCTCTGACACTCATTCTAGAAGATTCCAAGCTCAACTCTTCGCCTGCCAATGTGAACTGACACGCCATGAGTCATGCTCACCCTGCGTCCTACCCCAATTAACCACCGACACATCTTTATTACAAGGGACAATTTATATGCTTCTCTACAGCAGAAGCCTTCACCTTCTGCCATAAGAAAAAAGAGAGTCAATTTATGCTCCTCTATAGCGGAAGCCTCCACCTTCCGCCATAAGAAATATAGGAGTCAATTGGGCTCCTCTACAGCGGAAGCCTCCACCTTCTGCCATAAGAAATAAGGGAGTCAATTCATGCTCCTCTATAGAGGAAGCCTCCACTTTCGGCGATAAGAAATAAGGGAGTCAATTTAGGCTCCTCTACAGCGGAAGCCTCCACCTTCCGCCATAAGCAAAAAGGGAGTCAATTTATATTCCTCTATAGCGGGAGCCTCCACCTTCCGTTGTAAGATAAAGGGGAGTCAATTTAGGCTCCTCTACATCAAAAGCCTCCACCTTTCGCCATAAGCAAAAAGTGAGTCAATTTATACTCCTCTACAACAGAAGTCTCTACCTTTCGCCATAAGCAAAAATGGCTCAATTTAGGCTCCTCTACAGCGGAGGTCTCCACCTTCCGCCATAGGAAAAAAAGAGCCAATTTGTGCTCCTCTACAGCGGAGGTCTACACCTTCCGCCGCAATAAAAATGGAGTTAATTTATGCTCTTCTACAGCGAAAGTCTCACCTTCCACCACAAGAAAAAAGGGAGCAACAATTTTCACAGATGAAGCTTGACGCTACATTCTACCATCCAGACCAGAAGGCTCTCTAGTAGACTATTCAACCTTTGCCCTGGGGGGCTTAATAGTGAATAAGAGCCCTGCATGGAACCCCGACCCTGCAGGTGGACCCCACATAGGACCCTTGACACTAAAAGGCAGTAGGTAACACCTACCACCTCGATCCTCACTCGTATAAATATATCCAGATACCCTACAAGTAAGGGGTTTCTCTCTCTCTCTCTCTCTCTACTTTGAGCTTCTGTCTCTACCGTACACTAACTTGACCGTCAGAGTATCCCGGGAACCAATCCCCTGAATACTTAACGGGTTCTCTCTTTTGACAGGATTGAGATTTGGAGCTTTGACAGTCCGCCCTTGATGAACCTCCGGCCAAAGCACGCCTCATCAACCAACAAATTAAACAATTGCATGTCTTCTCTTTGTTCAATTCAACGAATAGAATTGAATGGCAACCCGAAATTTGAAGAAAATCGATGTAATTAATGAACAAAAATGACTCTTTGTTTAATCGGCTGCATATATATTTTCATAAAACACATATTAATTTTTCTTTATTCCATTGCATCTTTTCACATACTATAGGACCGACCGATTGACAGAACAAGGCCCATGAGATCAAGGACGGAGCCAAGGGTGTGGTCCTTGGATCCTTCAAAACCCTCTCCTGTACCCTTATTAGTAGTATACAGTTATTTATAAAAATTTTTATTTACAATGTATTAACTATCAAAAAAAAGTTTATATATATACTGGAACCCCTCCAAAAAAAATTTTAAAATGTAGTTTCTGAATTCACCATTGCCTAAGATCAAGAAGGGGCAAATAATTTTAAATATAGTTTTTATTTTCTCAAAAAATTTATATTAGTTTATACATTACATTTATTTTGCTTTAAAATGAGTATTAACACTCAATTATTTCAAATCTACAGTTAATTCACAAACATTTTCAATATGAAGTAATACTAATTAAATAAAATCTCAGATACTCATCACTATTTTTAAAACTATACATACAACATTAAGAGTATATTTGAAAGTGGAAAAAATAATTATATTCTAGAGCTTGTTGAAACTATTCTGTTCGTTTAAGTCATGTTTTTTAAAATATTATTTTGGAAAACAATTTTGTGATGTGAAAGTGTAAGGAAATGTAAAAAAAAATATAGTTAAATAGAAAAAAGTTATATTAAAAATAATAAAAAATGATTGTGATAGTTTAATTTTACTGTAGAAACCAAAAACAAATCAAAACAAAAACAATTAAAACTAGCTAGCAAAGCAACGAATTTCAACTAGTCAATTAATACCAATTTAATTTATTTTCACCTTATACTCCTCTTTTACTTAATTTTTAATGGAGAAAAATTATTTATTTATTATTATTTTTTTTGTAATTTTTATGTAACATTTAAAGTATTTTGAAAAATTGGAGGTGGGACAATTGCCCGGCCACCAGAGCAACACGTAGCTCCACCCCTGAAGGGAACACAATTTCTAAGACTCTTTTACAAACTATATACAGGAAAAGAGGACCAAAAAAAAAAAAAAAAAATCCATCAATAGATCATTGAGCAATACAAAATCACAAACAAATAAGATACAAGGTTTTAAGAACACTAACGTAAATTAGTGTCCTAATTACAAATTTGTAATTTTTTTATCAATTAATCCTAGTAATTATTATCATATGAGCTGTCCTTTCCCAATGAGCTGACAAATTTATGAAAAGCAAACAGTATTGACTTTCTTAAGTAAATCTTGATTACTGAACCCCTCCTTCTAAATTAATTTAAACAAGACCAGAAAATTGTGAAAGGGATAGATCGATCGATGAACCTTAATTTGAATACTTGATACGCAGGCCAATAAAGTCATTATCAACTTTCCGCCACTTTAATATCAAAAAAAAAAAAAAACTTTCCATCACTAACCTACTTTTTTTATTTTATAGTTACTATTTAATTTAGCGTTGTGCAAATGAGATACCTGGCCCGACCCGACCCGGAACCGACCCGACCCGTCGGTTTCAGAATTTTTTTTTTTTTTTGCCCTCAATGAAAAAATTTTAAAATTATATTATTTTTGCTTAAGATGATATTTGAACACGTGACCTAAGTTCAATAATTATTTTTAAGGTATGCTAATTAGCCACTCCTTCTACTTTTTGTTTTGCTATATTATCTTATTACATGATATTATATTATTTTTATATATTAATTATCAATATCTTTATATATATTATAGTAAATTTTTTAAAAAACAATATACATTATAATACTATATAAACTAATGGTAAAATTTACATTTTGTGTTATTTTTCTTTTTACTATTTGCACATTTATATTACTATTTTTTAAAAAAAGGTAAACTATTGCCCGTTCCCACTTTTGGCCATTAAACTATTTTTTGCATACTTTTGGCCACTAAACTATTTTTTGCATACTTTTAACCACTAAACTATGGCCCGTGCCCACTTTTGGCCACTAAACTATTAGAAGTTGTCACTATGGCCACTCCATTAAGAATTTTCATCAAATCTTTATTTACTTTCATTTTTTAAATTTGTTATTTAAAAATTGTATTTTTTTATTCACATCTTTATTTTAATTTCGACAGCCAACTTTATTCATTAATATTATATCATTTTGTAGTGACATTTAGAATTCCCATATCATTTTATAAATTTTCAAGATCTAACATAATTCCAAAAATAAAATAATAAATAAATAATAAATGAGATCAATGTCTATATCCTACGTTAGAAAACGAATACTAAAAATTAAAGTTAAAGACAATAACGTTCGACGAGTCAAAGAATAATTTATCATATGTTTATAAATACAAATAAAGATATTGAGAAAAAAAATACAAATAATTATTGTTTGTGAGTGATTGATGTTAAAAAATATTGATGCATATATATAAGCAGTTTAAAGATTATTAGGATTTTGGGAACATTAAAGATTAAGGAGTAAATAAAGATTTGATGGTAACTTCTAACGGAGTGGTCATTAATGGCAACTTCTAATAGTTTAGTGGCCATAAGTAAGCGAAAAATTATTTAGTGGCCAAAAGTGGGCAGAAGCAATAGTTTAGTGGCCAAGTATGGTCAGATGCAATAATTTAGTGGCCAAAAGTGAAAAAAAATAGTTTAGTGGCCAAAAGTGGGCATGGACAATAGTTTAGTGGTCATTCATATAATTTTCCCTAAAAAAAATAATGTAATAAAAAAATAATAGAGTATAATTTTACTTATTTAAGATATCAATTTTCAATTGATAAGCATAGTATTTAAATTTGAAATAATATATAAATTTATGGAATAAAAATATTATTTATTTTTTGTATAAAAATTAACTTTGTTTAGATTGTGAAATACATGTGTGATGTAATTTAAATCATTAATATAATTGGAAAAGGTATTAAATAATTTATAGTTTAATGTTGTATAATATATTAATAATAAGAAGAAAAAATAACAAAACAAAGAGTTGCTGGAGTGGTTAATTAACTTTCTTTAAGATTGGTTTACCAACATTAGGTTGTGTGTTTGAATTCTGGCTTATGCAAATGAGCATTATAATTTTACATATTTTAAATTTAGAAAACCCAAAATTGGATGGAGAACCGAACCGGACCCGCGGGTTCAACCAGGAACCGACCCAAAAAAATCGACCCACGATCGGACCAGCAATTATGAAAATTTTTTTTTGAGAAGGAACCAATCCGACCCGTGGGTTTGACACGGAACCGACCCGGAAAAACCCGACCCGCGTGTTTTTTGACCACCCCTACTATTTATACCCTTAAATCAAAATTTTTATTATCATTATTTATTTTAAAAAATAAGCACCACTTTTTATAGGGAGAATTACATTTACCTCTCCCGATGTTTGTTTAAATTATAAATAAGTCCCTCTAGTTTTAAAAATTACAAGTACCTCCCTGAGATTTGGTCATAATTATCAAATCGATCTCTATTAGTAACGGCTGAGAACAAACACAACCTTCCATGAACAAGATCAAGATTGATTCGGTAAAATCTAATCTCAAACTCATTTATTTAATAAACAACCACATTTTGAGTGCTCCGAATCTCAGTACAACTCAACTTGACGTCACCTTTACTGTTGATGAAAAAATAAACACAAAACAAAAAACTTTTGAAAAACCTCATGGAAGTATTTGTAATTTTCAAAACTATGAAGGATTTATTTGTAATTTGACCAAATCTCGGGCGAGGTAAATGTAATTCGCCCCTTTTTATATTACAACCACTACTCTTTTTTTTAATTTTTTATATATACAAATCACTATTTCTACCATTTAAATTGCTTTTATATTAGCAGCTATTCATGGTGCTCAATAGTTAATAACATACACACGATATTTTTTATGCTAAACTCGACACTTGTTTTCAGAAAACTAAAAATAAAAATTGTCACTTGCGTCGGATTCAAGTGTTTGCATTAAAATTAATCTATACAGAAAGTTATGAGATGCTTGCTTTGTCAACTAGAAATTGAATAGTAATGAGTATAATATAGTTGAGTAGAATTGGAATGAGAATCAAATTTTAATTTGGAGAACCCAATGAGAGTCAGGTTTGGTGGAACTCTTATATTTTTTAATCGTTTCCATAGATTAATTAATTTCAATTTAAAGTATCTAAACACTATCAAAAGGAATCAAATTTATTCCCCATTCTCATACCATTGTGAATAACATCGAAACGTAAACTTTCACATTCGGGTTTTACTTTTTCTTCTTTCTTCTTCTTTTTTTTTTTTTTTGTCAAAATCGACACTTTTATAAATTAAAACAAAAAAAGAAACACTATATATATATATATATATATATATATGTATATCCAAGCAAATAAGCCACATCATTTATATGATTTTATTTATTACAAACAGGGCTGCTCAAATGGCAATACCCGACCCGACCCGACCCGATCCGATCCGATCCGAACGGATCGGATTGGTTTCGGATCGGTGATCCGAAATTTCGGGTCGGTTCGGGTTAACCTCTTTTCGGTTCGGTTCGGTTCGGGTCGGTTCGGGTTAATCTCTTTTCGGTTCGGTTCGGGTCGGGTCGGGTCGGTCGGACCCGATCCGAACTTCTTTATTTTTTTCCGTTCAAGACATCATACAGCCAAACTTACACTTATTTTCCGTTCAGGACATCATTCAAATTGCAAAACCACAATTATTTTCCAAAATATCTTGACTTCAGATGACTCAAACCAGGATTAGACAACATAGAACATCAAATGAACACAAAAAGATGAACCAAAAGCCAGAAAGAAAGAAAATCCCTTGAGAGCAGAAAAGGGCTCAAGCATTTCTGTCCCTTTCTACTCATCATTCCAGTTCAATAGACATAGAAGACATAAAAATCCATTCTTTTTGTAAAAGCAAAGATTAAAATCAGATAGAAACAACCCCATCAATAAAATCCCTCCATTACGTCACCAAGGAAATCAAAACTACATCTTTAATTTCCTTAAATAAGCTCCATTTGAACTGAGCAGAAATTCTGCAACTACCCATATCAAAACAAACCATAACATCGTCCCATTTGAAAACAAAATGCTGGAATCAGAAGCTAAAACTCCAAAACGATTAATTCAATGGCCATAAAAATCACTCCAGAGAAAGAATAACTTACTGGAAAGAAGGCTACAACTAAGCCAGTCTCCTCAACAAAAATCAAGTTTCAATCTGACCTCAAAGCACATACTTTTTAGTATTAAAAAAAAAAAAGTATCAATGGCTTATGCAAATTAGATCTGGTAATACTAAAATGCAAAAAAGCTAATATTTTTGCCCCCTCAGGAACTATGAGTGGCTCCACGACTGAATGATCCTGATTGGAAGCACATAATACCTGGAAAACAATAAGTTGCATAAGAAACACAAGGAAGCTAGTGTATGATGAAGGATGAAATTCAGAATCCAGAACATGGTTAGAAGTTCAGCCCCATGAACAAGCATCCAGCTTTTCTTCACATCTAATAGGATGAATTAAAACAAAATGATTTATATGTGCAGGCACTTAGCATTCTTTTTCTGGAATATAATAAACCACTGCCTTTCCTTAATTTCTAAACAGAATTTCTAGTTAAACTGCAGGAATATATTGGTAAGTGTCAATCTAGCCAGATCAGAGAGAGTATAAAATGCCCAAGGCCAAATATATAGCAAAGGAGCAACATGAGCCAAGATGTAGAGAAAAATAGGATAAAAATGTACCAGCCCCTCTGAAACGACATCTCGCAGCTTTGAAGGTTTCACATTTGTTATCAATACAACATAACGATTCTGCAAAATACAACAAACAGCAACAAAAGCTTAGGCAAATTAAGAATTCTATATGAAAACTCCAGCTAATATCAACAAACACAGATGCACACATGATTGATACCGTCAATTGCTCAGGACTAATATGTTTTGCCAGACCACTGACCACCTGTCGATTTTTACTCTCTCCAATATCTATTTCCTCAACGAGTAAGCTGCACCAAAGGATGAGTTGGAGAAAAAATGTTCAATGCATCTGCATTTGCAGGACATGTTCCAACATTAACAGGATGTTTTACCTGTCTGCTGATGGATGTTGAGATGCTTTACGAACAAGGCCAATCTGTATCTTCAGCAAACTAACAGGGACATCACTATCCTTCAAGAGAGAGCATAGAATCAATCTCTTTTTTTCACTCATACAAATCACACTTCACCATGGCACCAAACATTCGGGTTCGAAGCCATGGTACTGTAAGCTGATTTTCTGTATGTAATGGGTTCAAAATTATACGATTACTAGCCAAAGTATACGATTCATGGAAAAAGTAGCATAACCTAAGAAAACAATGCAAAAAAAACAAAGATTATGCAGATTCAAGATAATTTAACCATAAATCTTGAAAACCAATCCTCTGAATTTTCAGTTGCTCAGCAAAATTATTACTAACAATTTATTTACAGATTAACAACCCAAAACCCAAACAAAAGAAACATAACAGGAAAAGAGGGACAAGATTAAAGGGAAAATGCACGAATAATCCAATTCGTCACACAGCCTGACATAAAGAAAGCAATTCAACCTTCAAATTATAAACCCACAGCCCAAAAATAAACAAAAACAGGGATAGCAATCAAACCCACAAAATCTGTAATGGCATTCAAAGAAATCGTAATTTTTTTTCTCCCAACTTGCTTGAAGCATAAACATTAACTTTCTAGGAAAGAAATAAAAAAAAACAGAGCAAAAAACAAAACTTACCGAAACTAATCGAACTCTGTCATAGAAAACCCCTTCACAACTCCCGAACCTGCAACTTTTTAACTTGGCTGAAAGCTTCAAAACTCAAACAAAGAACAAAGAGGAACAAGGAACTCCTGAAGGTGACTACAATGAGATTGAAACGCAAATTTTTTGGCTCCAATTTGAATTTAGTTTACAAATGAAGTTCTTCCGCTCAGTTTCGCAGCCGGAGACGGAGATGGAGGGGTTGCCGCAGCCGCGCAGCCCCGGAATAGATGAAGGAGGCGCAGTGACCGGGTATACGCGACTGAGCACGGAGGGTGAATTAGGGCTTTTTCCTGTTTTAGAGTTTAAAAAAAAAAAAAATCGGATCAGATCGGATCATAAACTGATCCGACCCGATCCGATCCGATAACCGAGACCCGAATGTATATAAGGTAATGAAATCCAGTAACTATTTAATTTTTTTGAGGCCACTTAACAAATATTAATTTTTATATTACTATACGTACCTAATGCATTTGTGGATTTGATTATTTTATCCCGTTCGCCCAAGTCGAAAAAGTAGAAATTTTAGGGAAGATAATGAAGCTTATTACTTTATCGACTCTTACATGTACATTTACGAAATTTATTAATTTTTATCTTTGACCTATAATTATTGTGTAGTAGCACGCGAAATTTAAATGCAAATATATGGTTCAATGGAAAATTTGAAATTTAATTATGAAATGGTTCATAAAAGTCGAGATTGTTTACATAATTAATAAATATACAAAATCTGGGTATGTATTATTATATTTACAAAATTGTGGGCTTAGTTTTTTGAAAATGGAAAAAAAAAAATTTAATATTAAAATATGCCTGCGCGGGAATTTGCTCCAATTTTTTCTTGTATGCTAAACCGAGAAAAACGAGACCATTCAATGGCGGTTCAGCCGCGAACCGCCGTTGAAAGAAGAATCCACTGCGGTTCACTCGTGAACCGCCGTTGAAAGTGGACTTTCAACGGCGGTTAACTCATGAACTGCAGTAGAAAGTTGGTTCAACGGCGGTTTGCGGTTGAACCGCCGTTGAAACAATGAGCCGGTCGAAGTTCAAATCAAATTTGAACTTAGACATTTTCCTTTCATTTTCCCTAAGTCTCTTCCCTTCTTCTTCCCTTTTTCCCCCTGCTTCTCCCCTGTTTCCCCCTCCCTTCAACCGCGGCTGTTCGGTCCATTCTCCTCCTCTCCCGTCGCCGGCGCAACCGAGGCACCTTCTAGTTTTTTCAAGTTCATATAAAATATATTTTGAATAATCAATTTGCAAAATAATAAAGCATTATTAATCGATAAACAAATAATTAATTCATTTATCGGTCAATACCCAACCTCGCTAAATGAATTTCTTTTTTCCGAGGCACCGACAAGTAATTTATGAAGAGTTAAATATAAAATCAAAACAAAATGAACTATGTATAGCTTCCCCTGTAAATTTTACCAAAAGTACTATTCCTTGAAAAAAAAAAATTAATACATGAAACATTTATTCATAAATGAAAAACAAGGAAATCAATTTGCCGGAAAATTTGACAAAGTCTCCCCTATAAATGTAACATACTCCCTGTCAAGGATATGCACATACTTAAATACTTCACTAAAATTCCAACTATTTCGAATAATACGGAATTCAGTTTCAAATCAATTCAGACAAAATCTCCCCTGCTTGTTTTTGACCAAAACACAAGTGCATCATAACATCAACACAGAAGCTTCACACAATTTCCAACAATAACATATTCATTTATAAACAGTTCCGCATATGAAGTCCCTTGAAATTTTGTCCCTTGATTGCGCGGCTTCATCTGAGTTGTGACCTGTTTCAATCCCACAGTACAAAGGATAAAAATAAATGTTGTTATAAATTTATGTCCATCTCTTTTCATTAAAATCAAAGAAACATATACAAATACACACACACAACATACACACCCACAGAAAAAAAATTAATAAACACAAACAATATACCTTAAAATGATGCTTAACTTATTCTCTTTCTCTTATGGGACACTTGCTCCTCGAACCATAATCCTTCGCTGTGGTTATCACGAATTATGTATTTATCAAGTTCCCTATCTTCCTCATCTGTTCTCGATTCAGGTAACCCACTAGAGAAAGGGCTAGCCTCATAAAGCCCTTCTTCTGTATCAATCCCTTCCACTCTGTGATGTTGTTTACCATGAACAACAACAGACCAATGTTCGTCTCAAGGATCGGTGATATAAAAAACTTGTTTCGCCTGCGATGC
Source organism: Leptodermis oblonga (assembly GCA_016801395.1). NCBI lineage: Eukaryota > Viridiplantae > Streptophyta > Magnoliopsida > Gentianales > Rubiaceae > Leptodermis > Leptodermis oblonga. Next base: position 33,068,758 of record CM028755.1, read on the forward strand.
AAGTATAAATGGTTCCCCCTTGAAACCCTCCCGATTAAGGTTCACCAAGGTAAAACCCCATGGATCATCAGTTCGAACCCCACTATTGTTATCAACCCATTTGCAGCGAAATACAGCTACTTTGAAACAAACATAGTCAAGCTCCCAAATATCTTCGATCACCCCGTAATAAGCCATGTTTGCATACAATGGATTTTTATCCTGCCTGCTAGAAACATGTAAAGCCTCTGAGATTAATGTAACACCACTGTTTTGTGCCGTACTCTTCTCATCTTGTCTCTTAGTAGCAAATGAATATCCATTTATGTCATAGCATGAAAATGCTCGTACCGCAGGGCTGGGCCTAAACGCCAACCATTTCAATGTCTCCGAAACGTCTTTGCCCATGACAGCATTGCCAAACCAATAGACAAATGTCCGAATATGTTCATTGAGCACACGTTGATCCATCCAAGCAGGATAAGACGTTCTTATTGAACGGATATGGTCTGTCACATAGGGCGCAACTTCTTCAGAATTGCGCAGAATGTAGAGATGCGCCTTCATCAATTCAACATTAGACGGCAAAAATATTTTTCCTCCCCTTGTGCCCATACCTGTAATCCTCCCATCGTGCCGATTCTTAGATATTTCAATGGATGCAGTATCGGCCAAGTATTCAGTGCAAAACTCAATTACCTCCTCAGCTATATAACTTTCAACAATACTAGCATCAGGACGACAACGATTCTTAACATACCCCTTAAATACTTTCATATATCGCTCGAATGGGTACATCCATCTCAAATGAATAGGCCCGCAGATTTTTATCTCTCTAACCAAATGAATCACCAAATGCACCATAATATCAAAGAAGGCGGGTGGAAAATACATTTCTAATTGACAAAGGACAACAGTTATTTCATCTTGTAACTGATCAAGTCTTTCGCGCGCGATAACCTTGCTACATATAGTATTGAAGAAGAAACAAAGTTTTGTTATATTGGACTTAACATGCTTGGGCAATATCGAGCGAATAGCAACAGGCAACAATTGTTGCATTAAGGCATGGCAATCATGAGACTTCAAACCAACCAGTTTTAAATCTTTCAAGGAAACAAGTCTGCTTACATTTGAAGAATATCCGGATGGAGCTTTGATGCTACGCAAACTTGAACACAGTTGTTTTTTCTCTTTTCTGGACAAAGTGTGACAGCAGGGGGTAGATATGTGCGTTGTCCTCGAGCTACCGGTGCTAAATTTTCTCTTATGTTCATATCAACCATATCAAGTCTCGTGTTATAACCATCCTTAGTTTTACCAGGGATGTTCAAGAGCGTACCTAACAGGCTTTCGCAAATATTCTTCTCAATATGCATAACGTCGAGACAATGTCTGACATCCAAGTTCTCCCAGTATGAAAGTTCAAAAAATATGGATTTTTCTTCCAACAACCTGTATCATTATTGCTGGACTCCGAACGTTTACCAAACTCCACATTAATGTCCGTCACGAGCTTTCACCTCTGGCCCGCTCAAGGGTTCTGGAGCTTTTCTGAACTCTTGAAATCCATTGAATGCTCTTTTCATACGGCGATACGGATGAGCCTCGGGAAGAAATCTGCGATGCCCAAGGTATTATGTCTTTCTCCCATGTGCAAGCTGACAAAAATCTGTACTCTGCTCACATATTGGACATGCTTTATGCCCTTTAACACAGTACCCAGACAAGTTTCCATAAGCATGAAAATCATTAATGGTACAGAACAACATGGCACGTAATGTGAACATTTCTTCACGGTATGCATCAAACACAGGTGCGCCTTCATCCCATAACTTTTTCAAGTCTTCAATAAGAGGAGCAAGATGCACATCGATGTCATTTCCTGGTTGCCGTGGGCCTGAAATCATTAGAGACATAAGTATGTACTTGCGCTTCATACACAAGTAAGGCGGCAAATTGTAAATAACCAACATCACCGGCCATGAGTTATGTGTGCTACTCAGACTGCCAAACGGGTTCATTCCATCAGTACACAAACCAAGCCTCAAATTTCTGGCTTCTCCCCCAAAAGAAGGATACATTGAATCAATTTTTTTCCACTGATCTGAGTCTGATGTATGCATTATCACCTTGTCATCATCACTGGGAATGCACCGATCTGAATGCCATATCATTAGTTTTGCATCTTTTTCATTAGCGAACAACCGTTTAAATCTCGGTATTATAGGAAGATACCATAGAACCTTAGCCGGCGACCCCTTCTTTTGCGCATCAGAACTGTCTTCAACCTCATCACACAGCTGCTTGTTTTTGTATCGTGGAGTTTTACACTTAGGACAAAGCAATAAATCCTTATACTCCTTCCTGTAGAGGACGCAATCATTTGGGCAAGCGTGGATCTTCTTATACTCCATACCCATTGGACACAATATTTTTTTCGCCTCGGAAATTCGATCTGGAAGTTCATTATCTTCTGGGAGCATATCTTTCAATACCCTCAATAAGGCTGTAAAACTAGTATTTGACCACCCATTTGCTGCTTTCAAATTAAACAACTTCAAAACACTAGACAATCGTGTATATTTAGTGCAACCCTTGTATAGAGGCTTCTCATTGTCACCCAAAATGGAAGCAAGAACTTCCGGTTTATCAGCAAAATCCTCAACCATATCCTCAATCATGGCATCTAATCGATCTCTAGTAATCGCATCATCTCCTTTTGCATGAGATTTTCTTTGCTCAGGTAAACCATCAATACTTTCACCATGCCAAATCCACAGTTTATAAGAAGGATCAAATCCGTGCGGATATAAATGGAATCTTATTGTATCTGAGTTATCAAACCGCGCACCATTTTTACAAGCTTTGCACGGACAATGGACGTACTTTGTATTCTTATAAGCGAATTGAATGAAATTCTCAACTTCTTTCGCATAAGAATCGGAGGTCCGATCACCATACAACAAGATATTTCAATCCATGTGTAACTAACACCTTGAAATAATTGAAAATACCAAATAATAATTCAACAAACAATGTACAATTAAAGTATCAAGTTGCATGCTTGTCTTAGCACATGTCATACTAATGTTACTCATATAATCAAAACTACTATAATACCTCAATGATGAAAAATAATGCATAAACAACACATGCGCAATAGACATAATGAAATGAAGAAGAACCCATAAGTTTTTCATTTATGCATTTCGTCAAACACATGAAATGCATAAAAAAATAATACACACTCTAAGTAGTGCAAATTATATGAACATCCTCCATTAAAAATTAAACACTATAAATCAAATCACATCACCAAGAAACTACATAGTATAACTAAATAGGGTTCCACAATACTAAGGTTCACCATATACATGGAATATATGCAACTTTAATTTTCAGCCCTCTACCATAAATAAAAATAAATTCTATAGGATGATATATATAAAGTACAAGCATAAGCAATTACTGAGAAATTTTAGAAGTTTCTAACCTTAAGGTGGTAAATTTTAGCTCCAAATGACGATTCTTTACATCAAACGTGCAAAACCTAGTAGAAATTTGGAGAGGAACACTTTCGGGTGCGATATGGAGATACACGTTGTTATTTAGGGTTAAATACGTCAATACAACGGCGGTACAAATTAAACCGCCGTAGAAAGGACCTTCTACGGCGGTTTTAAAATAAACCGCCGTATAAAGGGACTTTCTATGGCGGTTGGGACAAATCGCCGTAGAAAGGGGGCTTTCTACGGCGGTTGCCTTCCAACCGCTGTAGAAAGTACCTTTCTATGGCAGTTTATTTTAAAACCGCCGTAGATAGTCCCGTTCTACGGCGGTTCATTTTTAGACCGCCGTAGAAAATCCGTATTTCTTTTATAACTGCGGTTTTCTATTTTCCGCCGTTAATCCGCAGCCGTTAAAGCTCCATTTTGCAGTAGTGAAACCTACCGTTGGGTAGTACAAGATAAATAGGTAACATCGTCTAAAGTTAACCCAATAGAAGTATTAGTGTTGGGTCCTCCTGGTAATTAATGCTGCTAATTAGATTAACAGGTGTCGTAGGGAACCCACGGCCTGTTAGTTTGGTTAGTTAGAGAGGTAGTAGTGTCGTAGGGCACGGCGATTACCGACACACTAAGGGGGGATTTGGTTACGTCGTAGGGAGCCCACGGTAACCTATAACCAGCCGATACATTGTTCTTCAATTTATTTGTGGCGTTAATGATTTCAAGCATAGATTGATCTGATTCATATAATGTTGGAATACTATTTTAATTAATACTTTTATTTGTTCTTGTGAAGTTTTAGTTTTTATAAAGTGACAAGTTTTAAGGGTCTTTCTGAGGCACAAAGGTGATTGCAAATCAAATATTTTTCTAATCGATAGGAATGAGAGTTTTAGTCAGTTGTTCCCTGCAGATCGACCCTGCTTTCTATGCTATTTGTAGTAATTTTTTGCAGGTTTAAGCACTTATTCTTGTGCATTTTGGTAGCCTCACGACGGGCTCTATCATGAGTCAAAGTTAGCAAAAATCGTTGCTAAATTTTGTTCTTTTGTCAGATAAAAAACAACAACGAAGTAATTTTGTTAATTAATAGTCCGAACATATTTCATTAATTTGTATATAATTATATAAATTTCCTGCGTAAACTAATGGCTCTTGTTTCGGTTTTGGAATGCAGATAAAATAATAGATCATTCTAATAGTAACGTGGCTAAAGATTTCTATCATCGCTACAAGGTATACAAATACATTTATTTATTACTCATTAACTCATGTACAATTTATTATGAATATTAAGGTATAATTCCTAAAATAACTAATTTGGCACATTTTATTCTATTTATATCCTCATTTATTAAGTATGAGCTAATTATGAAGTACACATGATTATATTAGTAAGGATATAAGGAGTAAAAAATTTGAAAGTAGACTTTTCCCCTTCTAATGTATATATATATATATACTAGACGGTGTTTGCCGTGCAATACCCGACAATTGCCCATCATGATTGTTAAAATGTATTATTTCAATCAGTTTTCTAATTAAAAATATTTCAACCAGTTTTCAATTTTTGGGTAAATTTAGGATTTTAATGGAAACAAATAAATGTATTGTTTTAACATAAATCAAGAGTAAATATAGTAATAAGTTGAGCTACGGAATCAAACAAAGTGAATTTCAATAATCGTACCTAAAGATCATAGTAAATAAGCATTTCTAGGAAACACCTTTACCAAAACCATTGCATAGAAGTTGCAGACTATCACTAATATGAAAAAGAAATATAAAAACTTGATTCATTACTAAAAATGCAAACAACAATCAAGCATGTAATTCATTACTAAAAGGCTTTGCTACAGAAAAACTGAAACTAATATAAATAAAAGAAAATCTATGAGCCAGCCGCTGTTAGGAATCCCTGAAAATGAAGAAATACTAACATTGGGCTGACTTAATGAACAGTGTTATGTTCGAATCAAGAAAATCCAGAATAAGGGAAAAAGCCAAATTAAACTTGGTAACACAATTCATAAAGATGGAAAATCGAGGAAAAAAAAAAAAAGTCACGAGTTTACCAGATTTAATGCCCCAAATTACCCATGGACCCTCCCTCCTTTCGTCTCTCTTCCACTTTTATCCCTTCCTTGTGTGAAACTAAAAGACAAATTTTAAGGAAGCAAAAAGAGAGAAATTAAATTGATGGTGGCAATGCGAATTTCAGGAACAAGTAGGGATCCAGATGGAAACCAAAGTTATATCCGCATCAACAAAATCAAGAATAAGAGAAGGAAAAAACAATCAAAACCTGGTAACACTTGCATAAAGAAGGGAAAAATATGAGAGTATCTTTAAATTTAGATGATGGATGGTGACCGTGTAGTATTGGTTCTGCTGATGGGCGGCAGCCGACGGTAAGAGAAACTAAAGGAAGGAAAATTAAGGAACATGCATGTTGTGGAAGTGGATCAGCTTCGCCACTGTTTTTTTTTTTTTTTTTTCCTTAATCTTTTCCCATTCCATGATGTTGGTAAGATAAAAGTGGTGATAAATAATGAAAGAATGAAACGTAAGAAGATGAAAAGCTAAAGAAGGAAGTTGTTAATTAGGAAATAAATAATTGAACGTCTGAAGATGAAAAGCTAAAGAAGGAAAATTGATTATTAGGATGACATATGGCAGTATTTGAAAAAGAGATAATTGCTTATGTGGCAGCTATGTAGCCACATTGTTTATTAAATTTTAAGCTTATGTGGCAGCCATGTGGCATATTTATATGAAGCCTATATTACTTTCTATTATATACGGTAGATATATATATATATATTGTAGAGAGCAGCCGATTAATTACCTCTCATATATATCTTCACGCAATAAATATATTACAGGAAGACATAAAACTAATGAAATTCATAGGGTTGGATAGTTTCAGATTGTCCATCTCATGGCCATGGCCAAGGGTTATACCAAGTAAGTAATTAGGTTCCGTTAATTTATATAAATTGTTTTCCCAAGAGTATTTGATTTTGGCATAAGTAATGATAATTCAATTTATTTCTCAGCGGGGAAGCTGCATAAAGGCGTAAATAAGAAAGGCATTGACTTCTACAACAACCTCATCAATGAGCTTCTGGCAAATGGTGAGATTCAGATCCACTATTCTTTTAAAGGGGAGAAATTGGAAATGAAAAAAAAACCCCGATACACTGTAGTTGAAACCTTTTTTTTTTTTTTTTTTCCTTCATAAATTATTAATTATTCTTCCTTCAATTTTTCCATGTATAAATAATACAGGTATTAAACCAATGGTAACAATCTTCCATTGGGATCTTCCTCAAACTGTAGAAGAAGAATACGGTGGCTTCTTAAGCCCTCAAATTACGTAAGCCATAAACTTTTTAAGGACCAATAGTATCATTTATCAATTTCAAAAAAAAAAAAAAAAAGAAAGAAAGAAAAGGGAACTTTTTCAAATTTATGCATGTCTAAAATAAACACAGGAAAGATCTTTTGGATTTTGCGGAGGTTTGTTTCAAAGAATTCGGTGATAGAGTGAAGCTTTGGGCAACTTTCAACGAGCCTACAGTCTTCAGCTTGTTTGGCTATGACACCGGCATCTTCCCGCCTGAGAGATGTTCTGCATGGCGGAACAATAACTGCACCGGCGGCAATTCTGGAACGGAACCTTACATAGTTGCCCATAATATCCTCACTTCTCACGGCGCAATAGCTAAGCTTTATCAGGAAGTATGAGTTGTTTGTACCATCCATAGGAGAAATCATGGGCTCGTTGTGTAGAAAGCCCACTTTCTATGGCGGTTTGTCCCAACTGCCGTAGGTTCTACGGCGGTTTTACATTAACCGCCGTAGAAGGTCCCTTTCTACGGCGGTTGATATGAAAACCGCCGTTGTATTGACGTATTTAGCCCTAAATAACAACGTGTATCTCCATATCGCGGCCGAAAGTCTTCTTCTCCAAATTTCTACTATGGTTTTGCACGTTTGATGTAAAGAATCGTCATTTGAAGCTAAAATTTACCACCTTAAAGTTAGAAACTTCTAAAATTTCTCAGTAATTGCTTATTCTTGTACTTTAGATATGTGTATATTGAATTTATTTTTATTTATGGTAGAGTATTGAAAATTAAAGTTGTAATCCATGTATATGCTGAACCTTAGTATTGTGGAACCCTATTTAGTTATACTATGTAGTTTCTTGGTGATGTGATTTGATTTATAGTGTTTGATTTTTAATGGATGTTGTTCATATAATTAGCACTACTTAGAGTGTGTATTATTTTTTTATGCATTGCATGTGTTTGATAAAATGCATAAATGAAAAACTTATGGGTTCTTCTTCATTTGATTATGTCTATTGCGCATGTGTTGGTTATGCATTATTTTTTTCATTGAGGTATTATATTAGTTTTGATTATATGAGTAACATTAGTATGACATGTGCTAAGACAAGCATGCAACTTGATACTTTCTACATTGTTTGTTGAATTATTATTTGGTTTTTTTAATTATTTCAAGGAGTTAGTTACACATGGATCGAAATATCTTGTTGTATGGTGATCGGACCTCCGATTTTTATGCGAAAGAAGTTGAGAATTTCATTGAATTGGCTTATAAGAATACAAAGTACGTCCATTGTCCGTGTAAAGCTTGTAAAAATGGTGCGCGGTTTGATAACAGATACAATAAGATTCCATTTATATTGGAACGGATTTGATCCTTCTTATAAACTGTGGATTTGGCATGGTGAAAGTATTGATAGTTTACCTGAGCAAAGAAAATCTCATGCAAAAGGACATATAAGGCGGTTGTTTTTGAACAGCCGTAGAAAAGTGGAAACAATTGGAGCCAATTCCCGCGAGCGCATAAATTCAACTCTTTTGGTCTAATAGCTATAATTTCCCCACAGTTCCCCTGCTTCTCCCCTGCATTCCCCTGTAATATTGGATATGCAATTTCATAATGATCAACTGGTGAAAGTAAATAAAATACATTATATTTTGCAACATACTAAATTTAATGTATTTCACTATACATATTTGATTAATATTATCATCCTTAATTCCAAATATATATATTTATATATAAAAGCTAATTAAATCCAGTAAGTATTTCTTTTTTTTTTTTTTTTAATTGGGCTCTTAAGCATTAATTTTTCTTATACTACGTACTTAATGCATTTATTGATTTGATTATTTTATTCCGTTCGCCCAAGTTGAGAATACAGAAAATTTAGGACTGATAATGAAGCTTATTACTTTATCACAGCTTACATGTAATTTTACGAAATTTATTAATTTTGAGCTTTTACCTAAAATTATTGTGTAATAGTACATGAAAATTTTCGGTGGAATATTAGTGCATGGGAAAATTTGAAATTTACTTATTAAATGTTTCATAAAAGGTGAGCTTCTGGAATTAATAAATATAATGTAAATTGGGTATGTACTATTATATTTACAAAATTTTGAGGTTAATTTATGAAAATGGAAAAAAAAATAATAGGGATTAGGGTTTAGGATTAGGGTTCAGAAAATGAAATAAAAATAGAAATTTATGCGCGCGTGCGTGGGAATTGGCTCCAATTGAAACTACTTTTCTACGGCAGTTCAACCGAAAACCGCCGTAGAATCAACTTTCAACGGCGGTTCATTGTGAAACCGCCGTAGAAAGGTGGCTTTCTACAGCGGTTTATTTTTGAACCGCCGTAGAATAAACCGCCGGTCTAAATTCAAATTTGTTGGTTTAGGGTGTTAGGGTTTAGGGTATAGGGTCTAGGGTCTAGGGTCTAGGGTTTTTGTCTAATATCTCTAATTTCCCCACAGTTCCCCTACTTCTCCCTTACATTCCCCTGTAATATTGTATATGCAATTTAATAATGATCAATCGGTGCAAGTATATAAAATACATTATATTTTGCACCATACAAAATTTAATGGTTCAAGGAAAATTTTGAAATTTAATTATTAAATGGTTCATAAAAGTCGAGCTTCTATACATAATTAATAAATATAATGTAAATTGCGTATGTAATATTATATTTACAAAATTGTGGGGTTAGTTTATGAAAATGAAAAAAAAAATTAATATCAAAATATGCCCGCGCGGGAATTGGCTCCAATTTTTTTCCCCTCTTCTACGCCGGTTCACGAAAAACCGCCTTAGAGGAGAACATTCTACGGCGGTTCGCAGTTGAACCGCCGTTGAACCAACCCGCCGGTCTAAGTTCAAAATATTTGAACTTAGACATCTTTTTCCTTATTCTTTTCCCCTTCTTCTCCCCTGCTTCTCCCTGTTTCCCTCTCCCTTCTCCAGCCCCGGTTCGGTTTCTTCTCGCCCGGGACCCGTCGCCGGCGCAACCCGTCGAACTCCGCCCATTTCCCGCACTTCCCAGCAGCTGCTTGGCGTGCTGATCGGACGTCGAGGACCAAGGGCTGATCTTTGTGTGTCGCTTCACCCCGGCCAATATTTCTTCCATTTTCCCACTCCAATATTTTCGGCCTTGGATGTAGGAGTGCAAACATAAGGTTTATCCAACTTCTATGCTTGCATTTTAAAGCTTTTGCAATATTACCCTCCATTTTGTAATTACTTCCGATTGGACTAGGGTTTTTGTGCACAATATAATGTTGATTTCGGGTTTGATGCTAGTGATGAATGATTGGAATGCTTTGGGATTTATCGATTGTTGGTTGCATTGGTTTGGTTATTGAATTTCGTGTTTTGTCCCACATAAGTTGAGAACCTAGGTGTTTGATTGGGATTTCAATTAAATACCCTTTCAATTCGGGTTTCCTTCACTAAGATGAGAAACACAAATGTTGATTTCGGTTTTGCTTGATTAATTTGAGAACATTGGTGTTTGCTTTCGGTTCTTAGTCGATTTAGTGTTCCTCATTTAGTGATAATGAGGAAAATGCTTGGTTGTTAAGTCCACTATGTGAAATTTAAGCTTTATAGGGTTCCTTCTTTTGGGGCTCCCTTGTTTTAATGTCTTGAATGCCCTTTATATATTGAAAGTAAAGCTATCTTTGCATCAATGTAAAGCATTTTTATTGCACAAGCACAAAGTATCTTTTGAGTATTGCTTCTCTTGTTTTAGGGAAAAAGAGTACTTTTTAAGAGTGAAGTACACCTCCTTTATGCTTTTACCTTTCTCCCTATATTTTGGTTTTTCCCTTTAGTAGACATGATTTTTCTCATTAGTTGTTGGTTGTGAAATGTAAAGTATTTTATCAATGGAACCCTTTATAAGTCCATTTTTTTGGGGCTCCTTTGGTTTAAGTTGAATAATGGCACTTGTGTATTGCAAATATCACTATCTCCTTTTCGCTTTCCCTTTTCTTTGTTTGAAATGCGTGAAATATGCTTTGTGAGTCGTTCTCCTTGATGAGGGGGATTTTTTTCATAAATGTAGAGTTTGAAATATCACTTCTCCTTAAATCTTTTACCTTTTGCGATTTAGTGTTTCTTCTTTAGTGACAAGGAGGGTAATGCTTTGTGGTTGAGTTGAAGGTGTGTTCCTCCCTTGGTTTAATGTCATGAATGCCACTAATATATTGAAAGTGAGGCTATCTTTGCATCAATGTAAAGCTTCTTTATTGCAAAAGCACAAAGTATTTCTCTTGTTTTAAGGAAGGAGAGTTTTTTTTAGGAGTAAAGTTGCGAAATGTACATTGCCTTTTAAATTTAAACATTACAAGCATTCTTGTTTTTTGTCTCCTTTGGTTTACAGTGTTCAATGGCGTGTGGGTTTTGAAATTAAAGATTTTCTTTAAATGCAAATATGTTATCTTGTATTCTCTTTGTATTTACATGAAGTTTAAGGTAAGCTAATGGCCCGAAAAAGAAAACGCAATGAGGGCCATAGTGATGAGGGAAAGAGCAATGGAGATGGGTCTTATACTAGAGCTAAAAGAGGTAGAGGGCCTACAAATTGCAACGATCTTTTGGAAATGCATATGAAGGGGAAAACTCTTGAGATTTCGTTTGATTCAAAAAATGAGCCTAAAAATTATCATACGAAGTGGATTACATTCGTAGCATTCACGGCCCGGAGCAAAGTGGACATTATGGAATATGCATCATGGCCCAAAGTTCCCGACGAGATTAAGAAGAGAGTGTGGATGGAAATACAGGTATTCTACAAAATTATAATGCATTGTTTGTTTACCCATTCATACAAATGAACCCAAATTTATCTAAATTTGTACTTCTATTGTTTACTGTAGGCATTATTTGTTTTTGAATCAACCGAAGAACTCGAAACCAGGTGGATTTCTTATGCCGGTAAAAGTTGGAAAGATTGGAAATCCTTTTTATGTAGATATGTAAATGGTGACTTGCAGGGTGAGGACCCATGCCTTGAATATAAATATCTCTCTAGGGAGACATGGCTTAAGTTTAAGGCTAGCCGTGAAACAGAAGAATGGCAGGTGGGTTTTTGAAATTCATTTCCTTCTTGTTTTTGGATATTTGAAATTGCTTAGTTTATGGATAATCACTTTTCATTGTATTTTTCTCTAGGCAATTCGTGAAAAAGCGCAAAAGAATGCCACTTTAAATGCTTTTTACCATAATTTATCTCACGGTGGATACCGACTGCTAAAGAAGAATTTGCATGAAGAGGCTTTGATTGCAACTGGGAAGAAGCCTTTAGAGGACAGTCCGTCCGAAGAAGAAGGGGAAGAATCTTATGCAGGGCCAGGCCGGCATCTACTTTGGAGACAGGCTCACACAAACAAAAAAGGCGAATACTTCACCCCATAGGTTGGTCGTGTTGGAAGTGAAATTGTAAGTTTGCACCATACATTTTCTTATGTTCCAGTTCTTTAAGCTGCGCATATAATTAAAACTATATATAATTGATCTATTTACATTTCATATTTTTGGCAAAACATTTAGGAAAATCTATGTTTGCGCGAGTCCCAAGGGGAGAAAGTTGCAGAGGGTAGGAATGACATTCTTGTCAAGGCAATGGGAAAGACCGATCACCCCGGCCGTGTTCGCGGCCATTCTACCAGGGCACGTATCACAGAGGTTTTCCCGAAAACAAGCATGTCGCTTAAAGATGAACTAGATTTAACTAAAAGAAAGCTTCAGAAAATCACTGCCCAACTCGATGAATGTCAAACACATCTTAAGATGATGGTTGGGTTTATATGTGGTAAGATGGGGACTGATTATGATACAGCAAGAGCCACTGTCCTCAATAGTGCCAAAGCTCAGAGCTTGAACCCAGAAACCTCCAGAATGACCCCAGAGATGTTTGAGGTCCATGGTAGCAATGTTTCCCCTGTGAGTCCGACGCTACACCCTAAAGAACCTCGTAGGCAAAATTTTTCTCCTCTTATCCCTACAAGTTTGCCTGAGTTACATACGATACCTGTTTCATCTATGGACCCGATCAAAGCCTCTAAAGTTCATAATAGCCCTATTGCAACAAACTTGGAAGATGTGAGTTCTTTAGGCGAATACAAGGTACTTAAAGTACATTTATGTCTTTCATATTTGTTTGTATAATTTCTTTCATATTGTCACTTCTAAAGAAGCTTGATATTGCATTTCATGATTACACTTGGTTTTTGAAGTTAGCGAAAATAGTTGAGTAATGTTCATTCGCTTGCCTATTATCTCAGGACGGGTGTGAATGTCATCTATTCATCTCTGAGGATACATGTAAGAGACATAAGCTTGTGGCCAAGGGAAATGTTTATAAGCAGAGAAAGCACCATGGCCGCGAGGTAAGGAAAGGTTGCGCGAGGGTTACAATTAAAATTTCATATGATGACTTTGCCCCGCTACCATTTCCTGAGGAAGAAGCTTCAACTGTGGGAATGTCCCGATCCTTTTTCGTTGAATGACCTATTCATTTGATTGAACTTATTCCGGATCCAGTAACACAGGTATATTCTTACATTTATTTGTGAATTACTTAATACCATTTTGTATATTTAATGTTATTTCAAATGTTGTTAGGTGGATAAATGTTTAAAAAATAAAAAAGATCGTTTGAATTCTATGGATAATATAAAATCTTCTTCGAGGTTCCAAATGAAATGGCATCCTCTTCGACATCTGATCCACTGCACGAGTTACAACTCCGAATAGAGAAAGATTCGAACTTCAATGGCTTCTTGTTTCAAATGACAAGAGATATCATAGGTGTGGATCATCCTATTTCGATGGATCGAATGGATGTCGATGAATTATTGTCAAGAGAAAGTATGGTCACAAACTGTTTGATGCAATTGTTCACCAAGTGAGTTTTCACTTAATTTTATAATCTATTTCAGATTATTGTTATATATAGTATGCATTCCATGTGCCTAGACTAACTAATGATGCATGATAATGTAAATTCTCTAGAGCTTTACAAGATTTGGTTGAAAGGAATGACAGGAAGGGGATAGGGTTTCTCTCAGCTGATCATGTCACGGCACTAGGAAACACATATGAAAATAGGGTACACTACATTGCACGAAACTTGAAGGATCGGAATAAAGAAATTTTATCTGGTGCCGTATCTTCAGGGCAAACACTGTAAGCGTTTCTCTAATTTTTAAGAAACACTGATTTAAAGATCTGAGGTCATTAAATTTTTGGTTTGCAATGAACATTGGATGCTTATAGCCATTAGACTGATTGAAAAGGTTGTGTACTGGTTTGATTATTTACAAAACCCACAAAAAGAGGAGGCAGTAATACTTATGGACGAGTGAGTTATATATATTAACTAATGTTAGAATGCATATATAATTTCTAATGCCAATCATATATACATATGTTGCTAATTATTTTCATTCCGCTTTCATTTTTATAGGGTGATGTTTACTTATCAAGCTTTCTTAGGATTGCCCAGAAATGTGCATATGCAACCTGAATGGATAGTAGTTAAGGTAAAATTGGTTCTTATTGAATTTTTTATTCAACGATGTGTTGTATAAAATTGTATGATCTTCTAACTCGTATACTAATATTCATTAGCATAAAAAGCAAACGTCTAACTGGGAGTGTGGCTACTATGTCATGCACTACATGTACCAAATCGCAATGAAATCCGATACATTGGCACTCGAAAAGGTATTTGATTTCTCATAACTTACTTGACTGTATTTCATTTTGCTACTCAATTACTTTTGAATTTATACTCTGTTGCAGTACTTCAAGCTCGACCGCATTCCATTAAGCAATGTGGATATAGATGCTATGAGAAAAATATGCGCTAGTTATATTGTGGAGCATTAGCCGTAGTTGATAGATACTAATGAAACTTGTTGATATTATAGTTGTACAAATATTTTTGGCTATGCCCCTGTAATATAATAGCGATTTCAATTTGTATCTTGGTGATATTTGTATTAATTTTAAACTTTTAGCAACAGGTTTTGCATTAAACCAGATTAATTTTCACTTTCTATCGCGGTTTGGGTCTGAAAAAGTGGCAACTTTCTACGGCGGTCTAGAACTAAACCGCCGTAGAAAGTGGTGGTTTAGAACTAAACCACCGTAGAAAGTTTCCACTTTCTAAGGCGGTAGGGAAGAACCGCCGTAGAAAGTGGTGACTTTCTACGGCGGTTTAGTTCCGTGAACTAAACCGCCGTAGAAAGTTGCCACTTTCTAAGGCGGTAGGGACCGCCGTAGAAAGTCCGCTAACTTTCTACGGCTGCCAGATAGATGGCGGTTCAAAAAGGCCAAAAACTGCCGTTAAAAGCCCTTAAAAACCGCCATTGAAAGCCCTTTTTGTAGTAGTGTAAATTGAAGTCTAACTTCACTTAAAAGTTTAAGTTGAGTAAATGGATCATTATAAGTGGTACACGCACAAAGGTCCAAATATTGTGCTCTGATACCCTTAGTTGGAGAATTTACCCATCAGGAAGATAATACAACACATCTCGTCTAGAGCCCAATAAGTAAATTAAAACCTAACTTGACCTAAAAGGTTAAGCGCGCTGGTATATTTTGAGCCCAATTTACTTATTAATTACGCTATATCACTCGCATATTTCGATGTGGCATACATAATACTTACCCATGACTCATAATAGATCGATTATCTCATCCATTTTTCTTAAAAGACAGAAAAAGACAATGCCTACTCCATTGAAGCCTACGTGTTCAAAGGGGAGTAAAACAATCTACCTTTCAAAACAGAGATTAACGTTATTTTTCACAATACTAATTTTAATTCGTTGATCAACTGTTTGCAATACTAAATTTTTAATTCGTGGACTGGTCGACCGTCGCATACATGTTATTTACTTTAAATAATTAATTTGACATCATCTTTTTCAATTATACCATTATTTTCTAAGTATGTATTAAGTGTAGATCATACATTTTTATATTTATATGGGTATGAAATATGGAAAAAGCTAGAGTTTCATTAAAAAACGATTTAGTCATTTGATTTTGCATTAGATGCATTGCTAATGCAACTGCATAGCCAAATTCATTGATGAAATGATTTCTTTAACGGGATTGTAGTCTGATATTAAAAAAATAATAAAAATGAAAACATAACTCGTTTATAGAAACACAAATTGTTTTTGAAACATCATTCTTTTTTTTAGGATGGATGAAATATATTTAAAGCGATAGCCACTTTAAATAATAGTTAAAATAAAATTGAAGTAGTATCATTGTCATAAAAATAAAATTGAAGTAGTATCATTGTTATATAGTTGCCTTGATCCACAAGCAACAAATTCTAAGAATGGAAAAGCACAAATCCATAACGTCCACATTGACATTAGTCCCTTTTGAATGCTATATAAAGAGGTATCATCCCAGGATAAGCTTAATTAATTTACATACTAAAAACAAATAGTAGAGAAGTTATGTAGCAATGGCATTATTTCAAGGCGTTAAATTTATGAATGCTTTACAATATTATGGATTCATGTTCGCATTTCTTTCCTTGTCTTTTGGATATTTTTCATTTGCGGAAAAACCTGAAAACATATCGAATTTGGGATCACTTGGACGCTCAAGTTTCCCTCCAGATTTCATTTTTGGAGCAGCCTCTTCTGCCACTCAGGTACACCCTCAAAATTTTACACATTTGTTTTTTCAAAAATTTATAAATATATTTTTAAATATAAATTATATATATTTATTCTGTTCAAACTAAGCGATTTTTTTTTTTTTTTTCTGTTTTTAATTTTGTTCAAGTATGAAGGAGCAGCTTTTATAGATGGAAAAGAACTAAGCAATTGGGATTTCTTCAGCCACAAATATCCAAGTCTCTCTCTCTCTCTCTCTCTGCATATATATATATATATATCTGTCTTCATATATATATATATATATATTGACATATTTAGCAAATATCTTCTGCGGGGACTAACTTAGCTAGTGCAATTCGAAAAAATACATAGCGAAACTATTCATTAACAATGCTACAAAGGGAATATTGGGGGATTGGGGGGGGGGGGGGGGGGGGGGGTCATACCTTTCTAGACTACGAATATGCCTTTATATATCTCTCTATTTCTATATACCTTTTTTTTTTTTCCCTCAATAGGGGAGTTACTATTAAATTTTTATGTATAAAATATTGCAGGAAGACATAACTAATGAAATTCATAGGGTTGGATAGTTTCAGATTTTCCTTCTCATGGCCAAGACTTAAACTAAGTCAGTAAAGTGTCATTAATTTTTTTTCACATTAATATATATATATATATATGTATGTATATTTATTGTTTCTTCAAATTTTCTCTAATGTGTGTAATATTAATTCAATTTCATTTCAGCGGGAAAGCCATCTAAAGGTGTGAATCAGAAAGGCATCGACTTCTACAACAACGTCATCAATGAGGTTTTAAGAAATGGTCAAATTATATATATATATATATATATTTTCTCTCTCTTTTGAATGGCGAAAATGGGAAAGAAAGAAAAAGACAGAAATTATTAATTATACATTCGTCCTTTGATTTTAACTTCCAGGTATTAAACCACTGGTAACAATCTTCCACTGGGATCTTCCTCAAGCTCTAGAAGAAGAATATGGTGGCTTTTTAAGCCCTAAAATTACGTTAGCAAGCCTAACCTTCCTAATTACGATTTATGTTACATTAGATACGGACCAGATTAGAAAACAAAAAGGCTACTATATATTTATCCCTAAACTTGGCTTCTAATTTTATCTGGTCCGTTAATTAACTTGAAAACAAGTTCATTTCAGTTCCTTAATTTTATTTTTTTTAGTTTGAATCGGCCATTCATTCAAAATTCGTCCAAATTTGATAACCAAACCGCGAATATTATAGGTCAACGTCAATTTGAAAATAAGGGTTGTTTGGTTTGTCAACTGAAAGGAGAATAAATATTTGTATAATAGCAGATTGGAATTAGAATGACAATTAAATGTGGGTTTGAAACAAGAATAAATATTTGGGTTTGAAACTGATCTTGAACAAATGACCAATTTAAACTAAAAAAAATTGAAATTAAAAGACCAAAATGAACAATTTTCAAATTAAAAGACGAAGCTGAGATGAAAGTCCAATTAAATTAAGGATAAATAGTTTCATTTATCCCTAAAATAAGAAAGAAAAAGCAGCGGAGCGGGTGCACTCAGAGGAGAAAAAATTAATCATCATTTTAATTAATTCCCCCAAAGGGAATTTTTTTTGAAATGTATTCACGTCTAAAATAAACACAGGAAGGATTTTTTGGATTTTACGGAGGTTTGTTTCAAAGAATTCGGTGACAGAGTGAAGCTTTGGGCAACTTTCAACGAGCCGTCAATCTTCACCATGCTTGGCTACGACGTCGGCATCTTCGCACCGGGGCGATGTTCTGCATGGAGGAACAATAATTGCACAGGTGGCGATTCTGGAACCGAACCTTACATTGTTGCCCATAATATCCTCACTTCTCATGGCGCAATAGCTAAACTGTATCGGGAAAAATATAAGGTAAAATAATATATATAATATAACCTTATTTCACTAAATTGTACGTAACACGCAATATGTACATTTGATTGAACTACGATTTCCTTGCCTATAGCCAAACCAAAAAGGAGAAATCGGAATTGTCCTTAATGCACGAATGTATGTGCCTTTCTCGAAGAGAAAAGCCGATGTTGAAGCTGCCCAACGAGCCCAAGACTTCTCCTATGGATGGTACAAACAACTCATACTTCATCTGTATATGTACATATATATTTTTTTCGTTCTATTAAAATAGTTTACTTTGCAGGTTTGCAGATCCATTAGCTTTCGGGGATTATCCGGAAAGCATGAGGAGGCTTGTGGGTGAAAGATTACCAAAATTCACACCTGGGGAATCGGAACTGGTGAAGGGATCCTTCGATTTCCTTGGATTGAATTACTATTCTGCAAGTTTTGCTGCCGACACTACTTATAACGTTGGCTCCAACCTCAGCCATTCAACTGACAGCCAAGTCCTTCAGACGAGTAAGTGAATATGATTTATATTATAATTGAATATTACTTAAATAATTAATTTGGAGTAATCGCTAATTAATTAAAATTTTCAACTCATTCCCATATTGCAGGTTTCAGGAACTGGAAACCTATTGGTCCACAAGTTTGTTTAATTTCCTCGACACAAACACTTGTATACATCTTATTCATGCATATATTTAGGCTGGACGCTTGTCATAGTTTTTTTATTTTTATTTATTTATTTATTTATTTTTTGGTAATATTGATACTCTTGTAGTTTGCGAATATTATTTTCAAAGTACAAAAACACTGCTATTTTAAAACTACAATAATGATACTTTTGTAGTTTGAAATTTGAGCAGTTGTTTATATTTTAGTGTACTAATACTCTTTTAACCTGAGAGTGTTGATTTGAAACTAAAAGAGCGTTACTTTCAAACTACAATGGTACTTTTGTGGTTTGAAAGTTTAACGTAAATTTTTTCTTTTACTTATTAAGTTTTTTCTTAGTGACACTGTTAGGGTTGCTGAGGATCACTTTTCTTTCAAACCTTTCGAAACTCAAGAAAAAAAGAAAGCGTGTTCACGAAAGGTGGTCTCATACATATGATCTGTTTCATATGAGAGCACCTCTCCCTCAAACTTTATTTCTTTTCTTTTCATTTTCTCTCTTTTAAGTCGAGAAAGGGGTTGGGTTTGCTCCATTTCGTGATATTCAAACTCTAGAACTCTAAAATGAACTCTTTAGGCATGAAAAAAAGTTGTACGTGCATGAAAATTTTGTGTAGTGGAGTTCTTAAGGTCGTTTATGGTTAATTAAATTTTCATACATTAATTAATTCATGCATGCAGGTAGGAAATAGAACTACTTATCCGCAAGGCCTTCGGGATCTTTTGGTGTATACAAAGAAAAGATATAATAATCCACTCGTTTATATTACGGAAAATGGTACGATATCAATTAATTATTCTTGAAGTTTTACAAATAAAATAATTAACACCGATATAATTTATCGTATATTAATAAATCAACATATATATAGAGGAATAGCACAAACTGGCATCAACACAGTTGAAGAAGGGGTGAAGGATTTCGTAAGAGTAAACTTCTATAAAAGGCATTTGAAGTATCTCAAACAAGCCATTCAGTAAGTTGTTCTCTTCTCTGTTCTTTTTTGTTGCAATAAAATTCAAAAATTTTGAAGAATTTTATAAAAATATTAATAATTTTGCAGATTGGGAGCAAACGTGAAGGGGTTCTTCCCGTGGTCATTGTTGGATAATTGGGAGTGGAGTCAGGGTTTCACATCTAGATTTGGTCTGGTATTCGTGGCATGGACTACCAGAATGGACCCAAGAGATACCCCAAACTCTCATCTATGTTCTACAAGAAATTCCTCGCTTCTTAATATTATTCCTATTCAGCTATATATTTATATATGAGTAAAATTATAGTCTCATTAAATAAGTCATTCAATCATTAAATTAGATTTGACATATACAGTTGTGTGTAGTTATGTATCCAATGTCATAGTTTCTTTAACCAGGCGGTAATTTTCCTTATATGTTCTTTAGTCCTTGTTTGTAATAAATAAAATCATACAAATAATGTGACTTAATTGCTTATATATGTATATGCACGCTCAATATAAAGACATTTGCTACGAGCTCCAAGTGACAAAAGAAAAAACTAATCCCTTTCTTTTTACGTTTGTAAAGGAGAATGCAGTTCATGTAAGATATAAAATTACTCATGTAGAATAATTAAATTAAAATTTCTATTTGTACTACACTACTACAAAATACCACATTGGAGGCAGGTTACCCAGCACCCGCCTCCAATACTCCGACACACCTGCCAACAGTGCAAAATCTAATTTCCCTTGCTTCAATTTATGGCTCCAGTAAAAATCGAATCTGAGCCTGCAGAAGCACTCGACTCTGACACACTAAATTTACCAGGCTACATATACTCATATATTTAAAGTTAAAATTGAAAGTACATATTTATATATTTCATTTTAAAATTTGTGGGTTTTTATTACCTACTAACACTTCCCGAAAAACACTTAATAAAGGCGCCCATTTGGAGGCGGCTTCAAATGGAACAATCGAGGCGGGTTCCCAAACACCCGCCTCTAAAGGTGGCGAAAAGTTTCAGATGTAGGAATGGAGCCGAGTTTCGCCGTCACCCGCATCCAATAAAGTACATTATTGGAGGTGGGTTTCAGCGAAACCCGACTCCATTACGCGAATGGCTTATTGGAGGCGGGTTTCGTCGGAACCCGCCTCCAATGAAGTACATAATTGGAGGCGGGTTTTGTTATACTGTCTCATTTTGGAGGCGGGTTTCATCGGAACCCGCTTCCAATGAAGTACATAATTGGAGGCTGGTTTTGGCCAATTATACTGTATTACAAGTTATAAAAGGAAGTATATATATACTTCCTTTTATAACTTGTAATACAGTATAATTGGCCAAAACCAGCCTCCAATTATGTACTTCATTGGAAGCGGGTATATATATATACACACATATATAGACACACACACACACAAATATATATTAATTCTAAAACAAATCAATTGATGAAGAATAGCCTAGTGGTAGTTCAGTCTCATGCCAAGCATGAGAACATGGGTTTGAACCCTACTGGTTTTCTGAAAGTTTAAGTTTTTACCTTCAAATTTGCTAAATCCCACATCGCTAGGAGATGAGGGCTTGGTTGATGGAACTTGCTTATAAAAGGAGCAGAAGGCTTTTTCTCATCTTTAAGCGGTACCAACGGAATAATTTCCATGGCCAAATGCAAATTTGAATAATTTAAGCGTGGCCAACAGAATAATTTCCATGGGCAAACGCAAAATTGAATAGTTTGAAGAGGATTAGTGTAGGCGCGTTTCACGGGCACCCGCCTCCAATAACCCAATCAAACCTGCCTCCAAAAGGGTTAGTGGAGGTGGGTTTCGCGGGCACCCGCCTCCATTAACTGTTTTTCGGGTAGTGTAATTTTCTCTTTGAGTATCCATTAGATTTGTTTTCTATAAAAGTTGTGATTTCCTTTTAAACTACTAGTTTATTGCCCTTGAACCTCAACAAATTTTCAAATTACTTTTTAACTTTCAAATTTTCATTTATTTGCTTATTAGAAAAGTTTGGGAAACCCGCCTCTAATACTGTGGTTGGAGTATTGTAGGCGGATTTTTCCCAACCCGCCTCCAATACTCTATATTATTTTTTAACATATCTTTTTTCGAGTAATAAATATTGCACAGTATTTAAATTTGAAACAAAATATAATTTCAATGAAAAAAATGTTAGTAATTTTTTTAATATAAAAAATTAAAATTTACTAAAATTACGAAATGCATGTGTGATTTAATTTAAATAATAAATATAATTGAAAAAAATTAAATGACACATAGTTTAATTTTGTTTGTATAGTATAATAACAATAAAAAGAAAAAATGTCAAAAGAAGGAGTAGCTAACCAACTTAATTTTTCTAAGGTCGCGTGCTCAAATCTTGGCTTAGGCAAAGAGTATTTTAAGTTTGTGAAGATTTTAAGTTGAGTACAGCGGTTCTAGGAAGGAAGAACAGTATTAGCGGTTACGGGCCCGATTCCAAAACAGCCGGATCCATGACCCTGTCTAAAATAAAAATTAAAAAAAGTCGGACTGATGACCCACCGATCCCACCTGAACCACGTGAAAACCGACCGCGGGTTCGGGTCAATTACGGTACCTACTAGCTTTCACTTTCCCAATCATTTCCCATTTCGTATAAGATAATGAAAGGTGGGATAAGATCGATAGCCAAGATTATGGAGATAAGAAGAAAAGAGAGAGAGAGATTGTAGTTTCTCTCACAAAAATTTCAGTTCTCATGCTTCTTGTTTCTTTGACTTAGCCAATCAATTCATACCAACACGAAATGAATTTACCAATAGTGGTTTCGATGTTTGACGCCTCATCCGAAAATAAATGCACACTTGTAATACTTTCTCCGTTCTAAAATAAGAGTCGTATTAGTCTTTTTTTCACACAAATGAAGCATATTACTATAATTACAATTATATAACTTAAATTTATATTTATATTTATATTCATTAAATAATAAATACACAGAGTTTCAATATATCGAAATTACAAACAATAGTATACTACTTGTTGCATTGAATATAAAATAACATTTAACATGCCTAAATTCTTTGTGTAAGTAAAACTATTTTGGGGTGTCCTGTCCTCGTACAAAAAGCGTGATTAATAATGTTATCTATTTTTCTTAGGGTTAAGTACCATTAACCCTCCCATGGTTTTGAGAAATAACCAATTGTCCTTCCATGATTTAGAAAGTTACCAATAACCCTCTCGTGGTTTGTGCAAACTGATAACCGTTAAGTTTTCAGTCAAGTTTAACTCTAGAAAGGGTATTTATGTCATTGCATAATAAATTAATTACTTTTTTTTTGTTTTGTTTATTTATCGCCTTCATCAATACTCTTTCACCTCATCGTCTTCATCTATCATCATCTTCATAAAACATCATCTTCAAACGCATCATTTTTTTTTTTTTTTCTCAAAAATCTTCATCAGCCATCATCTTCATTAATCACCATCTTCGTACGCATCATTTTTTATTTTTTGCCATACGCATAATGGCTTCAGCCAAAATATTAATCACCATCTCCTTCTTTTAATGGCTTCTCTTTAGAAATTGCATAAACCTAGATTAACATTCCAAATATAACTGAATTAACGGAAAAAGTAGGCATCTGTATCATCTTTTTTCCTCAACACGAGAATTTGAATTGGGATTTGAGTTCAACTGAGTTGCGGAACCTGAACAGAGAAAGTGTCTATGGAGAGGCCGGAAGAATCCTAACCATGTACCCCGACCGTGGGTTAGTACTTAAAATCAGACTTTGTAATGCTTTTTGTGGGATTTTGCACCTATTGTATGCAATTTTGGTGGGTTTGTCTGTTGGAGTTGTTGCCACCTACTTATGGGTCTTTTTACCACCATGGTTGTGGTTTTGGTTGTGGGGTTGACTGTGGTTGTGACTTGTGATGGTGGTGTTACTTGTGATGAACGGTGGTGCTGCTGGTGTAAATAAGGATGATTTTTTGTTAATTTTGAATTGAGGGGTTATAATGTTGGCTGGTTATGGCAGTTGGTGGTGGTCGGCGGTGTTGACGGGGTGGTGGTTGGCGGAGGTAATGGTAATAATGGTAGGTGGTGATGATGTTTGTAAAAGGAAATAATTGTTGAAATGGAAAATAATAATTATTGTAATTAAAAAGGAATAAAAAAAGAGCTAAAATTATATGCATTTTTGGTGATGGAGAAATCTATGGAAATGAAACGAATTAAGGAAAGTAATAATAATTTAAATATAGCAAAAATATATTTTGCTTAAGTTATTTCAATTTAAAAAGTAATTAAAGAAATTAATATTTTATTACTTATAAACTAAAAAGGAAAAAAAATGAAGTTTATATTCATAAGAGTATATATGTCATTCCATCATTATTAGAAAAAAAAATAAAAGTTGAACTTTTTGTTTGACTATTAAATTTGACTAAAAATTTAACGGTTATCGGTTCAGACAAACCAGGGGGGGTTATTGATAACTTTCTAAACAATGGGAGGGTAATTGGTTATTTTTTGAAACCATAGGAGTGTTATTGATAATTAACCCTTTTTCTTAGAAGAAAAAAAAAATGTGAACGTCTCATTTTGTACTCCATTGAAGCACACGTGTTCAAAGGGGAGTAAAACAATCGTTGATCAATTTTTACCATACTAGTTTTAATTCGTTGATCAATTTTTTACAATGCTAATTTTTTTTCATTCGTGGACTAAATTGACTGTGGGTCACGCATTATTATATATGTTTACAAAGGTACTATAAAACATAGGGAAAAACTACTTACAGGTCCGTTCACTACTATAGAAAGGGCCATTGGAGGCGCCCATTTAGAGGCGAGTTTCAAAAAACCCACCTCCAATAGGTGGATTTCCAAAAACCCGCCTCCACTGGATTATTGGAGGCGGGCCTTTTGGCGTTTTGGAGGCTCCAATAATATGTCTATTAAGCACCCGCCTTCAAAAGTTTTGGAGGCGGGTGTCCAATATCATGTCTATTGGAGGCGGGTTCATATAGCACCCGGCTCCAAAACACCAAAAGGAGGCGGGTGCAAAATGCACCCGCTTCCAATAGTGTTTCGAAAATTCATTATTGTTTTGAACTGTTGAAAGTTAAAAAAAATTTGAAAATTTGTCGAGGTTCGAGCAAAATGATAAATTAGTAAGTAATACAAACCACAATTTTAGAAGAAAATATATAAATATATACTTTCGATTTTAACTTTAAATACACGAGTATGTAACCTAGTGGTAAGTTTAGTGTGCAAGGGTCAAGTGCTTCTGCAGGCGTGAGTTTGAATCCTAATGAAGCTATAAATTGAAGCAAGGAAAATTAAATTTTGCACTGGGGGAGTATGGCAGGCGGGTGCCGGTTGCACCTATTGGAGGCGGGTGTAGGGTCGTTAAACCCGCCACCTTTAAGGATTTTTGGGGTAGTGGTTAAAGAACTATTCAATCATTTGATCTGGCATTGAATACATTACTAATGCAATTACATAGGCCAATAATTCCTTTTCACGAGACCGTAGTCTCATATAAACAAAAAATGAAAACATAACTCTTTTATCTATAGAAACAAAAAAAAAACAAAAAAAATTTATAGGATGAAGGAAATATATTTAAAGCGATAGCCACTTGAAATAATAGTTAAAATAAAAT
The DNA here is from genome assembly GCA_016801395.1 of Leptodermis oblonga. Lineage (NCBI taxonomy): Eukaryota > Viridiplantae > Streptophyta > Magnoliopsida > Gentianales > Rubiaceae > Leptodermis > Leptodermis oblonga. The sequence continues at coordinate 33,094,494 of CM028755.1, forward strand.
TGAAGTAGTATCATTGTCATATAGTTGCCTTGATCCACAAGCAACAAATTCTAAGAATGGAAAAGCACAAATCCAAACGTCCACATTGACATTAGTCCCTCATGACTGCTATATAAGGAGGTATCATCCCAGGATAAGCTTAATTAATTTGCATACTAAAAACAAATAGTAGAGAAGTTATATAGCAATGGCATTATTTCAAGGCATTAAATTTACGAATGCTTTACAATATTATGGATTCATGTTCGCATTTCTTTCCTTGTCTTTTGGATTTTTTCATTTGCAGAAAAACCTGAAAACGTATCAACTTTGGGATCACTTGGACGCTCAAGTTTCCCTCCAGATTTTATTTTTGGAGCATCCTCTTCTGCCACTCAGGTACACCCTCAAGTTTTTTTGATCTTATTAAAATATAAGAATTATATATATATATATATATTGTATTATCTTTCAAACTGATTAAGTGGTTTTTCTTAAATGTTGTTCCATGTAGGATGAAGGAGCAGCTTCTATAGATGGGAAAGGACTAAGCAATTGGGATTTCTACACCCACAAATATCCAAGTCTCTCTCTCTCTTCGTATGTTTGAGTTTGACAAATATATATATATATATATATATATATATTATAGAGTGGCCTAGCTAGAAAATTTGTTTCTAGAGGACTAAATTACCTAATGCAATTCAAGAATATATACGGCGAAACCACTCATTAAACAATACCACTAAAGGAAAAGTTGTGGATTGGACGGGGTTTATACCTTTCCCGACCCCGAATACACACTTTTATATATATATATATATATATATATTCATTATGACTTGTAGTAAAAAAATATATATAGTAGGGAAAATTTCACTTTTGAACCAACAATACTTTTCAAAATGATAATTCTGTTTATTTATTTTCATTTGTGATTGTAATTATCGTGTGACTTTTCATCTAATTAATCCCAAATTTTATCATGTACTACATTTTGAATTAAAGCTTTTATAATCATACTTGAAGCCTTGTGACTAAAAGAGATAAACTGAAATGGGAATATAACTCATGTATATATACTTACAAATTAAATAAAACTTGGTTAGCAAAATCGATGCTGGGATTTTTTTTTTCTTTTTCTTTTGTGACATAAATACCACAACGGAGTATTTTGCTAATTAATCGTCGTCAACACATTAAGTATATTTCATTGTGTATCTGATTAATTAATTGTACAAAGTTCATGTGTAAAAGTTTAGGAAAACTAATGAGTCTTGTTTCTGTTTTGGAATGGCAGATAGAATAGCAGATCATTCTAATATTGATGTGACTGAAGATTTTTATCATCATTACAAGGTATACACATTACTTTTACATATATATATATATATATATATATATTTCCTTTCTTCTCAATAAGGAGTGATTAATTAATTAATTACCTATTTTATATGCAATATATAATTTATATTGCAGGAAGACATAAAACTAATGAAATTTCTAGGGTTGGATATCTTCAGATGTTCCATCTCATGGACAAGGGTTATACCAAGTAAGCAACTAGGTTACATTAATTTATTTATAAAAAACATTGTTTTTCCAAGAGTATTTGATTTTGGCCTTGTTCATAAAACTAATGATAATTCAATTTCATTTCAGCGGGGAAGCTGCATAAAGGCGTGAATCAGAAAGGCATTGACTTCTACAACAACGTTATCAATGAGCTTACAGAGAACGGTCGGGTTAAAATCCACTACTTAAAATTGAGAAAAGAAAATTCGGGGAAAAAAAATCTAGCCGTTACCTTTTCCCATTAGATGCATCGATCATTAATAATTCCCCCCCTTATTTTTCCATAATACAGGTATTAAACCTTTGGTAACAATCTACCATTGGGATCTTCCTCAAGCCCTAGAAGAAGAATATGGTGGCTTTCTAAGCCCTAAAATTACGTAAGCCTAACCTCACTTATTTACAATTTACATTCATCAGATAGACACCAGATTGGAAAACAAAAAGGGTACTATGTATTTAACCCTAAACTTGGTCTTTAATTTTATTTGGTAGCTTAACTTTAAAAATAAAAAAGAAAAAAATCATTTTGGATCCTTAATTTTATTTTTTCAACGCGAATTAAAAGACATGTTTAATAAGGGGTTGTTTGGTTTGTCAACTGGAACGAACATAAATAAGAAATTTGAGTTTGGAGCCAAACCTAATGGGGCAGGTCAAGTTTAGTGAAATTAATTATCATTTTAATTAATTACCCTAATGCTAAAGGGAAATTTTTTGAAATTTATGCATGTCCAAAATAAACACAGGAAGGATATTTTGGATTTTGCGGAGGTTTGTTTCAAAGAATTCGGTGACAGAGTGAAGCTTTGGGCAACTTTCAACCAGCCCACATCCATCAGCTTAAATGGCTATGACATCGGCACCTTCCCGCCAGCGAGATGTTCTGCATGGAGGAACAATAACTGCACCGGCGGCGATTCTGGAACAGAACCTTACATTGTTGCCCATAATATCCTCACTTCTCACGGCGCAATAGCTAAACTGTATCGAGAAAAATATAAGGTAAAATCATATATATATATATATAATCTTATTTCGTTATAATTGAGTGCGTAACATGCAAATTGATTGGACTACGATTTCTTTGCCTATAGCCAAACCAAAAAGGAGAAATTGGAATTGTCCTTATTCCAGGAATGTATGTGCCTTTGTCGAAGAGAAAAGCCGATGTTGAAGCTGCTCAACGAGCCCAGGACTTCTCCTATGGATGGTACGTACAAACAACTCATACTTTATTTGTTTATGTATATATACTTTTTTTTTTACGTTCTATTGGAATTTAGAATAATTCACTTTGCAGGTTTGCAGACCCTTTAGTTTTCGGGGATTATCCAGAAAGCATGAGGAGGCTTGTGGGTGAAAGATTACCAAAATTCACTCCTGAGGAATCGGAACTGGTGAAGGGCTCCTTCGATTTCCTTGGACTAAATTACTACACTTCAACTTTTGCTGCTGACACTACTTATAACGTTGGCTCCAACCTCAGCCCTTCAACTGACAGCCAAGTCCTTCAGACGAGTAAGTGAATGAGCATATTATAATTGAAAATTATAACTTGAATTAATTTGGAGTAATTGCTAATTAAAATTTTCAACCGATTCCCATATTGCAGGTTTCAGGAACGGGAAACCTATCGGTCCACAGGTTTGTTTAATCTTTTAGTTTGAAAGTTCAACAGTAATTTTTTATTATTAATTTTTTCTTAGTGACACTATTAGGGTTTATGGGATCGATTTTCTTCTAAACCTAGGAAAAAGAGAAAGTGTATTCACGAAAGGTGGTCTCGTACATAAGATCATGTTTCATATGATACCACTTCTCCCTCAAACTTTACATTTTTTTTCTTTTTATTTTTTTAGTCGAGAAAGGGGTTGGGTTTGCTCCATTTTGGGACCAAAATGGGAAAATTTTTATTTTGGGGAATAAATAATTTTTTTGGTATTCATGAATGCAGGTAGGAAATAGAACTACTTATCCGGAAGGCCTTCGGGATCTTCTGGTGTATACAAAGAAAAGATATAACAATCCACTCGTTTATGTTACAGAAAATGGTACGATATTAATTAATTATTCTTGAAGTTTTACAAATAAAATAACTAATACAGATATAATTTATCGTATATTAATAAATCCACATAAACGTGTATATATATATATATATATATATACATACAGGAATCGGACAACATGGCATCAACACACTTGAAGAAGGGGTGAAGGATTTCGAAAGAGTAAACTTCTATGAAAGGCATTTCAAGTATCTCAAACAAGCCATTCAGTGAGTTGTTCTCTTCTCTCTAATTCCTTTTTGTTCTAATAGAAAAATAAAACAAAATAAATTGAATAATTTCATCAAAATATGTATTCTTTTTTTTTTTCGAAAGCCATTTCGTAAAAATATTAATTTTGCAGATTGGGAGCAAACGTGAAGGGGTTCTTCCCGTGGGCATTGTTGGATAGTTGGGAGTGGCTTCTGGGTTTCGAATTTAGATTTGGTCTGGTCTACGTGGACTATAAGAATGGGCTCAAAAGATACCCCAAACTCTCAGCTATGTTTTACAAGAAATTTCTCGCGTCTTAATATTATTCCACATATAGGTAAAATTACAGTCCCATTAAATAAGTAATTCAATTATAAGGTTTAGCATTTGCAGTTGAATGACGATAAATATACGATAAATTATATCTGTTATTGTATACACAACTGCAAATGCTAAACCTTATAATTGAATGACTTATTTAATGGGACTGTAATTTTACCTATATGTGGAATAATATTAAGACGTGAGAAATTTCTTGTAAAACATAGCTGAGAGTTTGGGGTATCTTTTGAGCCCATTCTTATAGTCCACGTAGACCAGACCAAATCTAAATTCGAAACCCAGAAGCCACTCCCAACTATCCAACAATGCCCACGGGAAGAACCCCTTCACGTTTGCTCCCAATCTGCAAAATTAATATTTTTACGAAATGGCTTTCGAAAAAAAAAAAGAATACATATTTTGATGAAATTATTCAATTTATTTTGTTTTATTTTTCTATTAGAACAAAAAGGAATTAGAGAGAAGAGAACAACTCACTGAATGGCTTGTTTGAGATACTTGAAATGCCTTTCATAGAAGTTTACTCTTTCGAAATCCTTCACCCCTTCTTCAAGTGTGTTGATGCCATGTTGTCCGATTCCTGTATGTATATATATATATATATACACGTTTATGTGGATTTATTAATATACGATAAATTATATCTGTATTAGTTATTTTATTTGTAAAACTTCAAGAATAATTAATTAATATCGTACCATTTTCTGTAACATAAACGAGTGGATTGTTATATCTTTTCTTTGTATACACCAGAAGATCCCGAAGGCCTTCCGGATAAGTAGTTCTATTTCCTACCTGCATTCATGAATACCAAAAAAATTATTTATTCCCCAAAATAAAAATTTTCCCATTTTGGTCCCAAAATGGAGCAAACCCAACCCCTTTCTCGACTAAAAAAATAAAAAGAAAAAAAATGTAAAGTTTGAGGGAGAAGTGGTATCATATGAAACATGATCTTATGTACGAGACCACCTTTCGTGAATACACTTTCTCTTTTTCCTAGGTTTAGAAGAAAATCGATCCCATAAACCCTAATAGTGTCACTAAGAAAAAATTAATAATAAAAAATACTGTTGAACTTTCAAACTAAAAGATTAAACAAACCTGTGGACCGATAGGTTTCCCGTTCCTGAAACCTGCAATATGGGAATCGGTTGAAAATTTTAATTAGCAATTACTCCAAATTAATTCAAGTTATAATTTTCAATTATAATATGCTCATTCACTTACTCGTCTGAAGGACTTGGCTGTCAGTTGAAGGGCTGAGGTTGGAGCCAACGTTATAAGTAGTGTCAGCAGCAAAAGTTGAAGTGTAGTAATTTAGTCCAAGGAAATCGAAGGAGCCCTTCACCAGTTCCGATTCCTCAGGAGTGAATTTTGGTAATCTTTCACCCACAAGCCTCCTCATGCTTTCTGGATAATCCCCGAAAACTAAAGGGTCTGCAAACCTGCAAAGTGAATTATTCTAAATTCCAATAGAACGTAAAAAAAAAAGTATATATACATAAACAAATAAAGTATGAGTTGTTTGTACGTACCATCCATAGGAGAAGTCCTGGGCTCGTTGAGCAGCTTCAACATCGGCTTTTCTCTTCGACAAAGGCACATACATTCCTGGAATAAGGACAATTCCAATTTCTCCTTTTTGGTTTGGCTATAGGCAAAGAAATCGTAGTCCAATCAATTTGCATGTTACGCACTCAATTATAACGAAATAAGATTATATATATATATATATATATATATGATTTTACCTTATATTTTTCTCGATACAGTTTAGCTATTGCGCCGTGAGGAGTGAGGATATTATGGGCAACAATGTAAGGTTCTGTTCCAGAATCGCCGCCGGTGCAGTTATTGTTCCTCCATGCAGAACATCTCGCTGGCGGGAAGGTGCCGATGTCATAGCCATTTAAGCTGATGGATGTGGGCTGGTTGAAAGTTGCCCAAAGCTTCACTCTGTCACCGAATTCTTTGAAACAAACCTCCGCAAAATCCAAAATATCCTTCCTGTGTTTATTTTGGACATGCATAAATTTCAAAAATTTCCCTTTAGCATTAGGGTAATTAATTAAAATGATAATTAATTTCACTAAACTTGACCTGCCCCATTAGGTTTGGCTCCAAACTCAAATTTCTTATTTATGTTCGTTCCAGTTGACAAACCAAACAACCCCTTATTAAACATGTCTTTTAATTCGCGTTGAAAAAATAAAATTAAGGATCCAAAATGATTTTTTTCTTTTTTATTTTTAAAGTTAAGCTACCAAATAAAATTAAAGACCAAGTTTAGGGTTAAATACATAGTACCCTTTTTGTTTTCCAATCTGGTGTCTATCTGATGAATGTAAATTGTAAATAAGTGAGGTTAGGCTTACGTAATTTTAGGGCTTAGAAAGCCACCATATTCTTCTTCTAGGGCTTGAGGAAGATCCCAATGGTAGATTGTTACCAAAGGTTTAATACCTGTATTATGGAAAAATAAGGGGGGGAATTATTAATGATCGATGCATCTAATGGGAAAAGGTAACGGCTAGATTTTTTTTCCCCGAATTTTCTTTTCTCAATTTTAAGTAGTGGATTTTAACCCGACCGTTCTCTGTAAGCTCATTGATAACGTTGTTGTAGAAGTCAATGCCTTTCTGATTCACGCCTTTATGCAGCTTCCCCGCTGAAATGAAATTGAATTATCATTAGTTTTATGAACAAGGCCAAAATCAAATACTCTTGGAAAAACAATGTTTTTTATAAATAAATTAATGTAACCTAGTTGCTTACTTGGTATAACCCTTGTCCATGAGATGGAACATCTGAAGATATCCAACCCTAGAAATTTCATTAGTTTTATGTCTTCCTGCAATATAAATTATATATTGCATATAAAATAGGTAATTAATTAATTAATCACTCCTTATTGAGAAGAAAGGAAATATATATATATATATATATATGTAAAAGTAATGTGTATACCTTGTAATGATGATAAAAATCTTCAGTCACATCAATATTAGAATGATCTGCTATTCTATCTGCCATTCCAAAACAGAAACAAGACTCATTAGTTTTCCTAAACTTTTACACATGAACTTTGTACAATTAATTAATCAGATACACAATGAAATATACTTAATGTGTTGACGACGATTAATTAGCAAAATACTCCGTTGTGGTATTTATGTCACAAAAGAAAAAGAAAAAAAAAATCCCAGCATCGATTTTGCTAACCAAGTTTTATTTAATTTGTAAGTATATATACATGAGTTATATTCCCATTTCAGTTTATCTCTTTTAGTCACAAGGCTTCAAGTATGATTATAAAAGCTTTAATTCAAAATGTAGTACATGATAAAATTTGGGATTAATTAGATGAAAAGTCACACGATAATTACAATCACAAATGAAAATAAATAAACAGAATTATCATTTTGAAAAGTATTGTTGGTTCAAAAGTGAAATTTTCCCTACTATATATATTTTTTTACTACAAGTCATAATGAATATATATATATATATATATATATATAAAAGTGTGTATTCGGGGTCGGGAAAGGTATAAACCCCGTCCAATCCACAACTTTTCCTTTAGTGGTATTGTTTAATGAGTGGTTTCGCCGTATATATTCTTGAATTGCATTAGGTAATTTAGTCCTCTAGAAACAAATTTTCTAGCTAGGCCACTCTATAATATATATATATATATATATATATATATTTGTCAAACTCAAACATACGAAGAGAGAGAGAGACTTGGATATTTGTGGGTGTAGAAATCCCAATTGCTTAGTCCTTTCCCATCTATAGAAGCTGCTCCTTCATCCTACATGGAACAACATTTAAGAAAAACCACTTAATCAGTTTGAAAGATAATACAATATATATATATATATATAATTCTTATATTTTAATAAGATCAAAAAAACTTGAGGGTGTACCTGAGTGGCAGAAGAGGATGCTCCAAAAATAAAATCTGGAGGGAAACTTGAGCGTCCAAGTGATCCCAAAGTTGATACGTTTTCAGGTTTTTCTGCAAATGAAAAAATCCAAAAGACAAGGAAAGAAATGCGAACATGAATCCATAATATTGTAAAGCATTCGTAAATTTAATGCCTTGAAATAATGCCATTGCTATATAACTTCTCTACTATTTGTTTTTAGTATGCAAATTAATTAAGCTTATCCTGGGATGATACCTCCTTATATAGCAGTCATGAGGGACTAATGTCAATGTGGACGTTTGGATTTGTGCTTTTCCATTCTTAGAATTTGTTGCTTGTGGATCAAGGCAACTATATGACAATGATACTACTTCAATTTTATTTTAACTATTATTTCAAGTGGCTATCGCTTTAAATATATTTCCTTCATCCTATAAATTTTTTTTGTTTTTTTTTTGTTTCTATAGATAAAAGAGTTATGTTTTCATTTTTTGTTTATATGAGACTACGGTCTCGTGAAAAGGAATTATTGGCCTATGTAATTGCATTAGTAATGTATTCAATGCCAGATCAAATGATTGAATAGTTCTTTAACCACTACCCCAAAAATCCTTAAAGGTGGCGGGTTTAACGACCCTACACCCGCCTCCAATAGGTGCAACCGGCACCCGCCTGCCATACTCCCCCAGTGCAAAATTTAATTTTCCTTGCTTCAATTTATAGCTTCATTAGGATTCAAACTCACGCCTGCAGAAGCACTTGACCCTTGCACACTAAACTTACCACTAGGTTACATACTCGTGTATTTAAAGTTAAAATCGAAAGTATATATTTATATATTTTCTTCTAAAATTGTGGTTTGTATTACTTACTAATTTATCATTTTGCTCGAACCTCGACAAATTTTCAAATTTTTTTTAACTTTCAACAGTTCAAAACAATAATGAATTTTCGAAACACTATTGGAAGCGGGTGCATTTTGCACCCGCCTCCTTTTGGTGTTTTGGAGCCGGGTGCTATATGAACCCGCCTCCAATAGACATGATATTGGACCCCGCCTCCAAAACTTTTGAAGGCGGGTGCTTAATAGACATTATTGGAGCCTCCAAAACGCCAAAAGGCCCGCCTCCAATAATCCAGTGGAGGCGGGTTTTTGGAAATCCACCTATTGGAGGTGGGTTTTTTGAAACTCGCCTCTAAATGGGCGCCTCCAATGGCCCTTTCTATAGTAGTGAACGGACCTGTAAGTAGTTTTTTCCCTATGTTTTATAGTACCTTTGTAAACATATATATAATGCGTGACCCACAGTCAATTTAGTCCACGAATGAAAAAAAATTAGCATTGTAAAAATTGATCAACGAATTAAAACTAGTATGGTAAAAATTGATCAACGATTGTTTTACTCCCCTTTGAACACGTGTGCTTCAATGGAGTACAAAATGAGACGTTCACATTTTTTTTTTCTTCTAAGAAAAAGGGTTAATTATCAATAACACTCCTATGGTTTCAAAAATAACCAATTACCCTCCCATTGTTTAGAAAGTTATCAATAACCCCCCCTGGTTTGTCTGAACCGATAACCGTTAAATTTTTAGTCAAATTTAATAGTCAAACAAAAAGTTCAACTTTTATTTTTTTCTAATAATGATGGAATGACATATATACTCTTATGAATATAAACTTCATTTTTTTTCCTTTTTAGTTTATAAGTAATAAAATATTAATTTCTTTAATTACTTTTTAAATTGAAATAACTTAAGCAAAATATATTTTTGCTATATTTAAATTTATTACTTTCCTTAATTCGTTTCATTTCCATAGATTTCTCCATCACCAAAAATGCATATAATTTTAGCTCTTTTTTTATTCCTTTTTAATTACAATAATTATTATTTTCCATTTCAACAATTATTTCCTTTTACAAACATCATCACCACCTACCATTATTACCATTACCTCCCGCCAACCACCACCCCGTCAACACCGCCGACCACCACCAACTGCCATAACCCCAACATTATAACCCCTCAATTCAAAATTAACAAAAAATCATCCTTATTTACACCAGCAGCACCACCGTTCATCACAAGTAACACCACCATCACAAGTCACAACCACAGTCAACCCCACAACCAAAACCACAACCATGGTGGTAAAAAGACCCATAAGTAGGTGGCAACAACTCCAACAGACAAACCCACCAAAATTGCATACAATAGGTGCAAAATCCCACAAAAAGCATTACAAAGTCTGATTTTAAGTACTAACCCACGGTCGGGGTACATGGTTAGGATTCTTCCGGCCTCTCCATAGACACTTTCTCTGTTCAGGTTCCGCAACTCAGTTGAACTCAAATCCCAATTCAAATTCTCGTGTTGAGGAAAAAAGATGATACAGATGCCTACTTTTTCCGTTAATTCAGTTATATTTGGAATGTTAATCTAGGTTTATGCAATTTCTAAAGAGAAGCCATTAAAAGAAGGAGATGGTGATTAATATTTTGGCTGAAGCCATTATGCGTATGGCAAAAAATAAAAAATGATGCGTACGAAGATGGTGATTAATGAAGATGATGGCTGATGAAGATTTTTGAGAAAAAAAAAAAAAATGATGCGTTTGAAGATGATGTTTTATGAAGATGATGATAGATGAAGACGATGAGGTGAAAGAGTATTGATGAAGGCGATAAATAAACAAAACAAAAAAAAGTAATTAATTTATTATGCAATGACATAAATACCCTTTCTAGAGTTAAACTTGACTGAAAACTTAACGGTTATCAGTTTGCACAAACCACGAGAGGGTTATTGGTAACTTTCTAAATCATGGAAGGACAATTGGTTATTTCTCAAAACCATGGGAGGGTTAATGGTACTTAACCCTAAGAAAAATAGATAACATTATTAATCACGCTTTTTGTACGAGGACAGGACACCCCAAATAGTTTTACTTACACAAAGAATTTAGGCATGTTAAATGTTATTTTATATTCAATGCAACAAGTAGTATACTATTGTTTGTAATTTCGATATATTGAAACTCTGTGTATTTATTATTTAATGAATATAAATATAAATATAAATTTAAGTTATATAATTGTAATTATAGTAATATGCTTCATTTGTGTGAAAAAAAGACTAATACGACTCTTATTTTAGAACGGAGAAAGTATTACAAGTGTGCATTTATTTTCGGATGAGGCGTCAAACATCGAAACCACTATTGGTAAATTCATTTCGTGTTGGTATGAATTGATTGGCTAAGTCAAAGAAACAAGAAGCATGAGAACTGAAATTTTTGTGAGAGAAACTACAATCTCTCTCTCTCTTTTCTTCTTATCTCCATAATCTTGGCTATCGATCTTATCCCACCTTTCATTATCTTATACGAAATGGGAAATGATTGGGAAAGTGAAAGCTAGTAGGTACCGTAATTGACCCGAACCCGCGGTCGGTTTTCACGTGGTTCAGGTGGGATCGGTGGGTCATCAGTCCGACTTTTTTTAATTTTTATTTTAGAGACAGGGTCATGGATCCGGCTGTTTTGGAATCGGGCCCGTAACCGCTAATACTGTTCTTCCTTCCTAGAACCGCTGTACTCAACTTAAAATCTTCACAAACTTAAAATACTCTTTGCCTAAGCCAAGATTTGAGCACGCGACCTTAGAAAAATTAAGTTGGTTAGCTACTCCTTCTTTTGACATTTTTTCTTTTTATTGTTATTATACTATACAAACAAAATTAAACTATGTGTCATTTAATTTTTTTCAATTATATTTATTATTTAAATTAAATCACACATGCATTTCGTAATTTTAGTAAATTTTAATTTTTTATATTAAAAAAATTACTAACATTTTTTTCATTGAAATTATATTTTGTTTCAAATTTAAATACTGTGCAATATTTATTACTCGAAAAAAGATATGTTAAAAATAATATAGAGTATTGGAGGCGGGTTGGGAAAAATCCGCCTACAATACTCCAACCACAGTATTAGAGGCGGGTTTCCCAAACTTTTCTAATAAGCAAATAAATGAAAATTTGAAAGTTAAAAAGTAATTTGAAAATTTGTTGAGGTTCAAGGGCAATAAACTAGTAGTTTAAAAGGAAATCACAACTTTTATAGAAAACAAATCTAATGGATACTCAAAGAGAAAATTACACTACCCGAAAAACAGTTAATGGAGGCGGGTGCCCGCGAAACCCACCTCCACTAACCCTTTTGGAGGCAGGTTTGATTGGGTTATTGGAGGCGGGTGCCCGTGAAACGCGCCTACACTAATCCTCTTCAAACTATTCAATTTTGCGTTTGCCCATGGAAATTATTCTGTTGGCCACGCTTAAATTATTCAAATTTGCATTTGGCCATGGAAATTATTCCGTTGGTACCGCTTAAAGATGAGAAAAAGCCTTCTGCTCCTTTTATAAGCAAGTTCCATCAACCAAGCCCTCATCTCCTAGCGATGTGGGATTTAGCAAATTTGAAGGTAAAAACTTAAACTTTCAGAAAACCAGTAGGGTTCAAACCCATGTTCTCATGCTTGGCATGAGACTGAACTACCACTAGGCTATTCTTCATCAATTGATTTGTTTTAGAATTAATATATATTTGTGTGTGTGTGTGTCTATATATGTGTGTATATATATATACCCGCTTCCAATGAAGTACATAATTGGAGGCTGGTTTTGGCCAATTATACTGTATTACAAGTTATAAAAGGAAGTATATATATACTTCCTTTTATAACTTGTAATACAGTATAATTGGCCAAAACCAGCCTCCAATTATGTACTTCATTGGAAGCGGGTTCCGATGAAACCCGCCTCCAAAATGAGACAGTATAACAAAACCCGCCTCCAATTATGTACTTCATTGGAGGCGGGTTCCGACGAAACCCGCCTCCAATAAGCCATTCGCGTAATGGAGTCGGGTTTCGCTGAAACCCACCTCCAATAATGTACTTTATTGGATGCGGGTGACGGCGAAACTCGGCTCCATTCCTACATCTGAAACTTTTCGCCACCTTTAGAGGCGGGTGTTTGGGAACCCGCCTCGATTGTTCCATTTGAAGCCGCCTCCAAATGGGCGCCTTTATTAAGTGTTTTTCGGGAAGTGTTAGTAGGTAATAAAAACCCACAAATTTTAAAATGAAATATATAAATATGTACTTTCAATTTTAACTTTAAATATATGAGTATATGTAGCCTGGTAAATTTAGTGTGTCAGAGTCGAGTGCTTCTGCAGGCTCAGATTCGATTTTTACTGGAGCCATAAATTGAAGCAAGGGAAATTAGATTTTGCACTGTTGGCAGGTGTGTCGGAGTATTGGAGGCGGGTGCTGGGTAACCTGCCTCCAATGTGGTATTTTGTAGTAGTGTAGTACAAATAGAAATTTTAATTTAATTATTCTACATGAGTAATTTTATATCTTACATGAACTGCATTCTCCTTTACAAACGTAAAAAGAAAGGGATTAGTTTTTTCTTTTGTCACTTGGAGCTCGTAGCAAATGTCTTTATATTGAGCGTGCATATACATATATAAGCAATTAAGTCACATTATTTGTATGATTTTATTTATTACAAACAAGGACTAAAGAACATATAAGGAAAATTACCGCCTGGTTAAAGAAACTATGACATTGGATACATAACTACACACAACTGTATATGTCAAATCTAATTTAATGATTGAATGACTTATTTAATGAGACTATAATTTTACTCATATATAAATATATAGCTGAATAGGAATAATATTAAGAAGCGAGGAATTTCTTGTAGAACATAGATGAGAGTTTGGGGTATCTCTTGGGTCCATTCTGGTAGTCCATGCCACGAATACCAGACCAAATCTAGATGTGAAACCCTGACTCCACTCCCAATTATCCAACAATGACCACGGGAAGAACCCCTTCACGTTTGCTCCCAATCTGCAAAATTATTAATATTTTTATAAAATTCTTCAAAATTTTTGAATTTTATTGCAACAAAAAAGAACAGAGAAGAGAACAACTTACTGAATGGCTTGTTTGAGATACTTCAAATGCCTTTTATAGAAGTTTACTCTTACGAAATCCTTCACCCCTTCTTCAACTGTGTTGATGCCAGTTTGTGCTATTCCTCTATATATATGTTGATTTATTAATATACGATAAATTATATCGGTGTTAATTATTTTATTTGTAAAACTTCAAGAATAATTAATTGATATCGTACCATTTTCCGTAATATAAACGAGTGGATTATTATATCTTTTCTTTGTATACACCAAAAGATCCCGAAGGCCTTGCGGATAAGTAGTTCTATTTCCTACCTGCATGCATGAATTAATTAATGTATGAAAATTTAATTAACCATAAACGACCTTAAGAACTCCACTACACAAAATTTTCATGCACGTACAACTTTTTTTCATGCCTAAAGAGTTCATTTTAGAGTTCTAGAGTTTGAATATCACGAAATGGAGCAAACCCAACCCCTTTCTCGACTTAAAAGAGAGAAAATGAAAAGAAAAGAAATAAAGTTTGAGGGAGAGGTGCTCTCATATGAAACAGATCATATGTATGAGACCACCTTTCGTGAACACGCTTTCTTTTTTTCTTGAGTTTCGAAAGGTTTGAAAGAAAAGTGATCCTCAGCAACCCTAACAGTGTCACTAAGAAAAAACTTAATAAGTAAAAGAAAAAATTTACGTTAAACTTTCAAACCACAAAAGTACCATTGTAGTTTGAAAGTAACGCTCTTTTAGTTTCAAATCAACACTCTCAGGTTAAAAGAGTATTAGTACACTAAAATATAAACAACTGCTCAAATTTCAAACTACAAAAGTATCATTATTGTAGTTTTAAAATAGCAGTGTTTTTGTACTTTGAAAATAATATTCGCAAACTACAAGAGTATCAATATTACCAAAAAATAAATAAATAAATAAATAAAAATAAAAAACTATGACAAGCGTCCAGCCTAAATATATGCATGAATAAGATGTATACAAGTGTTTGTGTCGAGGAAATTAAACAAACTTGTGGACCAATAGGTTTCCAGTTCCTGAAACCTGCAATATGGGAATGAGTTGAAAATTTTAATTAATTAGCGATTACTCCAAATTAATTATTTAAGTAATATTCAATTATAATATAAATCATATTCACTTACTCGTCTGAAGGACTTGGCTGTCAGTTGAATGGCTGAGGTTGGAGCCAACGTTATAAGTAGTGTCGGCAGCAAAACTTGCAGAATAGTAATTCAATCCAAGGAAATCGAAGGATCCCTTCACCAGTTCCGATTCCCCAGGTGTGAATTTTGGTAATCTTTCACCCACAAGCCTCCTCATGCTTTCCGGATAATCCCCGAAAGCTAATGGATCTGCAAACCTGCAAAGTAAACTATTTTAATAGAACGAAAAAAATATATATGTACATATACAGATGAAGTATGAGTTGTTTGTACCATCCATAGGAGAAGTCTTGGGCTCGTTGGGCAGCTTCAACATCGGCTTTTCTCTTCGAGAAAGGCACATACATTCGTGCATTAAGGACAATTCCGATTTCTCCTTTTTGGTTTGGCTATAGGCAAGGAAATCGTAGTTCAATCAAATGTACATATTGCGTGTTACGTACAATTTAGTGAAATAAGGTTATATTATATATATTATTTTACCTTATATTTTTCCCGATACAGTTTAGCTATTGCGCCATGAGAAGTGAGGATATTATGGGCAACAATGTAAGGTTCGGTTCCAGAATCGCCACCTGTGCAATTATTGTTCCTCCATGCAGAACATCGCCCCGGTGCGAAGATGCCGACGTCGTAGCCAAGCATGGTGAAGATTGACGGCTCGTTGAAAGTTGCCCAAAGCTTCACTCTGTCACCGAATTCTTTGAAACAAACCTCCGTAAAATCCAAAAAATCCTTCCTGTGTTTATTTTAGACGTGAATACATTTCAAAAAAAATTCCCTTTGGGGGAATTAATTAAAATGATGATTAATTTTTTCTCCTCTGAGTGCACCCGCTCCGCTGCTTTTTCTTTCTTATTTTAGGGATAAATGAAACTATTTATCCTTAATTTAATTGGACTTTCATCTCAGCTTCGTCTTTTAATTTGAAAATTGTTCATTTTGGTCTTTTAATTTCAATTTTTTTTAGTTTAAATTGGTCATTTGTTCAAGATCAGTTTCAAACCCAAATATTTATTCTTGTTTCAAACCCACATTTAATTGTCATTCTAATTCCAATCTGCTATTATACAAATATTTATTCTCCTTTCAGTTGACAAACCAAACAACCCTTATTTTCAAATTGACGTTGACCTATAATATTCGCGGTTTGGTTATCAAATTTGGACGAATTTTGAATGAATGGCCGATTCAAACTAAAAAAAATAAAATTAAGGAACTGAAATGAACTTGTTTTCAAGTTAATTAACGGACCAGATAAAATTAGAAGCCAAGTTTAGGGATAAATATATAGTAGCCTTTTTGTTTTCTAATCTGGTCCGTATCTAATGTAACATAAATCGTAATTAGGAAGGTTAGGCTTGCTAACGTAATTTTAGGGCTTAAAAAGCCACCATATTCTTCTTCTAGAGCTTGAGGAAGATCCCAGTGGAAGATTGTTACCAGTGGTTTAATACCTGGAAGTTAAAATCAAAGGACGAATGTATAATTAATAATTTCTGTCTTTTTCTTTCTTTCCCATTTTCGCCATTCAAAAGAGAGAGAAAATATATATATATATATATAATTTGACCATTTCTTAAAACCTCATTGATGACGTTGTTGTAGAAGTCGATGCCTTTCTGATTCACACCTTTAGATGGCTTTCCCGCTGAAATGAAATTGAATTAATATTACACACATTAGAGAAAATTTGAAGAAACAATAAATATACATACATATATATATATATATATATTAATGTGAAAAAAAATTAATGACACTTTACTGACTTAGTTTAAGTCTTGGCCATGAGAAGGAAAATCTGAAACTATCCAACCCTATGAATTTCATTAGTTATGTCTTCCTGCAATATTTTATACATAAAAATTTAATAGTAACTCCCCTATTGAGGGAAAAAAAAAAAGGTATATAGAAATAGAGAGATATATAAAGGCATATTCGTAGTCTAGAAAGGTATGACCCCCCCCCCCCCCCCCCCCCCCCCCCAATCCCCCAATATTCCCTTTGTAGCATTGTTAATGAATAGTTTCGCTATGTATTTTTTCGAATTGCACTAGCTAAGTTAGTCCCCGCAGAAGATATTTGCTAAATATGTCAATATATATATATATATATATGAAGACAGATATATATATATATATATATGCAGAGAGAGAGAGAGAGAGAGACTTGGATATTTGTGGCTGAAGAAATCCCAATTGCTTAGTTCTTTTCCATCTATAAAAGCTGCTCCTTCATACTTGAACAAAATTAAAAACAGAAAAAAAAAAAAAAAATCGCTTAGTTTGAACAGAATAAATATATATAATTTATATTTAAAAATATATTTATAAATTTTTGAAAAAACAAATGTGTAAAATTTTGAGGGTGTACCTGAGTGGCAGAAGAGGCTGCTCCAAAAATGAAATCTGGAGGGAAACTTGAGCGTCCAAGTGATCCCAAATTCGATATGTTTTCAGGTTTTTCCGCAAATGAAAAATATCCAAAAGACAAGGAAAGAAATGCGAACATGAATCCATAATATTGTAAAGCATTCATAAATTTAACGCCTTGAAATAATGCCATTGCTACATAACTTCTCTACTATTTGTTTTTAGTATGTAAATTAATTAAGCTTATCCTGGGATGATACCTCTTTATATAGCATTCAAAAGGGACTAATGTCAATGTGGACGTTATGGATTTGTGCTTTTCCATTCTTAGAATTTGTTGCTTGTGGATCAAGGCAACTATATAACAATGATACTACTTCAATTTTATTTTTATGACAATGATACTACTTCAATTTTATTTTAACTATTATTTAAAGTGGCTATCGCTTTAAATATATTTCATCCATCCTAAAAAAAAGAATGATGTTTCAAAAACAATTTGTGTTTCTATAAACGAGTTATGTTTTCATTTTTATTATTTTTTTAATATCAGACTACAATCCCGTTAAAGAAATCATTTCATCAATGAATTTGGCTATGCAGTTGCATTAGCAATGCATCTAATGCAAAATCAAATGACTAAATCGTTTTTTAATGAAACTCTAGCTTTTTCCATATTTCATACCCATATAAATATAAAAATGTATGATCTACACTTAATACATACTTAGAAAATAATGGTATAATTGAAAAAGATGATGTCAAATTAATTATTTAAAGTAAATAACATGTATGCGACGGTCGACCAGTCCACGAATTAAAAATTTAGTATTGCAAACAGTTGATCAACGAATTAAAATTAGTATTGTGAAAAATAACGTTAATCTCTGTTTTGAAAGGTAGATTGTTTTACTCCCCTTTGAACACGTAGGCTTCAATGGAGTAGGCATTGTCTTTTTCTGTCTTTTAAGAAAAATGGATGAGATAATCGATCTATTATGAGTCATGGGTAAGTATTATGTATGCCACATCGAAATATGCGAGTGATATAGCGTAATTAATAAGTAAATTGGGCTCAAAATATACCAGCGCGCTTAACCTTTTAGGTCAAGTTAGGTTTTAATTTACTTATTGGGCTCTAGACGAGATGTGTTGTATTATCTTCCTGATGGGTAAATTCTCCAACTAAGGGTATCAGAGCACAATATTTGGACCTTTGTGCGTGTACCACTTATAATGATCCATTTACTCAACTTAAACTTTTAAGTGAAGTTAGACTTCAATTTACACTACTACAAAAAGGGCTTTCAATGGCGGTTTTTAAGGGCTTTTAACGGCAGTTTTTGGCCTTTTTGAACCGCCATCTATCTGGCAGCCGTAGAAAGTTAGCGGACTTTCTACGGCGGTCCCTACCGCCTTAGAAAGTGGCAACTTTCTACGGCGGTTTAGTTCACGGAACTAAACCGCCGTAGAAAGTCACCACTTTCTACGGCGGTTCTTCCCTACCGCCTTAGAAAGTGGAAACTTTCTACGGTGGTTTAGTTCTAAACCACCACTTTCTACGGCGGTTTAGTTCTAGACCGCCGTAGAAAGTTGCCACTTTTTCAGACCCAAACCGCGATAGAAAGTGAAAATTAATCTGGTTTAATGCAAAACCTGTTGCTAAAAGTTTAAAATTAATACAAATATCACCAAGATACAAATTGAAATCGCTATTATATTACAGGGGCATAGCCAAAAATATTTGTACAACTATAATATCAACAAGTTTCATTAGTATCTATCAACTACGGCTAATGCTCCACAATATAACTAGCGCATATTTTTCTCATAGCATCTATATCCACATTGCTTAATGGAATGCGGTCGAGCTTGAAGTACTGCAACAGAGTATAAATTCAAAAGTAATTGAGTAGCAAAATGAAATACAGTCAAGTAAGTTATGAGAAATCAAATACCTTTTCGAGTGCCAATGTATCGGATTTCATTGCGATTTGGTACATGTAGTGCATGACATAGTAGCCACACTCCCAGTTAGACGTTTGCTTTTTATGCTAATGAATATTAGTATACGAGTTAGAAGATCATACAATTTTATACAACACATCGTTGAATAAAAAATTCAATAAGAACCAATTTTACCTTAACTACTATCCATTCAGGTTGCATATGCACATTTCTGGGCAATCCTAAGAAAGCTTGATAAGTAAACATCACCCTATAAAAATGAAAGCGGAATGAAAATAATTAGCAACATATGTATATATGATTGGCATTAGAAATTATATATGCATTCTAACATTAGTTAATATATATAACTCACTCGTCCATAAGTATTACTGCCTCCTCTTTTTGTGGGTTTTGTAAATAATCAAACCAGTACACAACCTTTTCAATCAGTCTAATGGCTATAAGCATCCAATGTTCATTGCAAACCAAAAATTTAATGACCTCAGATCTTTAAATCAGTGTTTCTTAAAAATTAGAGAAACGCTTACAGTGTTTGCCCTGAAGATACGGCACCAGATAAAATTTCTTTATTCCGATCCTTCAAGTTTCGTGCAATGTAGTGTACCCTATTTTCATATGTGTTTCCTAGTGCCGTGACATGATCAGCTGAGAGAAACCCTATCCCCTTCCTGTCATTCCTTTCAACCAAATCTTGTAAAGCTCTAGAGAATTTACATTATCATGCATCATTAGTTAGTCTAGGCACATGGAATGCATACTATATATAACAATAATCTGAAATAGATTATAAAATTAAGTGAAAACTCACTTGGTGAACAATTGCATCAAACAGTTTGTGACCATACTTTCTCTTGACAATAATTCATCGACATCCATTCGATCCATCGAAATAGGATGATCCACACCTATGATATCTCTTGTCATTTGAAACAAGAAGCCATTGAAGTTCGAATCTTTCTCTATTCGGAGTTGTAACTCGTGCAGTGGATCAGATGTCGAAGAGGATGCCATTTCATTTGGAACCTCGAAGAAGATTTTATATTATCCATAGAATTCAAACGATCTTTTTTATTTTTTAAACATTTATCCACCTAACAACATTTGAAATAACATTAAATATACAAAATGGTATTAAGTAATTCACAAATAAATGTAAGAATATACCTGTGTTACTGGATCCGGAATAAGTTCAATCAAATGAATAGGTCATTCAACGAAAAAGGATCGGGACATTCCCACAGTTGAAGCTTCTTCCTCAGGAAATGGTAGCGGGGCAAAGTCATCATATGAAATTTTAATTGTAACCCTCGCGCAACCTTTCCTTACCTCGCGGCCATGGTGCTTTCTCTGCTTATAAACATTTCCCTTGGCCACAAGCTTATGTCTCTTACATGTATCCTCAGAGATGAATAGATGACATTCACACCCGTCCTGAGATAATAGGCAAGCGAATGAACATTACTCAACTATTTTCGCTAACTTCAAAAACCAAGTGTAATCATGAAATGCAATATCAAGCTTCTTTAGAAGTGACAATATGAAAGAAATTATACAAACAAATATGAAAGACATAAATGTACTTTAAGTACCTTGTATTCGCCTAAAGAACTCACATCTTCCAAGTTTGTTGCAATAGGGCTATTATGAACTTTAGAGGCTTTGATCGGGTCCATAGATGAAACAGGTATCGTATGTAACTCAGGCAAACTTGTAGGGATAAGAGGAGAAAAATTTTGCCTACGAGGTTCTTTAGGGTGTAGCGTCGGACTCACAGGGGAAACATTGCTACCATGGACCTCAAACATCTCTGGGGTCATTCTGGAGGTTTCTGGGTTCAAGCTCTGAGCTTTGGCACTATTGAGGACAGTGGCTCTTGCTGTATCATAATCAGTCCCCATCTTACCACATATAAACCCAACCATCATCTTAAGATGTGTTTGACATTCATCGAGTTGGGCAGTGATTTTCTGAAGCTTTCTTTTAGTTAAATCTAGTTCATCTTTAAGCGACATGCTTGTTTTCGGGAAAACCTCTGTGATACGTGCCCTGGTAGAATGGCCGCGAACACGGCCGGGGTGATCGGTCTTTCCCATTGCCTTGACAAGAATGTCATTCCTACCCTCTGCAACTTTCTCCCCTTGGGACTCGCGCAAACATAGATTTTCCTAAATGTTTTGCCAAAAATATGAAATGTAAATAGATCAATTATATATAGTTTTAATTATATGCGCAGCTTAAAGAACTGGAACATAAGAAAATGTATGGTGCAAACTTACAATTTCACTTCCAACACGACCAACCTATGGGGTGAAGTATTCGCCTTTTTTGTTTGTGTGAGCCTGTCTCCAAAGTAGATGCCGGCCTGGCCCTGCATAAGATTCTTCCCCTTCTTCTTCGGACGGACTGTCCTCTAAAGGCTTCTTCCCAGTTGCAATCAAAGCCTCTTCATGCAAATTCTTCTTTAGCAGTCGGTATCCACCGTGAGATAAATTATGGTAAAAAGCATTTAAAGTGGCATTCTTTTGCGCTTTTTCACGAATTGCCTAGAGAAAAATACAATGAAAAGTGATTATCCATAAACTAAGCAATTTCAAATATCCAAAAACAAGAAGGAAATGAATTTCAAAAACCCACCTGCCATTCTTCTGTTTCACGGCTAGCCTTAAACTTAAGCCATGTCTCCCTAGAGAGATATTTATATTCAAGGCATGGGTCCTCACCCTGCAAGTCACCATTTACATATCTACATAAAAAGGATTTCCAATCTTTCCAACTTTTACCGGCATAAGAAATCCACCTGGTTTCGAGTTCTTCGGTTGATTCAAAAACAAATAATGCCTACAGTAAACAATAGAAGTACAAATTTAGATAAATTTGGGTTCATTTGTATGAATGGGTAAACAAACAATGCATTATAATTTTGTAGAATACCTGTATTTCCATCCACACTCTCTTCTTAATCTCGTCGGGAACTTTGGGCCATGATGCATATTCCATAATGTCCACTTTGCTCCGGGCCGTGAATGCTACGAATGTAATCCACTTCGTATGATAATTTTTAGGCTCATTTTTTGAATCAAACGAAATCTCAAGAGTTTTCCCCTTCATATGCATTTCCAAAAGATCGTTGCAATTTGTAGGCCCTCTACCTCTTTTAGCTCTAGTATAAGACCCATCTCCATTGCTCTTTCCCTCATCACTATGGCCCTCATTGCGTTTTCTTTTTCGGGCCATTAGCTTACCTTAAACTTCATGTAAATACAAAGAGAATACAAGATAACATATTTGCATTTAAAGAAAATCTTTAATTTCAAAACCCACACGCCATTGAACACTGTAAACCAAAGGAGACAAAAAACAAGAATGCTTGTAATGTTTAAATTTAAAAGGCAATGTACATTTCGCAACTTTACTCCTAAAAAAAACTCTCCTTCCTTAAAACAAGAGAAATACTTTGTGCTTTTGCAATAAAGAAGCTTTACATTGATGCAAAGATAGCCTCACTTTCAATATATTAGTGGCATTCATGACATTAAACCAAGGGAGGAACACACCTTCAACTCAACCACAAAGCATTACCCTCCTTGTCACTAAAGAAGAAACACTAAATCGCAAAAGGTAAAAGATTTAAGGAGAAGTGATATTTCAAACTCTACATTTATGAAAAAAATCCCCCTCATCAAGGAGAACGACTCACAAAGCATATTTCACGCATTTCAAACAAAGAAAAGGGAAAGCGAAAAGGAGATAGTGATATTTGCAATACACAAGTGCCATTATTCAACTTAAACCAAAGGAGCCCCAAAAAAATGGACTTATAAAGGGTTCCATTGATAAAATACTTTACATTTCACAACCAACAACTAATGAGAAAAATCATGTCTACTAAAGGGAAAAACCAAAATATAGGGAGAAAGGTAAAAGCATAAAGGAGGTGTACTTCACTCTTAAAAAGTACTCTTTTTCCCTAAAACAAGAGAAGCAATACTCAAAAGATACTTTGTGCTTGTGCAATAAAAATGCTTTACATTGATGCAAAGATAGCTTTACTTTCAATATATAAAGGGCATTCAAGACATTAAAACAAGGGAGCCCCAAAAGAAGGAACCCTATAAAGCTTAAATTTCACATAGTGGACTTAACAACCAAGCATTTTCCTCATTATCACTAAATGAGGAACACTAAATCGACTAAGAACCGAAAGCAAACACCAATGTTCTCAAATTAATCAAGCAAAACCGAAATCAACATTTGTGTTTCTCATCTTAGTGAAGGAAACCCGAATTGAAAGGGTATTTAATTGAAATCCCAATCAAACACCTAGGTTCTCAACTTATGTGGGACAAAACACGAAATTCAATAACCAAACCAATGCAACCAACAATCGATAAATCCCAAAGCATTCCAATCATTCATCACTAGCATCAAACCCGAAATCAACATTATATTGTGCACAAAAACCCTAGTCCAATCGGAAGTAATTACAAAATGGAGGGTAATATTGCAAAAGCTTTAAAATGCAAGCATAGAAGTTGGATAAACCTTATGTTTGCACTCCTACATCCAAGGCCGAAAATATTGGAGTGGGAAAATGGAAGAAATATTGGCCGGGGTGAAGCGACACACAAAGATCAGCCCTTGGTCCTCGACGTCCGATCAGCACGCCAAGCAGCTGCTGGGAAGTGCGGGAAATGGGCGGAGTTCGACGGGTTGCGCCGGCGACGGGTCCCGGGCGAGAAGAAACCGAACCGGGGCTGGAGAAGGGAGAGGGAAACAGGGGAGAAGCAGGGGAGAAGAAGGGGAAAAGAATAAGGAAAAAGATGTCTAAGTTCAAATATTTTGAACTTAGACCGGCGGGTTGGTTCAACGGCGGTTCAACTGCGAACCGCCGTAGAATGTTCTCCTCTAAGGCGGTTTTTCGTGAACCGGCGTAGAAGAGGGGAAAAAAATTGGAGCCAATTCCCGCGCGGGCATATTTTGATATTAATTTTTTTTTTTCATTTTCATAAACTAACCCCACAATTTTGTAAATATAATATTACATACGCAATTTACATTATATTTATTAATTATGTATAGAAGCTCGACTTTTATGAACCATTTAATAATTAAATTTCAAAATTTTCCTTGAACCATTAAATTTTGTATGGTGCAAAATATAATGTATTTTATTTACTTGCACCGATTGATCATTATTAAATTGCATATACAATATTACAGGGGAATGTAAGGGAGAAGTAGGGGAACTGTGGGGAAATTAGAGATATTAGACCAAAACCCTAGACCCTAGACCCTAGACCCTATACCCTAAACCCTAACACCCTAAACCAACAAATTTGAATTTAGACCGGCGGTTTATTCTACGGCGGTTCAAAAATAAACCGCTGTAGAAAGCCACCTTTCTACGGCGGTTTCACAATGAACCGCCGTTGAAAGTTGATTCTACGGCGGTTTTCGGTTGAACTGCCGTAGAAAAGTAGTTTCAATTGGAGCCAATTCCCACGCACGCGCGCATAAATTTCTATTTTTATTTCATTTTCTGAACCCTAATCCTAAACCCTAATCCCTATTATTTTTTTTTTCCATTTTCATAAATTAACCTCAAAATTTTGTAAATATAATAGTACATACCCAATTTACATTATATTTATTAATTCCAGAAGCTCACCTTTTATGAAACATTTAATAAGTAAATTTCAAATTTTCCCATGCACTAATATTCCACCGAAAATTTTCATGTACTATTACACAATAATTTTAGGTAAAAGCTCAAAATTAATAAATTTCGTAAAATTACATGTAAGCTGTGATAAAGTAATAAGCTTCATTATCAGTCCTAAATTTTCTGTATTCTCAACTTGGGCGAACGGAATAAAATAATCAAATCAATAAATGCATTAAGTACGTAGTATAAGAAAAATTAATGCTTAAGAGCCCAATTAAAAAAAAAAAAAAAGAAATACTTACTGGATTTAATTAGCTTTTATATATAAATATATATATTTGGAATTAAGGATGATAATATTAATCAAATATGTATAGTGAAATACATTAAATTTAGTATGTTGCAAAATATAATGTATTTTATTTACTTTCACCAGTTGATCATTATGAAATTGCATATCCAATATTACAGGGGAATGCAGGGGAGAAGCAGGGGAACTGTGGGGAAATTATAGCTATTAGACCAAAAGAGTTGAATTTATGCGCTCGCGGGAATTGGCTCCAATTGTTTCCACTTTTCTACGGCTGTTCAAAAACAACCGCCTTATATGTCCTTTTGCATGAGATTTTCTTTGCTCAGGTAAACTATCAATACTTTCACCATGCCAAATCCACAGTTTATAAGAAGGATCAAATCCGTTCCAATATAAATGGAATCTTATTGTATCTGTTATCAAACCGCGCACCATTTTTACAAGCTTTACACGGACAATGGACGTACTTTGTATTCTTATAAGCCAATTCAATGAAATTCTCAACTTCTTTCGCATAAAAATCGGAGGTCCGATCACCATACAACAAGATATTTCGATCCATGTGTAACTAACTCCTTGAAATAATTAAAAAAAACCAAATAATAATTCAACAAACAATGTAGAAAGTATCAAGTTGCATGCTTGTCTTAGCACATGTCATACTAATGTTACTCATATAATCAAAACTAATATAATACCTCAATGAAAAAAATAATGCATAACCAACACATGCGCAATAGACATAATCAAATGAAGAAGAACCCATAAGTTTTTCATTTATGCATTTTATCAAACACATGCAATGCATAAAAAAATAATACACACTCTAAGTAGTGCTAATTATATGAACAACATCCATTAAAAATCAAACACTATAAATCAAATCACATCACCAAGAAACTACATAGTATAACTAAATAGGGTTCCACAATACTAAGGTTCAGCATATACATGGATTACAACTTTAATTTTCAATACTCTACCATAAATAAAAATAAATTCAATATACACATATCTAAAGTACAAGAATAAGCAATTACTGAGAAATTTTAGAAGTTTCTAACTTTAAGGTGGTAAATTTTAGCTTCAAATGACGATTCTTTACATCAAACGTGCAAAACCATAGTAGAAATTTGGAGAAGAAGACTTTCGGCCGCGATATGGAGATACACGTTGTTATTTAGGGCTAAATACGTCAATACAACGGCGGTTTTCATATCAACCGCCGTAGAAAGGGACCTTCTACGGCGGTTAATGTAAAACCGCCGTAGAACCTACGGCAGTTGGGACAAACCGCCATAGAAAGTGGGCTTTCTACGGCGGTTGGGACAAACCGCCGTAGAAAGTATGGACTTTCTACGGCGGTTTGCTTATAAACCGCCGTAGAAGGTCCCTTTCTACGGCGGTTTGATTATAACCGCCGTTGAATGTCCATTTCTACGGCGGTTATAATAAAACCGCCGTAGAAAGTCCCTTTCTACGGCGGTTTATTTTAAAACTGCCTTAGAAAGTCCGTATTTCTTTTATAACGGCGGTTTTCTCTTTTCCGCTGTTAAACCGCAGCCGTTAAAGCTCTATTTTGTAGTAGTGTTACTAGTTCAATTTTAGGGTGGGATGCATTTTATTATCTCTCGAAAGGGCAAATTCCCCAACATAATCACGCTTTTTGTATGAGGACAGGATATACTACTTCAATCCCAAAATATGGACATTTGAAAAAAATTTGGGCATATTCTTCTAAACGTACCCTTATTTTATTCTTTTTCATGTTAAATGTTATTTATACTCTTTCTGTCCCACTCAAAGAGTCCACTTTCAAAAAAAAAATGTCCTATTTAAAGAGTCCACTTTGAATTTATTTATATTACATTACCTTACTAATATAAAAATGTGTGGTTCACAATTAACCTTACTTCTAAAATAAGGATATAAGTGAAAAATATGGGGGTAAATTACTTATTTTAGGTGTTGTACCTTATAACCCATAATAAGTTGTACACATTTCAAAGTAAACTCTTTGAGTGGGATGGAGGGAGTATTCAATACAGCAACTACTACTAGATATATTGGAAATTTGCATATTTATTATTTAATCAATATAAACATAAAGTTATGGTTATAGTTTTGATAATATTCTTAATTATATGAAAAATAGTAATAGGACTCTTATTTTGAAACGAATATAATATTACAAGTGTGCATTGATTTTCAGACGAGGCGTCAAACATCAAAACCACTATTGGCAAATTCATTTCGTGTCGGTATGAATTGATTGACGATGCCAAAGAAACAAGCATGAGAACTGAAATTTTTGTGAGAGAAACTACATTCTCTCTCTTTTCTTCTCATCTCCATAATCTTGGCTATCGATCTTATCCCACCTTTCATTATGTTATACGAAATGGAAAATGATTGGAAGACTAAGAATGTAAAGTGAATGATGTGGCATAAATAACAGTTATATTTGACAGTTTTAATTTTATATGTCTAATCAATTTTGTCATGTGGATGTTACGTCAGTCAGTCTACTAAAAAGAAAAAGAAAAAAATGTTTTTTTTAAAGAATAAATAGAAAATAAGAAAAACAAATGAGGGATTAAGTGTGGATACTTTAATTTCCTCAACAACAAAAAAGTGTGAATACTTAATTGAGGGCATGTAAGTAATTAATTTCAGTAAATTCTGTTAGTGATCCGTTAATCGTCACCAATATTTTCATCCATTTTACAAGTTTAAACAATTCATGGGAGGTCTATTGCTAACTTTTTAATTCATAGGGGGTTATTGATACATTTTAAAAATCATATAAAAGTGATTGGGAGTTAACCTCTCGATTGAAAATAATCCCAACCAAAAAAAAAAAGAAGAAAGAGAAATTAGAAAAAAAAAATACTCAATTGCTTGTTTGAGATAATCCAAATGCCTTTTGACGAATAGGTTTCCCGTTCTTGAAATCTGTAATTGGGGAATGGGGTGAAAATTTGGGTTTGTACCTATATGTATAAGATTCAGACTGATGAAAAATGAGAATACAACTTAATTAGTCAATAATGACTCTCTCTCCTAACTGCCTTGGGGACAATTGGAAAATTAAACCCATCTTAATTTAATAATAATTTATTTTGTTTGTTTTTAATTTGGATTTGATTCATTTTGGAAAACTAGGTTTTGAAAAGATTTGGTAATTAAGTTTATATAAAGAACTCATAGATATAGTTTTCAGTTAATGTGACAATTATCCGAAATCGATCCAAATCCGCCTTTTATAATCCGATCCGAAAATTCGGACTGCATCAGAACAGATCCGTGGTTTTATCCAAACTGCAAATAATTTTATATCCGCATTCTCCTTTTACAACCCAAAAAGAAAGGGATTTTTTTTTTTCTTTCTTTTGTCACTTTTGTAAGAAATGTAAACAAACCTTGGAGCTCATAGCAATTGTTTTTATACTGAGCGAGCGGGCGTGTATATATATATTCAAGCAAATAAGCCGCATTATTTATTACAAACTAACAAGGAATAAGCGGCATATAATAATAATACATAGGTGAGTGATTAGGCAATATGAGGAATAATATTAAGAAGCAAGCGAGGAATTTCCTGTAGAACATAGCTGAGAGTTTAGGGTATCTCTTGAGTCCATTTTGGTAGTCCACGAAGACCAGACCAAATCTAGGTGTGAAACCCTGGTTCCACTCCCAATTATCCAACAATGACCACGGGAAGAAACCCTTCACGTTTGCTCCCAATCTGCAAAAAAGATCAATATTTTGATAAAATTCTTCCAATTTTTTTATTTTTATTACAAAAAAAGAAGGAAGAAAGAAGAGAACAACTTACTGAATGGCTTGTTTGAGATACTTCAAATGCCTTTTATAAAAGTTTACTCTTTGGAAATCCTTCACCCCTTTTTCAATTGTGCTGATGTTAAATTCAGGGATTCCTGTATATATATATATACACACAATTATGTAGATTATTAATATGCGATCATTATTTTATTTGTGAAACTTCAAGAATAATTAATTAATCGTACCATTTTCCGTAATATAAACGAGTGGATTGTTATATCTTTTCTTTGTATACAACAGAAGATCCCGAAGGCCTTGGGGATAAGTAGTTCTGTTTCCTACCTGCATGAAGTAATTAATTTAAGAAAATTAAATAATTAATCAATGAAGTTTAGTTGCAAAGAAGAAAGAACAATTTTGTAGTATGTAGTGGTGCCTAACTGAAGAGTCCATTTTAGAGTTCAAGGATTTGAATATCACAACAAAATGGCGCAAACCCCAACCCCTTTCTCGACTCAAAAGAATAAATAAATAAGTAAAGTTTGAGGGAGAGGTGGTCTCACATGAAACAGATCATATGTACAAGACCACCTCTGGCGAACACACTTTCTTTTTTACTTGAGTGTCGAAAGGTTTAAAAGAAAAGTAATCCTCATCAACCCTAATAGTGTCTCTAAGAAAAAACTTAATATATAAGTTTTAAAATAAATTCGTATTGAACTTTCAAACTATAAAAGTAACACTCTTTTAATTTGAAAGTAACACTTCAACTAATTATAAGAGTATACTCCAAGAAAAATATTTAAAAAGAAATAATACTGGAATTTCAAACTACGGAACTATCAGTCTTATAGTTTGAAAGTAAGGGTGCGCTTGGTTCGTAGAGGGGAATGAGAATGGAAATTGAAATGATAGTTGAGGGAATCATTGTATTGGTATTGTTTGGTTTGTGATAGAGAATGTGTACCATTATCATTGATTGTATTTAATTGGTTCACAAATAAAAATTGTAGGAATAAAATTTAACATTAAACATTTAATATATTATAAACTGTTTATGTTTAAATGTATAAAATGATAATTTTTACTAATTAAAATTTTTAAGAGAATAATTTATGAAGGAATTATTCTCATTCCCCCCAAAATGGAGGGGAATGGATAGTGGGATATGAGGGTCCAGGGAATGAATTTCTACAACCAAACACCTATAAGAGTGCGTTTGACGTGCATGAATGAAAATGTAAATGGGGCATCTCATATCCAGGAATAGACAAATATTTTATTAAAAGAATCTTAGATTGTATTTTAAAAGTTATAATAATTTAAATTATTAAATTCCCGCACGTACATACTAAACATAAAAATTTTAAGCTTAGGAATTAGATTCTCATTCCCTCATTCTCAATCCCGCGCGCCAAACTCGCCCATATTTCATTCTCTTTCTCATTCCCTGTCTCCAAAACCTCCAAACAAGCACCCCTAACAATACTTTTGTAGTTGAAAGTAACACTCAAACCACAAAAGTATCAATATTACAACCAAAATAAATAAATAAATAAAAATAAACCCGATATGACACGCGTCAAGCCTAACGCATATATGCACCAGGTCGCATGCGTGAATTAGATGCATAGAAAAAATTAAACAAACGTGTGGACCAATAGGTTTACCGTTCCTGAAACCTGCAATATTGGAATGGGTTGAGCATTTAAATTAGCGATTGCTCCAAATTAATTCAAGTTATTTTTAATTATAATATGATCACATTCACTTAGTCGTCTGAAGGACTTGGCTGTCAATTGAATGGCTGAGGTTGAAGCCAACGTTATAACTAGTGTCGGCAGCAAAACTTGAAGAATAGTAATTCAATCCAAGGAAATCGAAGGAGCCCTTTAAGAGTTCCGATTCCTCAGGTGTGAATTTGGTAATCTTTCTCCCACAAGCCTCCTCATGCTTTCCGGATAATCCCCGAAAGCTAATGGATCCGCAAATCTGCAAAGTGGACTATTATAAAAGAACGGAAAAAGTATATAGACATATACAGATGAAGTATGAGTTGTTTGTACCATCCATAGGAGAAATCATGGGCTCGTTGTGTAGCTTCAATATCGGCTTTTCTCTTCGAGAAAGGCACATACATTCCTGAAGCAAGGACAATTCCGATTTCTCCTTTTTGGCTTGGCTATAGGCAAGGAAAATCGTAGTCCAATTAATTACATGTTACGTACACAATTAATAAAATAAGGTTATTTTATATATTTTACCTTATATTTTTCCTGATAAAGCTTAGCTATTGCGCCGTGAGAAGTGAGGATATTATGGGCAACTATGTAAGGTTCCGTTCCAGAATTGCCGCCGGTGCAGTTATTGTTCCGCCATGCAGAACATCTCTCAGGCGGGAAGATGCCGGTGTCATAGCCAAACAAGCTGAAGACTGTAGGCTCGTTGAAAGTTGCCCAAAGCTTCACTCTATCACCGAATTCTTTGAAACAAACCTCCGCAAAATCCAAAAGATCTTTCCTGTGTTTATTTTAGACATGCATAAATTTGAAAAAGTTCCCTTTTCTTTCTTTCTTTTTTTTTTTTTTTTTGAAATTGATAAATGATACTATTGGTCCTTAAAAAGTTTATGGCTTACGTAATTTGAGGGCTTAAGAAGCCACCGTATTCTTCTTCTACAGTTTGAGGAAGATCCCAATGGAAGATTGTTACCATTGGTTTAATACCTGTATTATTTATACATGGAAAAATTGAAGGAAGAATAATTAATAATTTATGAAGGAAAAAAAAAAAAAAAAAAAGGTTTCAACTACAGTGTATCGGGGTTTTTTTTTCATTTCCAATTTCTCCCCTTTAAAAGAATAGTGGATCTGAATCTCACCATTTGCCAGAAGCTCATTGATGAGGTTGTTGTAGAAGTCAATGCCTTTCTTATTTACGCCTTTATGCAGCTTCCCCGCTGAGAAATAAAATTGAATTATCATTACTTATGCCAAAATCAAATACTCTTGGGAAAACAATTTATATAAATTAACGGAACCTAATTACTTACTTGGTATAACCCTTGGCCATGGCCATGAGATGGACAATCTGAAACTATCCAACCCTATGAATTTCATTAGTTTTATGTCTTCCTGTAATATATTTATTGCGTGAAGATATATATGAGAGGTAATTAATCGGCTGCTCTCTACAATATATATATATATATCTACCCTATATAATAGAAAGTAATATAGGCTTCATATAAATATGCCACATGGCTGCCACATAAGCTTAAAATTTAATAAACAATGTGGCTACATAGCTGCCACATAAGCAATTATCTCTTTTTCAAATACTGCCATATGTCATCCTAATAATCAATTTTCCTTCTTTAGCTTTTCATCTTCAGACGTTCCATTATTTATTTCCTAATTAACAACTTCCTTCTTTAGCTTTTCATCTTCTTACGTTTCATTCTTTCATTATTTATCACCACTTTTATCTTACCAACATCATGGAATGGGAAAAGATTAAGGAAAAAAAAAAACAGTGGCGAAGCTGATCCACTTCCACAACATGCATGTTCCTTAATTTTCCTTCCTTTAGTTTCTCTTACCGTCGGCTGCCGCCCATCAGCAGAACCAATACTACACGGTCACCATCCATCATCTAAATTTAAAGATACTCTCATATTTTTCCCTTCTTTATGCAAGTGTTACCAGGTTTTGATTGTTTTTTCCTTCTCTTATTCTTGATTTTGTTGATGCGGATATAACTTTGGTTTCCATCTGGATCCCTACTTGTTCCTGAAATTCGCATTGCCACCATCAATTTAATTTCTCTCTTTTTGCTTCCTTAAAATTTGTCTTTTAGTTTCACACAAGGAAGGGATAAAAGTGGAAGAGAGACGAAAGGAGGGAGGGTCCATGGGTAATTTGGGGCATTAAATCTGGTAAACTCGTGACTTTTTTTTTTTTCCTCGATTTTCCATCTTTATGAATTGTGTTACCAAGTTTAATTTGGCTTTTTCCCTTATTCTGGATTTTCTTGATTCGAACATAACACTGTTCATTAAGTCAGCCCAATGTTAGTATTTCTTCATTTTCAGGGATTCCTAACAGCGGCTGGCTCATAGATTTTCTTTTATTTATATTAGTTTCAGTTTTTCTGTAGCAAAGCCTTTTAGTAATGAATTACATGCTTGATTGTTGTTTGCATTTTTAGTAATGAATCAAGTTTTTATATTTCTTTTTCATATTAGTGATAGTCTGCAACTTCTATGCAATGGTTTTGGTAAAGGTGTTTCCTAGAAATGCTTATTTACTATGATCTTTAGGTACGATTATTGAAATTCACTTTGTTTGATTCCGTAGCTCAACTTATTACTATATTTACTCTTCATTTATGTTAAAACAATACATTTATTTGTTTCCATTAAAATCCTAAATTTACCCAAAAATTGAAAACTGGTTGAAATATTTTTAATTAGAAAACTGATTGAAATAATACATTTTAACAATCATGATGGGCAATTGTCGGGTATTGCACGGCAAACACCGTCTAGTATATATATATATATACATTAGAAGGGGAAAAGTCTACTTTCAAATTTTTTACTCCTTATATCCTTACTAATATAATCATGTGTACTTCATAATTAGCTCATACTTAATAAATGAGGATATAAATAGAATAAAATGTGCCAAATTAGTTATTTTAGGAATTATACCTTAATATTCATAATAAATTGTACATGAGTTAATGAGTAATAAATAAATGTATTTGTATACCTTGTAGCGATGATAGAAATCTTTAGCCACGTTACTATTAGAATGATCTATTATTTTATCTGCATTCCAAAACCGAAACAAGAGCCATTAGTTTACGCAGGAAATTTATATAATTATATACAAATTAATGAAATATGTTCGGACTATTAATTAACAAAATTACTTCGTTGTTGTTTTTTATCTGACAAAAGAACAAAATTTAGCAACGATTTTTGCTAACTTTGACTCATGATAGAGCCCGTCGTGAGGCTACCAAAATGCACAAGAATAAGTGCTTAAACCTGCAAAAAATTACTACAAATAGCATAGAAAGCAGGGTCGATCTGCAGGGAACAGCTGACTAAAACTCTCATTCCTATCGATTAGAAAAATATTTGATTTGCAATCACCTTTGTGCCTCAGAAAGACCCTTAAAACTTGTCACTTTATAAAAACTAAAACTTCACAAGAACAAATAAAAGTATTAATTAAAATAGTATTCCAACATTATATGAATCAGATCAATCTATGCTTGAAATCATTAACGCCACAAATAAATTGAAGAACAATGTATCGGCTGGTTATAGGTTACCGTGGGCTCCCTACGACGTAACCAAATCCCCCCTTAGTGTGTCGGTAATCGCCGTGCCCTACGACACTACTACCTCTCTAACTAACCAAACTAACAGGCCGTGGGTTCCCTACGACACCTGTTAATCTAATTAGCAGCATTAATTACCAGGAGGACCCAACACTAATACTTCTATTGGGTTAACTTTAGAAGATGTTACCTATTTATCTTGTACTACCCAACGGTAGGTTTCACTACTGCAAAATGGAGCTTTAACGGCTGCGGATTAACGGCGGAAAATAGAAAACCGCAGTTATAAAAGAAATATGGATTTTCTACGGCGGTCTAAAAATGAACCGCCGTAGAACGGGACTATCTACGGCGGTTTTAAAATAAACTGCCATAGAAAGGTACTTTCTACAGCGGTTGGAAGGCAACCGCCGTAGAAAGCCCCCTTTCTACGGCGATTTGTCCCAACCGCCATAGAAAGTCCCTTTATACGGCGGTTTATTTTAAAACCGCCGTAGAAGGTCCTTTCTACGGCGGTTTAATTTGTACCGCCGTTGTATTGACGTATTTAACCCTAAATAACAACGTGTATCTCCATATCGCACCCGAAAGTGTTCCTCTCCAAATTTCTACTAGGTTTTGCACGTTTGATGTAAAGAATCGTCATTTGGAGCTAAAATTTACCACCTTAAGGTTAGAAACTTCTAAAATTTCTCAGTAATTGCTTATGCTTGTACTTTATATATATCATCCTATAGAATTTATTTTTATTTATGGTAGAGGGCTGAAAATTAAAGTTGCATATATTCCATGTATATGGTGAACCTTAGTATTGTGGAACCCTATTTAGTTATACTATGTAGTTTCTTGGTGATGTGATTTGATTTATAGTGTTTAATTTTTAATGGAGGATGTTCATATAATTTGCACTACTTAGAGTGTGTATTATTTTTTTATGCATTTCATGTGTTTGACGAAATGCATAAATGAAAAACTTATGGGTTCTTCTTCATTTCATTATGTCTATTGCGCATGTGTTGTTTATGCATTATTTTTCATCATTGAGGTATTATAGTAGTTTTGATTATATGAGTAACATTAGTATGACATGTGCTAAGACAAGCATGCAACTTGATACTTTAATTGTACATTGTTTGTTGAATTATTATTTGGTATTTTCAATTATTTCAAGGTGTTAGTTACACATGGATTGAAATATCTTGTTGTATGGTGATCGGACCTCCGATTCTTATGCGAAAGAAGTTGAGAATTTCATTCAATTCGCTTATAAGAATACAAAGTACGTCCATTGTCCGTGCAAAGCTTGTAAAAATGGTGCGCGGTTTGATAACTCAGATACAATAAGATTCCATTTATATCCGCACGGATTTGATCCTTCTTATAAACTGTGGATTTGGCATGGTGAAAGTATTGATGGTTTACCTGAGCAAAGAAAATCTCATGCAAAAGGAGATGATGCGATTACTAGAGATCGATTAGATGCCATGATTGAGGATATGGTTGAGGATTTTGCTGATAAACCGGAAGTTCTTGCTTCCATTTTGGGTGACAATGAGAAGCCTCTATACAAGGGTTGCACTAAATATACACGATTGTCTAGTGTTTTGAAGTTGTTTAATTTGAAAGCGGCAAATGGGTGGTCAAATACTAGTTTTACAGCCTTATTGAGGGTATTGAAAGATATGCTCCCAGAAGATAATGAACTTCCAGATCGAATTTCCGAGGCGAAAAAAATATTGTGTCCAATGGGTATGGAGTATAAGAAGATCCACGCTTGCCCAAATGATTGCGTCCTCTACAGGAATGAGTATAAGGATTTATTGCTTTGTCCTAAGTGTAAAACTCCACGATACAAAAACAAGCAGCTGTGTGATGAGGTTGAAGACAGTTCTGATGCGCAAAAGAAGGGGTCGCCGGCTAAGGTTCTATGGTATCTTCCTATAATACCGAGATTTAAACGGTTGTTCGCTAATGAAAAAGATGCAAAACTAATGATATGGCATTCAGATCGGTGCATTCCCAGTGATGATGACAAGGTGATAATGCATACATCAGACTCAGATCAGTGGAAAAAAATTGATTCAATGTATCCTTCTTTTGGGGGAGAAGCCAGAAATTTGAGGCTTGGTTTGTGTACTGATGGAATGAACCCGTTTGGCAGTCTGAGTAGCACACATAACTCATGGCCGGTGATGTTGGTTATTTACAATTTGCCGCCTTACTTGTGTATGAAGCGCAAGTACATACTTATGTCTCTAATGATTTCAGGCCCACGGCAACCAGGAAATGACATCGATGTGCATCTTGCTCCTCTTATTGAAGACTTGAAAAAGTTATGGGATGAAGGCGCACCTGTGTTTGATGCATACCGTGAAGAAATGTTCACATTACGTGCCATGTTGTTCTGTACCATTAATGATTTTCATGCTTATGGAAACTTGTCTGGGTACTGTGTTAAAGGGCATAAAGCATGTCCAATATGTGAGCAGAGTACAGATTTTTGTCAGCTTGCACATGGGAGAAAGACATAATACCTTGGGCATCGCAGATTTCTTCCCGAGGCTCATCCGTATCGCCGTATGAAAAGAGCATTCAATGGATTTCAAGAGTTCAGAAAAGCTCCAGAACCCTTGAGCGGGCCAGAGGTGAAAGCTCGTGACGGACATTAATGTGGAGTTTGGTAAACGTTCGGAGTCCAGCAATAATGATACAGGTTGTTGGAAGAAAAATCCATATTTTTTGAACTTTCATACTGGGAGAACTTGGATGTCAGACATTGTCTCGACGTTATGCATATTGAGAAGAATATTTGCGAAAGCCTGTTAGGTACGCTCTTGAACATCCCTGGTAAAACTAAGGATGGTTATAACACGAGACTTGATATGGTTGATATGAACATAAGAGAAAATTTAGCACCGGTAGCTCGAGGACAACGCACATATCTACCCCCTGCTGTCACACTTTGTCCAGAAAAGAGAAAAAACAACTGTGTTCAAGTTTGCGTAGCATCAAAGCTCCATCCGGATATTCTTCAAATGTAAGCAGACTTGTTTCCTTGAAAGATTTAAAACTGGTTGGTTTGAAGTCTCATGATTGCCATGCCTTAATGCAACAATTGTTGCCTGTTGCTATTCGCTCGATATTGCCCAAGCATGTTAAGTCCAATATAACAAAACTTTGTTTCTTCTTCAATACTATATGTAGCAAGGTTATTGCGCGAAAGACTTGATCAGTTACAAGATGAAATAACTGTTGTCCTTTGTCAATTAGAAATGTATTTTCCACCCGCCTTCTTTGATATTATGGTGCATTTGGTGATTCATTTGGTTAGAGAGATAAAAATCTGCGGGCCTATTCATTTGAGATGGATGTACCCATTCGAGCGATATATGAAAGTATTTAAGGGGTATGTTAAGAATCGTTGTCGTCCTGATGCTAGTATTGTTGAAAGTTATATAGCTGAGGAGGTAATTGAGTTTTGCACTGAATACTTGGCCGATACTGCATCCATTGAAATATCTAAGAATCGGCACGATGGGAGGATTACAGGTATGGGCACAAGGGGAGGAAAAATATTTTTGCCGTCTAATGTTGAATTGATGAAGGCGCATCTCTACATTCTGCGCAATTCTGAAGAAGTTGCGCCCTATGTGACAGACCATATCCGTTCAATAAGAACGTCTTATCCTGCTTGGATGGATCAACGTGTGCTCAATGAACATATTCGGACATTTGTCTATTGGTTTGGCAATGCTGTCATGGGCAAAGACGTTTCGGAGACATTGAAATGGTTGGCGTTTAGGCCCAGCCCTGCGGTACGAGCATTTTCATGCTATGACATAAATGGATATTCATTTGCTACTAAGAGACAAGATGAGAAGAGTACGGCACAAAACAGTGGTGTTACATTAATCTCAGAGGCTTTACATGTTTCTAGCAGGCAGGATAAAAATCCATTGTATGCAAACATGGCTTATTACGGGGTGATCGAAGATATTTGGGAGCTTGACTATGTTTGTTTCAAAGTAGCTGTATTTCGCTGCAAATGGGTTGATAACAATAGTGGGGTTCGAACTGATGATCCATGGGGTTTTACCTTGGTGAACCTTAATCGGGAGGGTTTCAAGGGGGAACCATTTATACTTGCATCGCAGGCGAAACAAGTTTTTTATATCACCGATCCTTGAGACGAACATTGGTCTGTTGTTGTTCATGGTAAACAACATCACAGAGTGGAAGGGATTGATACAGAAGAAGGGCTTTATGAGGCTAGCCCTTTCTCTAGTGGGTTACCTGAATCGAGAACAGATGAGGAAGATAGGGAACTTGATAAATACATAATTCGTGATAACCACAGCGAAGGATTATGGTTCGAGGAGCAAGTGTCCCATAAGAGAAAGAGAATAAGTTAAGCATCATTTTAAGGTATATTGTTTGTGTTTATTAATTTTTTTTCTGTGGGTGTGTATGTTGTGTGTGTGTATTTGTATATGTTTCTTTGATTTTAATGAAAAGAGATGGACATAAATTTATAACAACATTTATTTTTATCCTTTGTACTGTGGGATTGAAACAGGTCACAACTCAGATGAAGCCGCGCAATCAAGGGACAAAATTTCAAGGGACTTCATATGCGGAACTGTTTATAAATGAATATGTTATTGTTGGAAATTGTGTGAAGCTTCTGTGTTGATGTTATGATGCACTTGTGTTTTGGTCAAAAACAAGCAGGGGAGATTTTGTCTGAATTGATTTGAAACTGAATTCCGTATTATTCGAAATAGTTGGAATTTTAGTGAAGTATTTAAGTATGTGCATATCCTTGACAGGGAGTATGTTACATTTATAGGGGAGACTTTGTCAAATTTTCCGGCAAATTGATTTCCTTGTTTTTCATTTATGAATAAATGTTTCATGTATTAATTTTTTTTTTTCAAGGAGTAGTACTTTTGGTAAAATTTACAGGGGAAGCTATACATAGTTCATTTTGTTTTGATTTTATATTTAACTCTTCATAAATTACTTGTCGGTGCCTCGGAAAAAAGAAATTCATTTAGCGAGGTTGGGTATTGACCGATAAATGAATTAATTATTTGTTTATCGATTAATAATGCTTTATTATTTTGCAAATTGATTATTCAAAATATATTTTATATGAACTTGAAAAAACTAGAAGGTGCCTCGGTTGCGCCGGCGACGGGAGAGGAGGAGAATGGACCGAACA
This sequence comes from Leptodermis oblonga, assembly GCA_016801395.1. Classification (NCBI taxonomy): domain Eukaryota; kingdom Viridiplantae; phylum Streptophyta; class Magnoliopsida; order Gentianales; family Rubiaceae; genus Leptodermis; species Leptodermis oblonga. The sequence goes on from CM028755.1 coordinate 33,134,466, forward strand.
GCCGCGGTTGAAGGGAGGGGGAAACAGGGGAGAAGCAGGGGGAAAAAGGGAAGAAGAAGGGGAAGAGACTTAGGGAAAATGAAAGGAAAATGTCTAAGTTCAAATTTGATTTGAACTTCGACCGGCTCATTGTTTCAACGGCGGTTCAACCGCAAACCGCCGTTGAACCAACTTTCTACTGCGGTTCATGAGTTAACCGCCGTTGAAAGTCCACTTTCAACGGCGGTTCACGAGTGAACCGCAGTGGATTCTTCTTTCAACGGCGGTTCGCGGCTGAACCGCCGTTGAATGGTCTCGTTTTTCTCGGTTTAGCATACAGGAAAAAATTGGAGCAAATTCCCGCGCAGGCATATTTTAATATTAAATTTTTTTTTTCCATTTTCAAAAAACTAAGCCCACAATTTTGTAAATATAATAATACATACCCAGATTTTGTATATTTATTAATTATGTAAACAATCTCGACTTTTATGAACCATTTCATAATTAAATTTCAAATTTTCCATTGAACCATATATTTGCATTTAAATTTCGCGTGCTACTACACAATAATTATAGGTCAAAGATAAAAATTAATAAATTTCGTAAATGTACATGTAAGAGTCGATAAAGTAATAAGCTTCATTATCTTCCCTAAAATTTCTACTTTTTCGACTTGGGCGAACGGGATAAAATAATCAAATCCACAAATGCATTAGGTACGTATAGTAATATAAAAATTAATATTTGTTAAGTGGCCTCAAAAAAATTAAATAGTTACTGGATTTCATTACCTTATATACATTTATAAACATATATATATATATATATATATGTTTATACATATATATATATATAAACATCTTTCTCTTTTCTCCTTTCCCCTCTTGATGCACATCATCCAACTCTCTCCTCTCTGCTCTCGATCTCTTGTAAATTTTCACTACATAAATAAAATGTTTTCATTTGAAGAATTGAAGACTTTAAGACAACTTTTATAATTAATTCTTATATATATATATATATATATAACGTATTTTGAATTTGGTATAAAAATAGAAAATTCATGCGTAGCGCGGGAATTGGCTCCAAAAACTATTTTTCTACGGCGGTTCAACCTTGAACCGCCGTATGAACCGCCGTAGGAAGTTTGCTTTCTACGGCGGTTCAATGTTGAACCACCATAGAAAAGTAGTTTTTGGAGCCAATTCCCGCGCTACGCATGAATTTTCTATTCCCTACTCCCTATTAAGTTTTTTTTCCCAATTTCATAAATTAACCGCAGTGACACTTAAGATTGAAATAGAGAGTGAAGCGCCACCCTTTTCCTGGATTTTCGCCTTGACATTCTCAATTGGGTCGCAGGATTCGACCTCGAGGATGATGGTCTTCCCCGTTAGAGTTTTCACGTAAACCTCCATTTTTTTCAAAATACGTTATATATATATATATATATATATATATAAGACTTAATTATAAAAGTTGTCTTCAAGTCTTCAATTCTTCGAATGAAAACATTTTATTTATGTAGTGGAAATTTACAAGAGATCGAGAGCAGAGAGGAGAGAGTTGGATGATGTGCAAGAGGGGAAAGGAGAAAAGAGGAAGATGTTTATTTATATATATATGTTTATATATATATATATATATATATATGTATGTAAGGTAATGAAATCCAGTAACTATTTAATTTTTTTAGGCCACTTAACAAATATTAATTTTTATATTACTATACGTACCTAATGCATTTGTGGATTTGATTTTTTTATCCCGTTCGCCCAAGTCGAAAAAGTAGAAATTTTAGGGAAGATAATGAAGCTTATTACTTTATCGACTCTTACATTACATTTACGAAATTTATTAAGTTTTATCTTCGACCTATAATTATTGTACGTGTAGTAGCACGCGAAATTTAAATGCAAATGGTACAAGAGGGGAAAGAAGAAAATAGGAAGATGTTTATATATATATATATGTATGGATGTAAGGTAATGAAATCCAGTATATAAGTATTTAATGTTTTATTCGGCCACTTAACCAATATTAGTTTTTATATTACTATACGTACCTAATGCATTTGTGGATTTGATTATTTTATCCCGTTCGCCCAAGTCGAAAAAGTAGAAATTTTAGGGAACATAATGAAACTTATTACGTTATCGTCTCTTACATGTAAATTTACGAAATTTATTAATTTTTATATTTGACCTATAATTATTGTGTAATAGCACGGGAAATTTAAATGCAAATATATGGTTCAATGGAAAATTTGAAATTTAATTATGAAATGGTTCATAAAAGTCGAGATTGTGTACATAATTAATAAATATACACAATCTGGGTATGTATTATTATATTTACAAAATTGTGGGCTTAGTTTTTTGAAAATGGCAAAAAAAAATTTAATATTAAAATATGCCCGCGCGGGAATTGGCTCCAATTTTTTCCCCTATGCTAAACCGAGAAAAACGAGGAGACCTTTCAATGGCGGTTCAACCGCGAACCGCCGTTGAAAGAAGAATCCACTGCGGTTCACGAGTGAACCGCTGTTGAAAGTGGACTTTCAACGGCGGTTCACTCGTGAACCGCAGTAGAAAGTTGGTTCAACGGCGGTTCGCGGTTGAACCGCCGTTGAACCGACAAGCCGGTCCAAAATTAAAGTTCAAATTTTTTGAACTTTCCTTTCCTCCCTCATTCTCTTCCCCTCTTCTCCCCTTTTTTCCCCTGCATTTCCCCTGTTTCCTGAACCTTCTCTCCCGCGGCTGTTTGGCTTCTTCGCGCCTTCTCCCGTCGCCGGCGAGCTCGGCCACTTTCCCGCGCTACCGTTGGCTGCAGCAAGGGGACCATCGCAGCTGATCATCGCAGCCGATCCTTGGTCTATGCTTCACTTTCCCGGCTTGCATTTCTCCATTTCCCCTCTCCTATAATTCGGGCTTGGTTGTAGGAGTGCACACAAAAGGTTCCACCTTCTATGCTTCCATTTTAAAACTTTTGCAATGTGACCTTACATTTTGGAAATGCTTCCCATTGCACTAGGGTTTTTTGGGTTGATATTTATGGTTGATTTCGGTTTTAATCCTTGTGATGAATGATTGGAATGCTTTTGGATTTATTGATTGTTTGTTGCATTGGTTTGGTTGTTGAATTGAGTGTTTTGTCCTACATAAGTTGAGAACCTAGGGTTTTGATTAATGTTCCATTAGGTACCCTTTGAAATTCGGGTTTAGTGTATGAATATGAGAAACTCAAATGTTTATTTCGGTTTTGCTTGATTAATTTTAGAACATTGGTGTTTGATTTCGGTTCTTATTCGATTTAGTGTTCCTCCTTTAGTGATAATGAGGAAATGCTTTGTTGTTGATTCCACTTTGTGAAATTTAATCTTCATAGGGTTCTTTCTTTAGGGATCCCTTGTTTCAATGTCTTCAAAGCCCCATATATGTTGAAAGTAAAGAAATCTTTGCATGAATATGAAGCATTTTTTATTGCACAAGCACTAAGTACCTTTAGGGAAGAAGAGTATTTTTTAGGAGTGAAGTACTAACCCTTGAAGCTTTGACCTTCCTCACTAAATTTTGGTTTTATTCCTTTAGTAGAAATTAATGATTGTTCTCATTAGTTGTTGGTTGTGAAATGTGAAGTACTTTATCAATGGTACCCTTTATAAGTCCACTTTTTTGGCCCTCATTTAGTTTAATTTGGATAATGGTAATTGTGTATTGCAAATATCATTATCTCCTCTTAGCTTTCCCTTATCTTTGTTTCAAAAGCGTGAAATATGCTTTGTGAGGGTTCTCCTTGATGAAGGGGATTTTTTTTCATGAATGTAGAGTTTGAAATATCACTTCTCCTTAAATGTTTGATCTTTTGCGATGTATGGTTTCTTCTTTAGTGGAAAGGAGGGTAATGCTTTGTGGTTGAGTTGAAGGTGTGTTTCTCCTTTGGTTGTATGTTATGAATGCAACTAATATATTGAAAGTGAGGCTATCTTTGCATCAATGTAATGCTTCTTTATTGAAAAATCACAAAGTATTTCTATTGCTTTAGGGAAGGAGAGTATTTTCTTGGATTGAAGTACTCCTCCTTGAATCTTTTACATTCCTCACTAAATTTTGGCTTTTTTCCTTTATTAGAAATGAATGATTGTTCTCATTAGTTGTTGGTTGTGAAATGTGAAGTACTTTATCAATGGTACCCTTTATAAGTCCACTTTTTTGGTCCTCATTTGGTTTAATTTGGATAATGGTAATTGTGTATTTTTAGGAGTGAATTTTGCGAATGTACATTGCCTTTTTTTTCACATTACAAGCATTCTTGTATTTGACATTAAAGCTTTTCTTTAATTGCATATATGTTATATTGAATTCTCTTTCTATGTACATGAAGTTTAAGGTACTTTCAATGGCCCGAAAAAGAAAAAGCAATACGGAGCATAGTGATGAGGGTAATGGCAATGGAGATGGTTCTTCTACTACATCTAGAAGAGGTAGAGGGCCCACAAATTGCAATGATCTATTGGAAATGTGAACGAAGGGGAAAACTCTTGACATTTCTTTTGATTCCGAGCTCAAGCCTAAAAAGTATCATTCAAGGTGGATTACCTTTGTGGCATTCACGGCCCGGAGCAAAGTGGACATAATGGAATATGCATCGTGGCCCAAAGTTTCCGAGGAGATCAAGAAGAGAGTGTGGATGGAAATACGGGTATTTTCTTTAATTATAATGCATTGTTTGTTTCTTCTTTCATACAAATGAACCCAAATTTACCTAAATTTTTACTTCTAAATTTCACTGTAGGCATTATTTGTTTTTGAGTTAACCGAAGAACTCGAAACAAAGTGGATTTCTTATGCTGGTAAACGGTGGAAAGATTGGAAATCCTTTTTAGGGAGATATGTACATGGTGACTTGAAGGGTAAGGACCCATGCTTGGAATATAAATATCTCCCTAGGGAGACATGGATTAAGTTCAAGGCTAGCCGCGAGACAGAAGAATGGCAAGTATATTTTTTGAAATTGATTTCCTTCTTCTTTTTGGATATTTATTAATTGCTCAGTTTATGGATAATAATTTTTCATTATATTTTTCTATAGGCAATTCGTGGAAAAGCGCAAAAGAATTCCACTTTAAATGCTTTCTACTATAATTTATCTCGCGGTGGCTACATACTGCTAAAGAAGCAGTTGCATGATGAGGCGGTGATTGCATCCGGGAAGAAGCCTTCAGAGGACGGTCAGTCCGAAGAAGAAGGCGAAGATTCTTATTCAGGGCCAGGCCGTCATCTACTATGGAGGCAGGCCCACACAAACAAGAAAGGGGAATACTTCACGCCGGAGGCTGGACGTGTTGGGATGGAAATTGTAAGTTTTGCATCTCTACATTTTCTTATGGTTCAGTTCTTTAAGCTAAGCATATATTTAAAACTATATTTAATTGATCTATTTACATTTCATATTTTTGGCAAAACGTTTAGGACAATCTATGTTCCCGCGAGTCACAAGGGGAGAAAGTTGCAGGGGGTAGGAATGACATTCTTGTCATTGCAACTGGAAAGACCGATCACCACGGTCGGTATCGAGGCCATTCTATTAGGGCACGCATCACAGAGGTTTTCTCAAAAACAAGGCCGTCACTGAATGATGAACTAGATGTAACTAAGCGACAGCTTTAGAAAACCACTGCCCAGCTAGATGAATGTCAAACACAACTGAAGATGATGGTTGGGTTTATCTGTGGTCAGATGGGGACTGACTATGATACAATCAGAGACACTGTCATCAATAGGGCCAAACCTCAGAGCGTACACCCAGAGACCTCCGGAATGGGCCCAGAGATGTTTGAGGTTCATGGTAGCCCTGTTTCCCCTGCGAGCCCTGTTTCTCCTCTTATCCCTACACGTTTGCCTGAGTTGGAGATGCTACATGTTTCACTTACGGACCCGATCACCGCCTCTGACGGGGGTTCTTTAGGCGAATACAAGGTACTTAAAATACATTTATGTCTTTCATTTTTCTATAGAGTATCACTGCTATATATTCTTCTTGGGTAGACTTTTATTTTTCTATTTTTCTTTTAAGATCTTTTTATTATTTATGTTCTTTGCATATGTATTCAAGTATTCAAACACTTTATATTCTTTTTAAAAATGAAGTTTATATTTTCCTTTTAAAAATATAATACTGCAATTAAAAAAACTATCAATTTTTTTAATATATTAAACATCTTTCTTTTATTTTTATTTTACAATAATGAAATTTTACATTTATATTTTGGTTTTTATCTAATTAATAAATTTGAATGTATAATTTCATTCAATGGATTGTCACTTCTAATTAATCTCCCTTGAATTTGGTTTCATGATTACATTTGCTTTGTTAAGTTAGACTTAATAGTTGATTAATGTTCATTCGCTTGCCTATTATCTCAGGACGGGTGTGAATGTCACATGTTCATCTCTGAGGATACGCAAAAGCGGCGTAAGCTTGTGGCCAAGGGAAATATTTATAAGCAAAGAAAACATCACGGCCGCGAGGTTAGGAAAGGGTGCGTGAGGGTCACAATTAAAATTTCCTATGATGACTTTGCCCCGCTACCATTTCCTGAGGAAGAGGCTGCAACTGTGGGATGGCCAGATCCTTTTTCGTGGAATGGCCTATACAGTTGATTGAAATTATTCAGTCGGATTCGGTAACACAGGTATATTCTTTCATTTATTTGTGAATTACTAATACCGTTTTGTATATTTAATGTTATTTCAAATGATGTTAGGTGGACAAAAGTGCCCAAAAGAAAAAAGGCCGGATGAATGATATGGATGATATAAAATCTCCTTCGGCGACGGTTCCGACTGAGATGTCAACCTCATCGACATCTGATCCATTGCAAGAGTTGCAGCTCCGAATGGAGAAAGATTTGGACTTCAATGGCTTCTTCTTTCAAATGATAAGAGAAGTCATAGGTGTGAAGCACCCTATTGCGATAGATCGACAGGATGTCGTAGAATTATTGACAAGAGAAAGCCAAGTCTCAAACTGTTTGATGCAGTTGTTCACCCAGTGAGTTTCCACTTAATTTTATAACCTATTTCTGATTATTGTTATATATAGTATGCATTCCATGTGCCTAGACTAACCAATGAAGCCCTTTTTGTAAATTCTTTAGAGCTTTACATGAGTTAGTTGAAAGGAATGGGAGAAAGGGGATAGGTTTCCTCTCGGCTGCTCATGTGACACCCATAGGAAATGATTATGAATATAGGGTTTCCAACATTGCGCGAAACTTGAAGGATCGGAATAAAGAAATGTATCTAGTGCCTTATCTTCAGGGGTAAGTGACACTGTAAGCGCTTCTCTAATATTTAAGAAACACTGATTTTAAGATCTGACGTCATTAAATTTTTCGTTTGCAGTGAACATTGGATGCTAATGGCCATTAGACCAGTAGAAAAGGTTGTCTACTGGCTTGATTCTTTACAAAATCCACAGAAAGAGGAGGCGGTGGTGCTTATAGACGAGTGAGTTATATATATTAACAACTGTTAGAATGCCTATATAATTTCTAATGCCAATCATATATATATATCCATATGTTGCTAATTATTTTTGTTCCGCTTTCATTTTTATAGGGTGATGTTTAACTATCAAGCTTTCTTAGGATTGCCCAGAAATGTGCATATGCAACCTTCGTGGATATATAGTAGTTAAGGTAAAATTGGTTCTTATTACATTTTTTACTCAACGTTGTGTTGTATACAATTAGTTGTTTTATAATTAAATCCGTGAGTCTAGTAGCCTAAGTTAATAGTGTTAGTTAGTCAATTAATTTATTAGTTAGTCACGTTATTTATTGAGGTATTTGATTTATGCATGCAATCCGTGAGTCCAGTAGAAATTAGCTTTGTCCTAGTTATTTAATTAATTAGATTAATATGAATGAAGTTATATGAATATTAAATTTTTTACTCAACGTTGTGTTGTATACAATTAATTGTATGATCTTGTAACTCGTATATTAATATTCATTAGCATAAAAAGCAAACGAGCAATTGGGAGTGTGGGTACTATGTAATGCACTACATGTACCAAATAGCAATGAAATCATCCACATTAGCACTTGAAAAGGTAAATATTTCTCATAACTTACTTAATTAACTGTATTTCATTTTGCTACTCGGTTACTTTTTAATTTCAAAAACTCTGTTGCAGCACTTCAAGGTCGACCGCACTCCATTAAGCAATGTGGATATAGATGCAGTGCGAAAAATATGTGCTAGTTATATTTTGGAGCATTAGCCGTAATTGAAGGATACTAATTAAACTTGTTCATATTAGAGTTGTACAAATATTTTTGGATATGCCCCTGTATTATAAAAGCGATTTCAATTTGTATATTGGTGATATTTGTATTAAATTTCAAGTTTTAGCAGCAGGTTTTGCTTTAAACCAGGTTTTAGCAGCAGGTTTTTAATGCTTTTAATGCGGTTCGGGTGTAAAAAGTCTACACTTTCTACACTTTATTATTTTGGTGTGGTGAATCGGGTAGGAAATAGGATGGGGTAATTTGGGTCTGTTTGGGCTGATGGGTCGGTGGGTCGGGTTGGCGGGTCGGTGGGTAATTGGGTTGGTGGGTCGGTGGGTCGGGTTGGTGGGTTGTTGGGCTGATGGGTGAAGAATTGGGCTGGGTTCAATTTAGGGCAAAATTGGCCCACTTCTTCTGAATTGCATTTGTAGTCCCTGGCACAAATTTACTGAGATGCCCCTGACCTTCTGATTGCTCCACATTCCACCTTTTTCTTTTCCTTGAATCTTCTGGCCCTCCAATTAATTCTGCATGCAACATTTAAAACATCCAACCTCTTCAAAAATTAGCCCAAACATCTTCAACCAAATAAAATTAAATAAAATGAAAATCAAAAAATTAAAATGACAAAGAAAACAAAAATTTAAAAGAAAACTGGGTTGCCCTCAGTAGAGCCATTCTTTTAAGTCTAAGGCTACACTCAGTTGTCTCTTCTCAGTGATTGAGATAAATCGATAGGGAGAGTTCCTCCACAGTCTGTATCTGACCCGGCTCATGATAATGCTTGAGACGTTGTCGTTGACCTTGAATTGCAGACCGGTTCTGGGGTCTTTTACCTCCACTGCTCCACTTGGGCCAACGGCCACTACCTCTAGTGCTCCTTGCCACTTGCTCTTCAATTTACCACTAAAAAATCACTGCCTAGATTGAAAAATCAAGACCTGTTGGCTCACTTTAAACTCCTTAGGCGATCATGCCTCCCTTTAGTGCGTTCTTAATACCACTTGGCCATCTAATAGCCATCCTCTCTCAATTCTTCTAACTCTTGCAGCTGGAATTTCCTCTCTTCTCCACATGCTGCTGTGTCCATGTTTAACTTCTGGACTGCCCAGTACGAATGATGCTCTAGCTCGACTGGGAGATGACACATTTTCCCAAACACCAGCCGGTACGGTGACATCCCAATTGGGGTCTTGTATGCTCCTATATGCCCATAGTACATCCTTCAACTTTTGGCTCCAATCCTTCCTTGATCTATTCACTGTCCTCTCCAGGGTCCGTTTAATCTCTCTGTTAGAGATATCGGCTTGTCCATTTGACTGCAGGTGGTAAGGTGTTGCAAGCCTGTGTTGCACCCCATACTTCTTCATCAGTGCTGCAACAGTTCAGCTACAAAAATGTGTTCCTCGATCACTAATGATTGCCTTAGGCACTCTGAACCTGCAAAAAATCTGCAACAACCTTTGAATCATTAGTTCGGGTAGCCTTTGCTTCCACCCATTTAAACACATAGTCAACTGCCAGCAATATATATAACATTCCATTTGATGCAGGGAATGGACACATAAAGTCCATCCCCCACACGTCGAAAATTTCACAAACCTTTACCGGAACTTGAGGCATCTCATCTCGAACACCTATATTTCCTCCTAACTGGCATCTATCACAATTCCTGCAAAACAGATATGCATCTCTGTTTAATGTTAGCCAATAAAATTCATTGTTCATTACCTTTCGTGCAGTCCGTTTTGGCCCAAAATGGCCTCCACAGGCAAATGAGTGACAGTGTCGGAGAATTTCCTCATGTTCCCACTCTGGAACACATCGATCCTAAGGATATGATCGGGTCCAAGCCTCCACAGGATTAGCTCATCCCATATGTAGTACTTGTTATCGCTTATTAGTTTCACACATTGTCCTCGTGAATACTCTGGTGGAAATACCCCTGCGATCAAATAATTCACGATGTTAGAGTACCAAGGGTCGGGATGTTTCTCACCTGTTAGCACGTCAAGCAGCAAATTGCAGGGTGGTGTTACAGTGTCGGCTGCATAGAGATATTCCTCCGAAAATGTTTCTTTGATAGGTGTTTTCTCTTCTGGAACCAACAGCCTGCTTAGGTAGTCTACCACATGATTCTCTGCTCCCTTTTTGTCCCTTAACTCCTAGTCAAATTCTTGGAGCAACAGGACCCATCTAATCAGTCGAGGCTTCGACTCCTTCTTTCCCAGCAAATGCTTCAATGCCGTATGATCTGTGTAAACCACCACTTTGGATCCAAGCAAGTACTGCCTGTATTTATCAAAGCCGAAAACAACGGCCAAGAGCTCCTTCTCTGTAGTGGTTTAATTGCATTGGGCCGGATTCAGAGTCTTGGAGGCATAATATATTGCATGGCTCTCTTTTCTTATTTTCTGGCCAAGTACTGCTCCTACTGCATAATCGCTTGCATCGCACATGAGCTCAAAAGGGTGCTCCCAGTTGGGTGGTTAAATCACTGGAGTTGAAACCAGCCTGCCTTTTAAAATATCAAAGGCCTTCTTGCAATCGTCCGTTAGGTCAAATGGGACATCATTTTTCAGTAGATTAGTCAGTGGCTGGGCGATTTTTGCAAAATCTTTGATAAATCTTCTATAGAAACAAGCATGCCCTAGAAAGCCACAAATCTCCCTCACACTTGTCGGGTAAGGAAGCTTTGAAATCAGCTCCACTTTTGCTTTGTCCACTTCTATCCCCTCTTGACTGATTTTGTGCCCAAATACAATTCCTTCATTCACCATGAAATGACACTTCTCATAATTCAGGATTAAATTCTTCTCCACACATCTTGCCAAAACTAGATCCAAACTCTCCAAACATTCGTCAAACAAATCTCCATACACCGTGAAGTTATCCATGAAAATCTCGATGCACTTCTCAATCATGTCCGAAAAAATACTCATCATGCACCCCTGGAAAGTACCGGGTGCATTGCACAGACCAAAGGGCATTCGGCGATATGCATATGTGCCGAAAGGGCATGTAAATGTGGTATTCTCCTGATAATCTTTGTTCCCCCAAATCTGGAAGTACTCACTGTATCCATCTAAGAAACAAAAGAACATCCTCCCTACCAACCTTTCAAGCATCTCATCAATGAACGGTAGGGGGAAATAGTCCTTCCTTGTTGCCGAGTTCAACTTCCGAAAATCGATACACATGCGCCATCCAGTAAGGAGGCGCATCAGCACTAGCTCATTTTTTTCAATGGTCACCACTTCAAACCCTCCTTTTTTTGGAACAACATGGACCGGGCTTACTCACTTACTGTCAGAAATCGGGTAGATGATCCCCATGGCTAAGAGCTTCAAAATTTCCTTCAGCACCACCTCCCTCATATTTGGAATCAACTTCCTTTGATGCTCTCGAGCAGGTTTAGCGTCAGGCTCCAAGAAAATGTAGTGCTGACATATGTCGGGACTGATTCCAGTTATGTCAGCCAAGGTCCACCCAATTGCCTTTATATTCTTCCTCAAAATTTGAAGCAATCTGTCCTCCTGGGTCATAGTTAACCCCTTGCTAATTATGACTGGCAGTGTCTCTCCCTCTCCTAGATAGGCAGACTTCAAATTGTCAGGGAGAGGTTTGAGTTCGAGCTCTGGAGCGTTAACTATAGATGGCAAGGGCCCGTTAACACTCGTCTACTTGGGCAAATGGATCTGAGGTCTAATATTGGGTGCTGCCTCAACTGCATACAGGGACATGATTGCCTCCATGATCTTTTCATCATTCAACTCTTGGGCATTAATATCGGTGAAATTCTGTGTGAGCACTGCCTCCAGCTTGTCCTGTAAAAAATAAGTCTCAAGATGCTCTTGGACAAGGGGGTCAATTACATCAATACCATACACATTCTCAACATCAGATGGACATTTCATGGCATTCTCGATGCTAAATGTGTATTTCTCACCATAATATTCTAAGCAGATGGAGCCATTATATACATCAATCAAAGCCCAAGCAGTTTTCAAGAAAGGCCGACCTAATAGCACACCCGCAGATTCTTTAGCAGGATCATTATTCATCTTAACAACATAGAAATCCGCAGGATACACAAAAGAGTTCACACGTACTAACACATTTTCAAGTACCCCTACAGGGTGCACACATGACCTATAAGCTAGTTGGATAACTACTTTTGTATCTACTAACTCAACACCAGATAAAGTCATGTAAATAGACAACGGCATAACATTAATAGAGTCACCCAGATCACACATAGCATGCTCTATTACTCTATCTCCGATAATGCAAGGCAAGGAAAATATATCTGGGTCATTGCATTTAGGTGGAAGCTTTTTCTGAATGACGGCGGAAACGTTCTTGCCTAGCACCACCTTGCTTGCTCCCCTTGGCTTTCCTGCCATGAACTCCTTCAGAAACTTCACAACTGGCGAAAGTTTGATTGCCTTAAGGAAAGGGATGTTGACTTCCATTTTCTCGAACACCGCCAATTAGTCCACAGGGTCTTCTTTTGGCTTCTTGGCCTTCGGTTTTAAGCTGTTTGGAAATGGGGGAGCTCTGTACGGATTCCCCCCCTTCAGACTGGGAGCTGGGGTGGGAATCTCTATTGGTTTAGCCACTGGTTCAGGTTCTGCATCTGGCTGATCAACTTCTGGGACCATGGTCGACTTGGGCAAATCGACACTTGCTGATGGTGATTTTTTTCTACAGGCTCCAGAACCTTACCACTCCTCAAAGTGATCTCATTCACATTTTCCTTAGGTGGAACCTGTACTTGGGAAGGTAACTTACCCTGATTTTCCCTTAGTTCTTGGATGGAGGCAGATAGTTGAGACATCATTTGTGTTGTCCCATCCATTGTTGTTCTCTACTCCTTTTGTTGCTCAAACAAGTCACCAATTGCATCCTCCATTGATTTACCACCCTTTTGTTGATTCTGATTCTGAAACCCTCTCTGTTGGAGTGGTCGGTACGATGCCCCTTGGTTTCGATTGTTGTTAAAACCTTGGTTGGGGGCTGGCTGATTTGAATACTGGCCTTGGTTCTATTCACTGTCTTCTGGTATCTTCCAACTGAACACTGGGTTATCCTTCCATCTAGGATTGTAAGTATTTGAATAAGGGTCTCTTCTCTGTTGCTGCCTATTCCAATTCCCTCCAGAATTATGTGCATTCCAATACCCGGCTGCATTTGCTTGAGCAATAGGGTCATTTGGTGCAAGATTGCACTGATGAGTTAGATGACCCCTGTTTCCACAAATCCCACAGAGCTCCTCTTCTGGTTTGCTGTTCTGTTGACGTTGCCCTTCTGTTTTGCTGCTGCCTACCATGGCCATTTTTGCCACTAGCTTTGTTAATTTCTCCAAGTTGGCGGTCAACTTATCTATCTTCTCATCATCCCCTGTATCATCCATGAGTCTGACTTCGGCATTCCGTTTAACTAGCCTGACTGGTTCATCAAATTCTCCCCTAGAGCCAATGATATCCTCAATAATCTTTCTTGCTTGGATGACGGTATTGTTATGAAAAGCTCCACCACTGGAGGAATCTATCAGCTTCCTTTCTTCTCCCGTCATGCCATGATAAAAGTACTGGTGCAGTTGGGCGTCAGTGTATTTATGGTTTGGGCAGCTCTCAACAAGCTCGTTGAAACGGAGCCAGTAATTACTCAGTGACTCATCGTACTCCTGCCGGATGTTACTGATCTCCTTCATTACCGCATTTGTCCTGGTGGAAGGGAAATACTTCTTCAAGAACAGCTCCTTCATTTGCCCCCATTCTGTGACGGAGTTTGCAGGTAGTGAGGAAAACCATTTGTTGGCTTGGCCGGTCAGCACATAGGGAAAAGCTACCAACTTGAGCTGGTCTAAGCTTGCTCCTGTTGGCAACTTACCCACCTTTCAAGTTTTTACATACTCATCGAGGAAGTTATGTGGGTTTTCCCCCCTGTGCCCGTGGTACTTGGGAATCCCATTGAGCCAACCGCTTTTTAAAGGGAATCTATTCGGCAAAGTTGGAGGGACCACCGCAGAAGCTCTGTCTTCAGTCTGATGACTGCTTAACTCTTTCAAAGTTGGTTCCCTAACAGGTGGGGCATTCTCCCTTCTTCGTTCCTCCTCTCTTTCTTCACGCCTCTCTTCTTGTCTGTCCCCCATTTCAAAGTTCAGATTGGGGTCAGGTTCAGAATTCTCAGAATCAGCTTCAAAGTCATTGCCCGTTTGCCCAAAAGGACCACTGTCAGCCTCAGCAGCCTCAGCTGCCTTCTTTCGTTCTCATGCTTCTTTTGCTAGCCTCTTAGCAGTCTTTTTAATTTTTGGATCACTCAATAGGATAAGTCTTGAAGATTTGCTCATAAACTACACAAGAACATACCAAACTACCTACGACACGACTACCTCTCTAACTAACCAAACTAACAGGCCGTGGGTTCCCTACGACACCTATTAATCTAATTAGCAGCATTAATTACCAGGATGACCCAACACTAACACTTCTATCGGGTTAACTTTAGAAGATGTTACCTATTTATCTTGTACTACCCGGCGGTAGGTTTGTCACCTATTGACTTTACCGGATTAAACAAAAGCTTATCAAACTTTAATTAAATCTAGCATTTAGACTTATGTGCACAAGATAAATAGAAATACAAGAACTTCAACCAATTTTAATCCTATGTTTCATACATGCATAGATCTACTTCCTTACATAATGCCGGAATAAAAGGTTTAGTTACTTATAGTCATGGAAAATACACACATATTTAATGTAAAAGCCATAGGACAAAGCAACAAAGAAGAAGGAAAAGAAAAGGAATACTTATTAATAATTGCAGGTCTGAACCAACCCTCCGTTTGTGCAAATAGAGGCCTGAATAGGAGCAATTCAGCACACAAAATGAAGAACAAACTACTGTATAACTTCCTTGAACCCAGAACAAAAAACAAAGGAAATCTTCTATGAAAAATTCTATAAAATCAATGGAGAAATGAATAAAATTAGGAAAAAGTGTATCAAAGCTTTTATGGAAAACTAAAGAAAACAAGAAGCACTAAAAACTAGAGAGAAAACTAAAACTCTCGTATGAAAGAAAATGCCTAAGAGCTGAATGAATTTTTCCTTCAGCATTCTCCTCTATTTATAGTAGTAGAAATGGCTAAAAAGTAGGGAGAGTAGCTGCTGCACACGTTTGTTTCCATATGATGAGATCAAATTTGATCTTATCACTTCTCTTCAAATTTCATCCTTATCCCTTTCTTTCTCCTTCCTGAACACATTCCAGAATATTCTTTTATCTCTTCATTTTAGTAAAACTTTCAAAAACTGAGTAACTCTCCTATTTACTGATTCTAGAAAAATCGAGAGTCTTCATTTCACGGTTGAAACAACTGAAACTCCTCCATGGCTGCACATTTTCTGCTGCTATCTTCCTTTTGCTCAAACGGACCCTTGTTTTCTCCTTCTTTTAGCTCATTCTTCTCCTTCTTGACTCAGTCTCTAAACACCTGCTCTTGGCTTCATAAAACAACAAATATACCCGTGAAAACAACCCAAGAGACGCTAAAATAAAACAACTAAAAGACACTCATCAACTCACGTGTTTTATTTTAATTTGCAGGTATATATATACATAGATGATCTCTTTTTACTCACAACACAAGGCTTCAAGTATGATTATAAAATGTTTAATTCAAAATGTAGTACATGATAAAATTTAGGATTAATTAGATGAAAAGTCCGACGTTAGTCACAATCATAAATGAAAATAAATAAACAGAATTGTCATTTTCAAAAGTATTAAACAAAAAAGAAATTTTCACTACTATATATTTTTCTTCAAACGATGATTAAATATATATATGTATATATATATATATATGTATGTATGTGTATATATATATGTATGTATGTGTGTATGTGTGTTTAAGGGCGTATTCGAGGTCAGGAAAAGTATAAAGCCCCCTCAAACCCCAACCCCCGCCCTCCCAAATTAATTTTTCGTAAATAATATTTTTTCAAATTGCACTAACTAATTTACTTCACTTGAAAGATATTTACTAGCTACATCAGTCTATATATATTGTCAAACTCAAACATATGAAGAGAGAGACTTGGATATTTGTGGCTGAAGAAATCCCAATTGCTTAGTCCTTTTCCATCAGTATAAGCTGCTCCTTCGTACTTGATCAACAATATAAAATAAAATAAAAAATCAGTTAGTTTTGAAACATAATACAATATATATATATATATATATATATATTATTAATATTTAAAAATACCAAAAGACTTTTAAGAAAAGAAAAAAAAACAAAAAAAAAAGGTACAAAAATTTTGAGGCTGTACTTGAGTGGCAGCAGAGGCAGCTCCGAAAAGGAAATCTGGAGGGAAACTTGAGCGTTGAAGTTATCCCAAAGTTGACATGTTTTTGGGTTTTTCCGCAAATGAAAAATAACCAAAAAAAAAAGAAGATAAATGCGAAAATGAATCCATAATATTGTAATTTAGGGGTGTCAAACAGGCGGGTTGGGCGGGTATTAAATGAGTATTAAGTTAATGGGTAATGGGTACCCATTACTCATTCGGTTTTAGTTCAAATGGGAAATGGGTAGCTATGGGTACCCATGAGTACCCATAATACCCATTATACAAAAATGTAAGACTTATTTAACGGTTTATTAATAAATTTTTTTCAAAGTTTTTTAATTTCATTTTAATTCCTTTTTTTTTAAGCGGATTTTAATTTTTTGAATATATTCTAAAATTTGAAATATTATGTATTGTATACTTTTATATTTAATCGTATGTAGTTTTTTTTGTCCAAACACAATTTTTAATTTTTTTATATTTATATAAACCCGTGCATGCCCCAACCCCAACCCGAGGCCCGAAATTGGGCCCGGCCAAAAATTGGCCCAGAACTGGGCCTGAAACAGGGCCCAGCCAGAAACTGGCCCGAGGCCCAAAACAGGACCCGGCCAGAACCATGGGCCCAAATTGGGGCCCGAACTGAATCGGCCCGGCCTGGCCCGAAACCCAAGCCTGAACTCGACTTGGAACCTGAACGAATTTTGAATTAGTATTTATAAGTGAGCAATTTAAAAATATTATAAAAGAATAAATGGGAAAAAACACAAAGTAATTATAGGACACGAAAAATAAAGAAAAAGAAAAAATAAGTCTGAAAAAATAAAATAAAATGGGCCCACTAAAATAGGTGAGTTGTTGGGTTTTTGTTTATGCTTTTAAAGGTAGTTTTGGATGGGTAGTTTTGGTACCCATGATGGGCGGATTTTAGGGTACCCAATGGGTTATCCTAAATCTGCCCATTACATATTTAGCCCAAACTCACCCAGCCCATTATTTTTTTAGGTGAGTTTTATTGGGTTAAAACCCAATGGGTTTGAGCAGTTTTTAGGTTAATGGGTTTTTTTGCCACCCCTAATTGTAAAGCATTCATAAATTTAAAGCCTTGAAATGCCATTGCAATTATTACTATTTGTTTTTGGTATGGAAATTAAGCTTATCCTGGGATAATACCTCTTTATATAGCATTCAAAAGGAATATGTCAATGTGTAGGTTATGGATTTGTACTTTTCCATTCTTAGAATTTGTTGCTTGTGGATCAAGGCAACGTATACGACAATCATACTATACTACAATTTTACAATGACTACAAAAGTTGCTATCGATATATATTTCCTCCATCCTATAAAAAAAAATTTGTTTATATATTTAAAAAGAGTTATGTTTTCATTTTTTTTAATACGAGATACAGTCTCGTTAAATGAATTATTCTGTCAGTGAATTTAGTGTATGCATTTGCTTTAGTAATGCTTCCAATGCCAAATCAAATGATTGAATTGGTTCTTTAATAAGGCTGTAATTTTTTTCACCAAACACTTATCATGAGCATTACCTTAGGCGGAAGTCATCTTTAACTTATACCAAATATCGCTAATTGTAAGCCATGAGGGTTCGACTTGTAATTTTCTTTTTATTATAATAAAAGGGGTAGCAAATCCCAAGATTAATTTTTTATTTTTTTTAAGCTATAATTTTTTCCTATAATTCATACCTTTGTAAATATAACAACATGTGATCCACAGTTAATTCATATTTAGAAAATAATGGTACAAGTGAAAGGAATGGTAGCAATTTAATTATTGGATGAATTACACCTGAGGTTTGATAAAATTATAAATAAGTCTCTATAGATTTGGAAATTTCAAATAACTCGTTGTGGTTTGGTCATAATTACAAAATCGATCTCTCTTAGTTATGACTGAGAATGTACACAAACTTTATTCACTAAAGTTCAGGACCGACTCAGTAAAAATTTTGTTTATATAAACTTATTTATTCAAGGGCAAATGACAGTTACCCCCTTATGGTTTGGCCCATGTGACAGTTACCCCCTTGTGATTTGATAATACAATGTTTCCCCTTCATGTTTTGGGACTAAAATGTCACACTGACAAAAACTTGTCTAATTTGCCAAGCTTGAATATCACGCGCGTACTAGCAAGTGAAAATTAAATAAGCTTATCCAATTTCTTTTTTGGCGACCAAATTGCCCATTTCCCTTCCATTTTCCCTTCCAATTTTTGAATCAACCGTTACAGCACAGTAGCTGCAACTCAAAAATAAAAAGGGAAATCTATGAAGATCCAAAATTTTGGTAATTAAAACAGCCGACAATCTTCATTCCAAATCTAGCTATTACGAAAATTAGAAATCAAAGAAAACCCATGAAGTGCAACATATAGTGCAACAAATAAAAATAATGAAAATCAAGAATCTTGTTCGATCGATGCCCAAGAACCAGAAAGTATAGTAGGACCCAAGAAGGCAAGAAAGAAAGTCCAACCGAAATAGAGCATAGCAAAATCGAAAAAAAAGAGAGGCAATAGTTGCACCAAACTGGCCATCAAAACTCGTTGCTGCAGAGGGTCACTCCGACGGTTCTGAGTTTACCGACGATGGTTCGTGGCTGACAGACTGAGCTTCCTTTGGTGAACAACTTGCTAATAACCCATAACAAAAACCTTTTAAATCGGGCTCCTCACACAGAAATATAGTGGTTTGGAAAGATTTTGAAGGTATTTTCAGTGGTATTACACGCTCGCCGACCTTAAAATTGTTGTTGAAGTGAAAGAAAATCGACTTTGGGTTGAAAGGGATCTCTTCTTCTATTCAATTTTCTTAAAAGGTTATATTTGGTATATCCTCATTTCAAGGAACGAAACCGTTAGTTTTATTATTTCCGTCCATTTGACACTTTAGTCTATTACTATGAGGGAGTAATATGGTATTTTAAAAACATAGAAAGGTAACTATCACTCTATTTTCCCTCTATTTTACCCTCTATTTTCAATACATAAACAAACACGAGCGAAAATTTAAACTCTATTATTTAATAAACGATCACAGATCTAACATTCTAAATCTTAGTACGGCTTACCTCGATATCACCCTTACTATTAGTGAAAAATAAACACAAAACAAAAAAGAACAAATTGAATTGTTGAGGGATTGTTTTTGTAATTTTTAAAACCATAAGGACTTGTTGGTAATATGACCAAAATTTGGGAGAGGTAAAGGTAATTCACCCTTAATTATTTAAAATGGACAAACACTTGTATGCGACGGTCGAACAGTTCACTGATTAAAAAATTGATTCAACGAATTAAAATTAGGCTTAAATATATATAAATCCCCCTGTTTATAAGAGAGTTTGACATTTGTCCCGTGTTATTTTAGTACGTCTTTTGCCCTCCATGACCATAAGTCAAAACTTTATACGTTATACAGTGACTTTTATATCCCTCCTCTATGAAGCATTATATTTTTGAACAAAAATACCCTTAATTAATTAAACACTAAAAGTAAAAAAGATTATTGGGTGGCAAAACTTTGACTTATGATCATTGGGGACAAAATAAATATTAAAAGAACATTGAGGGCAAAGGTCAAACTCCCCTATAAACACGGGAAATTTATAATATTTTAAGCCTTAAAATTAGTATCGTAAAAAATAACGTCAATGTGGTTTTCAAAGGGGGATTGTTTTACTCACCCTTCGAACACGTAGGCTTCAATGGAGTAGAAAAAGAGACGTTGTCATTTTCTTTTTCTTTTTTCTTTTTTCTTTTTTTTTGTCTTCTAAGAAAAATAGATTAGATAATCAATCACGCTTTTTGTATGAGTCTTTGACATTTCAAAAGAATTTGGACATATTCTCCTAAAAATACCCTTATTTATTCTTTTTTAAGAGTATTAAATATACAACTATTACTATTTGTAAATATGATATTTGAGATTTTGTGTATTTATTATTTAATCAACACAAAAAGAAAATTATAATAATAATTTCAATAATATTTTTAATTTAGTAAAAATGATTAATACGATTTTTATTTTAAAACGGATGTAATATTACAAATGTGCTTTGATTTGCAGATGAGCCGTCAAACATCAAAACCACGATCGATCTGCAAATTCATTTCGTGTTGGTAACTTGGTATGAATTGATTGGTGAAACCAAAAACAACAACTCAGTTTTTTGTGAGAGACACTACATTCTCTCACTTTTCTTCTTATTGGCTATACATCTTATCCCACCTAATTTCATTATATTATATGATAATTGAAAAATGATTCGAAGAGTGAAAATGTAAAGTAAAAGCGTAGAGTGAATGATTTGACATCATAGGATAATTATAGTTAACAGTTTTAATTTTAGATGTTTAATAAATTTATCATGTGAATGTCACGTCAGTTTCCTAATTTACTATTCTATTTAGTTTTTTAATTTCTGTTCATTGAGAACTTTTCTCTCAATAAGTCCTTTGTCCCCATAAATAAGTTGGAGTACGTGCTTTCTTTTTTTTTTAATGCAAATTAAATTATTTAGAGGCTTTTTATCATTAGTGATAGATTCAAATTCAATATTAACAAAAAAAAAAAAATTAATTATTCAATACATATCATTTGGATTTCTATGAATTGATTCTTTCAGTATTGTATAGCTTAATTTAGTTGATTTACAGGTATTCCTATATCTGATTGCTATAAGATTAAACTATATACTCGAAATTGTAGGGACTATTTTATAACAGTACTAATGTAACATAGTTTTCATTTTATTTTATTTTTTTCAGTTCTTAAAACCAAATAAACCAAGCAGTTTTAAATAATTATATATTTGGTGTAAGTCTGCCAAATCTTAAAAAAGACGTCTACACATCCGTGGCTTGGTCAGACTGAAGATGTAAATTCAAGCATGTACATTAACTCATTTGAAAGGATGTTAACTTTTGAAAACATGTTTTGGGGAGAAAATATTAATTGTAAAGTGTATTAAAATGTAAAATTGTATAAATGAATAATATAAATATGTATTGAGAATGATGACAAATTATTATAAAATATAAAATATATTATAGAAGAGTGGGGATGGTAGAGTGAAAAAAAAATCAGGGAAAATTTATACTGACGGACATGGATTACTCTGTAATCTCCACTTGTCATCTATTTATAATGATGTCTAGATGAAAATTTTATTTCAGGCGATTGATAAGTCTACGTTAGTTACTGAGCAAATTCACTCTGCCTTTTCACTTTGCACATCATTGTCGATGGTAGAAAACCAAAGCAAAATAATAAAATAAAGAAAAATTAGAATAACGAACATGACTACAACTCAATATAGCAGCAAATTAAACACAATATTATTCCTACAAGATGTTTTTATTACAAAATAACATGAAATTATCACACTAAACTGCTGATCAAGAAAGAATTAATCAAGAAGAGAGGAAGTTCTTGTAGAACAAAGAAGAGAGTTTGGGGTATCTCTTGAGTTCATTTTGGTAGTCCACAAAGATTATACCCATTCTATGTGTGAAACCTGAGTTCCACTCCCATGCATCCAAGAATGACCACAAGAAGAACCCCTTCACGTTGGCTCCCAACCTGCAAACATTTTTCAATTTGGGGAAAATTGCTGATACTAAGATTAAAAAGCAAAAATTAATGGTTTTTTTTTCCGGTAAAATTAAAAATGGAAGGAAAAAAACAAATGAGGGATTAAGTGTGGATAATTTCATTACCTCAAAAAAAAAAAAAAAAAAAAAAAGTGTGAATAGAAGGGCATGTAAGTAATTTCAGTAGATTCTGTTAGTGGTCGGTTAACCGTTGGCAATATTTCCATCAATTTTACCAGTTTAAGGGCCTGTTCTTTTTGTGATTTTGAGACTTGTTTTGAAAAAAAGTTTCAAACAAATTGGGTTTAAAGTCAAAACAAATTGGGTTTGAAGTGAAACAAAGAAACAAAGTTTTGAGAACAAGTTTTAAAACAAAATTTAAAAAAAAAAAAAAAAAATTTCTCAGAAACCAAACATATCCTCTCTCCCCTCCCTTTTGCTCCTCCTACCACCAGCTCCTCCGCCGCTCCACCGCCACCTTGACGCCGCCGTTGCCATCACCCTAAAACCTAGAATTTCAAATCTAACCAAACTTTAAATCCAAATCCAAGTACATAATACTTCCACTTTAAAGAAGCTCTTTCTCCTTCCTCTCACCCTTTACATCCCATACAAAAATCTCCAAAATACTTCCACCTTAACCCTAATAAATCTCAATGGAAACAGAAGAAATCCGAGCCAAATAGGTACACTTCAAAGCTGGGCATTGTGGGCGGCGGAGTGAAGGAGGAAGAGTGAAATTTTTTCATTGAGGATAGCCTTTACGCCATGTCGGTCGGTGCTTCTAGAAGCTTTCATTTTCGATTGAAGGTAAGTGTTGGGTATTGCGGGCGGCTAAGTGAAGGAGGAGGAGCGGAGTGAAAATGGAGTTTCGATTGAGGACGGTGGTGGCGGAGTGAAGTTGATTGAGGACATGGTTTTAAAGTTGATTTTTGATTTAGGACATAGTTTTAAATTTTTGTTTGATACTTGTTCTCAAAATTAGTTTGAAAATCACAAAAAGAACAGGCCTTAAACAAACTACGGTAGGTCTATTGCTAACATTTTAAAACATCGATCAATTTGTTGTACATTTTGAAAACTATATGGAAGTCAGTGGCCGAGCCACGTTCATGAATTGCCCCACCTCAAAATTTCAAAAACCCACTTAATATAGTATAAAATGTTTAAAATTTAGAAACATTTGAGTAATTGCCCCACCAAAAATTATAGTAAATAAGGGAAAAGTTGAATTTAACAAAATTAAATACAATATTTTTTAATTTGTATGCTTAAATTTCATAATCCTTCTTAATATCTTTGAAAAGTGGTACTTATTTTGGGGGGGGGAAAGAAGAATTGTTAGATAGTGGTAACTATTTTAAGGAGAAAAAAGAACAAAACAGATATTGCGTATAAAATTTGTACTTGTATATGACAAAAATGGAAGTTGTTAAAAAAAAAAAATTTATCCTAAATATTTTGCCCTTCCTGGCTTCAATGGCCTGGCTCCGCCACTGATGGAAGTAATTGGTACTTAACCTCCCGATTGAAGAGAATCCCAACAAAAAATGAAGAGAGATTAAGAGAACCTACTCAATGGCTTGTTTGAGATAATCCAAATGCCTTTTGTAGAAGTTTACTCTTTGGAAATCCTTCACTCCTTCTTCAACTCTAAAGATGTTACTTTGAATCACTCCTGTATATATACATATATATATATATATAGATTCATTAAATTTATTTGTACAAAGAAAAAAATAAAAAAACTTCAAGAATTTTAATGCGGCTGGCCACTATTATTTAATTGATATATCGTACCATTTTCGGTAATATAAACAGGTGGATTGCTATATCTAGTCTTTGTATACAGCAGAATATCCCGAAGACCTTTTGGATACACATAAGAGGTTGTATTTCCTTCCTGCAGACACACATATATAATTAATTTTCTTCCCATGGATATGTGAAAATTATATATATTAACCATATATCCACGCAATTTTCATGCAGAGTTGTTGGAAAATTAAGGAAGTTTTAAACGGAAAAAGAAGAGGTTTCGAGCAGTGGCGTCACGTTTGAGAAAAAAAATTGTTTGAGTAGACCAATTAATTACCTGTTGACCAATAGGTTTCCCGTTCTTGAAATCTGTAATTGGGGAATGGGTTGAAAGTTTAGTTAGCGATTACTCCAAATTAATTAATGTTAATATGATCGTATATAGTATTAACTAACTTACTTGTGTCAAAGACTTGACTGTCAGTTGAATAGCTAATATTGGAGCCAACATTAGAAGTAGAATTTGCAGCAAAACTTGAAGAATAGTAATTTAGTCCAAGAAAATCGAAGGATCCCTTCACCAGTTTCGATTCCTCAGGTGTGAATTTTGGTAATCTTTCTCCCACAAGTCGCCTCATGCTTTCTGGATAATCTCCGAAGACTAAAGGATCGGCGAACCTGCAAGTATTAATTTGATCAATTTTAGGTTAAAATCGACACGGGTATGATAAAAAGACAAAAGAAAAGTATGAGTTATTTTATGTTTGCACCATCCATAGAAGAAGTCTTGCGCTCGTTGGGCAGCTTCAATATCGGCTTTACTCTTCGAGAGGGGCACATACGCATGTGTAGCATGAACAATTCCGATTTCCCCTTTTTGAAGTGACTATGCGTAAAAGATATCGTTCAATCAAATATATATGGTCTGTTTTTTTGCACCAAAAACTGTTTGTACCTTATATTTTTCGCGGTAAAGTTTAGCTATTGCTCCATGAGAAATGAGAATGTTGCGGGCAACAATGTATGGTTCGGTTGCAGAATCACCGGCTGGGCAGTCATTGTTTCTCCATGCAGAACATCGCCCCGGTGCCAAAATGCCCATATCATAGCCAAGCATGGTGAAGATTACAGGCTCGTTAAAAGTTGCCCAAAGCTTCACTTTATCACCGAATTCCTTGAAACAAAGCTCCGCAAAGTCCAGAAAATCCTTCCTGCATGCATATGTACGTGTCTCATTCCCGACAAAAATATACTTTTATAAAAACGTTTTTGAAATACTTGTCTAAACTTAAACAGTAATTAATTAAGGAAAGTTAGGCATACGTAATTTTAGGGCTTAAAAAGCCACCATATTCTTCTTCTAAGGGTTGAGGAAGATCCCAGTGGAAGATAGTTATAAGTGGTTTAATCCCTGTATCATTGAAAAATTAAACGAAGAATAATTAATGATTTTGTGGGATAAAGTAACGGCTAGATAGTTTAATTTCTTTTTCTTTCCCTGGGAAAATATAGGATATCAATCTGACCGTTTGCTAGAAGCTCATCAATAACGTTGTTGTAGAAGTCGATGCCTTTCTGATTCACACCTTTATATAGCTTCCCCGCTGAGATGAAAGTGAATAATTATTCCATATATATATGAACAAATCCTAAATCAGAATATATATATATATATATATATGGAGAGACAATTAAAAGTTCTTCTTTCATTTTTCTTTTTTTTTTTTTTTTTTTTGCATAACATATATACTTATTACTTAGCTATCGTGAAAGAAACGAATAAAACTTCCTCTGTTTTATTAGAATCCAACAAATAAAAGAGTCCATTTTCAAAAATAAAAAATTAGTTTTCTTACCCTAATATAATTATGTATGATCCACAACTAACCCACAATTAAAACATAAAACGTAAGGACATGAATGGAACAAATCATATCAAATAAGCTATTGTATGTGCTATACATTGACATTCCTAAAAAATTGTACATTCGTGAAACTAAACTATTCTAGTGGAGCCGAAAGTGTACTTACTAGGTATAACTCTAGGCCAAGAGATGGAGAATCTGAAGCTATCCAACCCTATGAATTTCATTAGTTTTATATCTTCCTGCAATATATATTTTACATATGAAGATTTAAGATGTATAGTTTACTCCCAGTATAATTATTAAGAAGAAGTAAAAGGTTCCAATTAATTAATTAATAAGTTAATTTATTGATGATCACTTTGTAACAATGATAAAAATCTTCAGTTACATCCGCATTTGAGTGATCTGCTATTTTACCTGCAATTGCAAAATACATACAGAGCTATTAATTAGTTTAAATAAAAAAACATTAGGAAAATGAAGCACATAACTAATATTTGGTGTCGTGGTGTAGTTGGTTATCACGTCAGTCTAACACACAGAAGGTCTCCGGTTCGAACCCGGGCGACGCCATTGAATTTAATTTTTTCCGTTTTTTTTAATCCCTTGGCCAAGTTGAACAAAATTTAGCTCTAACAATTTTGCTAACGTCTCTTAAAAGGCTTGAAACCATAGTTGTCGAATCGAGATACGTATCGTGTATCGAAAATGCGATTTTACGAAAACGTATCGTGTATCGTATCGTATCGTAAGATACGTTTGTATATAATAATATAATATAAAATTTATAGATATTGAATATATATTAAAAAACATATCATAATTATATATATATATATATTAGTTATACATATATAAGTATAAAAATTATAATTGATTGTTTTCTATATATATTGTGAATTCTGATTTATATCAAATGAGGATGATTGGCCTAGTGGTAGTTCAGGCTTTGTCCATGAGTGCTAAGAATGTGCATGTGGGTTCGATTCCCACCAGAGTAACTTTTTTACTTTCAAGTTTGCCAAAACCCACATCCCACATCGGTGGGATACAAAGCATGGGTGATGAAACTTCCTTATAAAAGCAAGCAGAAGGGGCAGGCGGGCAGCATTCTTGCTCATTTCCTACCGAGTTCGAGCTCGAGCTCAGGCATCTGAGCTTGAGTTGGACAAGTTGAAAATTTTAAAAATATAAAGGGAGGAAAAACTCGTCCCGAGTTGTACGATACTAAAATTGTATCGAATCGTACAAAATTGAGAATTTTGTACGATTCACTACCAATTGCGATACGCTCATACGAGTCGTATCGAAATTGGTAGTTTATGATACGAATTGTACGATACGTATCGCGTATCGTACGATTCTAACAACTATGCTTGAAACTACCACTACTACGAGGTTATTTTTGTAATCAATTTGTATAGTTATATAAGTTTTCATTCGGAATATCGCAATTAGTAATGAAATTTCTATAACTACTCTTCACTAGCTAATGTGTTAAGACTTTAAAATGTTTTTTTTTTTTTTTAATAATATATCATGGTAAAGGATAACACTAATTATATATGAAGATATAAAAATATGAACAAAAAATTTGAGAATATTCTTAAATAGATCCTGAAAGATATATACTAGTATGAAAATAGAACAAACTCACATGATCATTTATTAATCTAAGTATTTTCTAAACATTTGAAATTCTCTAGTGCTCTAGTGCAAGAATTGTAGTTATAAATTTTATAGGGGCATTTCGATCATTTGTACAAACCACAAAGATTTATATTTTCTCACTTCTATGGTATAGTTATGATTTTAAAACGAGTCATGATACGAATGTCAACTAATTTATTGTAATTTTTTATAACAACTGATATGTCATACATTTATTGGTCATATTTCTATGAAATAATTATTAATATCACATTATTGATCAATGAATGCATGCCACATCAATTGCTATAAAAAATTATGATGAATTAGTTGAAAGGTGTATCATTACTCTTTTAAAATTTTGTGTGTCCTAATAAAAGATTACTATTTTAATTTTCTTATATTCCATGCCTTTTAATTTAGTTTGATTATCTTTTGGTTATACCTAATCTACTTTTAAAAAAATAAAGCTATAAGTGAAAAAAAATAATAAAAAGTTATAGTACCATAAAACATGGGTGGTGTTCTTTTTAGAGCAATAATCCATGCATAATCCAAAGTAAATTTGTATATATAAACACATACAAGTTTGTTGTGAAATAAGCTATTTAACAAAGTATTACTTTAGCCTTAAAACATACCAATTACACTTAATAATGCATCAAATATGACTCTCTTCGTTTCATTAGAAATGTCCACTATGTAACATTAAAAATAATATTATTAAGTGAACTTTTCTAATGCAGCATCAGAAGTAATATTTTACAACCTGCATGCTTTCTTTTATTGTTAATGAAAAGAACTACATATGAAAACTATGCATAACTACTATTTTAAATTTTAATTTTATTCAATCCAAATAAAATGAAAGTTATTTGTAATAGTTGTGGAACTTAAGCAAATATATGTGAAGGCCGGGAGAGACTTGGATATTCGTGGCTGAAAACATCCCAAATGCTTGGCCCTTTTCCATCTATGAATGCTGCTCCTTCATACTTTAAATTTTAAAATAAAATAAAATAAAAACAAAAATAAAAAGTATCAGAAGAGAAACACAATGCCAATTCAGAAGAAAAATATTTCCAAAAAACAAAAAAAAAAAAATTTTGAAAAAAGGTTAAGGTTGCTGCCTCTAGCTACCTGATGGGCTGACGAGGATGCTCCAAAAACGAAATTTTCTGGGAAATTTGCGCGTCCAAGTCCTAAGGTTGATATATTCTTGGACTTTTCTGCAAATGAAAGATTATAATAACCTGCAGAAGACAAGAAGAGAAATGCGAAGATGAATCTACATAAAGAAGCATCCATGAATTTAAAGCCTTGAAATGCCATGGCTATAGCTGCTCTCTTCTCTTTTTATTTGTGGAGGAAAGCTTTTCCTCGGATACCTTCTTTATATAGCGTACCAAAAATGTCAACGTGGACACAAATATTGAATTTTACTTTATTTTTTGAAATCGGCACTATTACATGATCATGTTAGCTATTACACCGAAGGCAGACTTTGGAAAGGGAACGAAGTTGAGAACTCTATGAATAGGTTGAATTGTAGGAATCGAACCTTCGACTTTTGGGTAAATCTTTATGCATAGCAAACGTTGAACCACTAGCTCGTTGCTAATATTGAATTAATGATACTAATAATTTTCTAGTCGTAGTATCGATATTATTTCTTGTGGATCGATCTATGTTTTGATCAGTTGACGTGTTTGATCACCATTTTCAGTAGTTGTACCAAAACAATTAATCACCCACCCAGCCATGAAGATAATAACTTCAAATTATAGAGGGATAAAGGAAGAGTACTTCCGAATCTATGTCCCTCAATTCGTGTCTCCATATAATTTTGACTTTTTATAAAGACTTTTGCGGATTCATAACTGGAATAGAAAGATGACAAGTTAGCTATATTTTAGACGTTATACATTTTGAAACCCGATTCTTCTAATGAACAAAATAAGTCAGTATTACAAACAGGACTCTTTGAATAGGACGTAGGGAGTAGTATTTTTGTTTCCGTAAAACAATTCATTTATAATATTGTTCTACTTACACCCTTTTTTTTTTTTTTTTTTTGAGAATTAAGTTCACAGAGCCCTCTTACAACTTCTCCCCTCTTCTTATGGGTTTCGACCCCTCGTGCTGGGGGAAATCTCCTCTGCTGAGCTATCCGTCCTTCTCTGCCTAAGACTAAGTTTGGTTAGCTTCAAGGTAATTATAGAAGGAGCGTTCGAAAAGTCAATCATATATAATATACTCATTTTGGTGGGCAAATTTTATGGTTTCTTAGACGTCAATTATTACTTGAATTAGGTGAGATTAGACTTGAGGTTTTAGCAGAGTAATATAGTGAAATAACTTGTGAAAGAATAGAAAAGAAAAGAAAGAAATATGTCTCATGTGTGCAATGCATTATATCTTAAAAAACTAATACATCAAAAGCTAAATTAACCCAATATGCAATACTTCAACAGTTGACATTTAGGCTCTGTTCTTTTCCTATCACAATCAAGAAAAATATCACTTTTTTCTCAAAAATATTACACAAAGAAACAACATTATTTTTACTAAATTCACAATTCAAAATTTAAAATTCCCTCTAAATCACCCACCCAGCCATGAAGATAATAACTTGAAATTATAGAGGGATAAAGGAAGAGTTCCGAATCTATTTCCCTCAATTCGTGTCTCCATATAATTCTGACTTTTTATAAAGACTTTTGCGGATTCATAACTGGAATAGAAAGATGACAAGTTAGCTATATTTTAGACGTTATACATTTTGAAACCCGACTCTTCTAATGAACAAAATAAGTAGTATTTTTGTTTCCGTAAAACAATTCATTTATAATATTGTTCTACTTACACCCTTTTTTTTTTTTTTTTTTTTTTAGAATTAAGTTTACAGAGCCCTCTTACAACTTCTCCCCCCTTCTTATGAGGGCGCATGATCCTCTGTTACATTTTCCTGTTAAACTCCCTATTACACATCTTAATAACTTATAGTAAATATTATTTTTTAAATTAATTTTTTTACCAATGCTATTCATTGGCATTGTACGTAATTTTAATATAATTTTTTTTATTTTTGCACTAATCTTGAATTTTAATATAATTTTATAGTATTTTTTTAATTTTTTAATCCCAATAAATTAAAATAAATATACCCTACACCAAAATGGGTGAACCCTTAGTCCAAGAATATATTATAATGCTAATTAATATCATTGGTAAAAAGATTAAAATAAAAAATAATATTTATGTTGAGTTATTAAGATGTGTAACAGGGAATGTAACAGGAAAGTGTAACAGAGGATTCTGAGCCTTCTTATGGGTTTCGACCCCTCGTGCTGCGGGAAATCTCCTCTGCTGAGCTATCCGTCCTTCTCTGCCTAAGACTAAGTTTGGTTAGCTTCAAGGTAATTATAGAAGGAGCGTTCGGAAAGTCAATCATATATAATATACTCATTTTGGTGGGCAAATTTTATGGTTTCTTAGACGTGAATTATTACTTGAATTAGGTGAGATTTGACTTGAGGTTTTAGCAGAGTAATATAGTGAAATAACTTGTGAAAGAAGAGAAAAGAAAAGAAAGAAATATGTCTCATGTGTGCAATGCATTAGATCTTAAAAAACTAATACATCAAAAGCTAAATTAACCCAATATGCAATACTTCAACAGTTGACATTTAAGATAGATACCCGCGTTTTTATAACATTCACATGAAACTTTTCATCTTAAATTCGATGCATGCTTTTCATGCTAAACTTGATGCAAACTATCGGACCATTAAAGGCGTCAGATATAGGTTTTTGCAGAGATGAAATATTTAGAAAATGGAGTAGATGATGAAAGACGTAAAATTTAAGAAAATGAGACACAAATATAAATTAAATATAACATATAGTTTCACATTACATGCATATAAAGGGCAAGCTCACAAGTTGTGATGGTTAGTTACATGTCAAAAATTAATATGGCTAACAAACAATATACCGGATGCAATTTATTTCATCTTTTTATAGTACAATAATTTGTCTAATGTGAGACGATGAAAGGAAGAGTAGTTACTAATGCTCACAATGAAAATATGGCTCTCATTAATTTTCCTTTAGTATCAACACTATAATATCATTGAAGCTCGAACTCTTATCTCTAAAATGAATGTGTAAGGTACAGTCATAGTGTTATTGTCTGGAACCTTTCCTTTCTTTGTGATTGTTAAAAATCCAAAATGGGTATGCAGCCATGATCCTTAAACTTAGAATGCTCAGGAGATATATATAAAAAGATGCGCAAAATTTTTTAGACAAATATTACTTTGTTTAAAAAAATTTTAAATCAAAATTATTTATAATATTATTGGTTTCATTGAATTTTCTTATATATTTCAATAGATAATTTTTAATGCATTCCACAATTATTGCAATAGCTGCTGTTATTGCCAGAACAAAAAATAGCAGTCATAACACTATTTTACACACTACTACAAAAAGGACTTTTAATGGCGGTTTTTTAGGGCTTTTAACGGCGGTTTTTGGCATTTTTGAACCGCCATCTATCTGGCAGCCGTAGAAAGTTTACGGACTTTCTACGGCGGTTGTGAACCGCCATAGAAAGTTCGGACTTTCTACGGCGGTTTTTTTCAAAACCGCCGTAGAGTCCGAACTTTCAACGGCGGTTCACTTAGGAACCGCCGTTGAAAGTCTACTTTCAACGGCGGTTTTGAAGATAACCGCCGTTGAAAGTTAAAAAATTTGTAAAAAAAAAATTTAATATTTTATTTTTTTCTCTACATTCAAAAAATATATATCAAAAACAGTAGGAACAGCCTTAGAAAGGTTTTGATATATATATATATAGATATATATATTTCAACTTTATTCAAAATATACATATCAAAAACTTCCATGCTAATAAACCGAACAACCACCAAACTTCAAAACTTTTTGCTTGCATCCATCAAATTCTAATTAATTTAATCATTAACAATATAATAATCACCGATAGAACACTAACCCGAATTTAATCATTCATCATCTCACCAAACCCGAATTTAACACTAATAATAAACCCTAGGCCACTCACAATAATCAAGTAACAATAAAATTTGTAAAGCTTAAATAAAGTTGAAACTATTCTATATTACCTTTTTTATGGTTTGAAGCCCACAACAAGGACCGATTGTGGTGAAATTATGATGGGGGATTAACTCCAAGTGGTGGGTGATGGCCGATTAAGAAACCATATCCGAAGTTGGGTGATGGCGGATCTTGTTATCAACGCTACCGGAAGAACGACTTCGGGGGAAGACAAGAGAAAAAACCAACGGAAAGAGGATGGGCGTCGGCAACGAGAGAATGCTTCGGTTTGCTGGAGATGGAAACAGGGGGAAGCTAGCCGCGGCTGGTTGGAGATGGAAACAAAGGGAAACCCTTAAAATTGAAAAAAAATCAAGTTTCCATGGCGGTTTCAATTACAACCGCCGTAGAAAGCCCGTAATTGTGAATTCCCGCCCGTTCCTCCATTCCTATTAATTTCTATTTTTGTAAATTAACCCCCAATTTTTTTAAATTTAATAATAAATATGTATTTTATTATTTATCAATTTTATAGAAAAATTCATCATATTTATTAATTATATGGCGGTTAGAAATACAACCGTCTAGAAAGGGACTTTCTACGGCGGTTAGAAATAAAACCGCCGTAGAAAGTACCCCTTTTTACGGCGGTTTTTGAAAACCGCCGTAAAAAGTACCCCTTTTACGGCGGGTTTTGAAAAACCGCCGTAAAAAGTACCCCTTTTTACGGCGGGTTTCAAAAACCGCCGTAAAAAAGGGTACTTGTTACGGCGGTTTTTGAAACCCGCCGTTAAAAGTACCCCTTTTTACGGCGGTTTTTAAAAACCGCCGTAAAAAGGGGTACTTTCTACGGCGGTTTTGTTTCTAACCGCCATAGAAAGTCCTCTTTTTACGGCGGTTTTAAAAAACCGCCGTAAAAAGGTTACTTTCTACGATGGTTATCAAAAACCGCCGTAGAAAGTCCGTACTTTCTTTTTAATTGCGGTTTTGGTCTTTCCGCCGTTAAAGCACCGCCGTAGAAAGTCCATTTTGTAGTAGTGACATCTTTTCCTAAAATACCCTTTTGTATTTTCTAGTGTTTTTCTCCTTCTTTCTCGTCCCTCCCGCTGCCTCCTCTATTCCCCTCTATGCTTCTTCTTCTCTACCTCTTCCCCCACCACCGCCGCTGCAGTTTTTAGATAATGAAATAGCAACTTCAACAGACATAATCCTGCTGGTGCAAGATTTCCTCTGCTGCTACAAAAGCATCAACATCCAACTGATTAAAGGAACAAATGTTGAAAGATGACCCGCGCCATACTTCTAGTGATGGAATCATCCAAACGTATTTCACATGTTTTGAATCTCTTTGCAGTGGCATGATTTCTGAATTTTTTGATTGTAATTTGGTGGAAACGAAGTGATCAATGTTAGGAATCGGTGTGATTTTGACAGAATTCTTGAAATTGCTTTTAAAGAGTTGATTGCATTGTTGTCATATGTTCCTTCACAGTCTTGGGTTCTTTGATTTCATATATTTTTGGTATATTCGTGTTGAAGCAATTACTTTAGGCTTAAAGAAGGATTGCCTTCTTTGATTTCCTATTTTTCTGGTATCTTTGATAAAATATATAAACAATAAGGGCCTGTTCTTTACCCCGGGTCTGAGTTTTTAGGTAGAGACCGAATGGGTTGAGACCCAGAACAAAGAAACGTCGTTCTCAGACCCGGGTCCAGAACACAAATTCCACCACCACCCGGTCCGCCCTGCCGCCGCGTCGCCGCCACCGCCGGGGAGGGCAAAAACCTAAATCCCTAACTTTAAATTCTTCTTCTTCTTCTGACAGAGCAGCCCCAAATCGGACCTCTCATTCTTTATTCACGAATTGAAACCCGAGAATGGAGGAGACCCCCAGCCTAGAGCTTTACCGTCGACTAAAAATCTTCAACAATTCTTCATCAAAAAGGTGACCCAAAAAACTGTGCCGCCAAACGAAGAACACATTCCAGCATTGTTGCCCAAGGAATTAGAGAGAAATTGATGCAGACCATCGAACACATCCCGTCGTGACCAACCTTCATCGAATCGATGCAGATTAGGCAGAA
Organism: Leptodermis oblonga; assembly: GCA_016801395.1. Taxonomy (NCBI): domain Eukaryota; kingdom Viridiplantae; phylum Streptophyta; class Magnoliopsida; order Gentianales; family Rubiaceae; genus Leptodermis; species Leptodermis oblonga. Next base: position 33,169,175 of record CM028755.1, read on the forward strand.
CCCCATCCCTTCGCGGAGTTCTTAAGCGAAAGGAATCAAGAGAGAAAGAAAGAGATAAGAGGCAGAGTCACAACAGAAAGGAAAAGAATGGTAGAAATTTGCAGGAGAAATTTGTCGGCGGGGAGAAGAGGAAGAAGAAGAAGAAGAAGAAGAAGAGGAGGAGGAGGAAGGGAAGAAGTGCGAAGAAGAAGGAGAGGGCAGCGAAGAAGAAGAAGAAGAAGAAGAAGAAGAAGCTGAAGAAGAAGAAGCTGAAGAAGAAGAAGAAGACGCGAGAAGGAGAAGAAGAAGAAGAAGAAGGAGGAGGAGAAGACAAAGAAGAAGAAGAGGAGGCCAGATTTCGGCGGCGGCGGCAGTGGGAATTGGGTTTGAGAATTGGGTAAAGAACATGGGGTTGGGTTAGATTTTTGGGTGAGACCCAAAAAAAGGCCAAAACTGGGTCTCAACCCGGGGTAAAGAACAGGCCCTAAATTAAGCGTTCATGATGGCGATTTTGTGGATGATGAATAAAAAAAGCACCTTGAGTTATGCGGATAAGTTAGATTATGATTAGTGAAAAGGAGCGGCCGGCCGTTACGGAGAAGAAGAGGCGCAGAGGGAGGTAGCGGGAGGGAGGGACGAGAAAGAAGGATATAACCACTAGAAATAATAAAAGGGTATTTTTGGAAGATATGTAAAATAGTGCTCTGCCTGCTCTATTTTGCTCTGGCAATAACAGCAGACTTATTGCAATACCAACAATCTCAAATACTGTTTAACGGTTTTGATTTATGAAAAACTATGATGGTAGAAAGGAACATCTATTTATCACTACTTTAACCATAATTAATGAAAGAGAATAAAACATTACACGGAAAAATTTTAAAGCTGCTTCGGAAAGGGCAAAAAATTAATCACTTTTGTATTTTGCATTTGCAAGTCGTAGAGGAAAAAATGAGGAAAAAAAAAAGAAACATAAGTGCATATAGTTTCAATTTTTTTATTAAAAAAAAAAACATGATAAATGTGTAAGGTTTTAATAAATTTAAAATAACTTTAAATTTGTTCAGTTAATAAATTAGTAAATTTTGTGTATGTTTCATTAAATATGTAAGTCATAATAATATAATTAAGGTAAGCCTAAAACCTTTTGACGGACTTATTCATTTACTGAATAATGGCTTACTCAACTGCTTATGCAATAGCATTTTGTAATGCATCACATGTCATTATTAGTGAATGGATAGTTATGTGAAAGGGCCGTAGTATATTTCGATAATATATAGATTTAGTCTTTAAAATAAATCAATAAATGTGTAATGTTTCATTAAATACGTGGGCCTAAAATATATTGGCTTTTTTTGGTAAAATAGGTTTCAAATATATTGAGCCCTTAAAATAAATTAGTTAACCTTGTGCAAGATTTTATGTAAATAAATAAAATTTAATAAATGTATAGAGTTAGTATTATAATCTTTCTTTAAGTATATGAATTTGGAGACACACCGCATATATTAGTTAGTTAGTATCCAAATATTGGGGTCCCTAAACTTTTTGGGCACCTGGAGGTCGCCTGGGTTCGCACGCCTTCAGGGCTGCCCCTAATCCGAGCTCCTGCTGTAGTGTTAGGATTACCTGAAGCAGCACCATTTACAACGGAATTGATATTCGCAGTAACCGTTTCGATATTTGCAGTAACATTCCCTTGTAAAAAGACAAAAATGCCCCTGGGCAAAAAAAATAAAAACCAACTATGCAGCCCGTGAGGGTTGCAAAAAAAAAAAAAAATTGAAAATATCGAAACTCACGGGCTCTGTTCCGTTTAATAATTCCTGCAAAGCAGAGCCGGGTGGAATCACAAAATCGGATAAAAATCGAGACGACTCGGATCGGAAAAAGGTTAGTGGCGAAAGTTAAAATGTTTTGCGGTATTGTTTTAGATAGTTGTTTTGATTATTTTAGTTGTATTATGTCCGAATTTGTTAGTATTTTTGTCGAAAATGTGAATTTTTTACCGGATTGGCGAAGATCCGCCCGGTGGTTACTGCAAATATCAAACTGAAAGGGGGGGGGGGGGGGGGGGGGTGTACCATCGCCGGCGACCGGCGATGGTTTTGGCCTAAACCATCGCCGGTCGCCGGCGGTATTTTTTTTATTTTTTATTTTTTATTTTTAAGTGTTAGGGGTATTTTAGACTTTTCACAAGAAAATGTTACTGCAAATATCGAAACGGTTACTGCAAATATCATGCCCCTTTACATATAGCTTTGTCCAACTTGGGAGAAGGAAAGTTCCATATGATGAAAATCTCTAAGAAAAATGACACTTTTTGTCCCCTATTTTGACCATCTAACATCTTTGGTCCATTAACTTTTTGCGTGTAACAATTTTAGTCCCTTATATTTATAATTTTGGATACTTTTTGTTTATTTACCTTGTATAGAAGCTTCAAAAATTGATTTGAGATCTATTTGTATCATATTAAAATTTTAGATCATAATGTAATTATTGAAATTCAAAAAAGGGTCATGAATTGAAACATGATGGACTATAAGAGTCATTCTTCTAGATTTTAATAATCACATTACTATCCAAAAATTTATTTATTTTGTAAAAATGCTTTAAATGACTCTCCTATACCAAAGAAAGTGATCAAAAGTGTGAAAAATTATAAACATTAGATACCAAAATAAAAATGTCAGACGCAAAAAGTAATGACCAAAATTATGGAAATTACATTTTTAGTTCATATTCTTTATCTATGTGGCAAATGTAGTTCATTTTCTCTAAAAACTAACAAATGTAATCCACATTCTCAAGACAATAGCAAATGTAGTTCACAATCTTTCCATTTTTTTTGCAATTTTAGTCCAGTTAGTTGAAGTTAATTATCCGTCAATTGGACTAAAATTGTAAAAAATAATAATAATAATAATAATATGGATTACATTTGTTAATTTTTAAAGAAAGTGGACTACATTTGGCACTTAAGTAAAAAATATGGACTAAAATGTTCTTTTTTTCCAAAATTATCAGTGTTAAACATGAATCAAAACTCATAAACATTGGCCTTATCAATGTTGTAGGATCAAACATATCAATTGTGTGGACTGAAAGCCCAACTAACAAATAGTCATACTAACGACTTGTACATGCAAATAGTAGCAAAATTACACCAATCAGAGCCCATAAACATTGGAGCTAAAAAGCACATCACATGCACACATTATTTATCTTCATGCTCTAATTTTATTTTTATTTTTTGAACAATCATGCTCTATATTTAATAAAACGTGAGTAAAATACTTCTACTTATTACACCACTACTACCTAGTAAAGTTATTTTAAATTACTATATTATTCCTTGTATATTCCTTCCTTTGTCCCACTCAAAGAGTCCACTTTTAAGAAAAAATCTTGTCACATTTGAAAAGTCCACTTTAAATTTATTTACATTACATACCCTTACTAATATAACAATTTGTGGTTCACAATTAACCCTTACTTCTAAAGTGAAAAATATGGTGGTAAATTACTTAATTATTGTACCTCACAACCCATAATAAGTTGTACACATTTCAAAGTGGACTCTTTGAGTGGGACGGAGGGAGTAATTTTTTTAGGGTAGTATATTCTTCGTGCTGATCAACTACGATTACAACGTCAGATAATCGTGTCATATATTTAATCACGCCCAGATATCATTGCAAATGATGCTAAGAATTTAGTATGCCACATTGCTAGTCATTATATGTGTAAATTTTGAAGAACATTATTGGGCTTTCTTTTTTCTTACACAAAATGGGCTTTTGCTCCGCCTTACAATGTGAAGAAAGGGCTTTCCCCTTTTCTGGCATATGCTCGCGCTACGACCCAGGAAGTAATACTTGAAATATGGTAGATAATTTAATTTACTTATTATACTAATTCATAATCAAATGAGTAATCTCTCAAATTTTAAGAATAATGATATACCTTCACTACACCTCAGAGTTATATATTTATTAATTACAATCATGGAATAATTAAGCAGCCTATATAAATAAGGGAAATACTGTAATGAGATCGGGAGTCGTAATAATATTAAGAAGAGAGGAATTTCTTGTAGAAGAAAGCTGAAAGTTTAGGGTATCTCTTCGATCCATTTTTGTAGTCAGCGAAGACCAGACCAAATCTGATAGTGAAACCGAATTCCACTCCCATGTATCCAAAAATGACCACGGGAAGAACCCCTTCACATTTGCTCCCTTCCTGCAAACAATTTTGATTAAAAATTGTTAGGTTATTTATTTATTATTTCAACAAAAAGGAAGAGAGAAAATAATAAAAACTTACAGAATGGATTTCTTGAGATACTTGAAATGCCTTTTATAGAAGTTTACCCTTTCGAAATCTGTCACCCCTTCTTTAACTTTGTTGATGTGATCAGTTTGAGCTATTCCTGTATATAAAGATTCGTTAATTAATTTACTGTTAAGTTGTTAATTAACTTTTGTTTGTTAAACTTCAAGAATATTAATTGAATGGATCGTACCGTTTTCCGTAATGTAAACGGGTGGATTGTTGTATCTGGTCTTCGTATAAACTAGAATATCCCGAAGACCTTTTGGATACACATAAAAAGTTGTGTTTCCTTCCTGCATTGACATGTGAAAATTAAATTAATTAATCATGATGGATAAGTAATACTCCGCATAATTTTCATGCAGACTTGTTGGAAAATTATATATTAATTCAATTTGAAAAGGAGAAAGAAGAGGTTTTAGATCACAAAATGGAAAAATAAAAGAGAAAAGGTTAATGAAAAAAGCTGGTTAAATCACTTCACTAGTCCCTTAATTTGTGTCCTTATCTCTATTTGCTCCCTTAACTTGAAAAATTGTTTGAAAATGGTCCGTAACTCAAATTTCAACAATATTTGAGCTTATCGGTTAACAAGTGAGATTCACACGCATTAATAGGGACAACAAATGAATAATAAATGTTAAATCATATTTGTTCACAGCTTAATGTAGTTTGAAACAAGTCACGAGAAGAATGAAGATATCTCAAATATTGTTTAAATTTGTGCTCGGGACCATTTAGAAACAAAGTTTCAAGATAGGAAACTAAAATGAAATATTTTCAAATTAAGGTACCAAATGGAGACAACACCTCAAGTTAAGCGACCAACGGAGTAATTTAATATATAAGGAAAAATTTTAAAAAGAAGTTTAAGGAAACCAAACCTGTTGACCAAGAGGTTTCCCTTTCCTGAAATCTGTAATTAATAAGAGCATTAATTAATTAGTTTTCAAGATATAATTAATTAATCAAAATTTATTACTACAAAAATGAATCGAGATATTTATTACAAGTTTGAAGGACTTGGCTGTCAGTTGAATAGCTAATATTGGAGCCAACATTAGAAGTAGAATTTGCAGCAAAAGTTGAAGTGTAGTAATTTAGTCCAAGGAAATCGAAGGAACCCTTCACCAGTTCCGATTCCTCGGGTGTGAATTTTGGTAATCTTTCACCCACAAGCCTCCTCATGCTTTCTGGATAATCCCCGAAAACTAAAGGGTCTGCAAACCTGCAAATTTGACCCCAAAAACTTCAATAATTTGAACAATTTTAGGTCAAAATCGATCGAAAATCAAAAACGAAAAGTGTGAGGGTTTTAATTGCACCATCCGTAAAAGAAGTCTTGTGCTCGTTGGGCAGCTTCAATATCGGCTTTTCTCTTCGAGAAAGGCACATACCCCGTTACAGGCAGAACAATCCCGATTTCTCCTTTTTGTTGTGACTATATATGTATATATATACACAAAGAAATCGTTAAATCAAATAAAGATTCATTTTGCAAATAATTAAGTGTGTATATATATATATATATATATATATGCTTTTACCTTATATTTTTTCCTATAAAGTTTAGTTATTGTGCCATGAGAAGTGAGGATATTGTGGGCTACAATGTAAGGTTCGGTTGCAGAATCTCGGGTGGGGCAGTCATTATTTCTCCATGCAGAACATCGCCCCGGTGCGAAGATGCCGATGTCGTAGCCAAGCATGGGGAAAATTGTAGGCTCGTTGAAAGTTGCCCAAAACTTCACTCTATCACCGAATTCTTTGAAACAAACCTCCGCAAAATCGAAAAAGTCCTTCCTGCGTGCATGCAAAGTCCCAATAGAGAATAATTTATTTTTGATTTTGAAGTCATTTATTCAAAAATCTAGTAGAATATGGATATCTGTTGGATATATTATATAGTTAAGTGTATTTTGAGCCTCGTAGGTTTGGTATGTTAGCTGTATATAAACTTTTTGTACAAGTTCATAATGAATACAGAAAAATATTTCTCATCATGGTATCAGAGCCACAAAATAAAAAACCCTAGCCTCCACCTTTGATTTTTTCGAGCCCCCCCTCCCCCCCTCCCCCCCCCCCCCCCCCCCCCCCGATCTCCTTCACCATGGCTGATGAAGGATCGAAGACCACGACCCCCGGCGCCGACCAGCAGACGCCAGCTCCGGCGAACCCTCCGAACCCGAAGATCGGGACTGATGACCCTGATGCAGAGATTATTTATCGGCGAATTGACCCCTCTTCTTCGTATTATCTTGGCTCCAATGATAATTCGGGGAACATGATTAGTACGGTGAAACTTAATGGTGCGAATTACGAACAATGGCCTCGTTCTATGCGCTTATCGTTGAGGAAGGCGAAAGTATGGTTTTGTGAATGGTAGTATTCGCAAACCTGTGAATCCAATGTATCTGAATGTTGGGATGCGGTGCAATCTACACTCGTGCAATGGATCATGAATACCATTGACGAGTCGCAGAAGAACACGATTCCTTATTTTGAAGAGACGAAACTGTTGTGGGATTTATTGCAGAGATGGTTTACTGTTAGTAGTGGGCAACGACAACATGAGGTTAAATTTGAGGCCAATTCCAAACAGACTGCCACCATGTTTGTTGCTACATACTTTGGGAGATTAAAAAAAGTATGGGATGAACTCGACAAATACAATCCGGTGCCTGCTTGTATTTGTGGAATGAGTGAAGAGTTTCAGAAGAAAAAGGGTGAGGCGAAGTTTCATGATTTTTTGTTTGGCATCAATCAGGAGCGATTTGGTAGCCTTCATTCTCAACTTTTGGCGCAAAATCCACTACCCACCTTGGATTGGGCGTTTAAGGCAATGAATCAAGAGGAACAACTGCAGACCCGGAACAGTTTTGTCAAATCCGACGAGGCAACTTTTGCTGTGAAAGCCCCGCATAAAGGTACTTCTGAGTATAAATCGAGATTTCTTCCTAATGTCACTTGCACTTACTGTAGTAGGATTGAGCATGAGGAATCTACCTGCTTTGGGAAGAATGGATATCCGGAATGGTGGGGAGAATGGCCTCAATTCCGTGGGAAGGACAACCCTGATCGCGGAGCTGGCCGTGGGAAAGGAGGTGGACCGGCAGCAGGTGCAGCGGCGCGACCTCGTGCTGCTGAGGCGCGGGCAGTGGTCTGTCCGGCGACCAGTTGAGGTGCCGCGGTGGGCAGTGGTGATTCGGCGCCTGTTTTGGGTATTCCGGGTGTGAGTTCTGAGCAATTGCAATAGCTGCTTTCTCTTTTGGGTAATAACAGCACCGATGATCGATTGAGTTGTGGTGAGTTTCTGTCCAGTTTATGGCTTATAGATACGGGTGCTTCGAATCATGTCACGGGTAACTTGTCTTTGTTGTCCAATTTACATGATATGCCTTCTTGCACTGTTGGACTTCCTGATAGTAGTAAGGTTGTTTCTATGAAAAGTGGAACGGTCAGATTGTCTAGTCACTTGACCTTGAACAATGTTTATTATGTACCTTATTTATTGTGCAACCTTATTTCTGTTTTGCATATGGCTGATGATACTGACTGTGTGGTACACTGTGTTAAATCTGGCTGTGTTATTCAGGATCGACGTTCGAAGATGCTGATTGGAATCGGTGAAAGGCGGGGGGACTCTACTACTTCAAGGGTGGCTTTGGTGTTCAGGCAAATCGAGTTGTTGATCAGCAGGATCCGGTTGTTTGGCATCAAAGATTAGGGCATCCCTCAGCTAAGATCGTGAAGAACCTACCATTTGAGTTTATTTCTAGTGATGGTTTGAATAAGTCCTGTAATGTGTGTTGCTAGGCTAAACAGAGTCGTGAATTATTTTTATTGAGTGACAATAAAGCATGTTTTCCTTTTGAATTGATACATTGTGATTTGTGGGGTCCCTATCATACTTTATTTTGGTGTGGTGCTCTTTTCTTTATCACTATAGTTGATGATTTTACTCAAGAAGTTTGGATTTACTTGATGCGTGATAAAACTGAGGTGTTTGAATTGTTTACCCATTTTTTAGCTTTAGTAGAACGTCAATTTAATGCTAAAGTTAAAATGGTGTGGAGTGATAATGGGACTGAATTCTTTTGTCTTAGGAATTTTTTGGCTGATTAGGATATTATTTTTCAAACCTCTTGTGTGGGCACCCCTCAGCAGAATGGTAGAGTTGAACGGAACCATAGGCACATATTAGATGTAGCTCAGGCTTTAAAATTTCAGGCTAATCTTCCTGTGCAGTTTTGGGGTGAATGTGTTTTAACTGCTGGCTATATGATAAATCGGACTCCCTCGAAATTGTTGAATTATAAGTCCCCGTATGAATGTCTGTTTGGTGTGAAACCTCTTCTGTCTGAGCTACGTGTTTTCGGTTCTTTGTGCTATGCCCATAACTTGAAAGCCAAATTTGATAAGTTTTCTAGTAGAAGTCGTCTGTGTATCTTTGTGGGCTATCCGTTTGGGAAAAAGGGGTGGAAGTTGTATGATTTGGAGACCCGTGAACATTTTATTTCTCGTGATGTTAAATTTTTTGAATCTGTGTTTCCTTTCTCCGATCATTCTTCTGCTGCTTTGGTTGAGGAACATACTGTTGCACCGAACTTGGTTAACATTGTACAGGATGAGTTTGAGGAAGATGAGGAGCTACTTGAGGTGCCTCCCCCTTCGGCTTCGCCTAGCACCACCGCGGCGCCACCAGATGTGCCCGGTCCAGTGGCGGCAGGGGGAGATCCCGAGGCTGTTCCGCAGCCCTCTGTCGCTGCCGAGGGCGGCCAGCAGCCGCAGTCCGTGGTGGATGGGGCTAAGGTGCGAGGCGAAGGGGATCCGATTGTGCATTTGGGTAGAGGTACGCGTACTCGGGTTCCTTCTGTTCGTCTTCGAGATTTTGTAGTTAATACAGTTGTTGGTTTCAAGTCCACCCCCCCCCCCCCCCCCCCGGTTCATCGAGTTCCAAGCATTCCTCCGGTCATGATAATCTCTACCCTTTGTCTAATTATTTGGATAGTAGTTCTTTTTCGGTGGACCATCGTACCTTTCTTGCAGCTGTTACTACAGGAGTTGAGCCTAAGTCTTTCAAGGATGCCATGAAAGATGCAGGCTGGCATGAGGCTATGCAGACTGAAATCCAAGCTCTAGAAAGAAATGGGATTTGGACATTGGAGAAATTACCAGCTGGCAAGAAAGCATTAGGGAGTAGGTGGATCTATAAGATTAAGTATCGTTCGGATGGGCAAGTTAAGAGGCTCAAGGCACGGTTGGTTGTGTTTGTCAATCACCAAGTAGAAGGCATTGATTACTCTGATACGTTTGCACCAGTGGCGAATATGGTGACTGTCAGGACTTTTCTAGCAGTTGTAGCAGCAAAGGATTGGGAACTACACCAGAGGGATATTCACAATGCCTTTCTGCATGGAGATCTGACGGAGGAGGTGTACATGCGGGTTCCTCCTAGTTTTGGCAAAGGGAGAGATGGCCAAGTGTGTAGGCTTCGCAAATCGTTATATGGGTTGAAGCAGGCCCCCAGATGTTGGTTTGCAAAGTTGACAGCAGCATTGCGGAGGTATGGGTTTGTTCAGTCTTACTCGGATTACTTACTGTTTACTTTTTCAAAACAAGGGATTAGGATGAATGTTTTGGTGTATGTGGATGATTTGATTATTTCGGGGACAATTCCAAGGAACTTGCAGAGTTCAAGAAATATTTGAGTACCTGTTTTCACATGAAGGATCTGGGGAAGCTCAAATATTTTTTGGGCATAGAGGTGGTGAGGAGTGCAGAGGGTATTTTCTTGTGTCAGTGAAAATACACTCTGGACATTATCTCTGAGACAGGACTGCTGGGAGCGAAGCCCGTGTCGTTTCCGATGGAGCAGAATCAGAAACTTATAGCTTCGACGAGTCCGGACCTGGCCAATGGGGAGAAGTATCGGCGGCTCGTGGGTAGGCTTATCTATCTGGCTTTCACTAGGCCAGACTTCTGTTTTTTCGTGCACATTTTGTCTCAATTTTTGCAGGCACCAAAGGAGGATCATTGGGCAGCAGTCTTGAGAGTAGTACGTTACTTGAGGGGAGCCCGCAGGGTGTTCTACTTCAGAGAGACTGTAATCTGAAGCTGACAGGGTGGTGTGATTCAGATTGGGCTGCTTGCCTCAAAACACGGAGATCAGTTACTGGATGGATGGTATTTCTTAGTGCTTCACCTGTCTCTTGGAAGACCAAGAAACAGGCTACAGTTTCACTTTCCTCTGCAGAGGCAGAATATCGGGCTATGGCGAAAGTGACTTGTGAGTTAAAGTGGCTTAAGGGACTTCTCCAGAGTCTTGGGATTTGCACGGAGGTGCCAATGCAGGTATTTTGCGATAGTCAGTCAGCACTGCATTTGGCTCAGAACTCTGTTTTTCATGAACGGTCGAAACATATTGAAGTGGATTTTCACTTCTTGAGGGATGCCATAGTGGAGGGGACCATTGCTACATCACACGTTCTCACGAATTCTCAGTTGGCAGACATATTTACCAAACCGTTAGGGCAACAGCAATTTCAGTTTTTGCTATCCAAGTTGGGCATACACAATTTGCATGCGCCAACTTGAGGGGTGGTGTTGGATATATTGTATAGTTAAGTGTATTTTGGGCCTCGTAGGTTACTTTGGGCCTCGTAGGTTTGGTATATTAGCTGTATATAAACTCTTTGTACAAATTCATAATTAATACAGAAAAATATTTGTCATCAATATCCAAAATTAAAACTATAATTTTAAATAAGTTCAATGGACTCATGGCTAATGATAAGTTCTTTGACGTGATTTCAAATTGACATAGATTGTAATTACAATTTTAATTTATTTTTTAATTAAGTGGTGAGGTTAGGCTTACGTACGTAATTTTAGGGCTTAAAAAGCCACCATATTCTTCTTCTAGAGCTTGAGGAAGATTGTTACCAATGGTTTAATGCCTGCATGATGAAAATTAAAATCAAAGGAAGAATATATAATTAAATATTTTATGGAAAAAGTAACGGCTAGATTTTAATTTCTATCCCCTTTTTTTTTTTTTTTTTTTTGTTTTCTTTCTCCTTGTAAGAAATAGTGGATCGACTGCAATCTGACAACTTGCTAGAAGTTCATTGATGACGTTGTTGTAGAAGTTAACCCCTTTCTGATTCACACCTCTTTGTAGCTTCCCCGCTAACATGAAATTGAATTATTATTAAATATACATGAACAAATCCAAAATCAGAAAATCATGCACTTTTTTTATTAAAAAAATTAATTAATTAATGTAAAAAAAAATAACGAAACTTTACTGACTTGGTATAAGTCTTGGCCATGAGATGGAAAATCTGAAACTATCCAAACCTATGAATTTCATTAGTTTTATGTCTCCCTGCAATATTAATTTTATATATATACATGAAGATTTAATAGTAACTCCCTTATATATTGAGAAGAAAAACAAATGGACAGATAAAAAATAATGTGTACCTTGTAACGATGATAAAAAATCTTCAGTTACATCACCATTAGAGTGATCAGCTATTTTATCTGCCAATATTCCAAAATACAATTAAACAATAATTGAATTGGTTTCATATATGAACATAAATAAACAGAATAATCATTTTGAAAAGTATTATTGTATCAAAAGAGAAAATTCTCTACTATTGTACTTCAAGTTTTTATATATGATGAAATTTATTTATTTATTTGTAGCGTCAAACTCAAATATATGGACCGAGATAGAGATCGAGAGAGAGACTTGGATAATTGTGGCTGAAGAAATCCCAAATGCTTTGTCCTTTTCCATCTATAAAAGCTGCTCCTTCATACTACATAACATCAATCAAAATGCAATATATAATATTCATACAAAAAAATGATATCTAAAGCTTTTTTGTTTTAATATAAATAAATTATTAAAAAACAAAGTGTGAAAATTTGAGGCTCACTAGTACAGAAATGATCAAAGAAGGCGCCCCTTTGGAGGCGGGTGTACAAAAACCCGCCTCCAAAGGGGTCCAAAAAGTCTTTGGAGGCGGGTGCAACATCCACCCGCCTCCAATAATTAATTATCGGAGACAGGTGAATAATGCACCCGCCTCCAAATCTCTTTTGAGGCGAGAAAAGGCTTTGCAGCCGCCTCTAATATCGTGTTTATTGGAGGCGGGTGTATTTTCCCAAATTTTAATCAATATTGTTTCGAAAATTCTCTTTGTTTTGGACTGTTGAAAGTTGAAAATAAATTTGAAAATAATTTACTAGGATAATTTTGAGAGTTGAAAATAATTTTTAAAAAAGGAGATAAATTTTTAGGTCATAAAAATCACAAGTTTTAGAAAAAAATATATAAATATATATTTTCGATTATAACTTTATATACATGAGTATATGTAGCCTAGTGGTAAATTTAATATGCAAGAGTCAAGTGAGTCCGCCGGTGCGAGTTCGATTCCTACTGTAGCCATAAATTGAAGAAAGGGAAATCAAATTTTGTAGTAGGGGTATATTGGAGGCGGGTGTAACGGACACCCGCCTCCAATAACAATTTATTGGAGGGTTATTGGAGGCAGGTGCATGTTCATTATGATTAATGGTCATTGGAGGCGGGTGCATGTTGCACCCGCCTCCAATAACCCCTCACAAGGGAGGCGGCTGCGGGCCCCTCCTTTTGGAGGCGCCCACACTGGAGGCAGTGCACACACTGTGCACCCGCCTCCAAATCCCCTCTACACCCGCCTCCCATGAGCTGTTTTGGTGTAGTGGCTAGCTGTACCTGAGCGGCAGAAGAGGCTGCTCCAAAAATGAAATTTGGTGGGAAAATTGAGCGTCGAAGTGATCCCAAAGTTGATATATGTTCCGGTTTTTCTGCAAATGAGAGATAACCAAAAGACACGAAGAGAAATGTGAAGAACATGAATCCATGTAAAGCTTGAGATGACATTATGCTATATACTTTTTTCTATTTGTTTTTTGGTGTGGAAAGGTCACAAGAATCCTAAGAAAATTACGGCATTTAAGAAGATGATTTAAACTCAATGGTGTAGGAAATAAGTAAGTAGCTAATAGGCTATAACCCAAAATGGATCACCCAAAAATCACAACTTTAACTTCTATTTTCTCAAATTTCAAAATACAACACCTAAATCGTTATTTCTTCACTTATATATACTTTTATTATTTTTAAGTGTAAATTAATAGTGAATCACACGTAATTAAACGTCCATTTGTTCAACTCCAATTTGGAACCAGCAAAACAATCCACTCCAAGTCTTGTAATTGCTAAATTCTACCTAATTCCGACTGCTTTAGATTATATATACAATAAAACAAAAACATAAATTCAAATTATAAATAATTGAATTTTTTTTCAATTAGGAAACTCAGCTCCCAAAATCATATTATTAACAAATCTTTCAATAAGTTGAACACTACATAGGAAATAAACCTCACAATCAACTTTCCCTTTCCTTTTATTCATCCAGTTGCTCTTAAAAGTTAGGAATTTTGTTCCTAAACTTAAAAATAGTTCAAACTAATCTCAGATTTCATAATTATTGTCAATGTAATTCAATCAAGTATTTTGGTCAAAATTGCGTTTTTCTTTTTGGTAGCGATAATTATCACTAATTAATATTAATTTCTCACACTAATATTGTAAATTCATATAGTTGCAATAATGTTTGGAACAATCAAAAATATTTGTATGGTGTTTAAACCCTAATGTATTGCGTAGTGAGTTTACCCTTTGATATATTGAATTTATATAGTTGACATATCGCCGTCATGAGTTTAATCTTTGATGTATCAAATTAAATCTCTGATGTATCGTGTATCAAGTTAAGCATAAAATGTATTGATCAGTTTAGTGATGTCACATATCAAGTTTAGCCTCTCATGTATCGCGTATCGCCTCTTATCTATCACGCGTCATTCTTAATTTTTTTTGAAAATTAAAAATTTTTATTATGGTGTTGGAAATCGTCTAACTGCGATTGAAAGAAGTCCAAGATCCAGTCAATACAACTGATTACAATATCTTTGATCTGATAATTAATTAACAAATCTGAACCACAACAGTGTATCTAATCTACTCAATTGTAAATATATACATAATATAGATCTGAACATAGTAGAAAAATATCGCTGAACAAATCTCGCACAAATAGTCACGGATCTGCCACTAATTGCTGATAAAAGGTTCAAGATTGAATCTTCAACCGAGTCTTCATACATCATAGCCATGAATTGAATCACCTTAGCTAGGAAGAAAATCACCATAAATGGATAAAAACACCATAAACATGGAAAAATTTAAAATTGAAGCAAACTAAATAAATGATTGTAGGAACAAAAGTAGAACAGCTTCCCATGAAGGAGGATGAGGGAAGAAGATACATTTTAGGGTTTAGAGAGAGACAATGAAGAGGGGAGGCAGCCGAGAGAAGAGGCATTGTTACGCGTCATTCTTAATTAATCACCCATGCACGGGAATACCTAAATCAATATCTGAGGAAATTGATAAGGCAATATGTAGGTTTGTTTGGAAAGGGGGTGTGGATGGGAAAGGCATTCATTGTAGGTCAAGGGAGCTATTATATAGACATAAAAGTGAGGGAGGTCTAGGACTAAGGTGCACAGAGGCAGTCAATAGATCTATGCTGGGGAAAATTGCCTGGAAGATGATTGAGGGAGAAGATTCATTGCTAGTAAAGTTCCTAAAATGAAGGTATTGTAGTGGGAAGGATTTTATGGATATAAGCAATAAGAGTGAGGGATCATGGGGATGGAAGGGAATATTATGGGGTAGAGACATGGTGAGACAAGATTTAAGACAGCGGCAGAGACAGGGAGGGGCGAGGGGTGCCGCCGCCCATCCTTTGTCTGGGAGCGAAGGGTAGTAGTATTACTACCCTTCGGCTCCGCCCCACCGGTGGGGCAGCTGAAACCTTAGGTTTCAGCTGCGCCCCGCCACCCTTGATCTGCGAAGAAGACGACTCTGTCTTCAAATTTTGCCTTTTTTTTTTTTTTTAGCCCTTAGTAAAACGACGTCGTTTTACTAAGGGCTAATTTAATAAATAAAAACTAAACATAAAGGTCCTTTTTGAAAAAAGAAATTTTGCAACTAAACCCTTCCTCAATTTAAACATACCAGTGATACCACTCCTTTAAATCAATTTCTCCCTAAATCACGCCTTACATTTCTTCCCTTTCCTTGCCAGTTGACTGATGCCCAATTATCTACAGAACGGTTTCTAGAAAATCGTTTTCTCAAAACATAAAATTTTAAAAAAAAGGGTTCGTAAGAAAACAAATTCGGGGAAGTCGTTTTCTTCAGAAAATGATTTCCGGGAAGTCTTTTTCTTCAGAAAAGTGAAAAAAAAAATATTTATGATAAAAACGATTTTCAGGAAGTCGTTTCCTTATCAAGTATTTTTTTGCTTTTATTTTTCTTATTAAGGGTTTATTTTTATTATTTTTTTGGACATATATTCTTATGGTTATTTTGATACTTTAATAGTATGTATTTTATTTAATGACACACGGAAAACAAAATTGCCATTAACGCCGCCCCCTCTGACATTTCCTTCTGCGTTCGCCACTGATTTAAGATGGAGGGTGGTGAAGGGCTCGAAGATAAAGATGGGGGATAAGTGAATTCCAGGAGAGGTGTTGAAAAAATGTCCAATCCAAATTAGCCGGCCAATCCAATCCATGTATGGTAAATGGATTGGCTTATTTGGTTTTCGGATTGGGTGAATGGCCCAAACCAAATTCTTAAACGGTTAAATGGTTTGGAATTGGATTTGAATCTCAATCCAAATAAGGAACCGAATAAGCCAAATAATAATTAATATAATATAATAGTTATTAAATTTATTTAAGAGTTATTTAATTAAGTTTTTAATTAAGTATTTGAGGAGGATGGTGAAGATTGAAGAAGAATGCTAATTGTTGAGGGCTAAATCTGAAGAAGAATGTCAATCCCCTTTCTATTATTTTGTTGTTTTCTAATGTTATTAATGACTGTTATTTAAGTTTTAAACTTATTTTGGAGAAAACATTAATCTTTTGGGTTTGACTATTTTATTATTGTAAGATTCTGATTATGGGATGAATATGCTTTTGAAGTATTTTTATAACATTTTTTCTTCTTCTTATTTGGCTTATTCGGGCCCCAAACCGAATAAGCCATGGGTTAAATGGTTTGGATTGATTTGGTTTTTACTTAAACGGTTGGTGTTTGGGTGCTGATTTTTTTTTTTGAAAAACCCGAATTAGCCAATCCAAATAAGCCAAATAAATCCAAATGAACACCCCTGGACCAGGAGTGAGCCAAGGAGAAATTATTTCTACCCTAGCAATTCAGAGGACTGATTTGAGAGTAGGACACTTGATTGATCGAAATAGGAAATGGAGGGAGCCTCTACTGAAAGTTCTCTTCCCCGTGCACATACAGGATCCGGTGAGGGCTATTTACCTTTCTCCATGGCCAGATGGAGAAGTATGTACTGGTATGAACCAGCAAGCACCGGGAATTACTCAGCCAAAATAGGTTATTGAAAGGCTCTTGAAGCAGTGTTATCCAAAAGCCAAGTCCAGTGGGATGCAACCAATATAGATCAGCAACAGTTGTGGAAGAATTTGTGGAAAATGGCCATCCATGAAAAGATGATATTCTTCATTTGGAGGCTTATCCAAAACGCTTGTCCCTTAGCTTTGAATCTGAGGAAGAGAGGGGTACAAGTTTTGAGTGTTTGTATTAGGTGTGGGACAGATGAGGAAGATACGAAACACATCTTCTTTCAGTGTAAATATGCTAGGAGAGTGTGGAGAGCATCGACTCTTGGCTTTGACTTTAGCATGGGAACACCAATGGTTTTGGAGGTAGATGCAGGAGGCTCCAAACAAGGAGGCAATCCAGTTATCTATATATATTATTGATGTGACGCAAATTGTCCATTAATGGATACTTCAGAAGGCCCAATGGATGTCTGAAATAGCAAGACCCAACTCGATGTTAGAACATCTAAATGAAAGGAAACAAAGGAGGAAACCGGGCTGGATGGCTCGGTCCAATGATATCGATGAGAGACTCCGACTGGGAAGTATTCCGGTAGATACAATGAAAGGGTTAGACAAGAGCGGGGCTTTTCCCCCTGTATAGGCTCCGACGGTCAAGTTAGTGAGGTTGAAGAAGATGAATAGTATTCACAAAGAGCTCAAATGTAAAAGATTGCGTACCTCTCTAAGCCTTGTGACTTAATATTTATATCAAGACTCGAATATGTCCGTTTGATATATGATGACCTGTATTCCCAACTGCTCCGTTTCTCTGCACATCCAACGGCTCCTGTCATCATGATCTGACTTTTGGCTTCCTTCCCGCTATCGTGCTGAGTGATTTCTGCATGCATTCAAAATACATGTCTAATCCTATAATAATTTCTACCTACTGTGTCAGCGGGTTATGGCCTATTCCAACCTAGCTTCCCCAGCTCGGTTATGGTGACCGATATGATGTTATGTAAGAGATGCTAGTAAGGCATACTGAAGCTATTGAATGACTTAAGCCCTTGGCCGATCTAATCTTTGGCTCGGTTTTAAGGAACTATCTGACTTAAGTTTGGTTTTGGACTTTTTATGCATCTCTTTATCCTTACTGTTTACCTTTTCTTTTGTCCATTGGGCCAGGCCCAATGAAAGTTCAATTTTATGCACATCAACAAGTCTCCCCAGTATTATGTTTTACCGAGCTAAAATTTAATACTTTTTTGTGTTTTACAGAGCCAAAAATTTGACTAAGGTATTTATTATGCATCCACTCGATATCTGCCCAAACCGCTTTTAAAATTTCTTTTCCGACCTAAGCCAGCATGAAATGTGGATTGTTCTGACCTAAGCTTACTAGAAGTGTTAAACTATTTCAAGTGAAGTAGTAGAACGTTGCCGACCTACCGAATATCATAACTACAAAGGGAAAGCATGAGCTACAGCTAATAAAAATCTGACCCAAAGAAAATGATACGTTAGCCGAGCCATAAGAAAGTGAATTCATCAATAAATGTGTACTTTTGCATCGCAACCCCAGGAATCTGGCTTTTAAGATGGGACATGACGGGACAAGTTTAGCGACTTTCGAGGCATCCGATACAACTTCCCATTCCTTCGCGATCTTCGAGGCAGTATTAATTGCTCTAGCAGTTGATTTGTTTCCTTGTTCGTTTCACCTTCCCGAATCCTTCTTTAAGACACGAAGAAACCTGCATCGTTGTTTTTACATTTCTGAAAAAAGTTTTCTGCCCTTCTCCTTTCTGCCGTGACCGTTCGTGTTGTTGGATCTCCGCCGCGCCTGTTGATATTGTTGCTTTCGTCCACCGTACAAGTTTGTGCCACCGGTTCCCTTCGTCACCTCTTCATTAATATCCCGTAGAACTCCATGGCCGAGGAAAGGAGCTCCGGTACCGGCTTGCCCCTTCTCAATCCCTCTTCAGGTTAGGCGGTTCCTCTCCCTCCGCGTACTATTTTGTGATTACTTCGCCAGCTTAAGACTAGTTTTCCGGCAAGCATAATGCATGTTTTCTTTTTCGCTGTTGCTATTATTCCTGCAATTGTTGGTTGAATTGCGGTATATCTTGTATTGTCAAACTTCGTAAAAACTTATTTATCTTCAATACTCGTGTAATTCTTTCCTGTAGATATGGCCGCCTATGAATTCCACCCGGATGAAATACCTTCCGAACTAACTAGGGTAGAATTAGAAACCCTAAGATTGACCCATCACTTTGACCTAGCTATCCCGACCCGACTGGCCACACCCGAAGAACGAATAACCAGTACCTCCGGTGGTTGGGTCGGCGTATATGAGCACCACATAAAATTCGGACTAAGATTTCCTGTCCCAGCTTTTTTGACCGAGCTATGTAGTTACTTAGGCATTGGGCTGAGCCAGCTAGTGCCCAATGCACTTAGGTTTCTAGTGGGCTTTATGTGCGTCTGTTCCAGGGCCAAAATCCGACCCACCCTAGATCTGTTGTTCCAATATTATACCATCCGTCAATATCCTTATGGGCCGGGATGGGTTTCTTTGCAAAAATGTAGGAACGGACCTATCCTTACAACCGACTCCCCAGATACCATAAAACATTGGAAAACCCATTTTTTCATGGTGAAAGCTGACGAAGCCAACCTTCCCTGCCGATGGTTGGAGTTCACTGCGCCGGCAGATCAGAACCGGGATAAGTCCAATCCCATAGTGTAGTTGGAGTATAAGATTTTAAACTCTTATACCAGTTCAGAGAAATACTCGGTTAAATATCCTTTCGAGGGCCTTCTTGTCTGGGCCCGGCCAATGTTGAACCAGAATGTAATTACCTGTCTCTGAACTTTTTTAACTGTAGCTTTATTTATCTTAGCTCGGTTTGCTATACTCTTGCATCTGTCTTTTCTGTTTTCAGGCAACTTCAGTGGATATGGTCGGAAAAGGAAGTCCACCAAGCAGGCGGCAGCCTCAGGGTCTTCTAAAAGATCCTGCGCCGAAATTGACCTGACCCATGAGGGAGAAGGGGCTGATCCCTCCGCTGGTTCCTTGATCTCTCGTGTCTCTAAGAAAAACAGGGCGATCCCCCTGGAGGTCCAAGCGGCCAGAAGGCTAAAGCTCCTCAACAATCGACCGACTCAACCTTTGGAGCTAAGATACCTAGCCCAGATGAGCTGCTGGGACCCATAGATTCTTCGACGAAAGAGAGGATGATCATCCTGAAGAATCCCAAGGAAAGACCGGGCCCCCTAGCTCAGCCCATCTATCAGCCTCACTTGGTTGTGCCTCAAGTTGAAGACGTCCGGCCTTACTCGGAGATAGTGGCAAACTCCCATGGCTCCTTCGTGGAGATAATTGAGGCTAGTAACCAGATGCGGCAAAGCATTGAACAATTGGAGAAGCAGGAAGCCTTGTTGGTTTCTCACATCAAACGGGTAACATCCTTAACTCTCAACTCTTTTTCTGAGATATGTGAATGGGTGATATCTTATAAAGTTCTTTATTGCGTTTTGCAGGTTTGCATAAATTACGGGGCCACGGCCAAGAGGACTGCTGCTCTGGATATCTTGTCCCAGAGCTATGAGCAAGAGAGGTTGAAGAGGCCGGTCGAGGAGATCGAGAACTTGAAGATGAAGCTGGGGGTCGAATCCAGCAAAGTCACCGACCTCCAGGCCAAGAATACCGAGCTCTATAAAGAGAACCAAGAGCTCGGTACTAAGGCCAGCCAGCCAGTTAAATACCAAGTCCCAGGGCTTGGAGGCTGAGGTGGAGGAGCTGAGGCAAGACAGATCGGCCCTGGAGGAAGAGATTGCTGCCTTAAAGTAGGAGAAGGCTGACCTTCAGGGGGCCTTAGAGGAAGAAAAGAAGAAGTCGGCCGAGTTGCTGAGCCCGGCAGAGGTGGAAAGGGCATGTCAAGCTGCTCTGAAAACCTTCAAGGAGGGGCCGCTGCTGGATCTGATGAACCGGCGCTTTATGCAGCTGATCCAGTGCGGATATACGATATGCTGGGATGAGTTTAAAGGCCCCAGATCGGTGGAGGACCTTCCTGAAGACTCCTCGTCTCACGCTTCCCTGCTAGCTCAGGATCAGGATCCTTTTGACTTGATAGACGAGGTCAAGCAGGAATGCCGAGATACCGGTATTCCTTTGTAGGAGAACGTAGAAGAAGAGGATCCTGCGGCGGACCCAAGTGGGGCGATGGATGAAGAAGTGACTTCCCAAGCTCCTCCATCGTAGCTCGGCTGTCTTGTACTTAAAATTTTTTTGTTATTTCTGAATGTTTAACTTGGACAAATTTGTACCGGGCCGGCATGACTTTTCCTTTGAATAAATGACTTAGTTTTCTCACGATATTGTCTTTAACTTACTTAGAGATAGTATTTTCTCAAGTGGGTTGCGTTCGAAGCTCGCGGAACCAATCGTCCCTGTAAATCTTCTAACACGTAACTGCCAGTAGGTCGTGCTTCTATCACCCGGTAGGGTCCCTCCCAATTAGATACCAACTTGCCTTGATCTTGCAGTCTACTGATAGCCCAGTTTCGCAAAACCAAGTCTTCTGGTACAAAGGCTCGATGCTTGACCCGGGCATCATAGTGTTGCTGAACTAAATTCTTGTAATTTAGCTGATGTATGTAGGCTGCGTCCCGAGCTTCCTCCACTAAGTCCAAACTTAGCTCCAAGTTCTATTGGTTCTGATCCCTTTCAAAGTGCATGACCCGGGGCGCCTTATATTGTATTTCAGGAGGTATGACAGCATTGACTCCAAAAGCTAACTCAAAAGGAGTCTTTCTTGTAGCCGATTTAGGCATGGTTCGATGACACCACAATACATGAGGTAACTGCTCCACCCAATTCTTGCCCTTATCTTCTAGCCTGGTTTTTAATCCGTGCAACAAAGTCCGCTTAGTGAGCTCCACTTGCCCATTTGCTAGAGGATGAGCTACAGATGCGAAACGCTGAGTGATACCAAGTTTCGTACACAATTTCGTAAATTCCTTGAATTCAAACTCCCATCATCCGAGATAGACGAATTAGGTACGCCGAACTGACAAATGACCTGCCTCAATAAAAATCGAGCTACTGTTCGCCCGGTAATATTTGTCAATGCCTCGGCCTCCACCTATTTTGTGAAGTAATCTATAGCCACAACCAGATATTGACAAGAGCCGATCTTAGAAAAGGGACCCATAAGATCTATTCCCCACTCTGCGAAAGGCCAAGGTGCCATTATCCCAGTAAAGCTGGATGCCGGCAATCTATGAACTGGTGCGTTAAACTGACAACTGGAACAACGCTGGGCATACTCAACTGCTTCCTGAAATAGCCGAGGCCTATAAAATCTGACACCAATTACTTTTTTTGTCAAATTTCGAGCTCCGATATGGGACCCGCAATCCCCCTGATGTATTTCTTTAAGCACGGCCTCCGCTTCTCCTGGACCCAAACATTTTAGTAAAGGCATTAAGAAACCCCTTTTGTACAGATCTTCTCCAACTATCTGGTAGTGTTCAGCCTTCTTTCACATTCGTTGTGCCTCTTTCCGTGAGTCTGGTAAAGTACCATTTTGCAAGAACTGCCATAGAGGAAATCGCCAATCCTGTCCTTCTCGTATGGACAAGATTATTGGCTCGGCTCTACTCCTAATAGGCATTTCTTCCACTAGAACACTTTTGGTCAGATGAGAGAAAACCGAAGACGCCAATTTGGACAAGGCATCCGTATTTGTGTTTTTGCTCCGTGGGACTAGTTCTATAGCCCATTTTGAAAAAATTTGCAGATGTTGTTGAACCATTGCCAAATATTCCTCCATTTGTCGATCTTTGGCCTTATACTCCCCCAAAATTTGTTTAACGACCAACTGGGAGTCTGAACAAATTTTCAAGTTTTGGACCCCCAGCTTCCGAGCTAATTTTAGGCCGGCTAACATGGCTTCATACTCCGCCTCATTGTTGGTGGCTGTGAAACAAAACCGTAAAGCATAAGTGTGGATTTCCCCGGTGGGCTGGTGAAGATGATCCCGGCACCCGACCCGGCCTGGCTGGAGGCACCGTCTACATAGAGTGTCCACTAATCATCGCCTTTTGCCATGACTAAAAGAAGATCGGCTTCTTGCGATGGACTAGGCATGTTCTCCGGAATGTTTGATACCCCTTCAGCTATGAAATCTGCTAACACCTGGCCTTTGACTGCAGTACGAGGCATGAAGGTGATGTCATACTCCCCCAACTCAATGGCCCATTTGGTGAGACAACCTGAAACTCCTGATTTTTGCAAGACGGCCTTCAAGGGTGCATCGGTGTAGACAGTGACTCCATGTGCGTCAAAGTAAGGTCGGAGACGTCGTGCGGAGTGAACTAGAGCCAGGACTAACTTTTCTAGGTTAGAATAATTTTTTTCTGCAGCCTACAAAACTTTGCTAACAAAATAGATGGGTCTTTGAACTCGGTTATCTTCTCAAAGCAAAACTGAGCTAATCACAGATTCGGTAGTGGCTATATACATGTACAATTGTTCCCCAGGAATTGGCATAGTTAAATATGGTAAAGATGCTAAGTATATTTTCAATTGTTCAAAAGCTACTTGACATTCTGGAGTCCACACAAAGTTATCAGATTTTTTCAAAATGGTAAAAAATGGTAAAGCTCGCTCTGCCGACCAAGCTAAAAATCGATTTAAGGCCGCTAGTCTACCCATTAATTGTTGTACTTCATGAATTGACCTAGGAGAGTGCATTTGTAGAACAGCTTCTACTTTCTTAGGATTAACAGAAATACCTTTTTCAGAAACCATATACCCTAAGAATTTACCCGAAGTGGCCCCAAAATACATTTTTTAGGATTTAGTCTTAATTTGTACTGAACTAGAGTTTCAAGTGTCTCACGTAAATCAAGCAGGTAATTAGATTCATCCCTACTTTTAACAAGTAAATCATCAACATATGCTTCCATATTCCGACCTATTTGTTTCTTAAAGATCTTATTCACTAAGCGTTGAAAAGTAGCTCCAGCATTTTTCAGACCAAAAGGCATAGTAACAAAGTAATAAGTACATTTTTTCGTGACATCCTCTCCTCATCTTCCTTAGCCATGAATATTTGGTGATAACCCTTGTATGCGTCTAAGAAATTGAGAAAGCGAAACCCGGCTATGGCATCGACCAGTATGTCAATTAAAGGCAAAGGAAACCAGTCTTTGGGGCAGGCCTTGTTCAGGTCGGTGAAGTCGATGCACATGCGCTAGGTACCATCTGGCTTGGGGACTAATACCGGATTAGCTAGCCACTCTGGATAATTTACTTCTCGAATGATATGCACCTCCAGTAAAGCATTGACTTCCATCTCTATGTGTTTACTTCGTTTTCCTCCTAGGTTACGTTTCCGTTGGCGAACCGGCCTATGACTTGATTACCTGATTTGGGTCGGCCACTAGAGGAATTATTTTGATTTCAGCCCTAGCCTCGATGAATTGCTTCGAGCGACCTGCTAGGTCGGCGATGTCTACAGCGTGGGAAGTACTCCCTTTAGGAGGTATCGGCAAAGCCGGGGATGCGGGGGTCGGTACAACGACCGGGGCGTCTGGCAGTTTTAAATCTACTAGCATTGGTTCTTTTAGAGAAACTGTGTAACACTGTTTAGCCTGTATGACATTACAACGAAGAGAAGCCACACCCTCCGAAGTAGGGAATTTTAAAAGCATATGCATTGTAGAAGCAATGGCCTGAAATTGATTTAATCCAGGCCGACCCAAATACACATTATAGGGTGACGGTTCATTAATGACCATGAAATCTATGGTTTCTGTTCGTTTTAGCTGGCCAGCTATCAATGTGACCGGTATGCTTAACTGTCCCACAGGAATAACATGGTGGTTGCCAAAGTTAATCAAAGGTGTGCGTACTGAATTTAAACGTGCCTTATGCAATTGACATCCAGTTAATGCCTTAGTAGTAATAATATTACTAGAGCTACCCGTGTCTAATAGTGTCCTTCGTTCTTGATAATTAGAAATATAACAATCAATAACTAGAGGGTCATCACAATTATAAGGTAAGAAAAGATCACTGTCATCAAAAGTAATAACTGGGGCCATGATGTCTACTTTACGCTTACCAAGGATGTTTTCCCTTTGTCGATATACCTGTTTTCTCTGGCGATTAGAGTCACCTTGGGTCGGTCCTCCAGCTATGGTATTCACGACCCCAGCTATAGTTATGTCGGCACCAGCCCCAGCGTTTGGGGCCCGGGGGTCGGGTTGGGAACATTCTCGGGCAAAATGACCGGGCTTCCCACACCGATAACATCTGGTAGGTCGTTCTCGATTTGCTGTAACCACGAGTTTGGGTAAGGGAGCCACTTGCATATATTGGGGTAACTTTCCAGCTTGGATGAGCTTTGCTATTTCTGCAGCTAAATCTCTATAGTCATTAGTATTGTGGCCAATATGCTTATGATAATTACAATACCTGCTGGGATTGAGTCGGTCCGTGGGGCCCATCATAAGACCAGCTGGAGGTAATAACCCCTGGGGTTGAATGGCCGCATATATGTCGGCCCAGGGCACAGAAAAGGGTTCGATCACCTGCAAGGCATTAACACCGACTCCGGCCTTTGGGCTAGTGTTATTAGTACTTACGAAGTTTTGCTTCTTATTTATTCCAAGGGGAGGAATCGGAGGAGAAGATTTTCTTTTACCATAAATGTCAGAAAAACTTCTTTCTCGTTCCTGTTTTATTGCTGCAGCATTCTCAATAACAGCAAAGTTAACAGCAGTAACCATCATTTCAAAGTAAGAGTGTGGGGGTCGGATGGTAAATTCAGTAGCTAAAGGTCCTGACCGTAACCCATTAATAAAAGATCCCATAATAATCCTATCGGCTTTTTCATGGCATTGCCTAGATTCTACATTAAACCAATCTATATAGGCCTGCAACCCTTCTCCCACCCTCTGAGTTATGTTCATTAAATGTGAAATAGGTTTAGATAATATCTTGTTGCCCATGAAATTAGCTAAAAACAAATCACCAAATTGATCTAATGAATGAATAGAGTTTCGAGGCAGAGTACAATACTAATTAATGGCCTGACCTTTTAGAGTAAGATGAAAGGTCATGCAGCGGTTAGCATCAGATAAATTTGCAGCATTCATGACACTCATGCATTGCATCCAATGAGCTTTCGGGTTAGCAGTACCATCGTATTTGTCAACCTTACCTAAAACTTTGTAGCCTGGTGGAAATGGAGCTGTTTGAATTTCCCAGCGAAATGGATGAGAGATGCGAGATGTGGGCCCGGCCTTTCCCAACTGAGCATATCCAGATCCAGATAAGATTGCTTGACCGGGCTGGCCATATCCTGTTTGACCTAAGGGACACCCCCTATTCCCGGGTAAGCAGGTAACGACCCTCCATTCGCAAAGCTCCCCGCTACAGGCCCGGTATAACCCAGTGAGAGGCTGCAGGGCTCGGCTTGTGCCTACACCATAATGTTGAAACTGGGCTAAACTTGACGGGGCTATGTATTCGGGATAACCTAATTGATTAACCTTGGGACCAAGGTGGCCAAACTGACCCAACTACTGACCTAGGCCAGGCTGACTTATTTGACTCAACTACGGACCTAAACCAAGCTGACCTAACTATCCTACTTGTTGTCCACATAGGAAAAGGCAAACTTGACATGAAAGGGTAAGTATTGATCTGAGCGGTAGGAACTGTGAAATGAGCCGGGAAGGTAGGAGTGACCTGGGGATGGGCTAAGTTAGTGTAAACATGAGGAGCGGTAGAAAGGGTAGGGAGACCAGCTGCATGGTTAGACCCTGAAAAAGGATGAACCCCCCCCCCCCCCCCAAGGGTAAGGAGGACATCCAGAAACAGCAACAGACTGAAGGGGGAGACTGGAAACTAATACAACAGATGGGTCGGTCATAGGATTGAACAAAGCTCCTGGCGGAGGAATAGTGGGAACAAGCTGTGAACCAAGAGGATTCTCAATGTTAACAATATCTGGGACAGTGGTTGTAGCGTTTGAAACAGGGAGCCCCAAACTAGGAGTAGAGATGGTGGGAGGGCCATGATTAATTAGGTGAAACAACTGTGGGAACAAACCATAAAATTTTTCTCTTTCAGCCTGTTCTTGCTGAGGGGTGAGAGACTCAGTGGTGTGAGATACGACAGCGGTAGTGGTAACTGGTGGAACATTGGTGGTGGTGGTAGAAACTAAAGTGGCAGTTGGAACAATCATAGCTATAACGGTGGATGTAGCGGTGGTGCTGGAAGAAGAAGTATCCACTCCCGAACAATCTTGAGTTTGCGTCATGGTTTCAACAAATTTCTTTGAATATGGAGAAAATTTGATGAAATAATTTGATCAAACGTTCCTCACAAACGGCGCTAGTTGATGTGACGCAAAATGTCCGTTAATGGATACTTCAGAAGGCCCAATGGATGTCTGAAATAGCAAGGCCCAACTCGATGTTAGAACGTCCAAATGAAAGGAAACAAAGGAGGAAACCGGGCTAGATGGCTCGGTCCAACAAGATCGATGAGAGACTCCGACTGGGAAGTATTCCGGTAGATACAGTGAAAGGGTTAGAGAATAGAGGGGCTTTCCCCCCTGTATAGGCTCCGACGGTCAAGTTAGTGAGGTTGAAGAAGATGAATAGTATTCACAAAGAGCTCAAATGTAAAAGATTGCGTACATCTCTAAGCCTTGTGACTTAATATTTATATCAAGACTCGAATATGTCCGTTTGATATATGATGACCTGTATTCCCAACTGCTCCGTTTCTCTGCACATCCAACGGCTCCTGTCATCATGATCTGACTTTTGGCTTCCTTCCCGCTATCGTGCTGAGTGATTTCTGCATGCATTCAAAATACATGTCTAATCCTATAATAATTTCTACCTACTGTGTCAGCAGGTTATGGCCTATTCCGACTTAGCTTCCCCAGCTCGGTTATGGTGACCGATATGATGTTATGTAAGAGATGCTAGTAAGGCATACTGAAGCTATTGAATGACTTAAGCCCTTGGCCGATCTAATCTTTGACTCGGTTTTAAGGAACTATCTGACTTAAATTTGGTTTTGGACTTTTTATGCATCTCTTTATCCTTACTGTTTACCTTTTCTTTTGTCCATTGGGCCAGGCCCAATGAAAATTCAATTTTATGCACATCAATTATATATGGTATATGGTTAGCAAGGAATAAATTAGTGTGGGAAGGACAGAGTGCTCCTCCTGAACTTAATTGGGAGCAGAGTCCGGAGGAATTTCGAATGATCGTGAAGAAGTCAATCCGGAGAGGTAATTACTCCTCTGGGAACAACTCGAGTGATAATCATACAGGGAGACAGGAACTTAGTGAGATTTCAGGGAATTCTACTAACCAACAGGATTCAGCATCAAATGTCACGATTCTGGTCGATGGGGCATTCCGGCAAGGTGAGTGTTCTAAGCTGTCGGTTGGGTAATCAAAGACAAAACTGGAACAGTGTTGCGCAAAACAGGACAGAAGAGGATGGGAATGTCTCCTCTTCAGATGGAGGCACTTGCATGCCTACAATCAATTCAATTTGCAGTGGCCAAGGGATGGATTCCGTTGTACACACGGACAGTCTCATGCTAGTCTCCCAACTTGGGAATAGCCTAGCAACATATAAAGAGGTCCAATCTATTCTAGAAGATATACGAAGGTATTGTAGGGCGTTTCCAAGCATTAGTATTATGAAGGTAGATAGATCTCTATAATAAGTGAAGCCCATAGTTTGGCAGCCAATGTAGGCAAAATGCCATCCCTTGTAGCAGTTCTAAATGTTTAATGAGAATGAAGGTTTCTTTCCAAAAAAAAAAAAAAAATCACCCATGCATGCTATGATAGATGGTAGTTATGAAATGAGAATTAAAAACTGCATATTCCTAAGGACTGGCATGGAGTAATTTAAGTTTTGAATGGATTAATTGTCTGTTAATATTTCAATTATCTTCTGAGACGCTGACCGTGTAGGCTATTTATTAAGCAATTTATAGTGTCATTGCAATTTAGATGCTAACAGCAGAGATAAGGACTCACTAGTCACAAATTTTCTGCATGGCTAAATTTAAAAACTTCATCTTCATACATGGACCATTCACTTTTTATCATATTAAATTAATTATAATGCATTAATCGTACGAATATATATATATATATATATATAAAATAAGAAGTTTGTACGTGAACTCATCACCGGCCAGATTAATAAATTAAATCTTGATCTTTACGTATTAGTGTGGGGTAGTTATTATATTACAAAAACTTGTATTCGACTTGCTATATCATCAGACGCGACATGTTTGCACGGTGATCAGAGGATTTTAAGGGGAAGAGAAGAAGACGTTTACATGCATAAAAAATAATAAACCTTATGACTGTAGAATACATCTAAGAGCCATTAGTTTCTTATAAAATTTATATTTCCACTGCCCTTTACAAATAACAATGATCTGGTGTCGTGGTGTAGCTGGTTATCACGTCAGTCTAACACACTGAAGGTCTCCGGTTCGAACCCGGGCGACGCCAATGTTTTATATTATTTCGACACTTACGGCATTGGGCAAACTAGCCTTACAATTAATTGTGTTCCCTTTTTAATTAGTAAAATGTCTCTTTTAATTTGGATCCTTCATCCTTGAAATAGGTTAGTGACTAAATTTAATAAGCGTACAGTTAAACTCGATACAATAGAGGTTAGCTAAACCTAGTACGCAACACATGAGAGTCTAATCTCGATACATAATATTTTAACAATTAAACTCATAATCACAGTATATCATCTATATCCAATACATCATAGTCTAAATACATCAAATGCTAAATTAGATATGTATTTTATAAATTCATAACCGCAATCTAAAGTTAAACTAGATATGCACGTATCGAACAACTGGATAAATATTTTTGTCTTAACTCCTAATATAGTAATGAAATTCTCTTTTCTCTTTTTTTTTTTTTTTTAAAATATTACATTTTTAATGGTAAAACTAATTATTTATGAAGATAACAAGACTAATAAAAAAAATTAAAAAACCATTGTCATTTCTTCATATTCTTCTCCCATTTCTCATCTTCTATATTGGGAGTATGTGGAAAATAACTTTCTATTTAGATTTTAATCTACTTTCATGAAAATTTTCTTTCTCCTAGGAAAAAAATCTTTATTTACTTTCTATTTAGTTTTTAATCTCCCTTTATGAGAATTTTCTTATCTTAATCTTATGAGTTCATGTGCCACTTGATAAGCAAAAATCTCCTCTCCCATCTAGGGATGGCCACGGTTCCGGAACCGCCTGTTACGGTTCCAAAACCGCCGGTTACGGTTCATAAATCAGTGGAACCGGAACCGGAACCTTGGGGGGACGGTTCCGTGCCGGTTCTAGAACCGCCGGTTCCGGTTTCAATTCCGGTTCTGTCACGGTTTCATTTCTAATCTGTCATGGTTCCGGTTCTATCCAGGTTTCCGTTCCGATTCCAATATCTTCCGTTTATTTAAAAATTTTAACTTATAAATGTTATTTTATTTTGACTCAATTAATAACTCAATTATTTATAAATAATTAAATTACAAAAATAAAATAAAATTTGTAGCGACGGTACATACATTTAAACAATTAAATGATTTATATAATAATAGATACAAAAATAAATTGTGAAAATATATATATATACAGATCAATAATACCTCAATATATTATTTTTTTAAAAATCAAGAGAGTGATGCCTTGTTATAAACCGTGAGAAATCAAAATTTGAACTTTGAAGCATTGAAACTTTTACAAAATAAATATATCTTGAATATTTAATATAATTCATCTTCATCATTTGCGAAAGTTACGGTTGGATCTAAGTTAATTTAATAATTAATTAATTTTAATTTAATTTAATGCTTATTTATATTATATTAATAATATATATAAAAAGTATACTATTAGTTTGTATATTATTATAATATATATTTAAAAATAGTTTTTATATATTATATGTTAAACATATAATATAATTATAATTATAAGAAAGAAGTTTAAAAAAAGCAAATAGTTGAAGTGGTTAATCAACTTTGCTTAAAGCCTTTCAATTTTAGCAAAGGGTTGTGTGTTCGAATCTGGCAAGAGGAATGTATTAAATATTATTTTTATGGTTCTCATTTTAGAACCAGAGGGTTGGAAGCGACGGTTCCGACCCGCCGGTTCCGGTTCTCAGACAAGAGAAACCGGAACCTTAACCGCCAGAGGCGGGTTCGGTTCCGATTCTGGAACCGGGGGCCACGGTTCCGGTTCCGGTTCCAAAACCGGTGGTCCGGTTCTGGGTTGGTTCCGGTTCGAACCGGAACCGTGGCCATCTCTACTCCTATCAATAAGTGTAAGTGTATTTCATTGCATATGAAAATTCAGTTATTCCATAACTTTCATCGATTAGTGATATATATATATATATTAAAAATTCATATTTTGGTACGTAATTTAAACATGTTTATAGGTTTAATTTTGTATATTACACAAATTTGAAAGACATTTTCATTATGAGTTGTTTTTTAAAATATTTGTTTGAAGAAAAAATTTTAACGTAAAAGATGTATTGGAAATATAAAAAAAGTATAATTGAATGGTAAAAAGTTGTATTGAAAATTATTAAAAAGTATTATAATATATTAGATTCAGTGTATAAACAAAAAAATAAAACCAAAACAAAAACAATGAAAACGGACATGTCGTTAATATATATATATATATATATATATATATGACTGTTATCAAATCACATTTGTATTAAGTATCTTTATACATAAAACTAACTTTTAACCTTTTAAATAGAATGGTGCAGTGTATAAATTAGACAAAGCTACACAAAATATTCTTAGAGTAGACAAAATATTAGACATCTCAATCACTAAGATATGATGGGTATAAATAATTTAATTTCCACTAATTAAAATAGTCATTACAAACATGGGAAGAACATTAATTTATGGGTAAATTATACAAATGACTACTAAACTATTGCCCATGCCCACTTTTAGCCACTAAATTATTTTTGGCTTAATTTTGGCCACTAAACTATTAGAAGTGGCCAGTAGTGACCATTTTGTTAGTAAACTTGGTTATCTTGGACGGAAGCCTCACGCATGCACGTGTCTTTTTCGTGATTTCTCGGCAAACCAGTTAAATTTGTGGTTTTTACCGTGTATCTCATGCAAAGAGCTCCTTACGCCTTCTGGCATCTTTTTCTCAGGTGGCATCCAGTGTCTCAAGTTCCCTGCAGTGTCGATTATTTTGAAACTTGAGTATTAAGTTGTCGAGGTGTGTCAGAGGAAGTTTAATCTACGGAATTTTAAGTTTTCTTGCCTTTGTGGCTGCACTTGCATTGTTTGTTTGTGTGTTTCTTCTAACATTATTTTGTTCTCGAGATGATTTTTCCTCAATCGAAACTTGGAAAGTCCTTCAACAGCCATGTCTTCATATCCCTGTTTTGTTGGAAACTTGGGAAGTTGGTTTTTCCTTTACCTCTTCTCTAGTACAATAACTAATTGCCTCTGCAGTTGAATGTTGGGGAGGTTCATCTACAACCTCGTACAAACTTTGCATTGGTGTCTTCAGACTCTGATTCATGAGAAAGGATACCAATTATTGGGACGTTTAGCAGTTGAAACCTTCATTTGCTTGTCAAAAGTAACAGTGCATTCGACATGTGGCATTTGCATATCTTTTGATCTCAGAGATTCATATGTATTCGTTCAAGTGCGTGTCTAACTTTAGCTCATTCGGTTGTGTATCCTTGTAATTCTTTTCATTCCCTTCTGCAAGGAAATGATCTTATGTTTCTTGATGCAGTAGACCTTTTAAACACATTTACTTGCAGAAAAGAGCTCCTTACTCCTTTCGGCCTCATGCTCCAGTCCATTTGCTCAAGTTCGACGCAGTCTTTCGTCTTCTTTAACCGTCGAGCCCTGCAATCGTTTTCGTCCCCTTGCTTCGTTCTATCAGTCAGTAAAGACATGTGCGTGAGGCTTCCGTCCAAGATAACCGAGTTGACTAACATAATGGTCACTACTAGCCACTTCTAATAGTTTAGTGGCCAAAAATGGGCTAAAAATAATTTAGTGTCTAAAAATGGATACGGGCAATAGTTTAGTGGACATTTGTATAATTTGCCCTTAATTTATTGAAGTCGCCATTACAAACATCCAACAATTTAGCACCATACATATAATTATTAACATTTGAGATGTCCAATATTTATATCTTTGCCTCAGATTGGATCATTAATAACATATTCCCTCGGATACATTAGAAAAACTCACTATGTAATACTGAAAATTCTAGTGAAACACAAGGAATTCATATCTAAATTTCAAGAATTAATAAATTTCTTGTAAAACATGGCTGATAGTTTAGGGTATCTCTTTAGCCCATTCTTGAAGTCCACATAAACCAGACCAAACCTCTGTGTGAAACCAGAACCCCACTCCCATGTGTCCAAAAATGACCAAGGAAAGTAGCCCTTCACGTTCGCTCCAAGGCTGCAAAATATTAAATATTTCATTTGTAATGAGGTTAATTAATTTGATCATTATATCTATTTATTTTCTAATAAATAAAATAAATATGTTCCCTTCATAAATGATTGGTATTTTAAGGGAAGAGAGCAGAGAAATAGAGAGAAAGGGCATACTCAATGGCTTCTTTAAGTGCCTTTAATTAGATGCAGCTGATAAAAACGGACTCTTTGAGTATCTCTCACCCCTTTTTTCACTGTGTCCATGTTGGTCTGACCCAGTCCTAAATAAATAATTGTGAATTATGGTTAATTTTCCACGAAAAAAAAATTAAATTTGTCCACCAAAAAAAAAAAAAATTACCATTTTCTGTAACATAAACCGGTGGATTGTTATAGTTGTTCTGTGTATAGACCAGAAGTTCTTTTAGGCCTTTGGGATACACATAAAAGGTTGCCACATCTTCCTGCAAATATGTATAATTAAGAGCCACTTAATTATCAAGTTGGAAAGTTAGTAAGCACATTTGTGACATTAAAAAAGTCTCAAGTACTCCTTTCGTCCTAGTGGAAGAATCATGTTTTCAAAATATATTTTTTGTCCCAATATATGGAAGTCCTATTTTGATTTTTTAACTTTATATAGTCTTACTAATATAATGACGTGTGGTCCATAATTAATTTATACTTAGAAATTAAGAATATAAATGAAAACGTGTGATTAATTTGTTGTCCGTTTTCGAAATAGAACTCTTTTACTCGTACAGAGAGTATGACTTATGTAGTGACAATCTTCGATGTTAATTAGTGACTCAATCCTATCGTTACTACTCTACTGGCTAAAAATTTTCGTTACTATATGGTACTTCTAACAATAACTTTAAAGCTTATCAATTGTAACGAGAAAATGATATAGTCGTCCTTATTACCTAAACTCTATTTTTTTATAGTATTTTGAGCTACTTAATTAACAATTGAAAATTTATTTGAAGGAATTCAAAGTGTGCCGAAAAAAGAAAAAAAAATTTTTGAGAAAATTGTACCGGCTCGCCGATCGGTTTTCCGTTCTTCAAACCTGTAATACACGAGAAATGTTGAAGATTAAAGTGACTCTCCAGGTTAGTTAATTTAGTACATTTGCCTTAAACGTAATAATTAGCAAAATTTAAGGCCAATTAATTAATTGAGGTTACCTGTTTGATTAACTCGGCTGTCGGTGGTGTAGCTTATGTTAGGGGCGACGTGGAAATTAGTATCAATGGCAAAATAAGCAGTGTAGTAATTTAGTCCAAGGAAATCGAAGGACCCCTTCACCAGTTTTGCTTCTTCTGCGCTGAATTTTGGCAATCTTTTTCCCACAAGTTTTCGCAAGCTTTTTGGATATTCTCCAAAAACTAGTGGCTCTATAAACCTATACATACATAATTGTGCAATTTTCAATACTTATATAATTAATTAAATTACAGTTCCGTTTAAAAACTATCTATTCATTAGATATGCAATGACATTAAGAATGTATCATATGTCATTATCTAATGAATGAATGGTTTTGTTATAAGGTCACTATAAATAAATATCGAGATGAATGTATGTACGTAAAATGTTGAACGAGCGGGAAAAAATAAGTACTTTTTAGTGTGAAAATAAAATTATTTTAATGAGACGAAAAGAAAATAAGAGTATCACTCACCACCATCCATACATGAAGTCTAGTTGACGTTGGGCAGCTTCAATGGCCTTTCTTGGGGAGAATGGCACACACCAATGTGAAACCAGCACTATTCCTATTTCGCCTTTTTGAGAGGGCTACACATAAAATAATAGCCTTTATTATTTTTATTATTACGTCGGATAAAGTTTAAAGTACTCATCAAAATAAAGAAAAGTCAGAACTAATGAAATAGCAAAACGAGCAAATTAACCTACGCTTTTACGACCGAGTGAGATATTTTCACCGTTTTATTGAAAATTTTACTTTCAGAATTATTATTTTTTTCAATAGATATTTCCACCGAGTTCATTTTAAAAAATTTACTTTTTCTGTCCTTATTAATATAATTATGTGTGATTTACAATTAACTTATACGTGACAAGTTGTATATTTGCAAAACTGAACTTTTCTAATAGAATCGAAAGAGTATTAACTAATTAGGCTCATGATTAATCACCTTGTATTTCTGTCTGTAAAGTTTAACAGCTGCAGCATGAGATATGAGAATGTTGTGAGCAACCAAGTATGGCTCAACGCCGGAGTCTCCGGCGGGGCAGTCGCTGTTTCTCCACGCCGAGCATCGCCCGGGCGCCAAAACGCCTATATCATAGCCGCCGTAGGAGAAGGACCATGGCTCGTTAAACGTGGCCCAATGTTTCAGTACTCTATCCCCAAACTCTTTGAAACAAAGCTCCGCAAAATCTACATAGTCCTTCCTAAGTTCATAAACAAATTAATTGATCAATGGGTGTAATTTTCAAGACTTTAATAAGTGTGGGAGATAGGTATAAATGTTGATTAATTGTATTCTTCAAATATTTCTCTATTTTCTTTTACTGTCGTGATGAAATTAATGTTGTGAATAATTAACAAGATTAATTAATATCATGGTATATATATATATATATGTATATATATATATATAATATGAGTAATGATAATCATAATTATGAATTCATAACACTTTAATTTTTCATAATCATGTGTTCACTCACTAGTTGATAATATCGTGATAAAAATAATACTCCCTCTGTCTCATTCAAAGAGTCCTATTTGTAATACTGAAAATAGTATTACAAACAGGACTCTTTGAATGGGACGGAGGGAGTATATTCTAAAAATTTAGCCAATGAGACTCATATTACTAGCTATAAGAACATACTACCAATTTGTAGATAGGAGTTTCATTACTCATATAATATAGTACTATATATATATATATTCCTTCTAATCCATATAAATATTTGTGTTTTTTAAATGTATATTTTTTTATGAGTTGTAAAATATAACATATAAAATAAATAATTTGATATAATTGTTTTCACTTTTACCCTTCTGTCTAAGAGTGAATTAAATGTGGATCACATCACACATTATCGTATTAATAAGAGTATGAGAAAAAAAAAGAAACGAAACTCTTTTAATATAAAATAAAACTAAAAAAAGTATATATTACCTAATTTTAGGACTTAAGAAACCACCATATTCATCATCTAGTCCTTGAGGAGTGTCCCAGTGAAATAGTGTCACAAGTGGTGTAAGACCTGTCAAACATATATATATATATATATATATATATATATAATTTAAGGAACTGTGGTAGACCAGTGAGTTGAATAGCTAATTATTAATTCCTTTTATTTATTAATTTTTAAGGAGAAAAATTTTCATTCAGTAGCATGGCAGCAATAATAATAATAGTAATAATAATGACCATTTGCAAGAAGCTGGTTGATGAGGTTGTTGTAGAAGGTGATGCCTGCCTTGTTCACTCCCTTGCTAAGCTGTCCCGCTGAAATCCATACAATGTATTACAGCAATTAATTAATTAATTAATACTATATTAATCACACAAATTTAAACTTCAATTTGAATAATCGAAATTAAGATTCTTTCTACTCAAAAAGGAAAAAGAAAAAAAAAATGTAATAATAATAACAATAATACTATAGCAGCTGTCATGAGCTACATATATATATAATAAGCAGTGATTTTGATTATTGTTTAAGTTCATGGTTGGCTTAAATTATACATTAAATGCCTGTTTGATCAGCTAGTCTTATAAGCAAGCCAGTTGTGTTTTTTTTTCTATTATGACTTACATATACATGATTTGCTTAGACTTTACAACAAATGGAAAAGGTTAATTAATTTAATATCAAATGAATATGAGAAAAATCAACTTATATATCATTATTAGACCGATGCCACATCATTTGCATAAAAAATTAATTGTAATTAATTAGTTGTGATAAGTATCATTACTCAAAATAGAAACTGTATTTTTTTTTCCTAGAAATTTCAAATTGAAAAAAATAAATAATGGGAAACAAAAGTATCTTTATATTTCTTACAAGGAATTACAAGAACAAAACTTACAGGGTATCACTCTTGACCATGAAATTGAAAATCTGAAGCCGTCCATCCCTAAGGATTTCATTATTTTTATGTCATCCTGCAATTCATTTAATTGGAATAAATAAATGTTCAATTAATATATATAATTTCAGTACAATTTTAAATTTAATACAAAACATTAATTAATTAAATCTAAACTACAAATTATTAAGAGGAATTTGTATAAATATATACCTTGTAACGATGATAAAAATCGTCAGCTACATCACCAGTAGTGTGACCTAATATTTTATCTGCAATGTGCGTGCGGTCGATGTTAAGAGACAAGAGTAATTAATTACTTGGTCAAATTTCTCCGTAAAATAGATGAACACAAATCCCTGTAGATTTTTTTTTTTTTTTTCTTTTCTTGACAAAACTTTGGACAAAGATAATGATAATTTCTTAAGAGGGCATGGTAGTTTAATTAAACCTCAAAAAAAAAATGTTAATTTACCTTGATATAAATAGTTATATATTTTAACAGACAAAATGAGTACTAAATAAGTACACTTATCTTTCTCATGTAACTAAAAAAGTTGAGTTTCCAGAATGTACAATTTTTACAAGTTACTATTTTTCCCACTCAAGTCCTTAGTATCCAAACATGAGTCAATTATAATCATATATACATAATTGTATTAGTAAAACTATAAGTGACTCATCAAAATAAGAAAAAATAAATAAATAAATAAACTAAACTTTTCTAATGAAACGGCAAAAGTATACATGCACTTGTGTGTGTGTTTGGTGCATTTTTGCCAGCTAGCGCGTTAGATAAGAAGAGACAGACTTGGATAACTGTGGCTAAAAGTGTCCCAAGTACTGGGTCCTCTCCCATCTTCTGCTGCTGCTCCTTCATACTAGAGAAGAGAACCATCGAAATAAAAAACGATACTCACAATAAGTAATTTGTCATTGAAAAACAAAATTACTCTATTAATTAGTTAAAAATATTACCTGATAGGCAGATGAGGCTGCTCCAAAAATGAAATGTGGTGGGAAACTGCTGCGTCCAAAAGTGGAAATATTTTTGGGTTCTTCCGCAAAGGAAAGATGACCCCAAGAGAATAACAAGATCAAGAAGATTAAGAAACCCTGATTTCTCATTTCTCCACACTTTTGAATCTGCTTTTAAGTCCTCAATGCCAACCTCTTTATATATATACTACTCAAATTTGAATGATCATAGCCATAACTCGGCATGAATCATGTGCACAGCTGTTCGATCAGAAACCCAGAATTAATACTGTTTTTCATTTATTTATTTGTCATTTATAATTAATTTGTGACCCTATTAAATATCAGCTTGTAATAACTTCTGGGCTTAAATATTAGATTTGTCAACGATCCACTTACAAAGATGTGCTGGCCAAAAAGATTTGGCAATATACTGCCTCACTTCTTCAATAAATGTCATTTCTAATTTTTTTTTTTTTTTAAGAAAAAAAAACAAAAGTTTCATTTTGCAAATTTTGATGTAAAAATATTGAAAAGTTCTATCTAATTTATCCTTGCAGAGATAGACCGGGAGAGAAAAATATACGATTTAATAATTGTATTTAAAGGTAAAGATGACAATTTAACTATTTTATCAATAAGAGTGAATTATAATTTAATGAGACGATGGGATTGATTATATATTGTCATTGACTAACATGAGTTTCATATAGTGGAGAATTAGGATTCAAGGTTTTTTTTTTTTTTTTAAACAGATCGGCCATTATCAGTAAAAGAATGATTCGTAAAAGGAATGGTAGTATTTCCAATATGTGTAATGTTTTGATACCTTTTAAGATGGTCAAAAGGCTGGATAAAGACTGAAGGGGAGGGGGTTAACATAATCAATTAAACCTCCTTTAAAAAACCACACCACATGCATGTTTTAAAATAAGCTAGCAACATTTATAAATTCTAATGTTAAGTAAAGATCTATCTAAATTAAAACTACCTCTATTTAACATTAATGAAAAATTAGCGAACAAACTGAATTCTTCCTCCGTCCATGATTCGTAATTAAGTATACTAAGTTAAGGGTAGTAATTCGACCCGTGGCACAGTCAACCCAATCCAACATGCCCGTTATTTTAATTAGTTGAGTTGGGTCCACTACTACAAAATTTGCTTTTAACACTCTCAATTAAAACATGTTTTGTGATACAAGATTTAAATAATTTTCTACAAAATCTATTATACAAAAACAGGTGTGGAAGATGAGTGTTTCAAAACCTATTTGAGTAAAACAGGTTTGAAAATTATTTTCTAAACCTGTGCAAGGAAAATAGATTTTGATTATTATTTTTTTTTCAAAACTATTATTAACTGAAACAGGTTTGAAAATTATTTTTTAAACCTGTTCAAGGAAAATAGATTTTTATTTTTTTTTCAAAACCTATTTAACTAAAATAGGTTTTGGAAATTATTTTCTATACCTGTTCTGGAAAAATAGATTTCGATTATTATTTTTATCAAAACCTTTTTTTTACTATAGCATGATTAGAAATTATTTTCTAAATCTGTTCTAGAAAAATAGATTTTGATTATTATATTTTCAAAACCTGTATTAGTATAATAGGATTAGAAATCATTTTCTAAACCTGTTCCGAAATAACATATTTCGATATTTTTTTTAATTATTTTTTCAAAACCTGCATTAGTATAACAGGATTAGAAATCATTTTCTAAACCTGTTCCGAAATAACATATTTCGATATTTTTTTTTTAATTATTTTTTCAAAACCTGTATTAGTATAACAGGGTTAGAAATCATTTTCTAAACCTGTTCCGGAAAAACAGATTTTGATTTTTTTTTTCCTTTCAAAACCTATTTTAGTATAACAGGATTAGAAATTATTTTCTAAACCTGTTCCAGAAAAACAGATTTCGATTATTTTTTTTTCAAAACCTATTTTAGTATAATAGAGTCAACTATAAATTATTTTCTAAACCTATTCCAGAAAAATAGATTTCGATTATTATTTTTTTAAAACCTATTTTAGTATAATGGGATTAGAAATTATTTTCAAACCTGTTCTGGAAAAACATATTTTGATTTTTTTATTCAAAACTTGTTTTAGGATAACACGACTAGAAAAAAAAATTTCTGAACTTTTGATTAATATATTTTCTACACATTTTTTTTAATACTAAAACAGCTGGAAATCTAAACCTTTTTCAAAAAAAAACGGATTTCAAATATTTTTTTAATCTTTTTTTATAAGCCTTTCCGAAATATGACTTTTCAAACCTGTTCAGATAAATTAAAATAGGTGTTGAAATTTTTTATTTATATTCCAAAATATGTCTGACTTAAACAGGTTTTGAAGATTTTGTTAATATATTTTCTAAACTTGTTTCTTTAAAGCAGGTTTCGCTAAAAAAAATTTCTTCCAAATCTGTTGAGATAAAATAGGTTCCGTTATTTTTATTTTTTTACCAAAATCTGTTCGGGTAAACAAGGGCTCAGGATTCCCTGTTACACTTTCCTGTTACACTATGTGTTACAAATCTTAATAATTCAGCGTTAATATTATTTTTTAAATTAATTTTTTCTCCAATGATATTAATTAGCATTCTACGTAATTTTAATATAATTATTTTATTTTTTTACATTAATCTTGTATTTTAATATAATTTTATGTCTTTTTTGGATTTTTTAATCTCAATAAATTAAAATAAATATACCCTAAACCAAAATGGGTGAACCCTTAATCCAAAAATTTATTATAATGCTAATTAATATCATTGGTGAAAAAATTAATTTAAAAAATAATATTGACGTTGAGTTAATAAAATGTGTAACACATAGTGTAACATGAAAGTATAACAGGGGATCCTGAGCCGTAAAGAAGTTTTGCTCTTTCTTTTTTTTCCTTTTTCCCGTACCTGTCACGGCCAAATCGATTTTGCTTATGGGAATATGCTCTGTTCTTTTGTGGCTTGTGTAGGGGAAGTTTTGTTGGGGGGAAGTTTTTTGTTGGAAATTTTTTAGAGGGAAGTTTTTTTTGGGAAATTGTGTAGATGAGAGATTAAAAAAGTGTAATGATTATGTTATTTTTTGAATTTATGTGAGTAGGTATTTAGAGGGAATTTTAAAATTTTAATTTTGAATTGTTGAAAAAGTGAAGTTGTTTCTTTGTGTAAAGTTTTAAAAAAAAAAAAAGTGATAATTCTTGAAAATTGCCACAAGAGAACAGAGCCTTAGTTTAATTTTAGAGTTAAAAACGAAAACCCACTTTTATCTCCAATTCTTACTACCACACACCAGCCGCCCTTCAATCTCTCTTAGGCGCGGTTATGATTTTCTTAAAACCTGCCGCTGCTGCTGCCCACTTTCCTATCCACCCGCTGACCGCCGTCATCCCATCCAAACGCCCTACCAGCACTACTGAGTACTGGCGCAGCTACAATCCGTAGCCGCCTCTCCAGCTTTGACGCAGTCGTCAACCGATCACGCAGTCGTCGCACTGCAAGATCCGTTGCTTCCTCTCCAGCAACAAAGACGAGCGTTAAACTATGACGCAGTCGTCGCCCTGCAAGATCCACCGGAATTAGGCTTGCGGCGGCCACAAAACCACCACGGCGACCCGTCAACCGATCGCCGCTGCATCCGCCTCTACTCACTTGCGGCCGCTTCACCATCATTCCTCCTTTTCATTTTCTTTTTTTCAATTTCGTTCTTTCAGTGGTTTGTTGTTGGCTTCTATTTGATTGAAAATTGAATTATAGGATTCAGTGATGCTTAATCACTTCTGGACATTCTTCTTCCTCACCCGATCATGGGAATAATTGGCCGCTGCTCACCTCTCTGTCCCTGTTTTCTAGACTGGTACTTATGCTGTGTTTTTTTTTTTTTTGTCCCGGTTTGTGCACTGCATTTTTTAACATGACTGATCTTTTGGTTTGTAGTTTTTGCACTGTAATGTAACTTCTTTTGGACTGGTTTTTTGTGCTGTATTTTGTTTCCTGGATTGGTTCTTGCACTGTAAATCTTTTAGACGGTTTTTTGCATTGTAGTTTTTTTTTTTTTCTGGACTGGCGATTGTGCTGTATTTTTTTTTTTTTTTTTTTTTTTTTTTGTGGAATGGTGTTTGTGCTGTATTTCTTTTTTTTTTTTTTGGGGACTGGTTTTTGTACTGCAATTTTTATCAGGACTGATCTTACGGAATGTATTTTGTTTTGTGGACTAGTTTTTGCACTGTAATTTCTTTTGAACTGGTTTTTTGTGCTGTATTTTGTTTTCTGGATTGTTTCTTGCACTGTAAATCTTTTACACAGTTTTTTGGGCTATAATATTTTTTTCCTAGACTGGTGTTTTGTGTGTATTTTTTTTTTTTCTGGACTGATTTTTGCACTGCAATTTTTTTCAGGACTAATCTTTTGGAATGTATTTTTTTTGTGGACCAGTTTTTGCACTGTAATTTCTTTTGGACTGGTTTTTTGTGATGTATTTTGTTTTCTGGACTGGTTCTTGCACTGTAAATCTTTCAGAAAGTTTTTTGCACAGTAATTTTGTTTTTCTGGACAGGTTTTTGTACTGTATTTTGTTTTGTAGACAGATTTTTTTTTTTTTTTTTGTCTAAGTTCCATTTAAATTGGGTTGGCTACCCCAAATGCGATCACACACTAGTGGCAATGATAGTAAAGATGGTGCAGATAGTAAAAGGCAATAGAGAAAGACTACACTTTGCTGGGACCTTTTCGCTATGCCTGCTCAAGGACAGGAAAGCTAGGATGATTATGCTCTATGAGCTACGTCTTAACATTCTCTAGGTTAATTTAGTCATTTTCTTAAATAATTTATATAGTAAAATAATTAATATATTCAATACTTTTTGCATTGGATAAATATGTAGTCGTTGGTATATAATCTATGGATGTTTTTGGCTATTTTTCTG
Source organism: Leptodermis oblonga (assembly GCA_016801395.1). Lineage (NCBI taxonomy): Eukaryota > Viridiplantae > Streptophyta > Magnoliopsida > Gentianales > Rubiaceae > Leptodermis > Leptodermis oblonga. The sequence continues at coordinate 33,212,567 of CM028755.1, forward strand.
TTTGTGTTTATGTATTTGTTGTTTTTGTATGTTCTATATATATATATATATATTATCATTGAAAGTGAAATCTTTACATTTTAAGGTGAATTAGTAAAAGAATTAACACTCTTAAAATTGGTTTTGGTAAGAAATTAATTTTAAAAATAATATAATTTTAATTAAAAATAAAAATTAGCACTTTTAAAACCCATTTTTAAACAAAACTGGTATTAAAAGTCAACGTTCCTTTTAAACCCGTTGGTATTTGAACTGGTTTAAATTGTATTTTCTACACCTGTTTCGGAACATGATTCATTTATACTTTTAACACCTGTTCCAAAAGACGGTTTTATTTTCACTTTTAAAACTTGTTCCAAAACAGGTGTTGTTTCTTACAGATTTTTAACACTTGTTATTGACTTTTAACTTCTAGAGCTATCACAGCTGTTCAAAAACTCAAAAAAAAGGTGTTAAATGCCTTAAAAAACTGGTGTTAAAACCAAATTCTGTAGTAGTGGTCAAACAGGTTAAGGGAAAGAACAAGTCACAGGGTCAAATTGCGAGTACGCCTTTCCTGCCCGGACTTTGGGATCAAACCTAATTAGCCCGAACCTCCGGCGTTCGGCAAACTAAAGATAAAGTTCTCAAAGACTTTGAAAAATCCGGCATGTTGGAAGCCTTCACAAAAACCAACCGACAATGAAGGAGAAGGTAACCTTATAGTTAGACATGAACCCGGTTCTGGTTTTGGAACACCCGGTTCCGGGAACATGGGAACCGGAACCTTAGGGGGACGGTTCCAATTCGGTTCCCGAACCCCCGGTTCCGTCATGGTTTCGGTTCCGGTTCCGATTATGGTATTGAATTTTTGTCATTTTTTTGTTCTTTTTTATTCATTTTTTATTTAATTGTAGATATTAAAAACTAATTTTTCAATATTTTGAATGTGTTGTAATTTATAAATTACAGTAAAACCTCTATAAATTAATAATATTGGAACCATAAAATTTTTTAAATTTAACGAGATATTATTTAATCGATAAATTAATAATTTATTAATTTAAAGAGTGTTTTCGATCTCCGTAAATAAATATCTAGATAAATTAAATATGTACAAGTTAATTGTATATACTAGTTCATTATATTAGTAGGCTAATATAAATTAAGATTTTCAATGTACAAATCAATTGTATCTATAAGTTCATTGTACATGAAAATTAAAAATATCCAATATGTTCATTGTACATTCACTACTACAAAAAGGGCTTTTAATGGCGGTTTTTAAGGGCTTTTAACGGCGGTTCTTGGCCTTTTTGAACCGCCATCTATCTGGCAGCCGTAGTAAGTTAGCGGACTTTCTACGGCGGTTTGAACCGCCGTAGAAAGTGTCCACTTTCTACAGCGGTTCAATCTTGAACTGCCGTAGAAAGTGGCCACTTTTTAGACCCAAACCGCGTTAAAAACCTGCTGCTAAAACCTGGTTTAAAGCAAAACCTGCTGCTAAAAGTTGAAATTTAATACAAATATCACCAATATACAAATTGAAATCGCTATTATATTACAGGGGCATATCCAAAAATATTTGTACAACTATAAGACGAACAAGTTTAATTAGTATCCTTCAACTACGGCTAATGCTCCAAAATATAACTAGCGCATATTTTTCGCACTGCATCTATATCCACATTGCTTAATGGAGTGCGGTCGAGCTTGAAGTGCTGCAACAGAGTTTTTGAAATTAAAAAGTAACTGAGTAGCAAAATGAAATACAGTCAATTAAGTAAGTTATGAGAAATTAAATACCTTTTCAAGTGTCAATGTGTCGGATTTCATTGCTATTTGGTACATGTAGTGCATTACATAGTACCCACACTCCCAATTAGACGTTTGCTTTTTATGCTAATGAATATTAATATACGATTTAGAAGGTCATACAATTAATTGTATACAACACAACGTTGAGTAAAAAATTTAATAAGAACCAATTTTACCTTAACTACTATCCACTCAGGTTGCATATGCACATTTCTGGGCAATCCTAAGAAAGCTTGATAGTTAAACATCACCCAATAAAAATGAAAGCGGAACGAAAATAATTAGCAACATATGTATATATATATGATTGGCATTAGAAATTATATAGGCATTCTAACAGTTGTTAATATATATAACTCACTCGTCTATAAGCACCACCGCATCCTCTTTCTGTGGATTTTGTAAAGAATCAAGCCAGTAGACAACCTTTTCTATCGGTCTAATGGCTATTAGCATCTGTTCACTGCAAACGAAAAATTTAATGACGTCAGATCTTTAAATCAGTGTTTCTTAAATATTAGAGAAGCGCTTACAGTGTCACTTACCCCTGAAGATAAGGCACCAGATAAATTTCTTTATTTCGATCCTTCAAGTTTCGCGCAATGTAGTGTACCCTATCTTCATATGTATTTCCTAGGGGTGTGACATGATCAGCCGAGAGGAAACCTATCCTCTTTCTCCCATTCCTTTCAACTAACTCATGTAAAGCTCTAAAGAATTTACAAAAAGGGCTTCATTGGTTAGTCTAGGCACATGGAATGCATACTATATATAACAATAATCAGAAATAGGTTATAAAATTAAGTGGAAACTCACTGGGTGAACAATTGCATCAAACAGTTTGAGACCTGGCTTTTCTGGTCAATAATTCTACGACATCCTCTCGATCCATTTCAATAGGAAGCTCCACACCTACGACATCTCTTGTCAGTTGAAAGAAGAAGCCATTGAAGTCCGAATCTTTCTCCATTCGGAGCTGTAACTCTTGCAGTGGATCAGATGTCGATGAGGATGACATCTCAATCGGAACCGTCGTCGAAGGAGATTTTATATCATCCATAGAATTCATCCGGCCTTTTTTCTTTTTCACACTTTTATCCACCTAACAACATTTGAAATAACATTAAATATAGAAAACGGTATTAAGTAATTCACTATAAATGTAAGAATATACCTGTGTTACCGGATCCGGCCGAATAATTTCAATCAACTGTATAGGCCATTCCACGAAAAAGGATCGGGTCATTCCCACAGTTGCAGCCTCTTCCTCAGGAAATGGTAGCGGGGCAAAGTCATCATAGGAAATTTTAATTGTAACCCTCGCGCAATCTTTCCTAACCTCGCGACCGTGGTGCTTTCTTTGCTTATAAACATTTCCCTTGGCCACAAGCTTACACCGCTTTTGCGTCTCCTCAGAGATGAACAGATGACATTCACACCCACCCTGAGATAATAGGCAAGCGAATGAACATTAATCAACTATTAATTCTAACTTAACAAAGCAAGTGTAATCATGAAACCAAAGTCAAGCGTCTTTAATTAGAAATGACAATATGAAAGAAATTATACATGAGACATTAAAAAATTAAATAAAAACCAAAATATAAATGTAAGATTTCATTATTGTAAAATAAAAATAAAAGAAAGATGTTTAAAAGCAATTAAAAAATTCATAGTTTTTTTAATTGCAGTATTATATTTTTAAAAGGAACATATAAACTTCATTTTAAAAAAAAATATAAAGTGTTTGAATACTTGAATACATATGCAAAAAAATAAATAATAAAAAGAATTTAAAAGAAAAATAGAAACATAAAAGTATACCCAAGAAGAATAGCAGTGATACTCTATAGAAAAATGAAAGACATAAATGTATTTTAAGTACCTTGTATTCGCCTAAAGAACCCCCATCCTCCAAGTTTGTTGCAATAGGGCTAGTCTGAACCTCGGAGGCTTTTATCGTCCGTAGATGAAACATGTATCATCTCCAACTCAGGCAAACTTGTAGGGATAAGAGGAGAAATAGGGCTCACAAGGGAAACAAGGCTACCATGAACCTCAAACATCTCTGGGGCCATTCCAGAGGTCTCTGGGTGCACGCTCTGAGCTTTGGTACTATTGATGACATTGCCTCTTAATGTATCATAGTCAGTCCCCATCTTACCACATATAAACCCAACCATTATCTTCAGATGTGTTTGACATTCATCGAGCTGGGCAGTGGTTTTCTGAAGCTGTCGCTTAGTTAAATCTAGTTCATCTTTAAGCGACGGCCTTGTTTTTGGGAAAACCTCTGTGATACGTGCCCTGGTAGAATGGCCACGATAACGACCAGGGTGATCGGTCTTTCCCGTTGCAATGACAAGAATGTCATTCCTACCCTCTGCAACTTTCTCCCCTTGGGACTCGCGGGAACATAGATTTTCCTAAACATTTTGCCAAATATATGAAATGTAAATAGATCAATTATATATAATTTTAAATATATGTGTAGCTTAAAGAAATGAAACATAAGAAAATGTATGGTGCAAAACTTACAATTTCCATCCCAACACGACCAGCCTCTGGCGTGAAGTATTCCCCTTTTTTGTTTGTGTGAGCATGTCTCCAAAGTATATGACGGCCTGGCCCTGAATAAGAATCTTCGCCTTCTTCTTCGGACTGACCGTCCTCTGAAGGCTTCTTCCCGGATGCAATCACCGCCTCGTCATGCAACTGCTTCTTCAGCAGTCGGTAGCCACCGCGAGATAAATTATGGTAGAAAGCATTTAAAATGGCATTCTTTTACGCTTTTCCACGAATTGCCTAGAGAAAAATATAATGAAAAATTATTATCCATAAACTGAGCAATTTCAAATATCCAAAAAGAAGAAGGAAATCAATTTAAAAAAATATACCTGTCATTCTTCTGTCTCGCGGCTAGCCTTGAACTTAATCCATGTCTCCCTAGGGAGATATTTATATTCCAAGCATGGGTCCTCACCCTTCAAGTCACCATGTACATATCTCCCTAAAAAGGATTTCCAATCTTTCCACCGTTTACCGGCATAAGAAATCCAATTTGTTTCGAGTTCTTCAGTTGACTCAAAAACAAATAATGCCTACAGGAAAAAATAGAAGTAAAAATTTAGGTAAATTTGGGTTCATTTGTATGAAAGAAGAAACAAACAATGCATTATAATTAAAGAAAATACCCGTATTTCCATCCACACTCTCTTCTTGATCTCGTCGGGAACTTTGGGCCATGATGCATATTCCATTATGCCCACTTTGCTCCGGGTCGTGAATGCCACAAAGGTAATCCACTTTGTATAATACTTTTTAGGCTCGAGCTCGGAATCAAAAGAAATGTTAAGAGTTTTCCCCTTCAGACGCATTTCCAATAGATCATTGCAATTTGTAGGCCCTCTACCTCTTCTAGATCTAGTAGAAGAACCATCTCCATTGCCATTTCCCTCATCACTATGCTCCTCATTGCGTTTTCTTTTTCGGGCCATTGAAAGTACCTTAAACTTCATGTACATAGAAAGAGAATTCAATATAACATATATGCAATTAAAGAAAAGCTTTAATGTCAAATACAAGAATGCTTGTAATGTGAAAAAAAAAAAAGGCAATGTACATTCCCAAAATTCACTCCTAAAAATACACAATTACCATTATCCAAATTAAACCAAATGAGGCCCAAAAAACTGGACTTATAAAGGGTACCATTGATAAAGTACTTCACATTTCACAACCAACAACTAATGAGAACAATCATTAATTTCTAGTAAAGGAAAAAGCCAAAATTTAGTTAGGAATGTAAAAGATTCAAGGAGGAGTACTTCACTCCCTATTAAGTTTACTCTCCTTCCCTCAAGCAATAGAAATACTTTGTGATTTCACAATAAAGAAGCTTTACATTGCATTCATGACATTAAACCAAGGGAGGAACACACCTTCAACTCAACCAAAAGCATTACCCTCCTTTCCACTAAAGAAGAAACACTACATCGCAAAAGGTAAAACATTTAAGGAGAAGTGATATTTCAAACTCTACATTCATGAAAAAAAATCCCCTTCATCAAGGAGAACCCTCACAAAGCATATTTCACGCTTTTGAAACAAAGATAAGGGAAAGCGAAGAGGAGATAGTGATATTTGCAATACACAAGTCCCATTATCCAAATTAAACCTAAGGAAGCCCAAAAAAGTGGACTTATAAAGGGTATCATTGATAAAGTACTTCACATTTCACAACCAACAACTAATGAGAACAATCATTAATTTACTAAAGGAAAAAAACCAAAATTTAGTGAGGAAGGTAAAAGCTTCAAGGAGGAGTACTTCACTCCTAAAAAATACTCTCCTTCCCTAAAGGTACTTAGTGCTTGTGCAATAAAAAATGCTTCACATTCATGCAAAGATATCTTTACTTTCAACATATAAGGGGCTTTGAAGACATTGAAACAAGGGATCCCCAAAGAAAGAACCCTATAAAGATTAAATTCCAAATAGTGGAATCAACAACAAAGCATTTTCCTCATTATCACTAAAGGAGGAACACTAAATCGACTAAGAACCGAAATCAAACACCAATGTTCTAAAATTAACCAAGCAAAACCGAAATCAACATTTGTGGTTCTCATATTAATACACTAAACCCGAATTGAAAGGGTACCTAATTGAAATCCCAATCAAAACCCTAGGTTCTCAACTTATGTAGGACAAAACACGAAATTCAACAACCAAACCAATGCAACCAACAATCAATAAATCCAAAAGCATTCCAATCATTCATCAATAGCATTAAAACCGAAATGAAGAACCTATTATGCACAAAAACCCTAGTGCAATGGGAAGCAATTACAAAATGGAAGGTAACATTGCAAAAGTTTTAAAATGGAAGCATAGAAGGTGGATAACCTTTTGTGTGCACTCCTACAACCAAGCCCGAACTATAGGAGGGGGGAAATGGAGAAATGCAAGCCGGGAAAGTGAACCCACAACCAAGGATCGGCTGCGATGGTCCAACCGAACAATCGGCCTTGCTGCAGCCGACGGTACGATCGGAAAGTGGCCGAGCTCGCCGGCGACGGGAGAAGCCGCGAAGAAGCTGAACAGCCGCGGGAGAAGGGTTCGGGAAACAGGGGAAATGCAGGGGAAAAAAGGGGAGAAGAAGGGGAAGAGAATGAGGGAAAAGGAAAGGAAAAAGTATAAGTTCAAAAAATTTGAACTTTGGACCGGCTCGTTGGTTCAACGGCGGTTCGCGGTTGAACCGCCGTTGAATGGTCTCGTTTTTCTCGGTTTAGAATAGGGGAAAAAATTGGAGCCAATTCCCGCGCGGGCATATTTTAATATTAAATTTTTTTTTTTCCATTTTCAAAAAACTAACCCCACAATTTTGTAAATATAATATTACATACCCATATTGTGTATATTTATTAATTATGTACACAATCTCGACTTTTTTGAACTATTTCATAATTAAATTTCAAATTTTCCATTAATTGAACCATATATTTGCATTTAAATTTCCCGTGCTATTACACAATAATTATAGGTCAAATATAAAAATTAATAAATTTCGTAAATTTACATGTAAGAGTCGATAAAGTAATAAGCTTAATTATCTTCCCTAAAATTTCTACTTTTTCGACTTGGGCAAACGGGATAAAATAATCAAATCCACAAATGCATTAGGTACGTATAGTAATATAAAAATTAATATTGGTTAAGTGGCCGAAAAAAATTTAAATACTTACTGGATTTCATTACCTTACATGCATATATATATATATATATATAAACATCTTCCTATTTTCTCCTTTCCCCTCTTGTACCATTTGCATTTAAATTTCCCGTGCTATTACACAATAATTATAGGTCAAAGATAAAAATTAATAAATTTCGTAAATTTACATGTAAGAGTCGATAAAGTAATAAGCTTAATTATCTTCCCTAAAATTTCTACTTTTTCAACTTGGGCGAACGAGATAAAATAATCAAATCCACAAATGCATTAGGTACGTATAGTAATATAAAAATTAATATTGGCCGGTTAATTAAGTGGCCGAAAAAAAAATTAAATACTTACTGGATTTCATTACCTTACATACATATATATATATATATATATATATATAAACATCTTCCTCTTTTCTCCTTTCCCCTCTTGCACATCATCCAACTCTCTCCTCTCTGCACTCGATCTCTTGTAAATTTCCACTACATATATAAAATGTTTTCATTCGAAGAATTGAAGACTTGAAGACAACTTTTATAATTAAGTCTTATATATATATATATATATATAAATATATATATTTGCAATTACGATAATAATAATCAAATATGTATAGTGAAAAACATTAAATTTAGTATATATGCTGCAAAATATAATGTATTTCATTTACTTGCACCGGTTCATCATGATTAAATTGCATATACAATATTACAGGAGAATGTTGGGAAAAGCAGGGGAACTGTGGGGAAATTAGATAGTATAACAAAACCGTAAACCTTAAAACCTAAACCCTAAACCCTAAACCCTAGGCCAACAAATTTGAATTTAGACTGTAGCTTTATTATACGGCGGTTCAAAAATTAACCGCCGTATAAACTACTTTTCTACGGCGGTTCAACCGAGAACCGCCTTAGAAAGTATTTTCTACGGCGGTTCTCGGTTGAGCCGCCGTAGAAAAGTAGTTTTTGGCACCAATTCCCGCGCTACGCATGAATATATTTTCTATTTTTATATCATTTTCTAACCCCTAAACCCTAAACCCTAAGAAAAATTTTTTTCCCTTTTTCATAAATTAACCCCAAAACTTTGTGAATATAATATTACATACCCAATTTACATTGTATTTATTAATTACAGAAGCTCGATCGCCTATTATGAAACATTTAATAAGTACATTTCAATTTTTAGGTATAAGTTAAAATTAGTAAATTTCGTAAAATTACATGTAAGCTATGATAAAGTAAGAAGGTTCATTATCAGACCGTGCATTTTCGCATTCTCGACTTGGGCGAACGGAAGAAAACAGTTTCAAATCGATAATGCATTACGTACGTAGTATAAGAAAAATTAATGCTTAAGGGCCCAATTAATAAAAAAAGAAATACTTACTTGATTTCATGACCTTATATATATATATATATAATATATATATATAATAACAGTAATCAATTATGTATAGTGAAATACATTAAATTGAGTGTGAATCAAAATATAATTTATTTTATTTACTTGCACCGGTTGATCGTTATGAAATTGCATATCCAATATTACAGGGGAATGCAGGGGAGAAGCAAGGAAAATGTTTAGGGACTATATATGCTTCATAAAATGAAATAAAAATAGAAATTCCCGCATGCGGGCGGGAATTGGATGCAATTTCCACTTTTCTACGGCGGTTCATAAACAAACCGCCGTAGAAAGATGACTTTCTACGGCGGTTCATAGTTGAACCGCGGTAGAAAGTTTTTTCTACGGCGGTGGTTTTCGAACCGCCGTAGAAAAGTGGGAACAAATTTCTATTTTTAGTGATTTTTTGATCCGTGATTTTTTATCTTTTAATTTTTTGGCTTACACCGTTTTTCAGACAATACCCAACCTCGCTAAATGCATATCTTTTTTCCGAGACACAGACAAGTAATTTATGAAGAGTTAAATATAAAATCAAAACAAAATTCATTGTATAGCTTCCCCTGTAAATCTTACCAAAAGTACTACTCCTTGAAAAAAATATATAATACATGAGACATTTATTCATAAATGAAAAACAAGGAAATCAATTTGCCAGAAAATTCGACAAAGTCTCCCCTATAAATGTAACATACTCCCTGTCAAGGATATGCACATACTTAAATACTTCATTAACATACCCAATTTCAAATAATATAGAATTCAGTTTCAAATCAATTCAGACAAAATATCCCCTGCTTGTTTTTGACCAAAACACAAGTGCATTATAACATCAACACAGAATCTTCACACAATTTCCAACAATAACATATTCATTTATAAACATATAGCTATATGAAGTCCCTGGAAATTTTGCCCCTTGATTGCACGGCTTCATCCAAGTTGTGACATGTTTCAATCAGACAGTACGAAGGATAAAAATAAATGTTGTTATAAAATTATGTCCACCTCGTGTCATTAAAATCTAAGAAACATATATAAATACACACACACACATACACACCCACAGAAAAAAAAAATTAATAAAAAAAACAATATACCTGAAAATGATTATTAACTTATTCTTTTTCTCTTATGGGACACTTAATCCTCGAACCATAATCCTTCGCTGTGGTCATCACGAAGTATGTATTTATCAAGTTCCCTATTTTCCTCATCTGCTCTCGATTCAGGTAACCCACTAGAGAAAGGGCCAGCCTCATAAAGTCCTTCTTCTGTATCAATCACTTCCACTCCGTGATGTTGTTTACCATGAAGAACAACAGACCAATGTTCGTCGCAAGAATCGGTGATATAAAAAACTTGTTTCGCCTGCGATGCAAGTATAAATGGTTCCCCCTTGAAACCCTCCCGATTAAGGTTCACCAAGGTAAAACCCAATGGATCATCAGTTCGAACCCCACTATTGTTATCAACCCATTTGCAGCGAAATACAGCTACTTTGAAACAAACATAGTCAACCTCCCAAATATCTTCGATCATCCCGAAATAAGCCATGTTTGCATACAATGGATTTTTATCCTTCCTGCTAGAAACATGTAAAGCCTCTGAGATTAATGTAACACCACTGTTTTGTGTCGTACTCTTCTCATCTTGTCTCTTAGTAGCAAATGAATATCCATTTATGTCATAGCATGAAAATGCTCGTACCACAGGGCTGGGCCTAAACGCCAACCATTTCAATGTCTCCGAAACGTCTTTGCCCAGGACAGCATTACCAAACCAATAAACAAATGTCCGAATATGTTCATTGAGCACACGTTGATCCGTCCAAGCAGGATAAGACGTTCTTATTGAACGGATATGGTCTGTCACATAGGGCGCAACTTCTTCAGAATTGCGCAGTATGTAGAGATGCGCCTTCATCAATTCAACATTAGACGGCAAAAATATTTTTCCTCCCCTTGTGCCCATACCTGTAATCCTCCCATCGTGCTGATTTTTAGATATTCCAATGGATGCGGTATCGGCCAAGTACTCAGTGCAAAACTCAATTACCTCCTCAGCTATATAACCTTCAACAATACTAGCATCAGGACGATAACGATTCTTAACATACCCCTTAAATACTTTCATATATCGCTCGAATGGGTACATCCATCGCAAATGAACAGGCCCTCAGATTTTTATCTCTCTAACCAAATGAATCACCAAATGCACCATAATATCAAAGAAGGCGGGTGGAAAATACATTTCTAATTGACAAAGGACAACGGTTATTTCATCTTGTAACTGATCAAGTCTTTCGCGGGCGATAACCTTGCTACATATAGCATTGAAGAAGAAACAAAGTCTTGTTATACTGGACTTAACATGCTTGGGCAATATCGAGCGAATAGCTACAGGCAACAATTGTTGCATTAAGGCATGGCAATCATGAGACTTCAAACCAACCAGTTTTAAATCTTTCAAGGAAACAAGTCTGCTTACATTTGAAGAATATCCGGATGGAACTTTGATGCTACGCAAACTTGAACACAGTTGTTTTTTCTCTTTTCTGGACAAAGTGTGACAGGCAGGGGGTAGATATGTGTGTTGTCCTCGAGCTACCGGTGCTAAATTTGCTCTTATGTTCATATCAATCATATCAAGTCTCGCGTTATAACCATCCTTAGTTTTACCAGGGATGTTCAAGAGCGTACCTAACAGGCTTTCACAAATATTTTTCTCAACATGCATAACGTCGAGACAATGTCTGACATCCAAGTTCTCCCAGTATGAAAGTTCAAAATATATGGATTTTTTCTTCCAACAACCTGTATCATTATTGCTGGACTCCGAAGGTTTACCAAACTCCACATTAATGTCCGTCACACGAGCTTTCACCTCTGGCCCGCTCAAGGGTTCTGGAGCTTTTCTGAACTCTTGAAATCCATTGAATGTTCTTTTCATACGGCGATACGGATGAGTCTCGGGAAGAAATCTGCGATGCCCAAGGTATACTGTCTTCCTCCCATGTGCAAGCTGACAAAAATCTGTACTCTGCTCATATATTGGACAAGCTTTATGCCCTTTAACAGAGTACCCAGACAAGTTTTCATAAGCAGGAAAATCATTAATGGTACAGAACAACATGGCACGTAATGTGAACATTTCTTCACGGTATGCATCAAACACAGGTGCGCCTTCATCCCATAACTTTTTCAAGTCTTCAATAAGAGGAGCAAGATACACATCGATTCATTTCCTGGTTGACGTGGGCCTGAAATCATTAGAGACATAAGTATGTACTTGCGCTTCATACACAAGTAAGGCGGCAAATTGTAAATAACCAACATCACCGGCCATGAGCTATGTGTGCTACTCAAACTGCCAAACGGGTTCATTCCATTAGTACACAAACCAAGCCTCAAATTTCTGGCTTCTCCCCCAAAAGAAGGATACATTGAATCAATTTTTTTCCACTGATCTGAGTCTGATGTATGCATTATCACCTTGTCATCATCACTGGGAATACACCGATCTAAATGCCATGTCATTAGTTTTGCATCGTTTGCATTGGCGAACAACCGTTTAAATCTCGGTATTATAGAAAGATACCACAGAACCTTAGCCGGCGACCCCTTCTTTTGCGCATCAGAACTGTCTTCAACCTCATCACACAGCTGCTTGTCTTTGTATCGTGAAGTTTTACACTTAGGACAAAGCAATAAATCCTTATACTCATTCCTGTAGAGGACGCAATCATTTGGGCAAGCGTAGATCTTCAAATACTCCATACCCATTGGACACAATATTTTTTTCACCTCGTAAATTCGATCTGGAAGTTCATTATCTTCTGGGAGCATATCTTTCAATACCCTCAATAAGGCTGTAAAACTAGTATCTGACCACCAATTTTTCCGCTTTCAAATTAAACAACTTCAAAACACTAGACAAGCGTGTATATTTAGTGCAGCCCTTGTATAGAGGCTTCTCATCGTCACCCAAAATGGAAGCAAGAACTTCCGATTTATCAGCAAAATCCTCGGCCACATCCTCAATCATGTCATCTAATCGATCTCTAGTAATCGCATCATCTCCAATTGCATGAGATTTTCTTTGATCAGGTAAACCATCAATACTTTCACCATGCCAAATCCACAGTTTATAAGAAGGATCAAATCCATGCCGATATAAATGGAATCTTATTGTATCTGAGTTATCAAACTGCGCACCATTTTTACAAGCTTTGCACGGACAATGGACGTACTTTGTATTCTTATAAGCGAATTCAATGAAATTCTCAACTTCTTTCGCATAAGAATCGGAGGTCCGATCACCATACAACAAGATATTTCGATCCATGTGTAACTAACACCTTGAAATAATTAAAAATACCAAATAATAATTCAACAAACAATGTACAAAGTATCAAGTTGCATGCTTGTCTTAGCACATGTCATACTAATGTTACTCATATAATCAAAACTACTATAATACCTCAATGAAAAAAATAATGCATAAACAACACATGCGCAATAGACATAATCAAATGAAGAAGAACCCATAAGTTTTTCATTTATGCATTTCGTCAAACACATGAAATGCATAAAAAAAATAATACACACTCTAAGTAGTGCTAATTATATGAACATCCTCCATTAAAAATCAAACACTACAAATCAAATCACATCAACAAGAAACTACATAGTATAACTAAATAGGGTTCCACAATACTAAGGTTCACCATATACATGGACTATATGCAACTTTAATTTTCAGCCCTCTACCATAAATAAAAATAAATTCTATAGGACGACATATCTAAAGTACAAGCATAAGCAATTACTGAGAAATTTTAGAAGTTTCTAACCTTAAGGTGGTAAATTTTAGCTCCAAATGACGATTCTTTACATCAAACGTGCAAAACCGTAGTAGAAATTTGGAGAAGAACACTTTCGGCCGCGATATGGAGATACACGTTGTTATTTAGAGGTAAATACGTCAATACAATGGCGGTTTTAAAATAAACCACCGTAGAAAAGGACTTTCTACGGCGGTTGGGACAAACCGCCGTAGAAATAGGGCTTTCTACGGCGGTTGGAAGGTAACCGCCGTAGAAAGCTCAGTAGAAAGTGAGCTTTCTACGGCGGTTGGAAGGCAACCGCCGTAGAAAGTGTGGGCTTTCTACGGCGGTTAACTTCCAACCGCCGTAGAAAGTCCACTTTCTACGGCGGTTGGAAGGCCCTCTTTCTACGGCGGTTTGTCCCAACCGCCGTAGAAAAGGCCCTCTTTCTACGGCGGTTTGTCCCAACCGCCGTAGAAAGTCCCTTTCTACGGCGGTTTATTTTAGAACCGCTGTAGAAAGTCTCGTTCTACGGCGGTTCATTTTTAGACCGCCGTAGAAAGTCCGCATTTCTTTTAACTGCGGTTTTCTATTTTCCGCCATTAATCCGCAGCCGTTAAAGCTCTATTTTGTAGTAGTGATTAAACTAAAAACATTCAATGGGTTCATTGTACATCAAAAATTTTTGTTGCAGTTCGACAATTCAACACCAAAACTTTTAGATGCAATTAGAAAAGTTCGAGATGAAATTTATTTAGATTTAAAATTTAAGAAAAAACAAACAACAATGTATTCTTATTTTAATAAAGTATCATAGTTATATTTGTAATTTATAAGGATTATTAATTTATGATGTTGGCAGGACTATATATTTATAAAGGGATCTTTCCAAAAATTATTATCTTATTATTTTATTAAAATTTGTAATTTTTTTAACTGGCCCGAGTTGGGATCAGGGAAAAATATTATTTTAGAGAAAGTATTAATTTACTGAATATTATTTTATAGAGGTTCTACTGTAATTAGATGTTTTAACATTTTAATTCATAAATATTGTTTCTTATATTCTCACCTCAAACCCATGAGTCATGGATGCTATAATTTTATTTTAAGTTTAGATACTAATTTATTTTATCATATCTACCCTATATAATAGAAAATAATATAGGTTTTCACCTCAATCTGTCACTTGAATGCCACATAAGCGCCACATAAGTCTAGCATTTAATGTAATATACATTATCACTATGTAATTTACCTCTAAATAATGCCACATGGCTGCCAAATTAGCACATAATTTAATAAACTTTTCATATAAAGGCAATATAAGAGGAACATTTAATAGTTGTTTATTAAAAACATAAATTTTATTTTCTCTATTTTAATTGGATAACATTTTCTTTTGTATGTTTAGCTTCTTTAAGTTATTTTTCAAATTTCTATATTAAAAATTAACGTTCATATTTAACCCTCCATATTTAACTTATTTAAATATAAATATAAATATAAACATAAATATATATATATATATGCAGATATCTTTCATATTTTATCAGTATGATTTAATGTAGAATATTAATTGGTCATATTCGTAAAATATTAACCATTTATCATGATAAATAAGTTGATTTTGTTACAAATAAATATATTATATACTTTTTATTATTTTCATTTACTCTTTTCTTTTTTGATTTTTCATATACTATAAGTTTTAAATATCTGTAAATGCTATTAATTATATTATGGTTATTTACATTGTTCACATAAAATTTCTTTATTTTTTTCACGTCAAATTCGTTTATTTTTTTCATTCAAACTCCTTTATTTAATATACCATTATTACTTTCTATTAATTATAAGAAGACTCTTGGTAACCCATAAAAAAATATGAATAGACACTCACAATCTATATATATCTTCCGTCCATTCAAAAGAAAAACAACTTTTTATTGTTTATAATCCTTATGTGCATGCCTAATTCATGCTAATAGTGCAACTTTTCATAATACATACGCGTCCATTTAGAACATATTTTTTGTTTAGAGAAATTTTAAATTTATTGTTAATTATTGATTTTTCTCAATCTCTTCTTCAAATTTGCATGTTTATGTTGGTTCAACTCCAATGAAAAACAAAGTTCCTCTATTCAAAGCTAGAAAATATGTCTTCAGGTTCACCTCATCTGACAACAAAGTTTCTCATGCCATCAACGTCTACTTACAACGCGCATCATATTCATTCAACAACTTTGTTAATTTTTAGAAGAAGAAGACTAAAGAAGTTGACAAGAGAAAATGTCAAAAGGTGAGGAAAGGGAAGAGAATAGGCATGCCAATTCTATATTTGACGAAAAGTCACAAGTATTTGTGTTATAGTTAACCCATGTTTCTTGTTTTTAACTATATATATATTTTTAATAAACTGATTATTATTTATAATTCTAATTTTTATATTATCACATAATAATATTATTGGCATTCACCGTGCAAACGCACGGTGTTCACACCTAGTATATTTATAATATAGGTAATGTAAATCAGACAGTTAATTTATATATTATTATAAAGTGTAATTATTATTATTATATATACATATATTTACTCTGGTTCCTAAAGTTTGTAACCACCGATTCCGATTCTTCAATAGTTGGAACCGGAACCAAATAATCTAAGGCAGGTTCCGGCTTCGGTTCTGGAACTAGTGGCCCAATGGCAGAGCCACTTATTAACCTGGTGGGGCAATTCAATCTTAAAATTTCTTTTTTATATATAAAATTGAAAAAATATTTGTATTTTGCCCCATCAAAAATTAAAATAATATGGATAAATATGTATAACAAATAACTTTGCCCCTCTAGACCTTCGGGGCCTGACTCCGCCACTGTGCCCCGGTTCGGAAACCGGAACAGGTGGATACGGATCGGAACCGGGCCCATGTCTACTTACAGTTTTCATCCCTTCAAAACAGAAAAAAGAATAATAATAACAATAATTTAAAATAAAATTTAAAAAATAAAATTAAAAATTAAAAAAAAAGCCTCCGGAGGCTACATCAAAAGCAAAAGAAAGACGAGCCCTAAACTATTACATCAGTTACGCCTCATCTTTAATAAAAATTTGATCCTCGACTTTATCATTAAAGCCTCCAACTAATATTCGTACTTATGTAACGCTCTACATGTTCTGTTTGCTCAAACATTATTGTCTCAAGCATGCATATTGTCAGTTAAATCTATTGAGTGAACAACTTAACTTCTATGAAAGATGCGTGTGTACATGCACGGTCCATGCAACAAATTAATTTTCCTTTTTTCAGCTCTTGACTTTTGAGTAACCATCATGATCACATTGGTTTTGCGTAAGATGATATATAGCTCGCTATTTGTCCGGTTATACTGGGTGTTGCAGTCGATGGTATTCGGCCGATCGGATTCCAACAAGTACGTTAACCGGAATTTGGCTGCTGGCAGTTGGCGCAGCGCAACATGAGAGAAAGTGGCATCACAACTTAGGAGATAAAGGTTTAGTGCATGAAAAAAAAAAAAGAAGCTTTTAATTGTCTCTTCTATTTTATTATATGAAAGTTAGTGAACTATATACTTTTAAGGTGAAATTAGGTTGTTTCACTAAATATTTTTGAGTAAAATAACACAGCTTTAAAGTGAAATTAATCACGTCATTTCACTAATTTTGACAGAATTGAATAGAATATTATGAATAGGTAATCCAACCTCTTTTTCACCTTCACTAAAATGTGATTTTGTTACAGAAGCTGATTTTAAGAACTTTCAAAAGAAGACAGTACCGAGGTTCTTTTTTCTGCCCCTAAAATAAATGATATGAAATTTAGTATAAAAAAAAATTATAATGTTTGTGAGCTTTATTTTACATTATTAAGCCTTTTAAAACATAATTATCTTGGGCCTTGACAAAATTATGTATATACATATACACTTTTAATAAATTTGGGCCTTAGACTATGGCCCATGTTTGCCATACACTCATTAACCATTAACAATTAAGCTCACGCAAAAACTTGTATGATGCGAGTTCATACATACGACGGGATTTGGAAAGCGAGTTCAGGCGACTCCTATTACAGCTTTTTTTTTTTTTTTTTAATATTCTTGAGTAGTATTACTGATATTTGGAACTCACAAATACTATTCACCAATATTTAGATATTTGGAGAGAGTATTACATATATTCTCTTCAAGTATCTTGAATAGAGTAATATCTGCAATACTAATTTCAATTATCTACTTGAAGAGAGTAGGATGGATGCTCTTTTCAAATATCTTGAATAGTTACTACTCTATTCAAGTATCTTGAATAGAGTATTACAATACACTTGAAGAAAGTATACGAATAGGAAAAATTGTAGTTTCAGTCCATATTTTTTACCTAAGTGGTAAATTAGTTCACATTATTTAAAAACTATCAAATGTAGTCAACAATATTTCTATTTTTTTTTTAATTTTAGCCCAAAAGACGAGAAATTTACCCCAACTAACAGATGATCTTCAACCATTGCATCTATTATAAAGTTTCCATAATAGGTTCCTGAAAGCCATTTTGTGAAACCATTCAAATCGGTCTTGAGGGAAATGGAGCACAAAAATGGTTTTAAGGAACCTATTATGGAAGTTTTGTAATAGATGCAATGGATGAAGATGAGAGGAATAGATTTTGACTGTCAGGGTGGGTTGTCTACTAGTTGAGGTAAATTTTATGTCTTTTAGACTTAAATTGGAAAAAAAAAAATAGAAATATTGTGGACTACGTTTGATAGTTTTTAAAGACCGTGAACTACATTTGTCAATTAAGTAAAAATATAGACTAAAACTGCAATTTTTTCATTATGATACTCTCTTCAAGTATCTTGAATAGAGTTACTTGAATAGAGTATTACGAATACTTTTAAGATACTATTACAAATCACTTGAAGAGAGTATTATGGATACTTTCTCCAAGTAGTTTGAATAGAGTTACTACTCTATTCAAGATACTCTAAGAGACTATTACAAGACACTTGAAGATATATATACTTACTGATACTTGTGAACAGTGTTTACAAGTATCAATTTTTTTTCCCCTTCTCCTGTGAAATATTTCTTTTTTTCTTTTTTTTTCTTAAAGTGTTACTTGAACAAGTATAATTTTTTACATTGTTCAATTTTTTTTTTTCTTTTTTTGTTAAAATGAAAAAACAAGCACACATACAAAATGCAATTTAAATACATAATAAATGCATGAACGGGTTGAATATGAATGCAATTTTTTTTTTTTTTTTTTTTGAGAACTTTGCTAAAATTATCCATGCATAACCTCGTTCAGGAAATGCCTAAGAGAATTTCCCTTCCCCCTCCACTCATTCACCCATCATACCTCCACCAAATCTTCCATTAATTCAAGATACAAACTCCCATTAATATAGGTCCCGGTTTGATTTGAGTTCTAAAACTGTAAACCACCGATTATGTTTTTTTCTTTCATTAAAAAAATAAAAAAATAATAAAAAGGAGTGGATGCAGAATTGATTGGACATAGATGCATTATGCATATATAAATGAATTTCCCAATGGAAGAGGAAGATATCCTGGGATAAAAATCGAAGAAAGAAAGTAGTTTTGTACTAAAAACGACACCAACCTGAATAGGTTATTCCGTCATCTTTAACTATGTTAATTCCTTATATAATCCAAAGTATAAGGGGATAGCGGGAGTTTATTCCATTAGAATTGGTATACTATATGTACCTGCCCGGAGTGGTTTCGAGGCTGTTTCTTCTTTGTATTCCGAGCTACCGGCTGCATAGGCGAGGGCTATAAAGCTGGGATCCAACAATGCTGCTGGAACAGGCGCCATTCATGCATGCAACTGTTGCGCCCTTGGCAGCAAAGAAGCCTTGACAGGCTCAGAATCTAGCAGACATTCCGATTGTGGCTGGGGTACTCTGAATTGGTGAGTTTTGCGCCGGTGATCCGCAAGCTTCTCGTCACAGCATGGAAAATCTGCCAGGCGTTCCAGATGAGCAAAACCTCCAGTGTTGGATGATGGCTTTGAGGCCTTGGCTTGAAGTATTTTGGTGGGGGGGTTTTAGGTCTGGTTGTAAAGATAATTCAACCAACAAAGAAGTTTCCATCAAGATTTGAACTTTTTCAATATTGAACATGCAATTGCTCCTCTTACGCTTAACAATATAGGAAATGTGCAAAGTTTTTTTTTTTTTTTTTTTTTTTTTTTGAGCATTATGTGCAAATTTTAAGCAGAGAATGAACTCAAAAGTGTTCATTTCAGCTTAATTATCAAGTAGTTAACCTTCTTGAGTTCATAAAATGAAACTCATCCATCATCACTGAAAATAAGAAAATGCTAATGAACAAAGAAACATAAGAAAATAATCAAGATTTCGACCAAGGTGAGAAATACAAGAACCATGACCACATCCCAAACAGAATCCCAGACCAAGCGATTTTCCCAGAAAAAATCGCTTTGCCTAGAAACTATCAAAGGTATATTTGTCTTTTCACCACTTAAAATTTTAAAAAGTGTCCTGTGTTTAGTAAAATGGTACCTGCAAATAACATGCCCCAAGGAAAAAACCCACTTGAGAGAAGAAGCTCAAAATAGCTCTTCCGTCCAGTAATCAGGCTATCCCGGTATCGAGCTATAGCTGACGAAGCTGATATTTCCTTGCTCTGAGCACTGTTTAAAAGAGACAGCAACAGGTTGAAAGCAATAAACTATCTAAGCCTTCGAATTATAATGCACACAACACAAGGATATAGAGAGAAGTACATCAGTTTTTTGAACGTTTCCACTGGAAGATGAAACTCATCTATATCTTCAAATGAATGAGATAGGATCCCACAAAATTTCCCATTCATATTTACATCTGTTGATTAACAGAGTATGTAGGAAACGCATTATACGGTAAATCTCTTCTGTTTAAATAAAAGATGCCACCTCGATTGGAGCTCTGCTCAATGATGAAAGTTATAAGTTTATTCTGCTAATTCTCCTTCCTCTAGTTCTTCTTCCATAGGCCTAAAATTGGCATAACGCAGGTTCGTTCCTAAGACTAAATCCTCAGTGAAAACACCGTCAAAATCCAAGAAGTCATCTGGATTCATTTGTGTTGTTAAATCTAGAGCTGCATTGCCAGAATAAGTAGACTTCTCCATATACTTGATGCCTTCAGCATTTGAATCACCGGCATTAACAATCAAGTCTGATATCGAACATTCAGCCTGTCTATCCAAAGATGTGTGGTCAGCTGGCTCGTCCAATTTGTTTTCCCTCCCAAACTTTGCATGCAGATTGGCATCAGTTATGAGATCGGAAACCTGAGCGTCTAGAGAGGTATCTTCTTCGACTTCTTCTTCCCTGAAGGTAACTCCAGTTTGATCAAGGTTATCAGTCCTAGCAGATTCCTTAACTTCTGCTCTCTGAGGAATGGCATCTTTTATAACTTCAAAATCACGTGTGTGTGAAGGAAGAAAAACATGGATAACAGGGTACTCGAGAATAACTAGATGGGCTAGCTGTGTGCGTAACGGTTCCTTCATGTTTAACTCACGATAAGGTGACTTGCAGCCCCCCTGCAAAACCAAAAAAAAACTCAAAATTTGGAGGAAACTGAAGTAACAGCAAAATGGTTTATGGTTCAACTCTGACTACTGCAGCAAATCCACTATAAGGAACACACATCCAAATCCAACATCAACAAGAAAAGTAAACTAACATGCACATAGAATGACAATGGAAGTGGAATTACCTTCGGATACTTGTGAATGAAAAATTTAAGAGAATCCAGCGACTCCTCACAAAATTGCTTCAACCGATGGTTCCATGGACCAAGTTTAAGATGATTTTCAACCACAGAGAAGAGGCTTCTATTTTCATGGATGCTAAAACAAAAGAAAGTGCAAGGTTATATGACAGTCCTATGTCAAAATACCTGGAATTGCGAAAATGGAACCGAAATTTCAAACTATAAAGGCTACATTTGAAAGTTTAGTCAATCTAGTAATTACCCATGATCAAGTAAGACAACATTAGTTGAATGAAATCTCCACTCAATGGTCCAAGATATAAACTTCTTCCTGGAAACAAAATAGTAAAAGTCGATGGTTGATTAAAACATAATTTTGGCAGAGACCAAATTCATTAAGTAACAAATCAAAATATGTATGCCAGCTAGCTCAAGAAAATCACAAGGTTTAAAAGTATCCCAACTCCTCATTCATCAGTTTAGCCACAATTCACTATCACGGTAGAATTGTACAAGGAGAGAAATTTTAGCATGCAAATGCTTAATACTCTTCTTCCTCCACAAGACACAAAACAGACAACGGAAAGGAACAAAAAAATGATCCAGGAGAGGACAGAGAATGGAAAGGACTACCCAGAACCAGCCAAGTGAAACTTAGACAAGTAAAAAATGTCCAAAGAACATTTCCTTCAAGCTGGAGAAACGCTCCTATAAAACATTACAGCCCAGTTCATTTGCATGTTTTCAAAAACATGTTTTTGGTGTTTTGAATTTTATATTAATTTCTCATCATTCCCAATACACATTTTCACTATTCAACAACGCCTCTTTATATTTCCAAAACATTTTTCCATCTAAAAATCAATTTCAAAACCAATTTTTGATACCCTGGTTTTCCAAACTCTCCCAAACGAACAGGGCCTACGTTTATCATGCAAACAAACATCCAGGAGTATGTTCCATATTAAAACCTCAAGGAAACCAAGTTCATGGCTACAAGTAAGCTAAAACTGGAAAATTAAGCTCAAGCCAGCAAGGAGTATGCCAGAATTACATAGTTTTCAGCGTACAGATATTCAAGCTACTTAAGACTGAACATAAGTTTTACTCATTAATGCATGCTCCAGCAATTGGGATCCGTTTCAGATAAGGCAACATCCTAGATGAATCTCATAACTCAGGACTCAAATCAAACATGAAAAGCCAAATTAAACCCATCCACAATGATATACAGAAGACAATGCAATATCACCACTAAGCATGTTATGAAAACCTTTTAGGAGTTTGTTACATAGGTACAAGCTAGTAGATATAAGAGCAGAACCATGACTCACATATAATCCTAATTCTACTTTCCTTTTGTGGACATCTAATCCCCCTCTTCCCCTATCTTTGTGTAGACATAATTATTTCCAACTCAGTCAGACAGTAATGACAATGCCTTCTACCATATTTTACAAGAAAAGTTCCACACACAAACTAGGGGCAAAGAACGATATTCAGGTGAGGAGATCAGAAGTTAGTTTCAAATGAGCTTCCTACTGCTTGAACGGTTCATAAGTTTATGTTCATCATTCAGCAGTTATAAAGATAAAAAAAAAACCTGCATTGTATGCAGAGAATGTATGTCTACTATCTACAACAATGGTCTCCTTTCCATGGTATAAGAATGAAACGTTACATGGCATGTGAGATAGATAACAATGTTATTCCGATCACGTAGCTGAAGAAGTTTGGGATCTAAAACTACCTGTTGTTGTAATAACTTTGATTCTTTTCTCTCCTTGACATTCCAGATGAAAAGAAGAGGAGCTTTGTCCTACGGCTTGAAGCAGCACTTCGAAGACTTTTAAGAGGAAAAGGAAGCTGAAAATGAGAATAGCCACTCATCTTCACTCTCATCCTACGAGCAGATTCGGCAACTCTCTTTACATCCTCAAGCATATTATAGTCTAACCACAAAGGACATATTTCAGCAATCGAGGGGAAAAAAAGGCACAAAAACGTAAGTCTAACTCAGTCAGAAGAAACATTTGCAAACGTTACAGACATATAAATCAAATTAGATTTGTAAAGGAAGAACGTACAACTGCTCAAGCAATTTCATTTTTTTTTGTTCACAATAATGTAAAAAAACTGCAAGACAAGTAAAAAACAAAAGCACTTCCGACCAAACATATACAAACTGCTATTGACACCAAAGTGACACAAAATTGAAATAAGAACAACAAAGTAAAGAAAGAGGGGTGTAACAGAATTAACTTCAGAATGTCAAATCACCTAGTATATATCTGTTCCAAAAACTAGCCAGGATTATGATACAGGATCCCCACAAATAGCTAATCAGTTCAGAAAATCAATGGCAGAGAAAAGTAGTTTAGACCTTAAGATTACTAAATAAGACAGAAATTGATTCCTGAAAGTAGAGCATTTGCACAGGAAAAAACACTGAAATTTTAATTAGATATATTCCTGCACTATCCAAATATCTTCATATATGACTCCATAATACAACTCTAGTATAAGCACTTTTTCAATTGAAGCCAATGAACATATTTCATATAGAAAATCAATAATTATCACAAACTAAAGAGAACAAGCTCAAGAGTCCACGTGAAAATTTCCTCATTAGCTTCTAACCAGCAGCACCAAAAGAATCAAAATTCAGAATTTTGTGTTCATTAAAAGATTTCCAATCAACACAAACTTCACTAATTAAAGAAACCAAGAATACAACTTTTTTACAAACTAGGACAAACCCATCACCACATAATTCAAACCAAATCCAATAGAAGGGTCCATTTAGGATCAAAGACAGCAAAAATGTCTGAAGGGATTTTGAGAAAAGAAGAAAACTTTACCAACCCAATATTTATATACCTGATAATAGGAGGTTATCATTGAACTGGGAGAGGGGAACGACGTCCTTGTACTGCTTCTTGCCGGTGCAGGAAGTCCGTTCCTTGTGAGCATTGACACAAGGGAGGCTACAAGAGCGGATTGAGCAACCTGGGCATTTGTATTTTGATGGGTTTATTTTGCACTCTTCGCATAAAGGTGGGGATGGGTTTGTTGCCATAGAAACTGCCGATTTTTCCTGTTCCTCCATTGCAGAAAGCTGAATCGCCAAAAAGAATGAAACTTGAAAGCTTATGGGACTTCTCGGAAAGTCTTATTTTAAGTATTGGAACATTTGCATTTTTAGACCATACTTTTACTTAAGTGGAATATGTTGTCCACATTCTTTCAAAACTTATTTTAAGTATTGGAATATGTTGTCCACATACTTTTACTTAAATGTATTACACAAAAATTCTATTTTTTTAATTTTGGTCCAAATTACAAAAAATCTACCCCGATTAACAGATGACTTGTCCCGACATTAGCCAAAAAAGGGTTTGAGTCGTTTGACAGAGACAAAACTATCTCATTCCATTGATTTTGAGATTCTCAATGACAAACTCCGACGGTTGCTTCTCAATTAAAACATTTTTTCACCGACTCAAAACTTCTGTTATCGGCGGAAACTTCTTCTTTATCAGAAGAAAATCTTGAAGTGGTAACTGATGTGTTTGTTTTTTTTACTAACAATAACTTCTATAAAATGTAAAATTTACTCTTAAATCATAGAGACCCAAAATGTTGTTTTTTACTACATGACAAAAATCAAGGAGAAAAAAATAATAATAATTCTTTAAAACTAGAATGGGTAGTAGTCTTTCAGTTGACACTAATTCTGTGTCGTTTTCAAATATATATATATATATATATATATATATATATATATATATAATCTTTAGAAAGTCTCAAAAGTTCAATAAAGCAGGCCTACTAGTTTAAAATTAGGGAAAATTACAATTTTGATATCTTGTTTACCCTTGTTACACTTTTGGTCCATCTTCTATACAAACTCGCACTTTTGGTCTCTATTCTTTCACATTTTGGCACTTTTGGACCCTCAGAATGAAATTTTTTTTAAATTGCGATCTTTTTTTAGTAAATTGCGAAAAATAAAACCTTTTAGAAGTTTGAAAATAGTCACCCACGCTTGTTTTTCATACGGCAATATTGACTCTTGTTGTGGGAATTTGGACCCTTCTTTGTAAATTGCGAAAAACTAAACCCTTTAAAGGTTTGAGTAATTATTATTTAGCTGAAAAATTTATAACTTTTTCAGTAGGGCCCATTTGGACGCATTTATAACTAAAATCACTGTTAAAAGAGAAAATAGTCCATAATTGGTTGCGTTTATTTCATAACCGTTTCGAATACTCTAGTATTGGACGCGATTTTCTTACAATTGCTTCCATTTCTGGATTACTAGCCAAGGTCTCTCTCTCAACCCTCATTCATCTCTCGGTGACATTGTAGCGTCTGCGCCATCGCTGCCGCCAAGAAACCCTAATTCATCTGTCCACCCTCATTCATCTCTCATTTGATCTTCTTCACCCATCGAGCTCTACCCACCCTTTCATCATCTCTCCGATAGTTGTGTTTCTCTTGCGCCTCTGAATTTTATGGCATATAAGAAACCTGAGTGTGTGTAAAGGTCTCCCAGTGACTATTCATGTGTATTTTTATCATTCGTCACCGCAGCAAAACTTCCAAAGACCTCACAGCCATGGGGAAAAGTAAGCCGACTTTCTTTGTCTTTCCTTTATGTTCCTAAAGCTATGCTGTTATTTGATGATTGCCTTATGTTTATTATTATTTGTTTTAGGAGATATTGTGAATTTTGTTGATTTGGGGAAATGATGATTTGAAATTTAGGGAAGTAATTTACTAAATGTCCATAATAGGTTTTGATAGGGTGGCCATTAATGATTTTGTGCGATTACCTGTACCTGTGTGATTAAACATAGGCTTTTTCTCTAAAAGCTCAAGGTGGGCCTCATCTCGATTTTCAATTTACTGTACTTATTGAATAGTGTATATGTGAATGTTTCACAATTTTGCTAGGTACAAGAAAAAGCTAATTTATTGGTGTTAATGCTAGAGTATATGAATTTTCTTATTGACTCATTGATGCAAAATGGCTATAGATGATTTTTTTTCAATACTAATAAAATGCTTAAATATTCAATATGATTTTTCTACTCTCAAGAACCCCTGTAAATTGTGTTTCTTTAGCTTTGTTTGGCGCACTATTTTCTGATCAAACCTTTACAGGTACAGTTCTATATTTTTCATATATTTGATTTGGTTATTCTTTTGTGATTCTTGCTTATTTGTTGTTGATTTTGTTTTTCTTCGGGTTATTAGTGGTATCAATAGGGTCTCAAGCTGTGGTCACCACATGTAAATTTATTGTTCTATTTATCTTCCTCAAACTGCCAACTGAACTTTTGTTTGCAAATTTGATGTTGTTGGTGTTATGTTGATGAATAATTGTCTCGTTTCCTCATAAATTTCCAAATGTGTCTATTGGTGCTTAAGTTTTGAAAGATAATTGCCAAAATATGTTTTATCAATT